>OY294069.1:24522306-25162371 GCA_958510875.1 Endomychus coccineus
AGGATAACATATCTGGGGGAGGAGCGCAAACAAATAATTTACATCCCGAAATAGAAATCATTTTCTATTATTTCATACTCCCGCAAAGTGTCAACATGAACATATTTTCATTTTTTTCATCCATGACAAACTAATTTTTATTTCGAAATAGAAATCATTTTCTATTTTCCCATAATCACGGGAATTGTTGCTGCTAGTTATAATACAGAAAATCGATGGTGGAAGCCGTTACTTCGTGATAATTTATCATATTGATTTAACAAAACACTTATTACTTTCTTGGACAGTAGACTTCTGCAGATAGCTAATCTTGAAAAATCTTGGCTTCCGCGTCACAATAGCCCGACTTGATGGCGACGTTTCGCCAACCATTACAGTTGGCATCTTCAGGGCAGGCTTGAGGCTTGAACTGAAACTGGCCCTTTCATCGGAAATCGGATGAAAATTTTGAACTTATTTAATGTTTCTTCTTCGGAAAAGTGTAGTTTTTGGTGTCAGAAAACATATGCCTTCAACGCAAGGGCTGGCGAGTTGGTGTGTTAATAGCGTTTTTGATCAAAAACCTTTCTTCTTCAAAATAAAATTTTGCATTTTTTATTTTGGAACAAAATTGAATTCTGAACAAACGTACCTTCAACATTTTCCCCGAGAAATGCATACTTTTTGGGATATCCAAAATTTTGGTGGAAAAACTCGAAAAAAATACATATTGCTATGAAAGCACCAACTCGCGAGCCCCCACGTTAGCGACATATGTTTCCTGACAAAAACAATTACAGTTTTTTAAAGAAAAACCCAGCGGCTCGACTTCTCTTTATTTTGACCGCTATTTGTCTAATTTGACTGGAATACTATGACAAAATTAATTTTACATTGATTTATGACATGGTTTCTATTACTAGAAGCATTTAGTATTTAGTTGTACTACATTTAATAAGTGCCTGGCTAAATGTTGGTAATGTTAATGAAATTCATATAGGTTTGCAAGTGATTGAGATTCATAATTCGTTTGCTTCTGACACATGTGTTTCGCCCTAATTTATAACGGTGGTGTACATGCGTGAACGTGTTCAAAACCCTCCAATGCCCTCTTTAATGAGACATAGGGATTGCTTTGATGCGGTACGTATTATATAACAGCCCGCCTCTAGGATTCAGAAGACCCTTCTGATAAGGGGCAATGTAAACGTGCATAACATTAACTATCTGCTGATCACAAATTTCGAAATTAATTCATTTAGGATTATATTAATCTTGTGCCAAGACAAGACGTAAATGATCGAGCCAAATTATGTTCCTCAGACTTCCATGAGTGTTGTCAAGGATTAACTTATGACATAATGTAATAATCACGTAACTGGACTAATAATGCTGTAACGAAGTTTTATTAAAATTGGAGACTTCATTTTCTTTACACTCAATAGTCATAACGGGATATTCACTGAATAATCAATCGATATATTGCGACTGGAATTTTAACTGTTAATATGATCTACCACAACATCATCGATAATACAAACAGGCAAGTTATCATTATTTCCAGTTTAATAAGATAGAAAGTTGAATAAAACGGTATGGCCATGAAGTACCTACGAAAAGTCAGTAAATCAAGGGATATTGCTTAGGAGGCTTTTATAAATAATTATGATGAGGATTTGAAAGAAATTAAAGGGGCTAAATATAGTGGTTGCAGAAATTAAGTTGTGAATCACCTCAAATAAAAAAAAATTTGATTATTACAAAACTGAAATTGCTGATTGCGCTCCTATTATTGGAAAAATGTGAGAAACACATAAGCACATATTAAAATGATATAATAACTGATGAGAGGGCTAGCAGTGTCGCCCTTTTAATATCTGAACAAGGGTTCCTTCTTTGGTTTGCAAGGGATGCCAGGTCTTAACAGTTTGGAACTTAGACATAGGGGCAAATGGTTGGAATCACAACACTGGGTACGAAACGTGATGTATGGTTTCAATGTTCTCTACATGGTACTTTCTGATACTACCTTAGACTGACTAAGAACTAACTCCACTAGCTGAACTTACTGAACTTACTTAAATGTCTATTCTCAAGGGAGAAGCCTTGCTCCTCTAATAATAGTCCATGCTATATTTCGGCGAAGGTTGACACTCATGTAACGTACTCACGGTCGGAACCTTGACGAGTTATCATTTGTTATGTTATATAATACAAATAACCAATATGTTGTATGTTTATATTCAATACACATTATTATGAATAGAATATTGTGAGTTATCTAATCCAGGATGAATCTCTTTGGGATATCACAAAATCAAGTAATGAGAAAAATGGAGTCAGATGAAGATAAAGCTGAAATGTTCAATTAATTTTTTCAAGAAAGCTCCGTAACAATCAGGAGTGGAATTCCACCATTCCATATTAGATAATAATCTTCTTAGATATGAATTTAGTATCTCCCTGAGTCTTTTGGTTTATACTTCGTTAGAAACTGAATTTTTCTCTGAGCACCTCAAGAACACTACATCAGTGCTAGTACCGAAAATGTAACTAGCAATTTCCGACAAACCAATCACCATGTTTGGAAAAAGTACTTGATCTAGCTGCTTACGTCCAGGTTCTAAACAGTTTGGCACCTGGGGCGGAATTGCTAAGTGCATCACATACAATTTTTGAATTCCTTTGGATAAATACTAGCCTATTCTTTTTCCACTTCCGATGAAATGCTTAATCCTTAGCCGATGCTCTTTTGAAACTGAATTATTTGGAAAGTAGTTTAACTAATTGCAAAAAGAACCACTTATTTTCTGATGAAAAGCCTCCTCTGTGGCCTTGAAAAGGAAGGTTTAGCCAGGTAAAACTGATTATACCCAAGCTAAGGCAACCTATCGGATACGTTGTACAAACTGAAGCTACAAAAGGTTGCCTACAAAGAGGTGTCTCCGTTTCTGTGTAGTATTGTAGTAGATGAACTCTTGGAGGATTTGGAAGAGGCAGGGTTTTATGCCCAAGTCTACGCCGATGACTTGGTTGGCGACACCTTTGGGCGGCACTTGGGACACTGTGCCAGCTCGAACTACAAAACATACTGCTCAGCGTGGTGAACCGCTGGTACCATACCGAGGGCCTCAGAGTCAACCCTGACGAAACGGAAATTGTGTACCAGGAAACGTAAGCTGGGAACACTGCCAGAGATCACTTTCTCTGGCAAGGTTCTGCAAATCAGAGGGTCGCTGAAGAGTAATCCTAGACTCTAGACTGATCTGACGTGAACACCTTGGATATTAAGGGAGCAAGGCCTCTGCGCCCTTCTGGCGTGCAGGAAAGCTTTCAGCAGCACTTGGAGATTACAGCCAAAGATCCTTTATTGGATCTATAGCGCAGTGATCAGGAATATGGTCATCTATGCAGCGGTCATGTGGTGGAAGGGGACAATGACTAATATGTTCCAACGCTCCTTGGACCGACTGCAGCGGCTTGCAAAAAGCTGAAGCCATGAGAACGGCGTATAGGTTAAAAGCCTAGGTCACTGGATCAAAATGCAATACTTTCATGGACACTAAGTGATTTTGAGTGAGGCAATATCTAAAAAGATAGCATGATTCCAGCTATACGTCTCACTTCTCCCAAAATCCTCATCCTTGATGGTGGAGATTGGAGCAACGAAACTCTCGCCCTACTGCCACTAGGTGGCCACGTATCAGGCAGGCCAAGCTCTTCATCAACGAGCATGTGCCTAGGGTCTCAAAGCAACTCCTTCCTCTAAAAGAGAAGCGACATCAGAGAGATGACTGGAATCCTAACGGGTCACTGTTGTCTTAACAAATACCGTCATACTAAGGGCCTCGCCGATGATCATAGATGTAGGAAATACAGAGAGGCGGAAGAAACTGTCCCTCACATCCTGTTGTAATGCCCTGTATTGACACCCTTCAGGGATCGTCACTACGGAGAATCAAAACTGGTCCCGAAAGAACTTATAGAAGCCAGCGTTGGCATAATTCTGGGTTTCTGGTAGGCCACAAACCTGCTATAATAGAATATGCTCCTGACCACGGGGCGCACAATGGGTCCAACTAAGTGGCCCAAGTGCATTTGGGGACTATGCCTCCTCCCCTTAAATGATTATGATGCGAGATTAAGCGTGAAAGATAAATACGTCTTCGATTTAATAATGTTTTCGAGTGGTGGCAGTGGCAGTCTGCTCCCTCTATGAAAGATACGTCAAAGGATACAGTATTAGTTGTTGTTCTACTTGAACATCGTCTTTTAAAATTTGAGTAGTGGGTGGCCCCATATATGTGATATATTAACATAAGAATAATTTAGTTTTATTGTTGGGAATACTGAGTTGGTAGCTCATTTCTGAATAGCTGGTTAGATAACCTATAACATCTGATATGTTGCTTTCCCATTAATAATAGATGTCTCTGTATAGAGATTGAATCAATGCTATTGGAATTTCGCAAATTAATTTCAACAACTCAGACAGCTATTGTTGAGCATCCAACTGAACATATTTGCCCAATATTGAAACACGTGAACTAATATTTGACGTTGTCTGTATTGATATATTCCATGTTACTATATTCCATCTTATGTGACCTATTTACGCCAGAATCTTTATATCTACTACAGCATAAAAATTACATAAAGTTTATCTTGCCGTTAACCTTTTGAAGAACTCTGGGGATATACCAGGATGAAATCCAATAAAACATTTTACACGGTAAACTTCAGTATACGACCCTTTGTGATATATTACGGAACATATAAAATGTCCACGAATCGTTACAACATAATATTTAGATCCGTATTGATCCGAATAGATCTGAATATTATATTATAATTATTCTGAGTCTGGTTTTTTGTTATCTACTCAACAGTGCATTTTGTTCACTACATATTTGTAGTAACTGTGGAACAAATAAAAAAAAACGCTTGTACCTATCTGTAAGTTATTTAAAAAATATTATTAACCATAAAGAACAAGTGTATGCGTAACTAAATATCAAATAGCCGATAATAAACGCTAAAACAGTCCATTATGTCTTTTGATTCAGACGCTGACGTAACTCAATGCGTCACGCCTCGCTTTACTAATTGAGCGTATTGAAAACATTGTTTAGTTCCATGGAACAGTTCATTGTAAACAATCCTGAATGGATTGAATTGTTCACGTTATAAGAGTTTGCTTTTCTGCCAATTAATACGGTTTCAATTTCGAAAAACATTTAATAAAGAAACAAGAACACACTTACTCTCAGATGACATGCCCCCTCACTGCGTCTTCGAAAGACCCTGAGCATTAACCGATACGGAAATCATAAATGAAGAAAAGTGAAAAACTCACCACATCTGCACTGATGGCTCTAAAATCAAAAAAGGAGCTGAGGAGGGTATTTACTCGAGAGATTTGAACCTATCCCTAACAACATTCCTACAGTACTCCAATCAGAAATCTATGCTTTGAACATTGAAGTAGAAAAAATTCTGAACCCCAAAATCAGCTGTGAAGACTTTGAAATTTTTACGGATAGCAAAACTGCAATAATAGTAGCAATAATTATTAACACTATCACCTCTAAACTAGTATCAGGAACCCACAACACTTTAAGTCATAAAAAAAATGCATTAAACTGCCTTGAGCTAAGGGACACGTCATGACAGAGGGCAATCATAAGGAAGACGAACTGGGTCCTGAAGGGCTGTCAAGGAAAATTCCGAGGGAGGATTAATAATCAAGGAAATACCTTGTTTTAAAATCAGCCGAATATTACGTGATGTCTTAATTATATTATATATAAATAATCTCGGATTTTATCAGGCTATGAATGGAAACTCACATACCTCATACCAACAAATCAGCATCATCCACACAGAGTTTGGCATTGCAACTCAGCCGACTGGGATAGTCTTCACATGTTTTTTTCCCGAGTTTCCTCCTAAAAACCGTGGACTTCCATAATTCTTGTAATATCAAATAATTTGTTGGATAAAGCCACCGTATGGTGAAACATGTCACGTTTTGTTTAATAAAAACGAAATTTGAATATATTATACATGAGTTATACATAACAAAGAGATCATTTGATGTTTTTAGTTAAGGATAATGTTCATTTTATGAAGAATCTTTCTATTATTATTTGATTATTTATTTATGTAATTTTCATAAACCTGTTCGTTTAGTCGATAATTGAAGATCATTCCTTAAATTTCGTAGGTCCTCATTAAAATATTCTGACAAAACTGTGTTAATTCACTGACTCTCTAGATGTCTAGATGGATGAAACAAAACATTATCGTGCTCAATTTTGATGTTGATGTATATTCCTATGATCAATTTAGTATTTCGTAGCATCAAGAACCAGCAAGATATGATTATATTGCAGACGGACTTGGATAAACATGCAGATTGGTGAAAATCTAATAAATTATACCCCAATTACTCCAAATGTAGTGTTATCACCTTTTGGAGAAATACGGTCAATATAATTGACAGTGGTTATAATATAGAATTACATGATTTACCTTAAGTTAAGGCAGGTTAGGGACCTTTATTCCTCATATAGATGCTATATAAAATGATGGGGTTCATTTCGAGAATGGAGAGACAGTTTAGGAGTGAAGATACACTCATGAGACTTTATTTTGCCTATGTGAATCCCATTTGGAGTATTGTTCTTCTGTTTGGTCACCTTACTTATCGACGAATTCTAATAGAATTGAATCTGTGCAACGAAGATTTGCAGTATATTTATATTCTACGAGATTTGGAGTGTATATCCAATGCATGGAACATACAACGAACGGTTATCTTTATTTCATTTACCATCATTCAGTGATAGAAGAAAGATATCAGATTCAGTTTTTCTGTTTAAGGTCTTACATAATATGGTGAAAACAATGGTTATTGCTCTTTTGAACTTAAGAGTTCCTAGAGGAAACGCGAGAGACATCTTTATTTTCGATAAATTTTGGCCACAGTGTGGTTGGAATCAACAGCCCGGTTGACAGAATGATGCAACTCTACAACAGTTTGAATGTAACAGTGGATATATTTCATGATCTTATTGTCGCATTAGGAGGGAAATTGTGGAAGCAGTTTTGCAGTGACCCTGATCATTGTGGTTTGTGGTTCTATTTTGTAACTTTTGGGAGCACGCTCGGCGCGCGAGATCATCTGATGTGATTTTGATATTTTTTTTTAGTTTACTTATGTAGCAGTCTTTCTTAGGACTTTGTCTGTGGACTGTACTTTATATGTTAATAAAATAATTAAAATAAAATAAATAAATATGTTTCACATAGTAATTTAATTGGAATGATAACGTTATGTATAGGTCGCAGCAGTTGACCATGTAAAAGGGAACGGCATTTCATGTTGCCAGTAGTCATTCTTCCGTGCGGAAGTTTTGTTACGGAATTCAATCAACAGTATGCAAATTTCTCGCATATGATGAAAAATATCCACACATATGCCTTCCGATATCAGGCAGTTGTTTCAATAGATGTTGCCTTTCACATTATTCATCGCCATTCGATTAACAATGCTCATTTATTTTCATTTTTGATAACCATCCGCTTATATTCCTATCAATCACATTTAGCTGAACAGTAATCATAAAAAATGGGTCATCACTGGAAAGGAAGCGACTTTATATGGTAATTTGTATACATCTATCTATAACCTTTATTGGATCCAAATAATAAATCGGCAATTTACTAATTATCCAGTTGCGTAATTATACAGGCTGGGAAGATTTCGATGTTTGTGTAGGGTAACTCGGTAACTGTAAGAGATACAGAAGAATGGAAGAACTATATTGGTTGTTAGGATAAAACAAATCTACATTCTGTAGGCACTTTTTAAGCTATAGCATATAGATTTTATAGCGGGCTTTGTGCGCGGCGACCGAATCAAGAAATTCCGTAACGAAAAATAACAGGAACTCGTTTATGTTGCGCTCTCTCGGGTGACTAATATTGAAAAATTGTATATCACGACAAAAAACGATAATTCTACATTCAAGTTTTATAATAATCGAAGGCAAGCTGCATCGGCTGCATCTTTGTTGCAAAAATTCAAAAGACTGCCTTTAAATAGTGTTCAAGCTCAAAGTGTCTTAGATTTCATTAGTAATAGAAATGGCATTTCAATAATGACTTTCAATTGCCAAAGTCTAAATAGTCACAAATACGATTTACAAGATTCAGTTACGAGTCAAACAAATGTGTTACTTCTTACCGAAACTTGCATGGCGCATGATAAACCGATTGAAATACCTAATTTCAATTGTATTGTTCAATTCAAACGAGATACTGTTCCAGAAGGTGTGGTAGCTATTTACCAAAATAATAATAATGTAACTAATATTATGACTCCGAATATTGAAATATATATTGCACACGTTAGCGATGTTAATGTTAGGCGCTCATTTGTTGGAGATATTTGTGCGTGCTCATGCACACTTAGAAATGGCCTACACATAGTCATGATAGCAATTTACATTTCTCCGAATCCAAAATTGGACGAGGTAGAGCGTTTTATTCATCGCACTTTACTGGAGTACACTGAAGAAGGGTCGAAAATACTTGGTACAAATGGTAATAAATTTCCACTTATCTTGGCTGGCGATTTCAACATCAACTTCGCTGATAAAAAACGTGTGGCACTCGGGGACTGCCGCGGTGAAGCTATTGCATAGCATTTTTCTCAACTTATGCAATTATAATTATTTATTTATTTTTAATTTATGCAGTATTTTTTTTTCTTTGATATTAAGTTACACTTTTTGAGCGTGGTGACCGATAAGAAAACAATTTTTTTTCTTTTATTGAATAAATGAGAAGTTAATATCATTTAAAATATTTTAATTATCTTACAATACATGTAGGTTATTCAGGAATTTGTTATCATTGAAACTATAGGTTTATGGTAACTGAAATAAGAGACATAAGTTTGAGACTTGATATCCTCTAAATATCTGGAAAATATCGCGTCAATGGTGGTCCCATATTTTGTTGTGGATTCTTGTGGATCATTATTCATTTTCAAATTCAATTTTTCCGAAAGAAAAGTCGTTAACCGCTCTGATTTTTCATCAGCGAAGGTGATGTTGAAATCGCCAGCCAAGATAAGTGGAAATTTATTACCATTTGTACCAAGTATTTTCGACCCTTCTTCAGTGTACTCCAGTAAAGTGCGATGAATAAAATGCTCTACCTCGTCCAATTTTGGATTCGGAGAAATGTAAATTGCTACCATGACTATGTGTAAGCCAATTCTAAGTTTGCATAAGCAAGCACAAATATCTCCAAAAAATGAGCGCCTAACATTAACATCGCTAACGTGTGCAATATTTATTTCAATATTCGGAGTCATAATATTAGTAAAATTATTATTATTTTGGTAAATAGCTACCCCACCTTTTGGAACAGTATCTCGTTTGAATTGAACAATACAATTGAAATTAGGTATTTCAATCGGATTATCATGCGCCATGCAAGATTCGGCAAGAAGTAACACATTTGTTTGTCTCGTAACTGAATCTTGTAAATCGTATTCGTGACTATTTAGACTTTGGCAATTGAAAGTCATTATTGAAATGCCATTTCTATTACTAATGAAATCTAAGACACTTTGAGCTGTCGTCTGAACACTATTTAAAGGCAGTCTTTTGAATTTTTGCAACAAAGATGCAGTCGATGCAGCTTGCCTTCGATTATTATAAAACTTGAATGTAGAATTATCGTTTTTTGTCGTGATATACAATTTTTCAATATTAGTCACCCGAGAGAGCGCAAGATAAACGAGTTCCTGTTATTTTACGTTACGGAATTTCTTGATTCGGTCGCCGCGCTCAAAGCCCGCGATAAAAGCTATATGCAATATATGCAATAGCTTAATAGAAACAGGTACTCTCAGGTCTCTGCTACGCGCGTCTAACGTATAAACTCTAACTGACGCGTAGCGAGCTCCTAGAGGCATATGTCAAAATGATTTCGTTCGTAGCTAATTACATAGGACGTCTGGAGTTCATGCAATTATGTTTTTAGATAATTCGAACCTTCTAATTTCGATAGGCCACGTGAAAATCCCGGAGTCTAAAGCGCTAGAGTGTTATAACATTCGTATAAAATAGCCAAATTTCTCACTTTTAGAAACTTCAAATTTATTAATTAATTTGACACATGTTAGGTGTTTAGGTCTTACATTATTTTTCGTTACGGAATTTCTTGATTCGGTCGCCGCGCTCAAAGCCCGCGATAAAAGCTATATGCAATAGCTTAAAAATCAGAGCGGTTGACAACGTTTCTTTCGGAAAAATTGAATTTGAAAATGAATAATGATCCATAAGAATCCACAACAAAATATGGGACCACCATTGACGCGGTATTTTCCAGATATTTAGAGGATATCAAGTCTCAAACTTATGTCTCTTATTTCAGTTATTCAGTTACCATAAACCTATAGTTTCAATGATAACAAATTCCTGAATAACCTACATGTATTGTAAGATAATAAAAATGTTTTAAACGATATTAACTTCTCATTTATTCAATAAAAGAAAAAAAAATGTTTTCTTATCGGTCACAACGCTCAAAAGTAACTTGAATTAATATCAAAGAAAAAACTTGAATTAAAACATCAAAGAAAAAAAATACTGCATAAATTAAAAAAATTAAATAATTATTATTGCATAAGTTGAGAAAAAATGCTATGCAATAGCTTTACCGCGACAGTCTTCGAGTGCCACACCTATCTTTTTTTTCTGTATAATACAATCGCTTCGAGAAAATTAAAAAAAGTTTCAATTTTTAATGAGAATCAGAATTAACTATGGCTTAGTTAAAAAGGAAATTTTTTCATATTTCAAACTATATCATATATGGGGTCGGTTTTGGTTTATATTAAAAATTTTTCTCCCGGAAGGTGGGGCGGATCCCACAATCCTTTATATTACAATGTCACGTTATTTCCAATATTAAAAAATCAAAACCATGTTTAGGAAATTAAAATTTCATGTAAAATTGAAATATGTCAAAGCAAAGTAGCATATATATAGGGGTTGACAGATGTTTTCTGTTTAGTATCAATAACAAATGTTAGTGTTAGAAATAGTAAATGAATTTCTTAAATAAACACAAATTACTTAACACCCGCTTCAAGGAGGGTTTATATGATACCATAGCTGACATGGTCAAGGGGGTTTCAATAAGTTCATAAAAGCTTATAGTTCTAAAGGAAATCATAAACCTGTCAAGATCAATAGCGAATGTAGGGTGGAAAATGAAAGCTAAGCTATAATACATTTTAATGTTAACCATCTGGAGATGTTTAGGCAGCGGAGTTTTATTCCAGACTCGTTGTGAACGTAATAAGGATGTCTTAAACGTCTTTCTTTCAAAGTGACATAATTAATCAAAAAGTATCACACCTAAATCGGGACGTAACGTAGTAAGTATCTGATGGTCAAAATTGTAATTCAATATAGTCTTAAATATAGTTGAAATGATTGATAAAGAAGAGAATCAGTTAGTAATATTGAGAAATGGACAGATAAGTTTAGAAATCCCCACCGTAAACATTCTGAATGAGAGGTCTCAGGAGGGAGGAAAAGAATTACAAACTATCTTACTGCTTATTAGTTTGACCATTCTTCCAAATTCACTAGTGAATTGGTACAAAATTAAAAACAGGATCACTTCAAGTAAAATGACTGGTTAAACAATTCGGGGAACCTTCCCTATGGGTAGGAAAAGGACACATTATAAATATCAACCGAAATGCGAAAAACCTTCAGTTATATTTTCTAACTTGAATTAGAGAGAGAGGGCCATGTTACACAACTGTTCCTATGAAATCCTCCATATCACCACCAACAGCACGCTCTCATGTCACGATCATGTGAGGTCCATTGCAAATACCACTTCACAAAAACTTGGTTCTCTATTAAGCGCCAAGAGCTACTTAACATTCCGGAAGCTCCTCATAAAGCACAGATTCGACCTGTCTTGTTCACATGTTCAGAGTTGAGCTCGCAAACATACGTTGAAGCTCTTAAGTTCTCTTCATCTGATTGATAATGTTACACTAACGAATTCATTGCCTTTGTAGAACATCGTAGAGTTCCTTTTTTCACATATTTCCACGGTCGGTGTTCATCAGAAATCTTAGATCTTAAATTAGACAAACGGGGTAAAAGAGATTCAACATATTTTAACATGTGTGACTGCTAATTAATCTATATCTATGGTTTCGGCGTTTACGTAGTGTAAATTCATAATACTTCGGAAGTTGGAGAATAAAACTCAAATTTTACACAAAACTTTTAACATTTAATTTAAAAATGCTGACAAATTGTTTCACCAATTGTTTCCAATTTTCAGCACATGTTTGTATATTGGTATCGCTATGTTGACGACGTAATCGCTTGCTTTACAGGCAGTAACCGTCAAATAAATTCTTTTCTCACCTATATCAACAACTTACACCCAAATATAGAATTCACATTAGAGATGGAAAACAACAAGTCCTTAAACTTTTTAGATCTGACAATTTCACACACAAATAATTACTTTTCTTTCGCCATTTATCACAAGCCCACCCACACAGATACCACAATACACAACACTTCTTTACATCCACAATCACACAAGCTAGCAGCATATAATTGTATGATACATAGATTAATTAATGTCCTATTAAGTAAAGATAATTTCCATTTAGAATTAAACAGAATCATAGATATTGCCAAACATAATGGTTATAATGTCAAGATAATTAATAAAATACTCCAAAATAAACTCAATAAAAAAGCCTTAAGCATAATTTATCCGCAAATTAATAATAATACAAAATCAAATTTCACATGTCTAACATATTTAGGTAAACATTCACTAAAAATATCTCAATTCCTTAAAAAACGAAATAAAAACGTCGCCTTTAAAACAAAAAATAACCTATGCTCGTATATTAATAACTCGAAATCTAAAAAAGATAACTCAAAGAAATCTGGAGTTTACAGACTGAGATGTGATGACTGTAGTGCTTTGTACATGGGACAACCTGTACGCAGTTTCAGCGTAAGGTTCAATGAACATTTGAGAAGTTACAGACTCAAAAAAGAAGACTCTAATTACGCAAATCACCTGTTAGAACAACAATTTCACCCTTAATCCTGATATTCTACATATTCAGGAAAAAGGACATAACCTTAATATATTAGAATCCATAGAAATATTGAAACACTCAAAAAACAATAATAATGTAATATTAAATGATCAAATCGACACATATAATTCACCGCTTGTTAACAATTTTGTAAACACACTCCCACCATTATTCACCCCCACTCCTCAATTTGTACCACATTCTGATCCCTGATATTTAAGGACATACTTTTAGATTTAGCTTTAGTTGATAACTCCTCGCTTTGATAATGCCACAGTGTGGTGAAACAATTTGTCAGCATTTTTAAATTAAATGTTAAAAGTTTTGTGTAAAATTTGAGTTTTATTCTACAACTTCCGAAGTATGCTAATTAATCACCTACAATTACTGACAGATCTATAGATTAATGGATCATTATCGCATTTCCGACTGTCTACGCTATGACAGACCACACGTAACACATCAACAATTCAGTCAAGTGAAGACAGCTGATGTATTGGCAGTCACATTCCATATCATAGATATCATTTATATATTATAGATATCCCTGTCAATTCAAATGAACTTTCACATGGTATAGACTATAGAGTATGGTTTACGGTTTTCCACGCTATTAGTTGTTTATACTCATTTGAAATATGCATGCAAAATAAAACAAAAGGCGCCAAATCGAGAATCCCATGTGACATTTGTGATGTATCATCTTTAACTAGAACGCACGATATCATTCAGTTCTGTTTTGACACCCATCGAAAGCAAGTAGCGTTGCAGATTTTGTATATATTTGCTCTCTGTTGACATCAACCGCGAACGTGTGACAATTTCGAAGGAGTGTTTGGCGATGTTCAAGACGATAAGAAGGACTTTTTGCGCCGTTTCGTAACTGTGGACGAAACTTGGATCCATCACAACACATCAGAGACCAAAGAACAGTCGAAACACGACTTGTCGTGGCAAATCGAAGCCGGAAAAGGTCTTAGTGGGTTTATCGGCCAACAAAGTCATGACGACATTTTTTGGAATGCACACGGTATCGTCCATATCGATTACCTTCAAAAGGCAAAACGATCACCGGCGTATATTATGCAGAGCTGTTGAATCGACTCGATGCCGATTTGAAGCGAAAGCGGCCACATTTGGCAAAGAAAAATGTTCTCTTCTACCAGGACAACGTACCGGCGCACAGGTCCGCAGTCGCAATGGTAAAATTGCATGAATTGCGCTACGAATTGGTTCGTCATCCACCATATTTTCCAGATTTGACCCCCTGCGATTTTTATCTATTTCCAAACTAAAAGAAATGACTCAACGGAATGAGAGGATTTCCAAAATCGTATTATTTGGAAGGGATCAAAAAATTGGAAAAACGTCAGAAGTGTATCGGACTACAAGGGGATTATGTTGAGGAATAAAATAATTTTTGACCAAATAAATCATTTCTTGTTTCATTTTTCAGGGACTTTTCACCTTGCCCTCGTACAACATCGCATCGGCGGAGCCCTCGTACAATATCGCCTTATCTGTTTCTACGGGTATATATTTTAATGATTTATTTCTTTTCCATCCACAATCTCTCCTTAATTCATACATTTTCTATGCCCTGGCAAGGGCGGGTAGATTTAGCTAGTGTTTGAAAAAATTGGATATCCATATCTTTTTTTTTTGATCATGGCTTGTTGAATGATCGACAATTAATGATAACTTTTCTGAACCTCTTGAAAATAGCTTTATTGCGTTGTTTTCTTACTGTATGCGATTGGAATATATTTCGGATGCATTATCACAATATTGTCGCTACTTCGAATTAAAAACGAGGGTTGTAAGGAACTGAATATAACCACGAATGAACCTACTCACACAATAAGCGTTTGGCGGGTCCGGAAACACTGGATCAGTCATTCTGATCCATCACGGTCTGTGTTTATAATACCGGGATATTAAAAATTATCTTGGTCAAGGGTGGTTGTGGAATCTAAAACGTGTGTTTCTAAATGTGCGAAATTTCGCAATTTTATACGAATATTGTAACACTCAGAAGTCTTTAGCACTTTGGACTCCGGGATTTTCACGTGGCCTATCGAAATTAGAAGGTTCGAGTTATCTAAAAACATAATTGCATGAAAGCCAGACGTACTATGTAATTAGCTACGAACGTAATCATTTTGACATATGCCTCGAGGAGCTCGCTGCGCGTAAGTTAGAGTTTATACATTTTACCTCGGTCTTGTTAATTCGGGGCCGTTTCTTGCCCCGTGCGACCGGCGCCAGTTGTAATAAAGTGTTTTTGGCTATGGGCCGCTAGCTTTTCCCCGCTTCGTGTATATTTTAGTCGCGAGAAAATTCCCTTTGGTACGTCGCACGTTAGACGCGCGTAGCTGAGATCTGAGAATAGCTCAAACTGTTTTAATTGAATTTTCCTATTTAATGGACATTTATCGAAAAAAGGAGGGCCGTCGGGCACGGTCCGATACTAAATCTAACTACATGGAGCGAAAACGGCACGTAAAAAGTCGTCGTAAAGCCGTATTAGGTACAACCAGTTTGCACTTTTCTAACTCGCGTGCTACGGGCTTCTCACGTGAACGTCATTCGATTTACGGAAAATTAACTATATCAAAACAGTTTTTGACCCGGATTGTGGCTATCACGACCTCTAAAAAGGTTCAAAGTTCACATAATTATTTCATAATTTGTAGTTCATTATTGTTTTACAACTGAAATAAATAGGTATGAAATTTGTAGGTTATTGATAATGTCAGTGTGACAGTGACATAATTATTTCAAACGTAAAGTAAGACACACGTTTTAGATTCCACAACCACCCTTGACCAAGATAATTTTTGATATCCCGGTATTAAATGCTCTTTTCTGTCCAGGCTGCTAAAAACGAACGGTTTAAGGCTTCCTAAATTATTTAGGGTAGGCTAAGCAAATTTTCGGATTATTGCAGTATTATGAAATGCATCATAACGCAGATAACATTTTCAGCAATTTGTTCGTTCTCATTTTGTTCCATTCAGTAATTCGTTTAAGAAATCCTGGAGTTCGGGTTAAAAGTGCTGCGTCATGCTTTGCGGACTTTGATAATGGAAGAGCTTGCTTGGTTTCTTGAATGCCCATTACAATCGTCTTGCAGAATAGATTAATGCGGCGAGTTAGTTCTCGTTAAATTCGCCTAAAAGTCGAACATAGAGAACATTATTCTTGTGCATCATTATAGAAATATATTCACCGCTACAAGGTTTTAGATCCGATTATAGTGCATTAAAGTAGTTAAGCTTCAATTAACGTTTACGTACATGTATTACTGACATTATCGTACCATTAATATTATATATGCAGAATTCATTTTCTCTCTATTATAAGTCCATGCAAATATCATTAAGATATACCTACAGTATGGCCAACAATATATTATACGTTTATGGCTAGTGTAATACTGAGTCAGCTTGTTCATCATCTGGATTATCTTAGATATTCAGGACGTTTCGGTCTTCACAAGACCAAATATGTTGAATTCAAGTTGTTTGTTCAATTGCCTTATAAAGTAGATTAATTATTGGGTTTTCATGAATGTAATAATTATGTATTGAATGATCAATCATAATGTTTCATATCATCATCTCTAGTGCTACAGCTCCAGATGGATCCCGACTTTCCTAAGCTTAGATCGATCGCCGTTCTTACCATACCCTCTACAGTACAATGCCTGAATGCCTGACGTCACAAGCCAAAGGCTTTTCGTATCAAAGGTGATCTGGTTCAGTAGCTATAATATTATAATATAGTACGTTGCCAAGCTGCTGTGTTCATTCAATGCCCTCTAGATACACAAACCTTGAGTGCTCAATCGTGACGTCACAAGCCAGAGGCTATATTGCAGCTGGTCACTCGTAGATTATACACAATGCTATAATGTCGACAATGAAACTAAGCTTTTATTCACATATATAACAACTTCCTGTTTGAATTGAGTCCTTAGTTGCATTCCATCTGCTTTCTTTAATGGAAAAAATAAAATCTCAAAACAAAAACCATGCTTATAATAATTCAATTTTATACTTTTACTGGAAGATTTTAATTGACCGATAGTTACTGAGCAATAACTTAACAACATGCATTTTTCAATTTTTTCTGCTGTACAACCAACATAACGTACCTACAATATACAATACGCCACCAGCTTCCATCGTTTTCATAGTTTTAGTGCTGAAATCATGACAGGATTGCCACGTTTCGTCGAAATTCTTTAATTTTATATAATAATGTAAAAATGTACACGTTTTGCAGTTTACACAGCAAACGGAGTAACTATACGTAGAATTGTAGTTCTGAGAAGAATGAAGTTTAATTTTATCGAAATTTAGATTCACAACGAATTATGAACTATCAACAGAGAGCTCATTTAATAAATCTACAGTTTATATCGGCAATTCTGTAATGTGTTGTGAGTTTAATTTTGACCGTTATTGAGTATACATGAAAATAAGTGTTTCTTCGTTTTGTGTGTTCTGTTCAAAAAATAAATATATACACAGTAGTAATTATACAGGGTGTCTCAGATTTTAACCGGGAAAATTTGATATACGATAGAATATTTGATTTTGAGCAAAAAATTCTCAATAACATATATGCAGAGACGCTTAGTTTTTGAGATACAGGGTGTTGAAATTGATAAAAAAATTTCGTTTTTTGCGAATATCTCCGGAACCGTTCATCGTACAGAAAACAGCTTTAACAAGCATTTTCTACTCATGGTAAGCTATGTTCTGTGTGATGAAAATTTTTTTTTAGTCATAATTGGTGAAGATTTTGAAGGGGTAGTTGGTGTTTTTTTCCCCAACTTCTACGCCACTGGAAAAAGTACAGTTTTGAGACAACCATTTGAACCACCAATATTTTCTACAGAAAAAAGGTACTCTAGGTCATAAGCTCTAAAATTGACCGTTTTCGAGAAAAATCAACTTTTATGTTGAAAAACATGCCCAATTCTTGCTAATTAAACAAAATTTATTCAAACGTTTAGAACAAGTAACAAAACCAAAAAATTTACCATGTTTTCTAACATAAAAGTTGATTTTTCTCAAAAACAGTCAACTTTAGAGCTTATGGCCAAGAGTACCTTTTTTGTGTCATTTTATCATTTCCTCGGTTCTTCAAATGAAAATCATCGATTCTAGGCTCAATTTCATTACAATTTACTCCACTAGCTAGATGATCATGGACCTGTTAACTTTTATAGGTCTCCATTTTGTTTTGGTCTGATGGAACCATTGAAATATCACTAACAATACTGAGTATTCTTCGAATGAATCGTCATTCAATCCTACTTAAAAAAATAAATTGTGATACTAGATGAGAAAGGAACTCACGCTAGAATTGTTCTCCAACACGAATGACAAAACGGTTGTTCGAGCAAGCATATCTGCTGCAAAATGAAATGAGGAATTCAAAATATGAGTTGTTACCAACATTTTTAGAAACGTGAATTTTAATTGTTATGCAGATGCTTTGACCTCAATATATTGTGTAGTGAATAGCTAACGACAAATTTTCCAGCGATTAAAACTTTGCTTACCAACATTGTGTAAAAAGTACATGAAGCTAGTGACATGAATACAGTTGATGCACGCGTTTTGTATTCACGCCAACCAGTAAACCCAGCGCTTTATGATAGGATCAGCCTAAATCCTCTATAATAAAATTTAATCCGCCATTTCACGCAATGTAACGAAACATTGTACCTAAGTATAGAGATTTCCTACAGAAGATATAGGAATAGGTGGTAGTTTCCATGTAGGTTAATTCATGTTTTACAATTGCAGGGTAAACAAACTCTTATTCGTGGTAGATTAACTGAGCACTTTTATTTACAACCATTTTAATTGATATTAATAGCTTCGCTTTGAGAAACACGACTAGACGCTTATTCTGGTTCAATGTAAATAATGAACTAAGCAATTACCCGATTACACTTCTTACATTTTAAATTATTATAAAATATTGATAGCAGCAGCAGCTCGGCATGGGTTTGCGAAGAAATTGGATAAACCAAATCCAACGTAAATCTCACATATCATGGCTCTTATCGTTGTAGCGAAGGCTCCTTTTGAGGATAATTAATGTTATTTCCTGATAACCAGGGCCGGACTGGCGAAAATATCAGCCCGGAAGATACCTGAGTATTCGCGGCCTAATCTAAAGATTAAAAAATGGCAAAATTTCATACCATTACAAACTACGATGTCGAATTGCAATGTAAATCTTTTTATCAACGTACAAAAGATTTGCAAAAAATTCAGCAATAAAGTATTTTCGAACGAGATAGATCATTTAATTCTCAGAGTTCCAATAGTTAAAAAGATTTTTCAAGATCTATTGTAATATTCCTGCGAGATTTGGAATCTTTCTTTATGAAATGTTATCTTTGATGTTATTCCTAGGAAGGAGCATTTTAGGATAGTAAGTTTCGATATACAAAATACTGTTGTCAGAGATGATTTTGTATTCATTCTAGGCAAACTTACAGAGAAAATGTAAATATGTGACAATCAGGACTAGAGTGCTTCAAAATTGTGTACTTTTTTCTTCTATACTTTGACTACACGACAGGAAAACCTATAAAATTTGGAGGTTATAGATATAAGATAATGGCAATGCAATGAGTCTATAATTATAAGGAAGGGCCTTCTTTCTTTTTTTTAAATTGGTCGATCTCTAGCTATCTTCCAGTTGGCAGGAAACACACCAAGTTTGTATGAAAGAGTAAGCAACCTGCATTGTGGGTCGTGTTTAAAATGCTATGTGGGTCAAACTAGAAGGAACATTTTAACTCGGTATAAGAAACCTTTTGCCCATATAAAGAAAACTAATGGTAGAAAATCAGCGTTAGCCTAACATATTTTGAATACAGGTCACATCATTTCTCAAGAAAGTTTATCACTTCTAAAACACAGTACAGACAAATATTTACGTGATTTAGAGGGGATAGAAATGTATAAGCGGAAAACCAATCTTTTAAATTCCTATTTATCTTCAGCTGAGGGTAACCCCTTGTTTACATTATTATCTCCAAATAGTTTTCAAGCACGCACGTTTTGATTTATAATTCAGTTAACTCTAATGATGGCTACTTGGTGGCCGGAAAGTCTTTCCCTGCAGCCAGTGAAAAATGTGGAGCTGCTCCGAATTGCAAGCACTTTCGTAGCTGTAATGGAATATCTTCCAAAATGTTGTCTAATTTATTATTTAGAAATTTTTAGTACGATTCTCTGATTAAATTTCAAGGTAATTAAAATGGACCCATTAATGTATCTCCTATTATACCGTAACACATATTTATTCTCAATTCAAACTGGAAATGCCTTTTTTTGGTAGAATGAGGGTTTTCGGTTTCCCAGGTATGACTATATCACCAATTAAAAACTCTACGTCTGGTGAAAGTTGGTTCTTAAGTGAAGAATATTGGGTCCTTATCCTGTTTCCTCCTTAGCTACTGTTAAAACGCAACTCTAGTAGGATAATCTATTGCAGTAAATTCTGCACCGGTGTAAAATGATCTTGCTGTGAGGTAATCATTTTGGGCTGCTCTGCATGGTATTATGGGAGAAATGAACTATTTAGTTTCACCCAATCGATTATAAAGTTTATGAAATATCTTACACTATGACTCCCTTCGGTTGGAGTATAATTCACGATATTTTTTGAATGCTGCCTGCCCAGAACTTTTTTTCTTGCATGAACGCGAATCATATCTCACATTCCCCATTTGAAAAGTGATTGTCTTGGCATCTTTGTAAAGACTAATTGTACTGAATCAATCAGTATAAGTAACTATAAAAAATTTACAAACTTGTTTACATAGGTCAACTTTTCACTGAACATAAAGACCTCACTAGGCGAAGAGTTCCACAACTTTGCCATTTGATAGAAAAATGAAGTCTGGTAGAAAGAAGTTCGGCAGGTCTTTTGACAATGAAGGGATCACTAGCTTGAGCTCGTCTAGCCTATTTGGAATCTCTAGTGGTGGAATAACAGACGAGATTTCTGACGAACACAAACCATGGAAATATCCATAGAAAATGGAGAGATCGCTCACGTTTCTACGCTGTTCTAGAGAGGTCAATGAATTTGTAAGTGTCACGACAATCACATCAATAGCTCTCTTCTGGATAGAATCCAAGAGCTTCAGCGTATGTTTGGGGTTCGAACTCCAAACATGTGAACAGTACTTCAGAAGAGGTCGATTCTGTGCTTTGTAGATTATGAGGAGTTGCTGAGATGTAAAGTAACTCTTGGCACGGAATAGAAAGTTTTTGCCAAGCGATTTTCGCAATGGACCTCACGAGTCATGTTGTTGGTGGTGATCCCGAGCATTGATATGGAGGACTTCATAGTTGTACCTGACATCATCATATTAGAGATTGTAGGATCCGCCTTCTTGAAGACGACGCAAACTTGAGTTTTGGTTGCATTTAAGTCTAATAGATTATCAAATCCCCATTTTAAAATCATAGCCAGATCCCCATTAATTGCGTCAACCTGTCTCTGGTTTCATTGGATGGTATAGGAACTCTAGAAGAGAAAGCTGTATGAAGTGTACCATTATCTACAAAGTTGTGGACGGGACAGGTGATCACTTCCAGCAGATCGTTGATATGGACTAGGAACAAAGTTGGTGCCAAGACAGCCTTGTGGATAAGATAAGAGAAAAAGTTGAGGCGGGAAACCAAATGACGGAAGTTTCCCAAGTAGGCTTTGGTGCCAGAGTGGTCAAATGCTACATGGACATATCCATGTGTTACGTAGGCAAGCAGGTCTCATGTTGATCTCTGCTGACGAAAGTCATATTGCCGGTCATTTACGATTTTGGAGCTCTCTAGATATTGGATGAGCTCGATTTTGATTGCTTTCTCTCTCCATCACTTCAGAGATCACAGATAATGGTGCAATAGGTCTATAAATATTAGAAAGGGTCTTCATTCCTATTGTTAGAATTGGTTGGACTCTAGCTGCAGTATGGCTCTGGTCACCATCTGGATACTTGCTTGCCTACTTGAACATATATGGCAGACATCCTCTGAAAAACATGGAGAATTTCTAGCTATAGCTCCAGAGTGTAATGTAGAGATAACACTCTTATATTCGATTATGAACATTCCGCCTGTCGATTTAATGTGCTATTGTATCATAATCGACCTTGCTTCAGTGGTAGGAAATAGCTTGGGATACATTCTTGATCCATACTTGAAGCTTGCCAGTAATGTGACATATTATTTCATCCCTAGTATCTAAGTTTTATGAACATACAAGTGCTATTAAAAATGTTGTTAGAAACCCTATTAATATAAATTCTAACCCCAACGAATTCCATCTAACTGACAAGTCCTATCAGGTCATTACTTTGTAGTTCACTATCGAGATTTCTGTCAGATATATCACTCCATTTGGTAGTTTATGGAATCTTCTCCGATAAAATGACCAGCAATGCTTGTGTTCCACAGGGATCTATCTTGGCCCCAACTTTGTTACTGTTCCATTTCAACGATCTGTTTATGGTACAATTTATACCGCTTCCTTCTCTAGAGCCCCCATATCATCCAGTGGAGTCAAAGTTGCAAGGCTAAGACAAGTCGTTATAGTGAATGAGATCTGGCAAAAATTTTGAAATGGGATCTTATAGTCTAGTAGAGTATGATGGAACCAAACTCAAGTCATGCTTTCTTGACTTGCCTTAGCGCCTTGTTGTATCCTGTTGACTCGAATTTATTGAAGAGTTTTCTGACCAATCAGTTCAGTGGGGCGTTATTTCAAAGTGGATGTGTCTATTCTTTAAACAATTTCCCTCATCAGACACATGCCAGTTTTTGACAATGGTGCTTATGTAATTGTTCCCCATTGATATGACGATTACCTTTTTCCTGTTGGAAGTCATGAAAGTAGGTCTATATTCAGTTTGTCTAGGCTGTTACTCACAATACCTTTGGTATTGTTGTTCGAGCTGCCCCAAGCTACCTAGTGGTGTGCATTCGAGTCACATACAATAACCAATTGCTCTGCAATTAATCCCCCGCTCTTCTAATTCTAAGTGTAAGAATCAGATTGGTCATATTGAAGATAGTCTTTTTTCAATCAGTATCAGGTTAAATTAAACACAAGTAATTGATTAACAATCGATTATTCTGTTTTTGTAAGTCAGATAAATATGAATTTTCTTTTGTCCTTTACTCCCTAATTGTAAATATGCGAGGAAAGAAAAATAAACATCATTCGTAGTAAATGGTAATCATTCATTCCGTAAAATGTACATAGTATGTTTCTATTTGTTCGACATAAATTTATCTGCATACATGCCCTTTTGATTAGGATTGTGTAATCACTGTCTATTTGAAATTACAGAGAAGCAATGTATTGAGGACATTTCCACATATATCAAATATAATTAATCGATTGGAAATTTCTCCGAGTGAAATTATATCCGATTCAAACATAGGTGACTCATTCATTAGAATGTTTGACATTTCATACCATATGTTGTACCATATTCCAATACCAGCGTCGTAGCTAGAGGATCTGGCTTACAAGTTTGCCGTTCGATAGAAAAATGAAATCTGATAGAGAGCTCGTCTAGAATGCTTACCTAGAATCGTCCATGGTGGAATAACAGACGAGATTTTCGAAGAGACACGTGGGTATGGTGGCATAAATATAAAAATGCATTTTTCAAGGTCAACCACCCTAAAATTATGAATGGGAAAATAGCAGAGCAAAAATATTTGCTTAAAGAAATAGGTTTCGTTGACAAATATTCCTTTTTTTTATGCGATTGACTGAAATTCCGACAAAAATTATTTGAAATAATATTTAAATGGGTATTTGATATTTAAATATCAAAAAATTATAGGCACACGCTCTCAGATCTTCAACTTCTAAGATGAAAAGTAAATTCACCCTAGAATCTCTAGATAGATCCAAGCCTGAGGTTATTTGTATAGAAAATCTATTCGCCAATTTTCGGAATTCGCTAAATCGTCTATTACACAATCATTAAAACCTGGAATTGCTGCAATTAGTATTTTATCCATATTTATCATTTCAAGCGTTGAAAAAGAGCGTTCACTTTCAACATTTGTCATGAAACAGTTTCATTAAATCAGCCCGTGAAGTTTCGATCTATAAATAATTGCAGAATTGCTAAGGAACTTGCTGCTTCATGAAAATCTTTCCTGCTGTAATAACCGTTAATTCACTTTTCATTTTAACTTTGTCCAAAAAGCAATTATTTCTAGACAAGTTTGGAAATGTTTTGTGTTTTCTTTAATATATTCCACCGAATATGCCTCCATTGCGTTCGCTTTATCTTCGCGGAGGTTAAATATATACAACGTATAAGCGCTGAACGACTCAAACCAACTGAGTCAGGGTGCATTGAGCTTGAACAATGCACGCGAATCTCATAATGCACGACTACGTATTTCTTGTTGCACGTGTCCGAGTGGTCTCTTTCTAACTCATGATAAACTGGACGACTGCTGGGTGATATTCGAAAACTGAACTAGGTACAGTTGTGTTAGCGTTATGTATTTTGGGTAGCAGGAATGCAAGTTTCAGTTCTAATATATCAAATTAAGTATTGATATTAGTTTCAATTATTAGATTATTATCGATATAGTTAACCTAATTTTCAAGAGAGGGCACTTCACAAATACAGCTACAGTGAAACTGCCACTGCATGCTGCATGCATGTAGCTTTTGATACTGTAATGTAAATGAATCAATGGCAATAGATGCATTAAATATTTTAATTTTAATGAATATATACAGTAAGCTGCAGATTATCATACATATTTACTGCGGTTCCTTTCATGTCCAGCAGCTGCGATTCTGGTTGATGTTCGAACAAAACAGTTTTTTTAACGATTTGTATGTTGAATTTGGCGGATGCGCAGGGATATTCATTGTGGTTAAGGAAGAGATCGAAAATAATTAACTAATCTCATTCACATGAACAAGAAGCCCCTAAACTGGAAATTTTTTCTACACTTTGACTACTAGTCCACCTGGACTATGTATCAATTGTATCATGAATATTCATAAAGACATCTAATAAAATATAGTAAAATTTTTTAACACATTATTTCGCCGTGTTAGGACAATACTGAGACAACTTAAAAAATCTGGATTTTGAGTTATTCTTATGTTCTGAATAATAAATTGTTATATTTGCTGGTACAAATAGTGTAACTACTTGAATAGACATTTTGTAAATTCAAAAAACACAAATATTAGAGTTGTATTTTTTCAACCGTCGTATATTTTTTGTACAATGAAGAAACAACTTTGAAAATTTTATTTTATCATAGTGATGAATTCATTAAATTGTCTAAAATTTGTAGTGAAATAGTTAGACATTTTAAAATATCCTTATATTGAGCCAAAACGTATATTACAACAACATGTTTAAGTTGTCTCTTTGCGCTTGTAGTTTCTGTAATTTCTCAATGATGTCTTAGATTCAATTCAACTTGTCTTTTTCTTGCACCAGAGATACAGTAAGCAATGAAGAATTGTCGTCAAGTAACAGAGGTGTTAGTTCTCGCTTAATAATAGTATACTAACTGTTCATGATGAAAATAACTCCAAAGGACAAACCGACTTGTTGAAATAGCTAGAGAAATTGCATAGTCTGTCGCTGAGGATTCTGTTTTAGATCAGGTCAGTTTTATGATCTTAATCCTTGTTACAAAATACAACAGGAGAAAAAATTGTGTGGAATAATATTAAAGTTTTTTATATAAAAAAGGAACACAAGAATAGCATATTTTACAAAGAAAGTTTTGAAGACACCATGCACAAACAAATCAAATCAGAAGTTGTCAAAAAATGTTACAACAAATAACCTGCCATTAGCATATAACGAAGCACCGGAAATATATTTATGGATGAAAAAAAAAGGCACGACTAGAATTCCTGGTTCTATGCATTTTAATGAAACACTATTAAATGATTTCGAAAAAATTGTTGAAGCACTCGGTACATTCTTTGCCAGTGTATACTCTGAACCCAATAACAATAGCGATTTCAGCAATGTTTCAGATTTGACCTATATTAACTCTTCATTTTTAAATACTGAAAACCTTAAGAATAAATACACCTCTGGACATGATCAAGTACCAAGCTTCTTTATAGAAGATTGCGTTTCTGTGTTTGTTGTTCCTCTACAGATTTTATTCAATCTCAGTTTGAAATCCAATAAATTCATAAATAATGTTTGGAAAAAGGAAAGATTATTCCCGTTCACAAATCTGGTGATGTTGGTTTTATACTCAATTATCGTCCAATTGCAAAATTGTCTAACTTATCTAAGGTCTTTAAAATGTGCCTGTATCAACGCATTTATAGTACTTTCTCGCATATGATATAAAGGAGATCTACGGTTACGAATCTTACTAGGTTGAACACGTATATTGCTGCTGTTCTTAACAACCAAGGACAGGTTGACGTGTCCTGTTTTGAAGAGAACGATATGTTCAAGGCCCTACTAAAGATTAAGCCCATGCGCACTTCTGGTCCGGATGAAATTCCCGCATATTTAGTTCGAGACTGCGCTGGCATCTTTTCGCATCCTCTCGTCTTTCTATTCAATTTAGCGCTGAAAACAAATACATTTCCTTTTGCTTCGAAAGCATCTAAGGCCATTCCTATTCCTAAAAAAGGAGATGCTTCCAACGTCACAGACTACAGACAGATAGTTATTCAACTATCTAACTTCTCTAGAGTTTTCGAAATCCTTCTTTCGAACGTAATATATTTCAACGTCAAATTGTTGATATCTGAACGGCAACATGGTTTTGTATCGGGTCGCTCCACAACTACCAATCTGATCTGTATTACAGACTATATTTCAAAGGTTATTGATGAGGAACTGCAGACGGATGCTCTCTATTTAGATTTTTCTAAAGTGTTCGACAGACTAGACCACGGCATTCTTCTCAATAAACTTGACAACTTTGGTTTCTCTGCTGATTTTCCTTTTTAAATCTCACCTGAAGTCAAGAAAACACTTCATGTGTTATCGTGGTCGAAGATAGGCCGACTTTTTGCTACTTCGAGTGTGCCACAGGGGTCAATTCTTGGCCCTCTATTTTTCATTTCGTTCATTAATGACCTTTTGACGGTCTCGGATGTCACCCATTTTTTGCATGTCGATGACCTCAAAATATATTTCAGAGTATCTGATCTCGGTGACTGTCTCAGACTTCAATCCAATCTGTTAGCTGTGAATACATGGTGTTTGAAGAATATGTTGGTAAGTGTGCTGCCTTGACATTCTCATGAATATACCCTGAATGCCCGTGTCTTGAATAGACCGAAGACGTTCTGTGACCTTGGTGTTATCTTTGACAGAAGGCATCATTCATTGATCATATCAGTCATATGTGCGCTAAAGCGTCTAAGATGTTCGGGTTTATTCTAAGATGATCTATTATTTTTGTACTTGCCTACACCGAGAACAAACCTAAGCATTTTCTCTCTTCTCTGTTCAATTCTTTGTTTAATCTTTGTTTAATTTTTGTTCTAGTTATATGATTATGTTCTGTTCTTGGAATGTTATGTTATCTGAGTTTAATTTCAATGCCTGTTATAATAGTTTCTTGAATATCTTATCTTGTGTTATTCCTCATCACAGACCGAAACGAATTATGCGCCTTTAACATTAAACGATACTGTGGTAAGTTTTCTGAGCCTCTTATTGATGACGTCACACTGTGTTTGTACTCAGCATATAGGCCTTGTATTATAGAGGGTATTTCATATATCCGGTGTTTGCATCAATCAAACACGAATTCTGTACCCCCCTGGTTGCACATTGACACTCCTATCAAACGACAATAGCTTTCCTTTCTGGAAAAGTGTTTTGACTGCTTTTTTTCCAGTAGGTGTATAAGTATACATTCAGAAAACTAGATTCAGATATTTGCAACAATTGAATTACCATCATCATTAATCAAAAATGTTGTGATTTGTGTGTGGCACTTATTTTGGTAAATTGTTCAACTTCGACGACAGTCTTTTTAAGCTATTGCATATAGCTTTTATCGCGGGCTTTGAGCGCGGCGACCGAATCAAGAAATTCCGTAACGAAAAATAATGTAAGACCTAAACACCTAACATGTGTCAAATTAATTAATTAATTTGAAGTTTCTAAAAGTGAGAAATTTCACTATTTTATACGAATGTTATAACACTCTAGCGCTTTAGACTCCGGGATTTTCACGTCGCCTATCGAAATTAGAAGGTTCGAATTATCTAAAAACATAATTGCATGAACTCCAGACGTCCTATGTAATTAGCTACGAACGAAATCATTTTAACATATGCCTCTAGGAGCTCGCTACGCGTCAGTTAGAGTTTATACGTTAGACGCGCGTAGCAGAGACCTGAGAGTACCTGTTTCTATTAAGCTATTGCATATATTGCATATAGCTTTTATCGCGGGCTTTGAGCGCGGCGACCGAATCAAGAAATTCCGTAACGAAAAATAACAGGAACTCGTTTATGTTGCGCTTTCTCGTGTGACTAATATTGAAAAATTGTATATCACGACAAAAAACGATAATTCTACATTCAAGTTTTATAATAATCGAAGGCAAGCTGCATCGACTGCATCTTTGTTGCAAGAATTCAGAAGACTGCCTTTAAATAGTGTTCAGACGACAGCTCAAAGTGTCTTAGATTTCATTAGTAATAGAAATGGCATTTCAATAATGACTTTCAATTGCCAAAGTCTAAATAGTCACAAATACGATTTACAAGATTCAGTTACGAGACAAACAAATGTGTTACTTCTTACCGAATCTTGCATGGCGCATGATAATCCGATTGAAATACCTAATTTCAATTGTATTGTTCAATTTAAACGAGATACTGTTCCAAAAGGTGGGGTAGCTATTTACCAAAATAATAATAATGTAACTAATATTATGACTCCGAATATTGAAATAAATATTGCACACGTTAGCGATGTTAATTTTAGGCGCTCATTTTTTGGAGATATTTGTGCGTGCTTATGCAAACTTAGAAATGGCCTACACATAGTCATGGTAGCAATTTACATTTCTCCGAATCCAAAATTGGACGAGGTAGAGCATTTTATTCATCGCACTTTACTGGAGTATACTGAAGAAGGGTCGAAAATACTTGGTATAAATGGTAATAAATTTCCACTTATCTTGGCTGGCGATTTCAACATCAACTTCGTTGATAAAAAATCAGAGCGGTTGACGACTTTTCTTCCGAAAAAATTGAATTTGAAAATGAATAATGATCCACAAGAATTCACAACAAAATATGGGGCCACCATTGACGCGGTATTTTCTAGATATTTAGAGGATATCAAGTCTCGAACTTATGTCTCTTATTTCAGTTACCATAAACCTATAGTTTCAATGATAACAAATTCCTGAATAACCTACATGTATTGTAAGATAATTAAAATATTTTAGAAGATATTAACTTCTCATTTATTCAATAAAAGAAAAAAATTTGTTTTCTTATCGTTCACCACGCTCAAAAAATGTAACTTGAATTAATATCAAAGAAAAAACTTGAATTAATATCAAAGAAAAAAAAATACTGCATAAATTAAAGATAAATAAATAATTATAATTGCATAAGTTGAGGAAAAATGCTATGCAATAGCTTCACCGCGGCAGTCCCCGAGTGCCACACGTTTTTTTTTATAGTGAACAGGCATATCTCTATATTGATAATAAGGTATAAATTTAGGTTTTATTCACGTTGAATGATGCTGGAACTCTAGAAATCTTCTTTTGATGTCCGTTTATGGCTAAATTAGATTTTTGTAGAACATATAATGATACACCACCATCAAAGTTACATTTAATATTCTTTATCTGGAAGTTACAAACAAAGTCTGCGTTAACTTCTGAGTTATTGAGGATGACATTCCAGAAAGTAGGATCTAAATGACATAATGAAGCGCGTCTTTCCCTTTCAGAACCCTGCAGAATACGGTATTGTATTTTGAACTGAAACTGTAAAGTAATATTCAGTAATTATTTTCCTCTTGCAATCTGTTAGCTTAGTGATTTCGTCAGCACTGCTAGCGCCTGTGCTTTAATTATTAATTTGATGAAATATTCAATGTCTAGAGGCATAAATTTGCCCCAATTACAGAAAAAACAATATTGAGAAACATTGAAGGATCGATAATTGGTTCTGAATCGTCACCGGAAAATGAAATTTACTAAGGAAGTCGACAGGCGATAATAATTTGTAAAAAGCGGTAATTTTCCGCTGTTTTATAGCGTTCATTAGGAAACAGTAGTTTATTTATCTTGATGGTTTGTTGTACGTGATTAATAGGCAGACTGAATTGGACTTCTGTTGTGCCTTATCGATTTCTCAATATACTAAAAGGCTTCTCATATTCGCCGGATTTCGTTGAACGTAAGGGAGTGTTGAACAAAGCTACAACCAGTATTGCTTGAATTGAAATCAATGCAGGCAGATTTCATATCAGACAATTTTTTATTCATTCTAATATTTCTAATATAAATTACGTAATGAATCTTTCACGATATTGAATCAAATATAAGATACTAAATCAGGGGTCTCCAAACTTTCCAGCCTTAGGGCCATACTACAGTAAGTTCCATGGGCCAAGACCATTTTAATTTTCCTATCATTATCTATAATTTCTAGACTGGTCGCTGAGTACGCGCAAGCATATGCTTGCTAAATTCGCTAGTTCAATTACTTTTGTTTGAAACTGTACTCTATTGTTCGCGAATAATCTCGCTGTTTCGAGAAAATTCTTGTGTATTCCACTCACCTCTGGATGGCAGTAATTGGAGTATAAGCAGCGCGACCGCGAGTCAGTCTGCCCTGGAAAGAAGAACGAAACGAAACTGTCTGTTGTGAAATAAAGTAGTGCGTTACTCCTTGAAACGTGTTTGTGCGTGCGTGTTTAAAAGACGTCTTCGTAACAGTATTTTCAATTTGACTTGTTGTTTTTGTGTGTGATTCACTAATATGGAAAAGAAGCGAAAAGTGGACAGTGAAAGCAGAACATTCAAAGATCAATGAATCTTTCTTTATTTCGTACTTGATTGAGTTCAGTAAGAATACATTATGTTTGATGTGCAATAAAACCATAGCCGTTCTCAAAGAATATAACATTAAACGTCATTATGAAACGAAACAATTTCAAATTTAGTCAAAATATAGAGGAAGTTTGCGGACAGAAAAATTTGAAGCTTTGAAGCGCGAATTGAAAGCGCAGCAATCTTTGTTTACGAAACTCAATACTAAACAAGAGGGTGCAACTCGCGCCAGCTTTTGTGTGGGTCTTAAAATTGCGAAACGTGGAAGACCATTCACCGATGAAAAATTTCAAATTCCTGCATGCGTTTTTATAATGTTAAAAGTATATTTTAGGTAGAATGCTTAGAAGCAATAGTTCTAACAAGGTCTGACAACCTTTTTCTATTAGCTCATAAATCTTAAACATATGTTTCGAAAGTGGATTCTCGAACGTTATATTTTTAATTCAGCTCTTTGGTCGTATTACAGACTATGATTCGATATGTTTATAAAGCTTTTGAGAATATTGCTTAGCAGCGGATTCTTAATTTATATACTTAAGACATTAATGTGTTAGATTTTCGATTGTTCGTGTTTCAGTCTAAATATATAATGTGCTCATGAAGTTCTCCGCTAAATGGGTACACCGTATATTGAATATTTTGAAATGTGTGAAACTGGGATTCTTTATGAATCTCCTAGAGTGAAAGTTACTGAGACATCCGACAAAGTTTCAGATTTAAAATATGTTTAATATAATATTATTGATATTTCATAATGAGTAGTTAGATGAATGAGTATAGTAAGATTTTCCTTCTTTACAATCGACAAAATTCCGAAATCGTTGAGTTAAATTGAGTATTTACTTTAGCCATATAGTTTCAGCTTTAATTGTGGGTTTGTATTTGTTGAGACTCTATGATTAAACAAATGATGACGGAATAGTTTCTTGAAAAAACACTGGAAAGCTATAGTATGAAAAGAGTATGCAAGTCACTACTTTCCGAAAGAGCCCCTGCATTGACATTGTTGTGTAGGCAGAACGCTTCAAAACTACAAATAACTCTTCTCATCGTATGTGGTCTATATAAATTCTAAATTCATGTGGTGGCTTCTTTTTCGCCACATACTCCAATCCATTTCCAACTGACATTGAAATCAACTTTACATTAGATATTAAGGTATATTAATTGTTTGGTTCAAAACAACTAAATTTTCATTGACGAATCATTAATGTTTTTTATCTCAATGGGTTTAATTATAACCGATTTAATGATCAGAGAACGTAGTGCAGTAGTCAAAGAAATGTGCCCCGAAAAGGTAAATTTATCTAAAACTGTTTGTTTGTCTGCAAACATCATGACTCGGAGGGTAGAATCGCAGAAAATATATCATCTCAACTGTCTGACGAAAATGGATATCTTGAGTGGTTTTCACTGGTTTCGGATAAGTCAACGGATGTATTAGATACTGCTCAGGTGTTGATATTTATTCGAGGAGTAGATAAAAGGTATAAAGTGAATGAACAACTTCTTGATGTTGATAGTATTCACGGCACGACTACTGGGGAAGATATTTTTAAGGGAGTTGAAAATCAAAATCAAAATCGATCCATTTCCCAAGGATTTACGGATCCAATATCCACTTGGCTACACTAACTGTATAACGACACAATTGTCAGTAATTAAAATTAGCAGTTCACGTGAATTCAAATTTGTTCTATTTCGTTATTCTATGCTTTCTAATTATTATCACCGCATTCTCAAAATTAGTCTCAAATAATCTAGGTAATGAAGTGAATTCGCTATCTTTGAATAAGATTCTATATGTAGCCCTGTAGTTGAAACATTTAGTAACGAAGTAACGGAAGCGTGGAACGATATTGTGTGCTTGTAAATTCGGCAGTGAATTACAACTTTAGCATAGGACTCTTTGCTCCTCTTGTAGATGTGTACTTGAGTAAATAAATTTCAATTTAATTCGAAAAATTTCATTTCAACATTTCTTACTTTAAACTCGAGGAAAACGGCGATAAATATTTTGCACTCGAGCGGATACGTTGGTAAAAGCTTTTTTTGTGACGAAACAGGTTCATATTGACGCCGCCTTTCTACATTGGAGTCGCTTTTAACAGAGACCAACCGTACGGTTCTTCAACTCATTCTACTATCTCAGAAATCCTCTTCAAGGCGTTGTCCGCTTCATTAGATTTTCAAGACATCAAATGCATTCTGTTGATAATTAGTGCTTCCATGCCCACCCAATAATCGATTCACTGTATATTCTAACCGGATGTTTATTGGACTAGCATCCCTAATTTATTTTGTAGGAGCTAACAACGACTATAGTTGACATTATTTCTTAGGTATGAACAGTTTTGGAAATTAACTGTGATCCATAGATGATCAACTTCCCTCACCCGTAGAGTATTACGCCACCTTTAGACGGTATTCAAATACAATTAAAATACATAACCTCAACTATACATATACTTATTGGTATGTAGAAAAAGATTATTGGGTTGGTCATTCATGAACTTAGAGCAGGTGTCTTCAAGCTACATCCCGCCAGTGTCATCAATCCGGCCCGGGACAGCTAATGGCTTTTTGTTGTTATTATTGTTGTGATAAGTTGGATAAAATGACAGAATGATAATTATTTACTTGCTAGGTAAAGCATAATGACAAGTATAATACGCAGAAAATCCAACTAACAAATAATTGAAATGGATCCCAGTAACATTATAAACATTATAACATATGAACACATAATCATATAACATATAAACATTATAACCTATAAAATACTAATGAGATTTATGTAATTGTGATTTTCCACTGACAATAGTTTGTAGTTGTGGACCATGGTTTCAATGTCAGTATCAAAAGGATTTTGAAAAAACTTGATTTTATTTGCAATGACATGAAAGTCTGATAGTCTAGGCAACGAACCAGAAAAAAAAATATGGTAATGTAGAATTCCAATTTTTTTTTTGCATTTTGTTCCTAATACACCATAGATCATTCATGACTATCAAGACCGCATGGGTTGACCTTTCTACCCCCCAAAACGGGGTTTCAACCCCTCAGAGGAGCTTTCTTATAGAAACAATCCAAAAGTTTAGAAAATTAATGAATTAAAAGCCGAAAATGACCACTAGTATGTCTTTTGGATCGCTGATCACGATTCCGCAGTTAGTTAGAAATTTGGAAAATTTATATATAATATGTAATTTATAATTTTGTTGCAAAAATGACTAGAGGTAATTTTTGCAACAAAATTATACTTTATTATTCATAACCGTCTCAGGAAAATCTAAAATTTCCCGAATTTTCTATCTGGAGAGAAATTTTTGGGAAAGATAACAGCGTAATCGTGATCAGAGACACAAAAAACCTACTAGAGGTCATTTTTGCAACAAAATTATACGTTATTAGTCATAACCGTCTCAGGAAAATCTCAAATTTCCCGAATTTTCCATTCGGAGGAAGTTTTTTGGGAAAAATAACAGAGGAATCAGCGACCCAAAAATTCTACTAGAGGTCACAATTGCAATAAAATTATACTTTTTTATTCATAACCGTCTCAGGAAAATCTCAAATTTCCCGAATTTTCCATTTTGAGAGAGTTTTTTGGGAAAAATAATAGCGGAATCGTGATCAGCGACCCAAAACACCTGCTAGAGGTCATTTTTGCAACAAAATTATAAATTATGTATTATATATAAATTTTCCAAATTTCCCATCTGGAGGGAGTTTTCCGAGAAAAATAACTCCGGAATCGTGATCAGCGACCCAAAAAACATACTAGGGGCCATTTTCGGCTCTTAATTAATTAATTTTCTAAACTTTTGGATTGTTTTTATAAGAATGCTCCTCTGATGGGTTGAAACTCCGTTTTGGGGGTGTAGAAAGGTCGACCCCCGCGGTCTTGATAGTCATGAATGATCTATGGGGTATTAGGAACAAAATGCAGAAATAATTTTGAAATTTTAGCCTAACATATTTTTTTTTATTATGGCCCTTTTCCTTGCTTATTGCCTGGACTATGAGATATGAGTTTCAAAATTTATCTTCAAAGCACTCAAATCTTCGATTGCAAAACTCGACGGGAAAATCAATCTTAGTAGTGTGGCTGAATATTTCACATGTTTTAAAATGTGTGAAAGATGTTTACGTATTTTTGATTGGAACAGTATTATTCTCAGCCAGAACAATTTGATATTAGTGTATAAATCAGGGAAAAGATGGTTTTCTTCTTGCAATTTCAAATTCAGTTCGTTCATATGTTTTGTCAAATCGACATAGAATGCTAACTTCCACAGCCATTCGCTAATTTGTAATTCGGTAAGAGGGCGATGCTTTTCATTCAAAAAAAGCGCCGAAGGACTTTTCCGCAACTAAGCCGGCGTACGGCAGTATGATATGGTGAGTAATTTTCTCCAATCTCTTCATTAAACTCGCGAAATTGTCGGTGATTCAGCTGAGTGGATCTGATGAGATTAACAACTGATATGACTGGGTTTAGAACATCAGACATATCCAAACATTTCCCGCACAAAGACTGTTGATGAATGATACAATGTAAGACGAACGGTTTTGAACCACCATCATTTTCTACATCCTTCGACACAAGAGCAACCACTTCTTTATTTTTACCACACATGTTTTACCTCCATCAGTAATAATAGATTCCAACTTTTTCCATCGAAGGTACTTTTTATTAATGGTATTTTCAACTACCTTAAGAATATCTTCCCCAGTAGTCGTGCCGTGAGTACTATCATACCTTTTATCTACTCCTCGAATGAAAATCAACACCTCAGCAGTATCTGACACATCCGTTGACTCATCCAAGGCCAGAGAAAAGTACTGAAGATGTCCATTTTTGGCAGACAGTTGAGATGATATATTTTCTGCGATGTCTTCTACCCTCCGAACCACGGTGTTTGCTGACAAACTGACAGTTTTAAAAAAATTTGCTTTTTCGGGGCAGATTTCTTCGGCTACTGCAATTACGCATTCTTCGATCATTTCTCCATGGGTGAATTGTTTTCCATGTTTCGCAATTTCAAGAGCCAGATGGAAGCTGACACGAGTTACAGCCTCTTGTTCAGTATTGAGATTCGTAAACAAAGATTGTTGCAATGAACTCGTAAGTGTGACATTATCAATCAAACGGATAGCTATCTTCTGGACAGAATCCAAGAGCTTGACCGTATGGAGCCGAACTCCAAACAAGTGAACAGTACTCCAGGAGAGGTCGAATCTGTGCTTTGTAGATTATGAGGAGCTGCTGGGATGTAAAGTAGCTCTTGGCATGGAACAGAAAGCCAAGTTTCTGTAAAGCGTTTTTCGCAATTGACCTCACACGATCGTTCCATAAGAGGGTGCTGTTGATGGTGATTCCCAGCATGGTTAAGGAAAACTTCATAGAAATAGTTCTACCTGACATCATCATATTAGGGATTGTGGGATCCGCCTTACTGGTGAAGATGCAAGCTTTAGTTTTGGTTGCATCAAACTTTACTAGATTATCAGGTCTCCATTTCTAAATCTTTTTCAGATCTCCATTAATTGCGTCAACCTACCTCTGTCTCGCTCTTCTGGCTTCATTGATTGGTATAGGGGCTTTAGATGAGAAAGCGGTTTGAAGTGAACCATCATCTGCGAAGCTGTGAACGGGACAGGTGGTCACTTCTAGCAGATCGTTTATATGGAGCAGAACAAAGTTGGTGCCAAGACAGATCCCTGTAGAACACCAGCGTTGACAGTCTCTGTATCGCAAGATACTTCGTCAACAACCACATGAAGTGATCTATCTGAGAAGAAACTCGATGTAAGCGACAAAGTTGAGGCAACAAACCACATGACATAATACACATGTATTGACAGATTGAATTTTCCTAACAAGATCTATTGACTTTTTACAGATGAAAAATGTGTAAGTTTTCAAAAAGAATTATTCAATTTGATTTGTGATTCTCTAATGCATAGTGAAATACAAACACATTTCGTGTTCGAAGTCAATAGACAAAGTTTTGGCTCACCAGGTTGAAGATTGAAACAGCTGTCTGGAACTATAGGACGTGTTGTCACTGTTCAATCTACTGAACCAAAACTTTGTTCTATTACTGCAAACACGAAATGTGTTTGTATTTTACTATGCATTGTTGCGTGACCATCACCTGGCGGCAGTATTTCCAGCTGTTTCCCCGTTGATTCTTTGGACTTTTATGTCAATGCGTATCATTGTGAATTGCATTCTCAGTGAGACATATCCTTTCCGGCAGATGGTGTAGAAACACCTAGGTTCGGCAAAAATTTCCGAAGGTGGTTTATTATCACTTTCGGAGATTGTAGATCAGTGAGTTCACGTCTGCCTCGTCCCACTGACGACCTCATGAGAAGAACGAAACAGCTGTTTGGAACTATAGGACGTGTTGTCACTGTTCAACCTGGTGAACCGAAACTTTGTGATTTTCTAGTTGGCTATTGATAAGGAAACAACGGGTTCAATAGGACAATCATTTTTGATTAATCCCTATAATTTAGGTACGCGTGGGTTCATATCTATACATAATGAGTTTTATCAAGAGACGCACGTACCTCTTTTTTCTGCAATTCAATTCTTCACGTTGAATCTATGATATTATCCATACATTATGAGGAAAGTTGAAGTGAAAACAGCATAGAATAAATGAGAAAATAATACAGTTGACTGAATGTACATATATTTAGTTTTTTAACAAATTATATACAATAATCTTTCCGTATTTTGGAAATTGGGTACGTTTCTGGAAACGTTAGGCTCACCATCCTCCGTGAGCTCCCCATCCTCCACGGCCTCCCCACGCTCCATTGCCTCCCCAAGCACCGGCGCGTCCCCAGCCTGCACCTCCCCAGCCAGCGCCTCCCCAGCCAGCGCCTCCCCAACCTCCAGGGCCAATTCCAACAACGCTGGCTTGGACGGTGGCTACAGCCAATAGACCAACAACGGCCAGAAGAAGTATTTTAAACATGTTGATAGTTGATTGTTCGAGTCTTTGAATCGAATTGATACAGATTGTAAGCCACTTGACTGTATTTATACAAAATTCTAGATAAAGAAACAATCGTTTACTTTCATTTCGAGCAATTAAATTAATAACAATAATAATTATTCATAATTTACTGTTAACAATTCCATTTATAAAGTAGTCAATACGTAAATGTATGTAAATAGTTAATAAGTAAGGGTTATTATGAGTCGCGAACTTTATTATGATTAGGTTGAAGCGAAATTTTCAGAATGATGATTTTTCAAATAAATTGTTTCAAACGAACATCACAGAAAATAAGTAAGAAGACTCAATTTTAATAGTAGGAGAATTGAAGGTTTGAATCGATCAATTGCAAACTTTGCCAGACTACAAAATTATATAAGAAAATTATTTCATTCACTTTCTATTCTTAGATATAGTAAAGGATATAGGTACATTCAATTTTTTTCACGTATTTTCGATAATATTTTGACACAAATATACAATTTTAGAATCCTAATATTCATTTGATTGAGAAAATTTCGTGTCGTGTAATAATAGTTTTTTCGAAAAATTTATTTCAAACGAACAATAAAGAATATAAATAAGTAGAGTCGATCGTAATATTAGGAGAATTGTAGTTGTGAATCAAACAATTGCACATTCGCTATGTCTACAAAATTATACTGAAATATAATTTCTTCTCATTTTTAAATTTTCGTTATGGTGTAAGTACAATACATTTTCTCAAATATTTTCCATAATGTCTTGACAAATCAAACAATTTTAAAATCCTAATGTTCATTTAATCCTACTTCTTGAAAATGCTTTCAATTCCAAGGTAAATAGAATATTTCAAACAATTCTAGTAATTCTACCACTCACATATTGGGGAAACACCGGAAGTTTTTCGAGTAGGCCGGACAAATAGATCTAAAATATACTTGTCCATGTTTCTCGAACTACATTTACAATGGAAAGCTACAATGAATAAGAAATAATCACCCTTAACCACTAAAAATACTTTTAAAGAACTGATGATTTTGACTATGAAGGATGGAAATAAGGGTTCCTTCAGATCTCTGAACGAGAGCAGCAATTCGAGCAGCTTACTCTTAGAAGCTTTGTTTATATAATATCGAAATATGTTTTTTATAATTCAATATGCGTTCGAGGTTATAGTCAAGGGAATGGAAGCAATTCCTATGTTAAGATAGCTAAGTAAAATCTAAAACAGCCAACTCCTGTATTTACATATTATAGATATGGATTTCACCCCATCTAGTAATATGTTGCGATCAATTTTCACTCACAGTAAACACGTAATCTCTGAAATTATGAATTAGTCAGGTTTATTGATAATAAATGCGTGATATTTAAGATCCATAATAAGCTATAAAAGAGTTCACACTGTAGATACACTATAGATAAGAAATTATCGTTCTTATCAACTAAAAATACTATTAAAGTACTGAGGACCTTTCGGCTACCATGCAACCTTATTTGAGGATAATAATTCGAAGAATGGGTTATCCTCACCATTTTTTTATTAATATGGGCAAAATGTTCCTTATAATACCGAGTTAAAATGTTCCTTCTAGTTTGACCAACATACAATCGATTTTGTAAATACCGGATTTGTCGAAGTGGGGAACTTTATCAAAGGTGTTGCCTTTCCGACTTCGACTAAAAAACTAGAGGGAACATTTCAACTCGGTATAAAGAACATTCTGGCCCTAAAAAAAGTGGTGAGAAATCAGCGTAGGCCCACCATATTTTGAATACAGGTCATACCATTTCTCAAAGAAAGTTTATAGCTTTCAAAACACAGTACGGACAAATAACTAGGTAAGTCAGAAGGGATGGAAATTCTTAGACCAAAGAACAATTTATTCCAATTTATCTTCAGCTGAGGGTAACTAGTCGGGTCAAATTAGACTTAAAAAATGTGAAAGTTCGGTTTTTTTCCAAACAGACCAATCCACTTAATTTTTTTTTGCAAATCGTTCCTGGGCGGATACTGAACGATATTGAACTTTAAGATCTAGTCGCTCGACGTTTTTCACCTGAAATTGGCCAATTTTCATGGGAAAATTTGCAAAATTGTAAGTATTGCCAAAATTGGCTGGAAAACTCCACTCGGGGGTTTTCGGGGTCGCTGATCACGATTCCGAAGTTAGATTTACCATTTTCGACCGCAGTATCTAGAAATTGGCCAATTATATGTCTGAAAAATAGCAAAATTTAATAATTTCGTAATTTTTGTCGAAAATGACTAAACCATTTCACTCGGGGGTTTTCGAGGTAGATGATCACGATTCCGAAGTTAGATTTACCATTTTCGACCGCAGTATCTAGAAATTGGCCAATTTTATGTCAGAAAAATGGATAAATTAGATAATTTCGTAATTTTTGTTGAAATTGGCACTGCTATCAAAAGTCAGGGAATTTATCCGTGACTGTAAATCATTTGTTTCATATCCAATATCAAATAACGCTTGCGTTCGATAATCTGTAATTTCTGATATACCTGTCTCTTGCAAATTATAGTTTTGGAATGGTACCAAGAATTTTATTTATATTATTTTTAAATTTATAAACATTAGAATGTAAGTGTAAATGTTAAAGTAAGAAATTGTAAAATATAAATTGTAAATAATAAGATGTAAAAAATAAATGAAATATTAAAATGTTTAATAAAAATATATTCATAAATTCTTGTTCTTATTTGAATTTGTCCATTTCGTTTCTAGACGGTTGACCAATTTCAGGTATGAAATATTTCTTTGCCATGAAATTGGTAAATTTCTAAATGGTAAAATAATAAAAAAATGTTATTCCAGAATCACGAAACCCCCAAATGATATTTTCTAGCCATTTTCAACAAAAATTACAAAATTATCTAATTTATCCATTTTTCTGACATAAAATTGGCCAATTTCTAGCTAGTGCGGTGGAAAATGGTAAATCTAACTTCGGAATCGTGATCAGCGACCTCGAAAACCCGCGAGTGAAATGTTTTAGTCAATTTCAATGAAAACTGCGAAACTATTAAATTTGACCATTTTTGGGACATAAAGTTGGCCAATTTATAGCTACCGCGGTCGAAAATGGTAAATCTAACTTCGGAATCGTGATCAGCGACCCCGAAAACCCCCAAGTGGAGTTTTTCAGCCAATTTTGGCAATACTTACCAATTTTGCAAATTTTCCCATGAAAATTGGACAATTTCCGGTTTAACAGGTGAAAAATGCTCGAGCGACTAGATCTTAAGATTTAGTCGCTCGAGAATTTTTCAATATCGTTCAATATCGTTCAGTATCCGTGCAGGAACGATTTACAAGAAAAATTAAGTTGATTGGTCTGTTTGGAAAAAATTCCGAGCTTTTTTGCTAAATTGACTCGACTAAACACCTTGTTTGCATTATTATACCCAAATAGTTTTCAAACAATCACATTTTGATTTATAATTTAGTTTACTCTGATGATGGCTACTTGGTAGTCGAAAGAGCCTCAGTTATTCAACAGTATAAGGGTGATTATTTCTTATTTATAGTGTAATAGTGTATGCACAGTGTGAACACTTTTATAGTTTATTAATGGAAAGCTAGTAAGAGCCCCGGAGATACCATCAAGTTTGAAAATATGGTGAAATATATTAACCTGAAAAGTCCCAATAAAATATACATTTGAAATACTTCGGAAGTTGGGGGAATAAAACTCAAATTTTACACAACATTTTTAACATTTAATTTAAAAATGCTGACAAATTGTTTTACCACACTGTGGGATTTTCAAAGCAAGGAGTTATCAATTAAAGCTAAATCTAAAAGTATGTTCTTAAATATCAGGGATCAGAATGTGGTACAAATTGAGGGATGGGGTGGATAATGGTGCGATTGTGTTTACAAAATTTTTAACAAGTGGTGAATAATATGTATCGATTTGATCATTTAATATTACATTATTATTGTTTTTTGAGTGTTTCAATATTTCTATGGATTCTAGTATATTAAGCTTATGTCCTTTTTCCTGAATATGTAGAATATCGGGATTAAGGGTGAAATTCTGGTTATATTCTAACAGGTGATTCGCGTAATTAGAATCCTCTTTTTGAGCCTGTAACTTCTGAAATGTTCGTTGAACCTTACGCTGAAACTGCGTCCTGTTGGTCCTATGTACAAAGCACTACAGTCATCAAATCTCAGTCTGTAAACTCCAGATTTCTCCAATTTATCTTTTCTAGATTTTGAGCTATTAATATACGAGCAGACGTTCTTATTCTGTTTTTTTTAAAGGAATTGAGATATTTTTAGCGAATGTTTACCTAAATATGTTAGACATGTGAAATTTGATTTGGTATTATTATAAATTATGTTTACGGCTTTTTTATTGAGTTTATTGTGTAAGATTTGAGTTTTATTCTCCAACTTCCGAAGTATTATGAATTTACACTACGTAAAAGCCAAAGCCATAGATATATGTTTATTTGAAAGGTTACTTATAACTTTTTATGCACCTAAACTTCTCCAGTATCATTCTAATCGATTGAGGTCCAGTACAATAAATTCATCGTTGAGTTTCCTTATGGTAATCTTATTTCGTTGATTATGCCCAATTAGTGATGACGTTTTTTTTCACTTCAGAAGTTGGAGAATAAAACTCAAATTTTACACAAAACTTTTAACATTTAATTTAAAAATGCTGACAAATTGATTCACCACACTGTGGCATTATCAAAGCGAGGAGTTATCAACTAAAGCTAAATCTAAAAATATGTCCTTAAATATCAGGGATCAGAATGTGGTGCAAATTGAGGGATGGGGGTGGATAATGGTGGGAGTGTGTTTACAAAATTGTTAACAAGCGGTGAATTATATGTGTCGATTTGATCATTTAATATTACATTATTATTGTTTTTTGCGTGTTTCAAAATTTCTATGGATTCTAATATATTAAGTTTATGTCCTTTTTCCTGAATATGTAGAATATCAGGATTAAGGGTGAAATTGTGGTTATGTTCTAACAGGTGATTTGCGTAATTAGAGTCTTCTTTTTTGAGCCTGTAACTTCTCAAATGTTCATTGAACCTTACGCTGAAACTGCGTCCAGTTTGTCCTATGTAATTCACCGCTTGTTAACAATTTTGTAAACACACTCCCACCATTATCCACCCCCATCCCTCAATTTGCACCACATTCTGATCCCTGATATTTAAGGACATATTTTTAGATTTAGCTTTAGTTGATAACTCCTCGCTTTGATAATGCCACAGTGTGGTGAAACAATTTGTCAGCATTTTTAAATTAAATGTTAAAAGTTTTGTGTAAAATTTGAGTTTTATTCTCCAACTTCTGAAGTATTATGAATTTACACTACGTAAACGCCGAAACCATAGATATAGTGATGACGTTTTTCCTTATAGTGATATTGCTATGGGTGTCTTAGGTGTGATGAGTAATAATTAACCATTGGAGGTAATAACCGAGCAAGATGTCATCTCGTATATTATAAATAAGTATAGAACAAATAAGAAAATAATACAGTTGACTGAATGTACATATATTTAGTTTTTTAACAAATTATATACAATATTCTTTCCGTTTTTGGAAATTGGGTATTCTGGAAACGTTAGGCTCACCATCCTCCATGAGCTCCCCATCCTCCACGGCCTCCCCATGCTCCATGGCCTCCCCAAGCACCGGCGCCTCCCCAGCCTGCGCCTCCCAAGCCAGCACCTCCCCAGCCAGCGCCTCCCCAACCTCCATGGCCAATTCCAACAACGCTGGCTTGAACGGTGGCTACAGCCAATAGACCAACAACGGCCAGAAGAAGTACTTTAAACATGTCGATAGTGGATTCTTCAAGTCTTTGAATCGAATTGATACAGACTGTAAGTCACTTGACTGTATTTATACAAAATTCGAGATAAAGAAACAATCATTTACTTTCATTTCGAGCGATTAAATTAATGAAAATAATAATTATTCATAACTTACTGTTAACAATGCCATTCATTTGAAAAATAGTCAATATGTAAATGTATGTAAATAGTTATTTAGTAAAGGTTATTATGAGTCGCGAACTTTATTATGATTAGGTTGAAGCGAAATTTTCAGATTGATGATTTTTCAAATAAATTATTTCAAACGAACATTGCAGAAAATAAGTAAGAAGACTTAATTTTAATATTAGGAGAATAGAAAGATTGAATCGATCTATTGCGAACTTTGCGCGACTACAAAATTATATAAAAAATATACGTGTGGCACTCGGGGACTGCCGCGGTAAAGTTATTGCATAGTATTTTTTCTCAACTTATGCAATTATAATTATTTATTTTTTTTAATTTATGAAGTATTTTCTTCTTCTTTGATATTTTAATTCAAGTTTTTTCTTTGATATTAATTCAAGTTACTTTTGAGCGTGGTGACCGATAAGAAAACAAATTTTTTTCTTTTATTGAATGAATGAGAAGTTAATATCGTTTAAAATATTTTTAATATCTTACAATACATGTAGGTTATTCAGGAATTTGTTATCATTGAAACTATAGGTTTATGGTAACTGAATAACTGAAATAAGAGACATAAGTTTGAGACTTGATATCCTCTAAATATCTGGAAAATACCGCGTCAATGGTGGTCCCATATTTTGTTGTGGATTCTTGTGGATCATTATTCAATTTCAAATTCAATTTTTCCGAAAGAAAAGTTGTCAACCGCTCTGATTTTTTATCAGCGAAGTTGATGTTAAAATCGCCAGCCAAGATAAGTGGAAATTTATTACCATTTGTACCAAGTATTTTCGACCCTTCTTCAGTGTACTCCGGTAAAGTGCGATGAATAAAATGCTCTACCTCGTCCAATTTTGGATTCGGAGAAATGTAAATTGCTACCATGACTATGTGTAGGCCATTTCTAAGTTTGCATAAGCACGCACAAATATCTCCAACAAATGAGCGCCTAACATTAACATCGCTAACATGTGCAATATGTATTTCAATATTCGGAGTCATAATATTAGTAATGTTATTATTATTTTGGTAAATAGCTACCCCACCTTTTGGAACAGTATCTCATTTGAATTGAACAATACAATTGAAATTAGGTATTTCAATCGGATTATGCGCCATGCAAGTTTCGGTAAGAAGTAACACATTTGTTTGTCTCATAACTGAATCTTGTAAATCGTATTTGTGACTAGTTAGACTTTGGCAATTGAAAGTCATTATTGAAATGCCATTTCTATTACTAATGAAATCTAAGACACTTTGAGCTGTCGTCTGAACACTATTCAAAGGCAGTCTTTTGAATTGTTGCAACAAAGATGCAGTCGATGCAGCTTGCCTTCGATTATTATAAAACTTGAATGTAGAATTATCGTTTTATACAATTTTTCAATATTAGTCACCCGAGAGAGCGCAACATAAACGAGTTCCTGTTATTTTTCGTTACGGAATTTCTTGATTCGGTCACCGCGCTCAAAGCCCGCGATAAAAGCTATATGCAATATATGCAATAACTTAATATAAACAGGTACTCTCAGGTCTCTGCTACGCGCGTCTAACGTATAAACTCTAACTGACGCTTAGCGAGCTCCTAGAGGCATATGTCAAAATGATTTCGTTCGTAGCTAATTACAGAGGACGTCTGGAGTTCATGCAATTATGTTTTTAGATAATTCGAACCTTCTAATTTCGATAGGCCACGTGAAAATCCCGGAGTCTAAAGCGCTAGAGTGTTATAACATTCGTATAAAATAGCGAAATTTCTCACTTTTAGAAACTTCAAATTAATTAATTAATTTGACACATGTCAGGTGTTTAGGTCTTACATTATTTTTCGTTGCGGAATTTCTTGATTCGGTCGCCGCGCTGAAAGCCCGCGATAGAAGCTATATGCAATAGCTTAAAAAATTATTTCTATTTTTATGTATAGTAGTAGTACAAATACTACTTTACTCTGAAGACGGCTACTTAGCAGCGAAAGATTCTCAGTTATTTAACAGTATAAGGGTGATTACTTCTTATTTATAGTGTAATAGTATATACACAGTGTGAATTATTTTATAGTTTATTAATGGAAAGCTAGTAAGAACCCCGTAGACACTATCAAGTTTGTCGATATGGTGAAATATCTTAAGCTGGAAAAGTCCCAATAAAAACCTAAATTTCAATGGTTATTTATACCTTTTTTTTCACCTAAACGTCTCGCGCATCATTCTAATCGACTCAGGTCTAGTACAATAAATTAATCATTGAATTTACTTCTGGTAATCCTTTTACGTTGATTATTCCCAATTAGTGATGACGCTTCTCCTTATTTTGATGTTGCTAATGGGGTCTTAGAAATGATGAGTAATAATTAACTATTGCAGGTAATAACCGAGGAAGATGTCATTTCGTTGGATTTGTTAGCGGAATAGGTACTAAATTTCAATTATAACCTTGTCAGGTACAAATTGGCACCAAGTCTAGAATTATACACTAATTAACGGGTGCAGCCGTAAAATAATAACCTCTGTCAAGTGAAATAATAAATTTAGATATGGAAATCTAGCTTCTAGAGAGAGTATAATTTTCTTAATCAAATATCTGCGTCCTTTCAGAATAACTGTTTACAGATCCATATTTCATCAGGGTTAGCAATGCCGATTGCCGACGGGCAATTATTATGATAAATATTGAACGGAAGTAAATTACTACTATCCAATACCATTAGCTAGATATTTACTGTTGCATAATTTGCCCTTTACAGGCCTGGATACGTTTTCAGCAAATCAAAGAATTTTAGTTTGTACTAATGGAATATGAGTGCATCGTATATGGTGAAATATTGGTTGATTCAGAAATAATTAACAATAATGCCCTACGGATTACATTCCCTACAGGGAATTTGTAGGCTGTAGTTAGATTTGTTCATGTATGCTGATTTATATTTGTTGAGCAATAGTCGAGGATAGAAAGCACAAAATTAGGCCAAACCTGGAATTTTTGAATGAATGAACAGATTTTGATGTAATTGGGTTCACCCGATTCGTTAAGTCGAGTGAAAAAAATGGCGGGGGCGGACATGGTGGTTGGTGAAATGCAGTTCCCAATAATTGACGGCATCAAACAATTTTATTGATAACTATCGTATTGTACTTTTATGAAATACAAATTTTGAAATAAGTCTTTCTCATAATTTATTTTTGAAGCAAAAGAAAAACTGTATAATGTGTTCATGAAATCGGCTAATATGCAGTTACAAGAAAAAATAGATAGATACAATTAGTAATATGATAATAAATGTGCTTTTTTGAGCAAAAAGAAAATTTTCTGGTTAGTTTTAATCAACTAGCAGTAATATCTAGTTCATTTGCAACAGTTTGCTCTTGGCTTAAGGCCATCTGGTATTTTGCCCTGCAGTTAGTTTGACTATTTATGAACAATTTCATGACCGTACAAGCGGTCCTCGGTCCTCTCGGAATTGAAGTTGCCAAGTTTTTTAATTCTTATCTTTTGCTCTTTCGAATGATATAGTCTGATTGTAATCGATTCCAACAGTTTTGTATATTTCCATTCTTTCAATTCAAGTTTTATGTTTATCTGACGCAAATAACTTTCCTCGTTACTGATATATTTGAATTGAACAATAATGCTTTATTGACAAAAACGTATCATCAATTTATTAAGTGTAGGTGCAATGATAATTTGTTGATGAATCGTGGATGAAACACAAATTTAACAATTTATATACAGGATGTTCGGTTTCAACCTACCCCCTAGACGTATCTCCATACTTAAAGAGGAATATCGTTTTGAATATTCGGTAGGATGTTTTTACAAAAAGGATCCACATTTTGTTCTTCACTTCCGGTCATGCCGGAAGTATGGCCGGAAGTTGATATCATCTTTGTTATTTCAAATAGAACATCATAACTTTTTGTATTTTAGGTTCTTGGTCGAAATTAAGAGACAGTTCGATGATGCAACCTTACCCTGATCCTCAACTGTTTTTGAGTTATTAAAATTCAAAAAATATAAATTGCGTTTGCAGGATCTAACTTTATCGCGATTATCTTCACAACTAATTTATAGAAGTTGATGCTTTTTTTACAGCTTACTAAAGTTTTAAAAAGTTATTCAAATTTAGAAAGCAGTGGGAATAAAATAATGTAAACATGTCATGAAACTGTCAAATTTCATATCTCAATAATTTAACTTTTTCAAATAACACCCCATTTCTTTATATTCACCATACTTTTAACTGACCGTGACATTATTGGAAAAGAAAAGATAACGAAATGTGATAGATCTGTGCATGTGTTCCCTAGAAAATGTGTTCAAGATTGCGTACCTACTATTTTTCCGAGTCAGCCTGCCCATTTGTAAAACAAATTTCAATCAAACGTAAACATCCTAAGTAAAGACGATTAACCCCAGCTCGAAGAAGATATGATTTTCAAACTTTATTTCGAAATGCAAAAACAAAAATTTCAGTGAATTTTTTCTCAAAACTTCCAAAACTAGTATTTGCATATTCTAATAATCAGTATTTGCATGTAATATTAATTTTACATGCGAGATATTTTTATTTCATAAATTCATGGTAATATTTTTTTCACGTAACATTATTTTTGGACCGGAGTATGATTACACTAGTTTTAAATGCATACATATACGTATATAGAAATATATATATATATATATATATATATATACAAATAAGAATTTTGAAATGATAATATATTTTTAGGTATTAAGAAAAAAATTATCAATAAGAATAAAAAAATCCGTAGTTTGCGTTATCAGGATCACGACTATGCGTGAAAGCTGTGAGGGTCACAGTCGTGATCGGCAACTTTGAAAACTCCCGAGAGCTAGAATTTATTACATTTAATTTAAAAAGAAACAAGAAATTCCTAGAAGATGACGTGGATACACTGGGCTCGAGTGTCCCGGAAATACCCCCAGGTAATTTGCAGAACATTGTGAGTGTCACAGTCGTGATCGCTGACTATAAAAACCCCCGAGAGCTAGAATTTGTTACCTTTTATGAAGAAAAATTAGCAAATTCCTAGAAGATGACGTCGTTACCCGGACTCAGGGTACACCAGGTATTGCAGAAGAGTTTTTTCATCTCGTTTTCATCACTAGCAACCTTCATATCATCTTTCGAACAGTTGACAAACATTAAAAATAATTTTTTCATCAATTTCGTCGATATCCAGGACGTCAGGACGCTAGTATACCCCCGGGGAGGTCCAAGGGGACCTCAGGGAATTTTTTAAATATCATATTCGTGTTCAGCGACCCCAAAAACCCCCAAGAAACCAATTCGAGCCCTTTTCACGCATTATCCACCAAGTACTTAATTTTGCATCTTTGAAAAATGCAAAACAAAAATACCGGACAAAGTTTCAAAATCTCTTTCTGAATCGAATGCAAAAAACCGCATCTCAATCCATCCAACTGCGCCAACTTTCCCAGGTTCAATGCTTTATTTCCTCGACTATAACATGACTTTCTGCAACTTCATTTAAGTAGTCAAGAAGTAACCAAGTATTGATTATAATTTTAAAGCCTGGAATTCTGATACTATTCAGTCTGTCCTATTGACCCCTGGTTACTTACTCCACTAAAGACTACGCTGGGAGAAGGCTATCCATAGATAGCACTGTGATAAGTTTTCTGGAACCTAGCAGAAGCCCTCAACGAGGAGTGAACCTTAACAAAACTCTGGCGCCCGAGAATTCAACATAAAAATCAATTGGATTCAGATCATGATAGACTTGAAGCCGTCGTAAGTAATTATCGCCAAAAAGTAGCAAGGAACGTCAGAGTGTCATCGAATTTAAACGTGTTTTGTGGATGTAACTGCCAGCGGTTGGGCATATGAGACCGTAATTATGCATAGAACTGACTTTGCGACTCTATAATTTTAGAACTATCAGACACAAAAACTTCGATGAACATTCAAATTCAAGGGAGCTACGTCTTCTATAATTTTTATCCACAGTTTTAAATTCGGATGTGTCAATTAGTAGTTGAAGAATGGAGGAGCAACATTTTTTTCAAGCTTTTGTAACTTTTACTATATCAATCTTACATAAAAAAGCTACATTTTCCGAGAGAACGAACAGGTTTTCCAAGATGGTGACCGGAAGGTAGCAGGTACAGTACCGACTTCTTGGTTTTAGAGTCTACCCATATCTCACTTTCACTATGAGCAAAAATCTCGATTCTTGCATCTTTTCAAAAACTTGAAATTGTTTTCTGTCTCAATGTACATCATCATATAAGGGTTTGTGGGGTACGCCTGATTCTACCATCGTATAGTTTTTGGAAATCATTTGCAGTTTTCAGGTGGGGCTAAAGCTGTAATGAGTAGTGAAATATTTATATTTAACATACATTTACCACATTGTTGAACTACTCACTTACTACAATTTTCACAATTAATAAATCAGCTTCATCTGTAGCTTGGCTAAGTGAGATGTCACTTTCTATGAATACGTGACTCTTGAATTTTCATTACCGAGAGGAGCCTCTCCAAATAATGTTGGTATTGTAAATTCTAAACGTATGCAGGAGTAGGCTGAATAAATCACAGACGTTGCGTGCATTGAGAACGTTCACATTTGCTGATAAGAATTAGGGGAGATTCGTACCCTGTGCCGATGAACCACTATCTGTCGTGTTGTACCAGACGTCGTAGTACAATGTACTATTTCATTCTGAATGTGACAGATAATTAACGACTGCATTGCCGTAAATATGTCGAGTATCGATCCCGAAAATATATCACCTTTTTTATTAATTGAAGCTTTTATTCCTAGTTGAATAACGAGTTTTGTTAGTTAGCATTTTACGAGTGAAAAATAATGAACTGGCAAATGAAAAGCGTTATTGTATCCATGAATTCCTTTAATGAAATTTTCATGCTGATTACACGAAACGAATTATTTTTATTATTTGATTGGTTGATTAACGTTGGAAGCGACGCCAAAAGCCAACCTTAATTCGCTTTAATCCAATATGTAAAACGTGTTAAAACATCATGATGTAGTTTGTATATCTGTTACATATATATATATATATATATATATATAACTTAAGAGATATAGAATTAAATTTTCTGAATTATGAAGATAACTTAGATAATTTAACATAGGATTATGAAGATGAATAAACGTAAAAGATTGAACCATAGGCGGGATTCGAACCCACATTTCTGGATTTCTAGTCCAGGGTGTTTACCAATTACACCCCTTCGGTCCTATTAGATTTTCATATTTTTGTAAATATAAACCTCTGAAAGGATAGTAGATCATTGATGGTTCAATCTTTTACGTTTATTCATCTTCATAATCCTATGTTAAATTATCTAAGTTATCTTCATAATTCAGAAAATTTAATTCTATATCTCTTAAGTTACATACACGATAGTGGCCAATTAGGCAAAGAAACTTTACACTTGTTTATATATATATATATATATATATTCTTTTGTTGATATTCTTGAACCATTTGTAATATTTGTATGTTTTCTTGGTATATTGGTTCGTATATATACTGATAATGAAATAAAAATTCTGTTTTGACGTTTCGACAATGTTTATTTATTTACCAAAAATTCATCAACTGCGCTCAATAAACATGTGAAAGACACTAACCATACTTTCGACTACAACAATACAAAAATTTTAAATATTGAAACGAACGACAACAAACGTTTGATATTAGAATCTATTCAAATTAAAAAGAACAATTGTGTAAATGACAAAATAGATTCCAATCTTTCGAAACTGTACAATAATCTAATTCAAACTTGACAAAATTTTATTAATTTGAAGTGCCACTTTCCATTTGTCTATTTAAAATTCAACCTAAAAAAGATGAAGTATTATTTAACTATGACACTATAGAGTAACAATTTTGAGGTTAAATTCCATAGAATTATCTTAAACTTGAATAGTTATGATAGATCTGAAATGCTTATCATAGAATAACTAATTCATACAATAATTCATAGATATTTATAATTGTACAATGTTGGAATGTCTTGTATTTAATCAAATTCAATCTATTTCAAATTGTAGTTAGCCATACATTACTCTTTCACACACAACCGATCCAATGTTTTCTGCAGTTTTAATTGGATCTTAAAACACAAGTCGGCTGCAGACGCATTTCATTAATCGAAATCATCTATTCTTTTCTAAATTACATGGAAACACTAATTCAATTAACAATTTTGATAAAGGCAATAAACATTGTCGAAACGTCAAAACAGAATTTTTATTTCATTATCAGTATATATACGAACCAATATACCAAGAAAACATACATATATATATATATATATATATATATATATATATATATATATATATATATATATATATATATATATATATATATATTTGTATGCTTTCTTGGTATATTGGTTCGTATATATACTGAAAATAAAATGAAATAAAAATTCTTTTTGACGTTTCGACAATGTTTATTGCCTTTATCAAAATTTTCAGTATATATACGAACCAATATACCAAGAAAGCATACAAATATTACAAATGGTTCAAGAATATCAATAAAAGAATATATACATATATATATATATATATATATATATATATATATATATATATATATATATATATATATATATATATATATATATATATATATATATATATATATATATATATATATATATATATATGTAAATTTTCTGATTATGAAGATAACTTAGATAATTTAACATAGCATCGAATCGCATTGTGTTCAGCAATGATCTACTATCCTTTTAGAGGTTTATATTTACAAAAATATAAGAACCTGACGGGACCAAAGTGGTGTAATTGGTAAACATCCTGGACTAGACATCCAGTAATGTATTCGAATCAAGCCTATGGTTCAATGTTTTACGTTCATTCATCCTATTGAATTATCTAAGTTGTCTTCATATTTCAGAAAATTTAACTCTATATCTTTTGATGTACTTACACGAAATTGTGGCTTATTAGGCAAAGAAACTTTAAATTTGTTTACCCAGAACATCTCTCAGTTAGTTCTATTGAAATACATAAGAACCTGGATGAAGAATTCAATAGAACACATCCAGATCGTCAACCAGTTCACTATACCACAGTCTTCAGAATTAATACAATATCCAATAGAACTGGAAAAGTAATGAAAAACATGTACCAAGAGATGAGGAAACCTAGAGATATACGAACGGATTTTGCAGTATTTCGAGAAAGCCCCAAGACCAGCTTGATGCAGATTTCACGGTATTTATATGTAAGTGTATCTGAAATACGTACATGCTTAAAGAAAAAAAGTTATTCCTTTCAAACCGAATATCATGCACACTTTAGAACCAGGTGATGAGGAACGAAGATTGGAATTCTGTTTGGTCTGCCAAGGTGACAATTTGAATGATGAAAAGTTTTTGAACAATATTCTCTACATCGATGAAGCGTCATTTACCACTAATGGTACAGTATCCACTCAGAATTGCAAGACTGGGCAACGGAGTGAGTGATAAATACAAAAAGACAAATCACGAAAAATCAATGTGTGGGTACGAATATTTTGAAACCGTATAGTGAGTCCAGCATTTTCCAAACAAACACTAAATGGTGAAAGATTTCTTAATTATTTGATCACGACTTTGTGGAATTTCATGGAAGAACTAACCATTGAAGATCGCAGAAATGTCATATTTCAACTAGACGGCATAATGTGATTGTTGTACGTGGATGGCTTGATGCAACATTTCAAAGAAGATGAATTGGAAGGAACAGTATTTTTCTTTGTTGGTCCTCTCGTTCATCATATTTTACTCCGTTAGATTTTTTCTGTGGGGTCATTTGAAAAAAATGTTCATCACACCAAACCACAAAATTTGAACGAATTAAAACAGAGGATCGAGCAAAATTGTAGGGAAATAACACCAGACCAATTGAGGAAAAGACTCGCCATAATTTGACACGGCGTTATGGAACATGAATAGAGCGTGCAGGGGAAAATATTGAAAATACCTATATTTCAGGAAATTGTTCTTCCACTTGTCCGTTGTTTTTAAATTGAATGTTATTTATATTTTTCAACTTTTTATTTATTGATGTGTTTTAAAGTAGAGGCATTACCCACGTGTTCTTGCATTTGATGGTTGAACCACATATTCTGTAAAATCCATAGACGTCCATACAAGGTTAGTCAAAAATGCATATATTTGGAAATTTCTCATTGTATAACTAACACCCTGTATGAGATATTGCGTTGAAACTTAGTGTATAAATGTTCGAGATATGCCAGAATCGAATAGTCTACTCACTTTATCTAAAAAAATTGCCTATCGTCGTTCTCAAAATTTCGAACCACTTAACAGACCATAGTAGGCCTTGAGAATATGAATATTTCATATTTGTCTACATATTTGAATAGTGCAAATCGAGCGCTATATATATATATTTAATATATATATATATATATATTTCACACCCAGTAAATATATATTGATATATTTCACACTCAGTAAAATGTGTAATTTTTCTAAAGCCATCAGGGCAACTTAAACTTTCTTTATATAGAGTAAAAATTGGCCTTTTAGTTTGACCCACATAGCATTTTGAACACGACCTAATCAATCAATCAGGACGGGGGTGGACAAGTCCTGAACACTTAGACCGCTTGATTGGGTCCATTGTGCGCCCCTTGATACGAGAATCAGTCCAGCAGGTTTAAGGCAGTACCGAAGGCTAAGATTTTGCATGGACTGAAATCTCTTATGGCTTCAAGCAGTATGTGTGCTGCCGAGGTGTTGTAGTCTAAGAGAAGCCAGTGCTGGACATTCTGTTAGGATGTGAGAGGCAGTTTCATCCTCCTCTCCACAGCTACTACAAACTAGGTCTTCGACAATTTGTGTGTAGATGTTTATTCAGCTTGTAAGGGATACAATTTACTCTTACTTAAGGATAAACTAAAAGCTCTATTTTATCACTTGGTTGCCGACAGCTACAGTGGAGACGGTCGTGAGTTACAATTTTAGATGTTAGGAATTCGGGCGCCATAGTATTTCAACCAACCAATGAATTACGTATATAACTAGGGGATACAAATATTCAAGTCCCCAGGTTAAATTACCCTGGAAGAAAGAAATAAAAGACCTGTACCCAGAATGATTGAAATTTACTTTGAAATACTAATATTGATATAGTTTATGACAGAACTTATATTAATGAGATATGAAGCGAATGAATTGAAAATATGGATGAAGTTAATTACTTAAATCATTAAAATAAGTGAACAGTTGAATTTACACAATATACAATACTCAATGATTATTTAAATTGTTACATAAAACCACCATCGGTAGCCTGACCTGGTGAGAGCAGGATGTTGTACTTGCTTGGCTATGGATTAACACTGTTACTTCATGTAGGGGTCCCTGCCACAATTGTAATACCGTTCCACGATTGTACATCACAAGTAAATCAGCGACTCGTAAGTAATATTCTCCACAGCAGACTCAAACCAACCGCAATACCCTTGTTGTTGAATTTTCCACAACATAGACAAAAAGGGAACCCTGAAATCAGGATATGTTCAAACCTCTATTGTTCTATTGTCGTCAGAAGTCAGACATGAACAAAATACAACAACAACAAAATTAGGACTAGCCTATGTTCTGTCAGATACCACCTATGGAGGCAAATTAATTCCTGAAGTCAGTGAATAAATCAAATGGAATTACAAAGATATTTACCTCTATCACGATAGAGTTTTCCTTCCAATAAGACAAACTTTACTTCCGTTCACAACCAGTCACGTTGAAACTAAGTTTTGATCCCCGAAGGTTAATTACTGAATTAATTCCAATTATTCCAATCCAATTTGGTGATTGATGTCTTTACTTTCAACGGGAGAATATTCCCAGAATTTGGTTCCAAGCACAAGCTTGGTATCACCTCCCTGTTGAAATAACCTAGCAAAGCGACTTCTCACTTGAACGATTTTACCAGAAGTAACGCCATTTTCTCTTCCTTTCCGGTGTCCCGTTGTCTCACAGAACAACCTCGAAATAGAAGCGGTAACTACGGATGTGACACCGAACAACCATGACCCTTAGAATATACGGTCCATGACTCTTTGAATATACGGTCCAGCATAGCTGACGTCACAGGAGTTAACCGATTGTACTACAGCGGTCATTTCTAAGCCGTTAAGTGGAATTTACACGATACAAGCTGATAGTGTCCTGTGAGGAGTCCTGTCACCAGTTTTAGGCATCTCCTGCTCATAGCGAGTAGGGTTTTAGAGAGTTCAAGCGAGAACTTCCTGATGTGGAGCTTCGCTTGCCTCATGCCGGGGGCACCACGCTAGGAGCCACTGTCTATCCAGTAGCTCCTTGAGGGCGTGGAGCCCGGTGGCCGTTTATTATTATTTATCAAAGGTGTTGCCTAAACGGGTTTTCACCTTGTTCTTACATCTATAAACGGGTTGTATTGCAAATTTCGAAAACAAATTATGGAATTTATTAATCAGGTGAAGGCTGAAGGATGATAAGTGGAACTTTTGAATTTTATTGAAGTATTTGAAGGTAATGGTTCTAGTTTGGTTAGTTGGTTGCGTTTTTGTGTTTAAAAATTATTATGTGATATCTAATTTGGGCATCTTCTATGATATCATTATTGTCTATTGTCAATTCCAGTTATGGCAAACGTAGTTTTTAAATCGAGAAATAATAATACTATTTAGTTTATACTAACACCCTTTTTCTATATAAGAACAAACCGGACGAATGATTTATATCCGTCAAATAGATAGGAAATTCCCTAAATTTAAAACGCAGTTATTTGCAAAATATTTACAACATGCTCAACCACACACGCAACGTAAAATACCTCCCAATTAATTCTTATTTTACTGCTTTCAAATTGTTGACATTTTTCTCTTTTCTAATTGAAATTGCTTTGTTCCCACGAGTGGTCATGGCATGGTCGATAAAAACGGACATTTAATTAGAATCTCATAGTTGATGTTATTGTGAACAAATTAAAATCCGTTGTGTGAAGGCGAATCGACTTCTATATTTGAAAACTATTTATAAACGCTGGGAAGTCCACTCGCAAATCGCATTATGATAAAAGCACAACCTCTCTTTTTATTGCCTAGCAATAGCCATTATTTCAGATGTTTGTATGCATTATTTTTGTTTCAATTCCATATATTTCCAAAAAACTGTTCCTGTCATGTTTAATGGGATCTGGAGAGAACATGGCTCCAGAACTAGAGCTGACTTTATGGATACAGGTGAATGGTTATCTGTAGATATAATCAGAGATAGAAGTAGATAGAGTACTGTTCAAATTATACCGTTGACTTTTCGACTCCATTAAAACCCTAATTATCCCTGTGCCCATAAAAGGCACAAAATTTACCATTTGTTCGGGGCAGAGCGGGAGTATATAGATTATTGTTCATATAAACCGTTGACTTTTTGAATTTTGAAATCATTTGAGGGGAGGGGGTTTAACTCCCAAATGCACCTAGGCCACTTAGTTGGATCCATTGTGCACCCCGTGGTAAAAGCCTATTCTATTCTAGTAGGTTTGTGGCTCACTAGAAACTCAGAATATTGCCAACGCTGGCTTCTATAAGTTCCTCTGGGACCAGTTTTGATTCTCCAAAGTCCAACGGGATATGAGAGGCAGTTTCTTCCACTTCTCTGCATTTCCTACATATAGGATTATTCGAGATTCCCGTAGTATGAAGGTGTTTGTTAAGACGACAGTGATTCCAGTCATCTCTCTGATATCTCTTCTGTTTTTGTCTTTGAGAGCCTGTGCACACATTTCATTTCCTTCAACTCCACTGTTTACAGGGACCCAGATGAGTTGAACTTCATCACTCCTGGCTAATTCAGCTAGTGTATCTCTGCCTTTTTGACAAGCCTTGACTTGAGAGGTTTCAAAGCTGACCGGCTATCTGTGCAAATATATGTCCGCCTGAAAAACCGGGCAGTGAGCACCTAGAGTCACTGAGATAGTGACCTTTGGCCCCAGACGCCTGACCTACTTTGGACCCGTCTGGGAACCATACGAGTTCACCTGGTGGTAGTAGGATGAGAGTTTCGTTACTCCAATCTCCTCTATCAGGGATGAGAATTTTGGGAGACGTGGGACATATAGCTGGGATCATGCTATCTTGCTTTATTTCTAGTATGGGTTATTTAGAGATGGCTTCACTTAAAATCGCATGTCCACAAAGGTAATCCATTTTGATCCAGTGACCTAGGCCCTTCAACCTATACGCCGTGAACATTGCCTTAGTTTATATATATATGTGTAGAGGTGGTAGTCCTGCGACAGCTTCAAGGGCCCTCGTAGAAGCCGACCTCATAATGCTCAATATACCCACGCATGCAAGCCGCTCCAGTTGGTCCGAAGACACTGAGACATAACAGTCCATGTCCCCGACCACCACATTGCCGCAGCATAGGCGACCATAGGCCTGCTCACAGCGGTACAATAAAGAATGTTTCTCTGTAATCGCCATGTGCTGCTGACAGGTCTTCTGCATGCCCAAAAGGACGCAGAGGTATTCCTCACTCGATTTTGGAGGTGTTCAGGCCAGGTTAGTTCAGAGCCTAGGATTACTCCCAGAAACTTCACCGACTCTGAGTTGCAGAACCTTGCCAGAGAAGGTAATCTCTGGCATCAAATCGGCGGAAATTTCACGTTAATAGGTTATTTGTAATTTGCATTAACATCAACTAAATACACACGAATGAGATAAAGGCAATTTTCCGGAATTTGATAATTTATTCGTAAATTTTTACAATCGGCCATTTACGCAGGAACTGCAGCTGATTTTGATACAAAAAATTGTTGTCTTGAACACTGTTGTATTTGAATTAAATGAATTCGCTCCAGATGAAATTAAGAAGTGAAATATGGCAGACCTGAAGATTATCCATGGAATGAAAACGTTCGCATTACCGTTAATCAGAGCCATATCGATTGCAACGGGAATATTTCGTTTTTAATTGCGATTTTCAATCCTTGTTGAACGAGCATTATAGCCAGGCTATGGTTAACGAGTAAATATTGATGATGTATGGCCGAGTAAACCCAGCTGATATCTCATTAGTGTAAAATAATGCCATGATTCGTAATATCATGGAAAATAAAAGAGTTCTGAATTGAACCATGGTTTACGATACTCCAGTTTACATAAATTCGATAAACATGGTGAATTTCGTTCAACCAATGATATATGATGATGTAGGCGATAGAAGCTGGTCTTTTGTGTTAAATTTTACATATAACGCTTTTGTACAATTTGCAATTATTTTGATAGAAAGCTTCGATGTTTCAGATGTATAGGTACAATATGTCGTTATTGACATTATGAAGATAATGTACAGTAAAGTTTGTTCAAAGATCTACCGTTGAACTTTTCACTGTAACAAACTCGGCTCCAGCTGTGTAGTTCGTTCAAGATTTGCCGTAATAAACCCCACATTCTCACAACTCCATAGTCACAGTGATTTGAAGTTGGAATAATTTTGTATAAAAGCTGTGATCAATTGATCACGACACTTCCCTCACTTTTGTTAGCAAAATAGCTTTCGGATAGTCCTGTGGGTCAAACGAAAATGATTGTAGGAACAGAAAATATATTGGAAATGATTTAGTAAACATTATGAGAGACGTTAAATTATACTATATGTTTCATACTGAGACCACTCTCATGTTGATTTATTTACACTATAATTCAACTTCATTTTATGCTGACACTTGCTGTAACATGAACTAATAAAATGTATCACAGAATCAAGGACTGTGAGTTTTTGCACAGAATAAAGACATAATAAAGATCGTGATGTCACATTGACGACATCACTTGAATCTTCAAAAGTAGATTTTGGATAATTTTGCAGGTCGAATATATGCGTGTAATATATATTATATACTAAAAAACCATTAGAGTTCCTATTTTTACCACTTTAAAGCGATCTGCAAGATTTATAATCGCTACGATCAATAGGAAAGGCTCAATCGTTTCCACAGTGGGTTACGCACGCACCTATACACTATAACGTTTGGACTTTGATAATTTTATTTAATGATCATTTATTATTCCGATAGCTGTTAGTGATAACTGTGAGATATTTAATCTTAGAAAGAGACCACCTCGATATCTGTAGTTTGATAGCCCAACCTGAATATGTCAATGCGGTAGCGGGTCACTGGAGAAACAGAAGATGTCAAAAAAATAGTCTAAATCAATTCAGAAATGCTCAAAACGGAGTTTGTAGGCACTGTTTCTCTCTACAATCGACCAGATAGTTAGCGTACCGAACAGTGCGCGAAACAAAGCAAATAGGGAGTATTCCGACGGAATTCCTTCTCAAGGATTTGGAAACGGCTGAAGCTACGACATTTACAAAGTAATATATATATATTCTGTGTCAGTAAATCGTCAACGTAGAAACTGAGAAAGGAAAAATATAGTCAGGGTTTTGGACATAAAAAATGGATTGAACTATGGATATTGATACAGTTTCAGACTTCGACAAATCTGAGATTTACAAGATCGATTGTAAGTTACGTTTTAATTTTTGTATACTTTGAATATATGAAAAGGAAACCTATAATGTTCGAAGAACATCGTGTCAGCCAGCAGGGGAATGTAGGGAAAGGAGATGGAGATTCATATTTTTCTTGAAGGTCTGAAGGTTATAGGCATAGGGAAAGACCTCACTAGGTGAAGAGTACCACAACTTCGCTGTTCGATCAAAAAATGTCTGGTAGGAAGAAATTCGGTAGGCCTCGAGCTTGACAGTGAAGGGGTGACTAGTTTCAGCTCTTCTAGTCCGCCTATCTGGAATCTCTCGTGGTGGAACAACATACGAGATTTCTGATGAACACCGACCATACAAATATCTATAGATAAGAGAGAGATCTCACATGATTCTACGATGTTCTAGAGAGGTCAATAAGCTCGTATGTGTGACATTATCAATCAAATGACAAGCTCGCTTCTGGATAGAATCCGAGAGTTTCAGCGTATATTTGGGAGCCAAAATTGAACATGGAAACATTACCCCAGGACAGGTCAAATCTGTGCTTTGTAGATTATCAGAAGCTGCTGGGATGTAAGTTTTTGTGAAGCGGTTTCCACAATGGACCTCACATGATCGTCCCATGAGGAAATGCTATTATTGGTGATCCCGTGATTGTTATGGAAGACTACATAGGAATGGTTGTACCTGACATCATCATATTAGGGATTGTGGAATCCACTTTCCTGGAGAAGATACAAGATAGAGTTTTGGTTGCATTAAACTCTCTACTAGATTATCAGATCCTCATTTCAAAATCTTTGCCAGATCTCTATTAATTGCGTCAGCCTGCCCCTGTCTTGCTCCTCTGGTTTAATTGAATGGTATAAGAGCTCTGAATGGGAAAGCGGTATGAAGTGTACCATCATCTGCAAAGCTGTGGAGGGGACAGGTGGTCACTCCCAGCAGATCGTTGATATCGAGCAGAAATAAAACGTGTGCCAAGGTTGATCCCTGTGGCACACCAGCGTTGGTAGCCATTGTATCGGAGGATACTCCGTCAACCACCACATTGAGTGATCGATCTGAGAGAAAACTCGATAGGAAGCGACAAAGTTGAAGCCGCAAACCATATGACGGAAGTTTCCCGAGAAAACTTTGGTGCCAAACTCGGTCAAATGCTTTGGATATATCCAATGATGCAGCTAGAAATTCCCCATGTTTCAATAGATTTCTGCCATACAAGTGTTATATAGGCAAGCAGGTTCCCTGTTGATCTCAGCTGACGAAAGCCATATTGCAGATCAAAATAGAAGGAATATTTTTGTACATATAAAAAAAATAGAGTTGCAAATTCGGCGATTCGTAAATACGGTTCCAACCATTTCTCAAGAAAGCTCACTCTTGAAACACAGTAATAACAAATATCTGGGTAATTTAGAAGGGATGGAAATCTATAAGTAATTCAATGAATTCAGCTGAAGGTAATCCCTTATATACCTTCTTGATTATATGAAAGAAAAACTACTACTTTCCTAGGATCTACCTGTTTTGAAATTTCCGTTGATCCCTTAACCTCAACCCTACTTTACTCTAATTTATTTATACTTGAACTGTTTCATTGATTTCTTCATAATTTTCTATTTGTTTGATGATGGCACTTCGGTGTTGAAACTATAGTTACGTTTTCACGTTATTATTAATAAAAGTGGTATAAAAACATAGAAGTTTTTCTTTCATATAATCAAAATGATAAATTACCATGAAGTAACGGCTTTCACCATCGATTTTTTCCTTATATACCTTTTTAATTGCAAATAGTATATGAACAGGCACATTTTGATTCTTAATTTAATTTATTCTGATGATGGCTACTTGATAGCTGAAAGGTCCTCAGTACTTTAACATTACCTTTAGTGAATGAGAATGATTGTTTCTTATTTATAGTGTCCTCAGTTTCTAGTTATGCTGCTAGAATAATTGGATATAACTGAAAATGTCCATTTAATCATAGACAACACCGCAACATAAATGGTTGTACTGCAGTGCAAGCTTTTAGTTTAAATTAATAATTTGTTTCTTTTCAGGTGAGTCATCCGATTTACGTATTTTCCTATTGATCGATCACGTAAGTATTTCCTCATGTCTGAAACATTCTCTATCCAGTTCGAATATATGTCATTATAAACAATCACGAGAAAGTCTCAGAGGAAAGAATAGGACGCATTTCGTCTAGGAAATGCGGGTAGATTTTGTTCTGGGTAATGCAAAATACATTCATCGCGAATCAGTAGGAATATAGAGCCCACTAAAGACGATATTTTATGATTGATTGAACTAATGCTTCATGAACCAAACTTTTTCTCAAATTGTAGAATGTATATATTATCTTTGATAACGATTTTTGACTCAGGTATGAATTATATATAAATTCTGGGGAAGTAGGTCACACTAACACATATGCTCATTATTTTCGTCTATACGTAAGTTTCGGTCTCACTACCATCATCAGAAGACGTATTATGTCTAAAATGGAATTTCTTAAAACTAATTTTATCACACAGAGCGTCCTTATCGCACCAATTTCAATTAACAATACCCACGTCGCCGAAACGAACATAAACACGAATAATCGAAACTGTTGCACATCAATGTTTTAAGTAGATGTATATGTATCCAGAATCAACTGCTTAGCAATTTTCTTATAATATAACAATTCATGTCAATAAAGTCTGTATACGACTGAAACCAAAACATATAACGCTAAGTATCTATTTTCGAACCAGATGTTAAAGATTTATGAGGTAATAGAAAATGGTTGTCGGACCTTATTAGAAATTTTGCTATTTGAGCGTTCTACTTAAAATATACTTTTAACATTATGAAGACGCATGTAGGAATTTGCAAGGGTTTAAGTTAATTAAATTCGTATAAATCTGACTTAATGACTGAATATCTGTTCTATGATTTACAGACATGGAGTCACGTTTTATGTTAATAATCTGCAGAATAGATAATTTATAATAATTGATTTCCTTAGTTGAGATATTAACATTTTTGTAATCGAATTGATCGTTATAATCAATGCTGTGTTTAGCAAGGGCGGTGTAATTTTCTAAGTTTTTGTTTCTTGTACTATAGGTACTCATGATCGTACATTCTTTTTATTATTATTAGTATTAAACGTTCTGGATTTAAAAATTTATTTGAAATAAATACTATCAAGACACAAAAACTGTTCAGAATTAAATTTTACACGATAAAAGTTTATTTATATGGTTACTTTTCAACCCTTTTTCACCCTTAAAGGGTGAACTTCCCTGCTTCGTGGGTTGATAAGCCGTATATCTGCATCAAAATACGGAAATGTTATATAAAACATATGACTAATATTTTTCAATAATATTTCATCTCTGCACCTGAGGAGATTGGGTGTGGAAGGAGTCGATAAGTATCAACGTGTGTCAACGTCGCACCATTTGTATATTCATAAACCGGGTTGCTATACATGATGGTAGGTGAATAAACATTTTTTTTACATCTTTAAAATACATACTTCATAAAATTCTGTACAAGACACAATAATTTGTAGTATACATGAACTTTATAATTTATGATGATTTTTTCGTGATAAAATATGAAAAAAATAGGCATTTCATTTCGTCTTGTATATAGCGATGCAGCATGTGACTTCACCCCCACCCCTTGGAGATCTATCTGATAGGGTGCAGAATGAAGGGATATTCTTCAAATATAATGTTCACGTGTTTTAATATAACATTTCCCTATTTACATGGAGAAATCCTGCTCTTTCATGAAATAAGTAGGGATGTTCACACTCTCAAGGTAAAAAAAGGTAAGAAGTAAACATATGAATATACTCTTATTACGTAATTCTAAACACTTTTGGACTCTTGGTATTTTTCTCTAAAATCATCAGTTAGGCTACAAAATGCATTTTTATATTTTAACCCGCCATTTTGTAGCCACCATTTTGAATTTTAAAATTTTCTCGATGGATTCGTGATTGCTGACCCCTCAAAACTCCTGTATGTAAATTTGAAGGAATTCGGTTAAGAACTCAGCGAGATATAAAATAAGTTGCTAACAGCCCCTGTAGCAAAAAGAGGGAGTGCGACCGCCAAAATCTAAAGGTTAACAAAGTTTATTGGTCCAAGATAGAAGCGAATGCAAAAGGTTTCATTCAAATCCATCCCATTACAAAAAAATAAGAGAAAAGGATCTTTTATGCATTCATTTCCTTTTATTTCAGTTGATACTTTTTATAATTCAATTAATGTTGGAACTACTGGATTTCGTCAAAGAAAAACCAATGTTATGTTGTTTCATTGACATTTAGTGATGGTGTGTTATGATCTAGCCAAATTAGTCACATAGATTATTAAAGTTCATTGTTGAAAATACTGAAATCCGCAAATATTAAAACCATGAAAAATGTTTCAAGAGTTGATAAATTAATATTTTGTCATGTAATGTATTGTATGTCTGCTTTTTCCCCCACTAGTGGGTGTGTGAGGTCTCAAAATAGCATCCGTTATCGCTTGGTCAAGGATAGAATGAGCTATAATATTCTTGATTGTACCTCTAGAACCTTCATCAACATTCATAATTAATGAATTATCGATTGTGTAATATTTGCAAAATACGTTAATAACACAGATACCCAGATGAAACGCGTGGTTTATTAATCACTGAGTGTGTATTTTTTTGTTTACAAAATAAGAACAGATATGTGATATTATTGTAAAAATACCCGCGAATTAAATGCGTGATATTATTTCTGCTCTAAGTGAAATAATCGGCAGATTTCCCTTCTTTATGCCAGGTACGTAGGTTAATGTTATTCTTCTTGAAGTAGTGGAACAATAAAAGTTATTTATTAATATACATACGGGGCACATTCAATTACATAATCACCCATTTGTTTAGAGGTTCAATTACGAATATTCTATTCTAACACATCATATTCCTTAATTGTATTGATAAACATTGAGTTCAGGGTATAAAAGAAATGTCAAATTACCAGTGGCAGCTTGTGAGTTATTAAAGAGTGTGGGCACAAGAAAAAATCGCCAATTTGGCTTAAAATATTGTCACATACTCCTTTGCAATAACAGCTCTGTTATCTCGTTTTTGTCTCTTCCTAGCAGGTTATTCATTATTGCGTTCTTGATTGTCATTGTCAGTAGAATTCCTAATTCGAATAATTTGCTGTTGGAATTGTTCAATATACTTTTGCAGTTGAGCACGCATCCCACGCATTTGAGTCTGATTAAATAATATTTCAACCTGTGGAATGATGAAATCAAATATTTTCAACCAGTAGAGGAATTCCGGGCGATTCAAATGTTCGCATCTTCGTCAATAATTTTGTCTAAGTATTCTTTGAAAGGATCCTGGTGTTCAAATAATGTGTTCACAGTTCGACTTTTGAAAATGCAGCTTGTAGGAACAGCGCGTGGTAATCTACGTTTGACTATTTCATCAAGAATTACCGTTCGTTATGGTGATCGAGGAAAAAAGCTTGAAAATGAAGCAAATTTGCAAAGAAAATTTTTACTTTCTTACTGTGCCGCTCGTTCAATAATTAAATTAAATTGATGCGCGTAACAGTGAATATAATGTGCATGTGGAAATGTTCTTATGATTATAGCTTGGACACCATTTGTCTTACCACTCATCATGGATGCCCCATCGTAACTTTGAGCGATTAGTTTATTGTTATCAGACCCAGAAGGAGAATTTGAAATAGTTTGCAATTCATTCAGCATTTTTGCTAATACATGAGCATTATGTCCACTCGGCTTAAAAAAAGACCAAACGGGTTCAAAAATTTGTCCATTAAACTCGTATCGAATAATAACAACCATTTGCTGATGATTAGAGGTGTCTGTAGTTTCATCGGCCTCCAAAGTAATGAAATTTGCAGATTTAATGTCTTTGAATATTCCCTGCTTGTAAATTTGCAAAATTGCATCTTGTTCTGAATAGTTTTTGAGACGCCTTTGAACACTTGTGAACCTAAACCTTTCTATGTATTGCAAGCACAGCGTCTTATTCAGCTGCAAAGTTGATTAAGCCCACATAAATACCTGGATTTTCTGAAGTCAATATCTCATCATGGTCTCATAACGCCAATTCAAAAGCTCCGCTCATATTTTTCATAAAATACTCTTTTGTAAGTTCGGATTTCACTTGTGGAAGTGTAGTTCATTTGAAGATCAGGAATAGGCCTACCTTTTTTTTCACTTAAAAGTTTTTCGTCAAATGATATCGGGTTTTTTAAGATTTTGCACACAATTTTCCATCATCACTTGACGTCTTCGAATTGAATTCACACACGGTACACTATGAAGGCAAGACGTTTAATGGAGATACGTTGCTTTGTGCCCCAAACCGACGGTATAAGCTCGTATGGCGAAGCCATTCCCTGAAAAGCCGTTACCTGAAAAATAGTTTTGAGCGTTAGAATTGCATGCGCCTGTCGCCTGACGTGCGGAATAAAATGATGTACTGAATCACATGCGAACTTCTTTCTGTGTTTATCTTGGTAGTTGAATGGGCATGTTGGTGGTTAGGTTAGGTTAGATTAGATGACTATTTCTTGTCTAGGAAGTAGCTTTCTATATTGAACTGCATACATTTTTTTTCTATGGCATGAGTTTCCACTCGGAAAATGCTCGGGCATTTGCCTGAGCTTTTGGAGTATTCGGTTCCAGGCCCATATACTCCTATTACAGTTCCTTCTGTTATTTTAGATCCATCAGTGTACCTACCATTAATTGCCTTTCTACTAAGTCTTGGGATGGTATCTTTGTCTCATCCGGTTTTGCGACTTAGCTTCTTCTTAAATCCTTCCACGAAGCTATACCTTTTTTTCATCTTACCTTGGGGCATGTCCTAAGTTTGCTGATTAACAAGGGGAGGGGGTCCATACTCATGTTTGGTGATTCCCTCACTAGTAATATTATATGTAGTCGTTATCGACTCACTCTCCACTATCATATGGGGGAGTAGATCGTATCGTACTTTGAGTAAAATAAATATTTCTCAGGATTGATCATGCTTATTCCTTTGATGATATTAACATATATACTAACGGAGGTCGACACTCAAATTCTTCTTTTAAGTTGCACCCTTCCTGCACTCCGTATGAAACGTTAATAAAGTTTTATGTGTGAACCCGGCTCGCCCACAAGGCAATTTGCAGAGATACGCCGAAGTGATAATTTAAGAAGTGGTACGGAAAAAAGAGAATGGCGATTATTATCACAAATTCTTACATTATACACTGGAGCAAATACAAAATCAATAATGTGGAATCTTTCATGAACGGGGAAGCGTGGCTTGTAAAAGCCATCAGAGTTCATTTTCTCTTCATCAGTTAGTAACGAAAACTTTCTGTCAAATTTAAAGTTAGGCGCTTGCTGTACTTTCTTATATTGTTACATGTTCCAGGGCTTGTATTATAGTTTTTTAGTTAAGGATCATAGATTTGGAGATTTTTGCATTTCCATGATGGGAATGATTGATTCAAGATCCAAATATAACTACACTAACACAGCCATAACATGATATATCTAACCTGTCACAACTATGATCATTGAGTTCAAACGTGTATTTCTCCCAATTTAAATCTTTTCCCTGGATTCTATCAATCTGCCTTAACTTAAGTAAGAAGTAAAAGGTATAACTTTAGATTTAGAATGATTTATAGACAAACTATACCCAATGAACCAATTTGAAATACCTTCCAGGTCATTTGTGGCAGTTACTCTCCCCTCATTCCATGTTTTTCCTGTATAGATCAAGACAGTGTCGTCGGCGACTAAAATTATAGTACTACTGGAATTTGTCGTTAGTAAGGTCTTCTAAACATATACCCTAGGCCCTAGAACTGTTCCTTGTGACACGCCACAAGTAACTATGCCTTCACCGCTAATTGTAATCTTTATTAATACTTGCTGCCTTCGATCCAGAAAGTTTTCAAAAAGTTTCAAGACGTTTCCTCGTATACTAATCTTTTCCAGCAGGCGCCTATGATTTATGGTATCAAAGGCTTTTTCCTCTTGGCAAGGAATAGAAACCAAGTTTTTGAGGAACAGTTTTCGCAATTGTCCCATGAGAGGGTGCTGTTGTGGTGATCATATTTATGATATTGAAAGAGTTAGAAACACCTGCTAAGCCGTAGCAACTCTGTTAACATCCATTTATTCGATAACTATCTGCAATGTTTTTTGTTTATAATAAACAAACTCCCAAAAAATATCATCACAGTTTGTCATCATGAAGTTCGAAAGTGAAGATGAAGTTCTCCAAGATATTCTGGAGGGAGCAAATAAATTTATTTTCAATTAATTTAATAGTGTAGCATTTTCAATAAAAGTAAAAAACATCTAAAATATTGAAACCAATGAATAAAAGACGATGATGTACTCGTAGCATTACTTTTTCTCCCTATGGTGGAGAAGTACTATTTTGTTCCCTTAATTGAGGGAACAAAATCATACTTTCCATACAGGGAGTAGAAAAAAATTATTTTGTATCTGTTTGATGATGACAATTCGGTATTGAAACTGTAGTAACGTTTTCATGTTATTATTAAAATGGTTTGAAAACGAAGTAATTAAATGCAGCTACTGAACTCATACAGTTATTTTGACCTCACACGAAAAAGGTATATTTAGGAAATAAATGAAGCACCATTACAAGAAAATGTAGATTTATTAGAGCCGAACATTCATGAAAACATTCTTGTGGTTACTTGACAATAGACGATTTTCATTTGCGGCCATTTTCCCAAGGTTTTTTCGCTTAGCAGCTTTACCACCATCCTCTGTGGCCCCATCCACCCCATCCCAACCCACCAACAACAGCAGGTCCAGCAACAACTGTTGGTCCAGCGATGAAACCATGACTAAGACCGATGACACTACCATGGACGTTAACTACAGCCAACAAGGCGACAACAGCTAAAAGCAACAGCTTAATCATCTTGACAGATATCGACAGAGCAAGTTGTGAACACGAATTGATATCTCCTCATAGAAAATCTACATATTTATACTAGAACAAACAAAGGATCGGTACACATTTTTTTATTGTTTCAATGCAATGTCGTAATACTATGCGGACGTAGAGTCGGCCTATCCTCTTAAAGCATCGGTATTTGTCCTTTCAGTGTCATTATCATATGTTTTATATCATTTTTACACTTCATGTACATGAACACACACAATATGTTGTTCCTCTCAAATTGCTCTGAACCAAAAAGTGGCGATACAAGGAAGCTTAAACGTATCCCTTTATGGCCATTTAGTTATGTAGAAGAATCCAAGGGAATGAAGTCATACTTTAGGTGCTATATAATATATCTATCTATCTCAATGGTTCAAGAATATTATAGTATGAAAGCTGTTAGACAAGGGTAACTCGTGCCGGTAGAAACCCTTGCCAATTCCTACATAACTCTTTATAATGTTGAAAGTATATTTTAGGTAGAATGCTGAAAAAATCAATATTTCTTAGTAAGGTCAGACAAACTTTCCCTATTACCTCATAAATCTTCAACATCTGGGTTGAAAGTAGATTCTTGTGCGTATTAGAGTTATTTTGTCAGTATTATTCTCACAATTCATTATTATTATATATATATATATATATATATATATATATATATATATATATATATATATATATATATATATATATATATATATATATACATATAAACAAGTTTAAAGTTTCTTTGCCTAATTGGCCACTATCGTGTATGTAACTTAAGAGATATAGAATTAAATTTTCTGAATTATGAAGATAACTTAGATAATTTAACATAGGATTATAAAGATGAATAAACGTAAAAGATTGAACCATAGGCGGGATTCGAACCCACATTTCTGGATTTCTAGTCCAGGGTGTTTACCAATTACACCACTTCGGTCCTATTAGATTTTTATATTTTTGTAAATATAGGATAGTAGATCATTGATGAACACAATGCGATTCGATGCCCTACCATAGATCAACTATTCACGCACATTCATCTGAAGTTCAGTCGTTTTTTGAAGTAAGGATTGTAGGTTAGTACTGCTATGGTTGGCAGTTACTTGACAGTTCTTATTCAAATGACAGCATCCCGGTTCTTATATATTTCAATAGAACTGACTGAGAATTGTTCTGGTTTCGTGTATGTAACTTAAGAGATATAGAATTAAATTTTCTGAATTATGAAGATAACTTAGATAATTTAACATAGGATTATAAAGATGAATAAACGTAAAAGATTGAACCATAGGCGGGATTCGAACCCACATTTCTGGATTTCTAGTCCTATGTTAAATTATCTAAGTTATCTTCATAATTCAGAAAATTTAATTCTATATCTCTTAAGTTATATATATATATATATATATATATATAACTTAAGAGATATAGAATTAAATTTTCTGAATTATGAAGATAACTTAGATAATTTAACATAGGATTATAAAGATGAATAAACGTAAAAGATTGAACCATAGGCGGGATTCGAACCCACATTTCTGGATTTCTAGTCCAGGGTGTTTACCAATTACACCACTTCGGTCCTGTTAGATTTTTATATTTTTGTAAATATAAACCTCTGAAAGGATAGTAGATCATTGATGAACACAATGCGATTCGATGCCCTACCATCGATCAACTATTCACGCACATTCATCTGAAGTTCAGTCGTTTTTTGAAGTAAGGATTGTAGGTTAGTACTGCTATGGTTGGCAGTTACTTGACAGTTCTTATTCAAATGACAGCATCCCGGTTCTTATATATTTCAATAGAACTGACTGAGAATTGTTCTGGTTAATTATAAACAAGTTTAAAGTTTCTTTGCCTAATTGGCCACTATCGTGTATGTAACTTAAGAGATATAGAATTAAATTTTCTGAATTATGAAGATAACTTAGATAATTTAACATAGGATTATAAAGATGAATAAACGTAAAAGATTGAACCATAGGCGGGATTCGAACCCACATTTCTGGATTTCTAGTCCAGGGTGTTTACCAATTACACCACTTCGGTCCTGTTAGATTTTTATATTTTTGTAAATATAAACCTCTGAAAGGATAGTAGATCATTGATGAACACAATGCGATTCGATTCTTTATAATCCTATGTTAAATTATCTAAGTTATCTTCATAATTCAGAAAATTTAATTCTATATCTCTTAAGTTACATACACGATAGTGGCCAATTAGGCAAAGAAACTTTAAACTTGTTTATAATTAACCAGAACAATTCTCAGTCAGTTCTATTGAAATATATAAGAACCGGGATGCTGTCATTTGAATAAGAACTGTCAAGTAACTGCCAACCATAGCAGTACTAACCTACAATCCTTACTTCAAAAAACGACTGAACTTCAGATGAATGTGCGTGAATAGTTGATCGATGGTAGGGCATCGAATCGCATTGTGTTCATCAATGATCTACTATCCTTTCAGAGGTTTATATTTACAAAAATATAAAAATCTAACAGGACCGAAGTGGTGTAATTGGTAAACACCCTGGACTAGAAATCCAGAAATGTGGGTTCGAATCCCGCCTATGGTTCAATCTTTTACGTTTATTCATCTTTATAATCCTATGTTAAATTATCTAAGTTATCTTCATAATTCAGAAAATTTAATTCTATATCTCTTAAGTTACATACACGATAGTGGCCAATTAGGCAAAGAAACTTTAAACTTGTTTATATATATATATATATATATATATATATATATATATATCTATATATATATATATATATATATATATATATATATATATATATATATATGTATAACAATTTTCGGACTGGTGACATATATTTTTGGACACCAAATCCTACACTCTGGTATAGTTTGTTCGCAGAAATAAGAGAGTTCGATTCAAAACTCCTATTTTGCCTGGACTAATAAAATCAAGTAATCGAAATTGTAACAGGTTAGCAAAAAAAGTTTCAAACAAAAGTTGTTCAGCATTCAATTTTCCATAAAATGTCATGTTAGAGTTTCCAATTTCCACAGATTTTCCACGTAGAAAGGGCAAAACCATCAAGTCTAAATTATCCGAAATCGACTGTAAACTCAAACCTCGCGCCAATTGTTTTGTTGTTTATTTATTGTTAACTAACAAATTGTTATAAATATTGATTCCGCCGTTCAATTGAATGAATACATGTGCATTACCATCCAAAATCAGTCCAAATTACCCATTTTTTGCATTTTCCATTTTTTTTTTAAATATTGTACTAGAATCGTCGTTTATTTACTGTTATTTATTGTTTATGAGCCATATTACATCAAAATCTGTGACTTACGGGAGAATTTAGTTATTCTGGTCGATTTTGGACTCCATTAATTAGACTAATATACATTCTCGGGCAATAGGTCACATTAACACATATGTTTACTATTTCAGTCTTTACTCACGATCATCATCAGAAGATGTATCAAAAATAATAACTGTCTAAAATTGAATTTCTTGAATTTAATTGTATCATTACGAATCGAATGAGCCATTGTAGATCAAAATCGGTTACGAGAGAATTTACGAATCAAAGCTTCCATTGATGGGACTATATATAATTCATACCTGGATCAAGAATCATTATTTATTCATAATATCTAATCTATACCGGGTGTTTCAAATTCGACTCTCCTCATTGGGATCTCGGAAACTATGAGAGATAGGAATATGGTTAAATTGGGGCAACGTTGCATAATATTCCAGTTAACAATTGAAGTTATCTTTGGTACTTCCGGAAATATGGCGAATAACTAAAATTCGCGTTCGTTTTTACTATTTTACGTTGGAACTTTTTAAGAAGGATTATCATTTGACGAAGTCAAAAATCCTCCAAGACGTTCCGTTTCACTCAAATCTTCATCAACTTTATTTTTTCTTATGAGCGCCATATAGGATTTTTGCAGTTTTGAATAGCCCCTTCCGTTAACTTTTTAATAATGTATCATAAGTTTATATAGCATAGCAGGCTTTGTTTTTTTAAATCTGTCACTTTAAAATGGAATGAATCCAAGTAATGGAAAAGAAAGGGAGCCTAGAATTTTTCTTATACTTTGACTACGTCAGGGGGAAACCTATCATGTTCGAAGGACATCGTGCGAGGCAGCAGTCGAATGTAGGGACAGGAGTTAGGCATTCGTATTTTTCTTGAAGGTTTGGAGGTTATAGGCATAGGAGAAGACCTCACTAGGTAGATAAGAGTTCCACATTCGCTATTCGATAAAAAAATGAAGTCTGGTAGGGAGAAGATCGGCAGGTTTCGAGCTTGACATTGAAGAGGTGACTAGTTTGAGCTTTCTGTGTGATTACCGACCATGGAAATATCGATAGAAAGGAAAAGATCTCCCACTTTTTACGATGTTCTAGAAAGGTCACTAAACTCGTGTGACATCATCAATCAAACGAATAGATTGGATTGGATTGAACCCAAGAGCTTCAGCGTATGTTTGGGAGCCGAGTTCCAAACATGAGAACAATATTCCAGGACAGGTCGAATCTATGCTTTGTAGATTATGAGGAGATGCTGGGATGTAAAGTAGCTCTTGGCACGGAATATAAAACCAAGTTGGTGGTGATCCCGAGCATTGTTAGAAATAGTTATACCTGACATCATCATATTAGGGATTGTGGGATCCGCCTTCCTGGAGAAGACGCAAGCTTGAGATTTGGTTACATGAAACTCTACGAGATTACCAGATCTCCGCCAGATCTCCATTAATTGCGTCAACCTGTCCCTGTCTAGCTCTCCGGTTTCCATCGGATGGTATAGGAGCTCTAGATGAGAAAGTGTTATGAAGTGTATCATCTGTAGACCTGTGGACGCTACAGGTGGTCATTCCTAGCAGATCGTTGATATGGACAAGCAACAAACTTGTTGCCAAAACAGATCCCTGTGGAACACCAGCGTTGATAGTCATAGTATCGGAGGATACTTCATCAACCACCACATGGAGTGATATATCTAACATAAAACTCGAAAGTATGCGCCAAAATTGAGGCGGCAAACCATATGACGGAAGGTTCCCAAGAAAGGCTTTGGTGCTGGACTCTGTCAATAGCATTGGAGATAACGAAAGATGAGTTAAGAGCGCGTTAAAAATCAAAACTGCTCTAAGTTCATTATAAAATTGGTTAAGTAATTAAAAGTATTTTATTTCTGACCGAGATATAATAAACTTATATCGTCATAGTTACGCTATCAATAATGAGGGTCATAACTCCCTTGGGACATTATAGATTCTATAATTCCCTCTACCTTTCACAAGTAAAAATAAGATAAGAAATGCTAATATACATATATTTAGAAATCTGATGACATCTTTAGGAGATAAAACAGGGGACTTTTTCGGCTTATAACTCTTACTCTTCCGTTTCAAAAAAGCCTCTAGTTCATTGAACTTGGTGATATCTCATTTCTCATGTATAGTCACCATCAATTTTAGCATTGACCATTTAGTCCATAAAGAATTCGGACTATACGTTTCTGACTGCAACGAATAAACACAATTACTACCAAATCTACAGAAAAACATTCCTTACCAGTTCTTGAAAATATGCCAGAAATACAGTTTCAGTGGCATCTTTTGGCATAACATTTTTCCACTCCAGATATATTTTATATTCTTTTTTGTATACGGCTTCATTTTTCGATGGAATTAATGATTTTCTTGCTTTTTCAGCATTTTTCAAAATATCCTCCAATATATTTGGGGTAGAAAACACGTTCTTAACGCAAACACAGCTTGATAATGAAGCTTTGTTTGTAAACAAGTAACATAGCAACAACCTAGCAACAACAAAACTCCTATAATCAACGGTACCTGATTGAAATATAGCGGGAAGGTAATGAATTGGTGCATTTATTCCGTTTTAAAAATGAACAAATGTTTATTGAAATCGGTCAGAAATAAAATTATCTATGTACCACGGGAATTAATGAGCCTTAATAACCTCAGGCAATTGCTGTCCCTCGGGCCAGAGGCCCTCGGGACGCAAACTTTGCCATCGGTAATTAAGGCCCTTATAATTCCCTTGATACATAAATAACAATAAGCTAATCCAATTGAACCAATATTAACAGTGAGGAAAGTCATGTGATCAATTGATCTCAGCTATTTGATATGTACTTCTTGCTGGTTCGAGACACATTTTGATATCCTGTTCCAAAAAAAAATTGGATAGTGTATAGGGGTGATTGTTCCTCATTTATAGTGGTATAGTGTATTCACAGAGTTAACTCTTTTATAGTTTAACATGTTGCAAAGTTGATTTAAATAGTTGATAATTAATTCGAAACAGAAGTGAGTTTGCGTAAGAGGGTTATAGTGTTACATATTGAATGAAAGGCCTCGTACCATATCGATTGTACCTATCATTGGTAAAATTAATTGCGGGTCAACATCTGTGCTAAGAATCTTTCAGTGATAATATTTTCATTTCACCGCGAGGACTTTTCCCAGTTTGACCTCTTATTTATTTGCCATATCTTTCGTATAAAGCTATATGTAAGCGATACTTATTTGACGTCGATCGGTTTTCATCTTCCGTTCTGTAATCCTACTACGCTTATCTCGAAATTTATGACATTTTCATGTTTTTCTCTACTTTCAATGCAAAATGTTTTGCATACATAATTCAGGAATATAAAGAGCACTTATGTCAAAATAAAATATAAGTTTCATGAATCCTTCTTTTTGTAACTCTCATTCGTTTGATTTATAAAACCGATACATTAACAAATTTCACAAACATCATGAAAATATGCTACTACACGCTGTTCATCGAATCTATGACATGACATCGTTGATTATTTTTACAACCAATTCACTTCAATAATTTCCCCAAATAACTGCCGCGCTATCTTCGTCAAACCAGCTATATTCCGGTTACAGTTGCGAAGCTAATTCCCGCTTCGCATATAGACTCTTTGCGCCCATTCCTTTTTCTAAAAGCAAAATAAAGGGAAAGGAAAATAACAAGTATACTTTGAATTTTAACTAAAAATAATCAACATATTTTGATAATTAAAAATAATTTGTTATTTACATGTAATTAATAGTATATCTTATAATATATTATATACCAATATTTGGCTTTCATAAAACCATAGATAAACCAACTAGAGGACAAAATTGTTTGGATAACATCTTCATTAACTTTTCAATAGTATCTTACAAGGCTGATGTGATGAAATTCTTATTATCTGACCATGACGGCCAACAAGTATTGATAGATAATCTGGGTAAGCAAAAAGTTAATAATATTATAAACAAGTGCAGACCACTTACAAAACAGGGTTTTAATATCTTTTACCGCATGTTGAGTTCTCTACAATGGGATTACATAAGCGACTCTAATCTATCAACTCATGGTTGTTTTCAAATATTTCAAGAAAACTTAATTGATTCTTTAACAATTGCTTTTCCTGAAATTGAATTAAAAAGTAAGGCACGGGATTTGGGTATAACATGGTTCACAAAAGATTTACAAAATATTCGAAATAGTTTAGAATTAGTTTCGGATATGTATAGTAATATTAAAACAAATGAATTAAAGATTGCTAGAAATAAACTAAGAATACGCTATAAGACCGCTTTAAAAAATGCTCGAATATCAGCTAATGATAATATTATCAAACAGGCTAATAACAAAACTAAAACTATGTGGAATATTATCAACCAAAAACGATCAAATAACTATTCTCATGACTCTAACGTGAACATAAATTCAAACGAATTCAATGATTATTTCATCTCAATACCTCACAAACTTTCAAGTTCAATACAAAACACAAATAGACTTGATGCAATTGATATAATGAACGTACCTGAAGTACATTCAACTTTCTCTTTTTCCGAAGTTACATTTATTGAAATTCGAGATATAATCAATCAAATGAAGCAAAGCAAATCTTCTGATTGCTTTGGTTTATCAACTATTCTTTTGAAAAAAAATATAGATAATATTGTTATTCCTTTAACAAAACTTATAAATAGATGCATTAAGGATAATGTTTTCCCAAAGTGCTTGAAACTAGCCAAAATAATTCCTCTCTTTAAAACAGGTGATAAAGAGATTGTGTCTAATTATCGGCCCATTTCATTATTACCTGTACTATCGAAAATATTTGAGAAGGTTCTAAACAAAAGAATAGTTGATTACTTTGAAAGTAACAGTCTCTTTAACATCACTCAATATGGCTTCAGAAAAAATCTATCCACCTCAGATGCTATTGAACGCTTCGTTAAAACCACATTAAACTGCTTTGATAAGGGAAATTTCTCCATAGCATTATTTTTAGACCTATCTAAGGCTTTTGATTGTGTTGTTCATCAAACTCTATTGCAAAAGTTATCCAAGTATGGTTTTGACAAACAGAACATATTATTAATAAAATCTTACCTAGAAGATCGCTATCAATCTGTTTTTCACAATAAAAATTGTTCCGAAATGAAGAAAATAACCATAGGAGTTCCGCAGGGATCTATATTAGGACCAGTACTTTTTCTAATATATGTAAACTATTTTCCAAACTACATTTTGTTGGCGGAGTGTGTATCTTTTGCAGATGATAATGAACTTCAGGTAGAAGTCAGTAACCTACATGATGTACAACAAAAAAGTGAAATTGTTCTTTTCAAAGCATTGGAATGGTACAATGCTAATTTACTATGTATGAATGAAAGTAAAACTAATAGGATGTTATTTACACTAAGAAGGGATGAAATGATCTTGAATGAATATTCGGGTCCTGTAATATTTCTGGGCGTTCTCATTGACAGTAATCTTACTTGGAATCTACACGTTGAACACATTGCTCTCAAACTAAGTAGAAATATTTTTGTTCTTCGAAGTCTTTCTCAGTAGTAGGAGATGAATCGGGATGTAATAAATTGCTTTATCGTTTATACATTTCCATCGCTTCTATATTATCTAGATCTTCTAGATATTTGTCTTCACTGTGTTTTAAAAGTGATAAGCTTTCTTGAGAAATGATGTTCGGCTACCGCTCATTTTTCACCACTTTTTCTCTTTGTATGGGCAAAATTTTCCTTCTAGTTTGAACCACATAGCATTTTGAAAACGACTCACAATTGATTTTGTGAATCCCGGATTTGTCGAAATCAGAAACTTCATTTAAAGGTGTTGCCTAAACGACACGCTTGTTCTTACATCTATAAACTGGTTGTATTGCAAATTTAGAAAACAAACTATGGAATTTATTGATTACTGATGAATGATGAATGAAAATTTTGAATTTTATTGGAATTTTTGAAGATAATGGCTCTAATTAGGTTAGTTGTCTACGTACCAATTTCCTTTTTCGTTTAGAAATTAAATTATTGATCAAAGATTTGTGGTAACCATTGTCTTCGTTGTTATCATTTTGCTGGCTGAAAGGGACGTTCAATAATCTATTAAACGGAGCTATTTTATACCTAAACGGTGTAGCTGGATCCGCTGGGGTATACCTATTTGTTTGAGTGTTTTTTTTTTGCATAAGTCGAAATCCAAGTGATACATATTCAGATAACTCCCTCAAACAAATAAGTATACCCCGAAATCGAAATCCAAGTGATTACATATACAGAAAACATACTCAAACAAATAGGTATACTCAGGCGGATTCAGCACACCATTTAGATATAGTTTAATAGTCTAGTTCATAGATTATTGAACGTCCCCTTGAGCCAGTAAAATTATAACAACAAAGTTGTGAAACTTCAGCAAATTGCGTTGGAAAATGGTTGCTACAAATCTTTGATCAATGATTTAATTTCCAAATGAAAAAAGGAAATTGGAACATAGCTAACTAACCAAATTAGAGCCATTATCTTCAAATACTTTAATAAAATTCAAAAGTTTCCCTTATCATTCTTCAGTAATCAATAAATTCCGTGGTTTGTTTTCTAAGTTTGCAATACAACCTGTTTATAGATGTAAGAACCAGATAAAACAACGTTTAGGCAACACCTTTGATACAGTTTCCCATTTAGACAAACCCAGGATTCACAAAATCAATTGTGAGCGTGTTCAAAATGCTATGTGGTTCAAACTAGAAAGAACATTTTAAATCGTTGTTCGTGATACACTGGAAATAAATAGGTACCTGAAAACATTCTTCAATCCCATCATTGAAGGAAGATTAAACAAAATCTAAAATGGAACGTCATATGTAAATAACATAAACGGTAATACAGATAATTTTATAAAATTACCATACATTCCGGAGACCTCATAGAAAATTAAGGAATGTTTGAAAAAGTATGATATAAATGTTGCGCATAAGCCTATTAACTGTGTTGGTGAATATTTTTCCAATCTGAAACCTTCAATACCTGAAGATAAACAAACTCACACAGTATACAAATTAAATTGTTTAGATTGCGATGGGACTTATACAGAAATCTCTAAACAATATTTACAAAAAAGAATGTATGGCCATAAGTATAGTACAAGAAACAAAAACTTAGAAAATTCCACCGCCCTAACTAAACACTGCTTCGATTATAACCATCATTATGATTGCAAAAATGTTAATATCTTAACTACGGAAACCAATTATTATTATAAAAGATCTATTCTGGAGATGATTCACATAAAACGTGACTCCAAGTCTGTAAATCATAGATCAGATATTGAATCATTAAGTTAGATTTATACTAATTTAATTAATCAAAACCCTTGCAAATTCCTACATGCGGCTCTATAATGTTAAAAGTATATTCTAGGTAGAATGCTTAAATAGCAATATTTCTATAAGATTTGACAACCTTGTTCTATCACCTCATAAATCTTCAACATCTGGTTCGAAAGTGGATACTCGAACTTTATATTTTTAGTTAAGTCCTTCAGTCGTATCACGTACTGTTCGATATGAATTTAGAGTTTATAAGAATATTACATAGCAACGGATTCTTAATTTATACTTAAAACATTAATGTGTTATAATTTCGATTGTTCGTGTTTCTGTTCGTTTCGGCGATGTGGGCATTTTTTTCAATTAGTTTGAACAAATCACGTTTCATACAGTGATAAGTCTTCTGATGATTGTCGTGAGACCGAAATGTACGTAAAGACGAAAATAATAAGCATATGTGTTAGTGTGACCTATTTCCCGAGAATTTTATACATAATTAATCAATAAGTAAGATAAAAACGCTGATTTTTCAGTTCACCCATAAAAACTAAGAAATCAATAAAATATTATTTCCTAAGAGAATTACTGATCCAGCGAATGTGAATATTCTCTACGCCTGCTTCCAGTTCGTCATTTATTCATGTTGTACAAATAGTCGCATTGACTGAAACGTTCCAGAATTGCCAGCCTCATCCAATTCACCCTCGACCTTCAACGCTGTCGGTCCTGCTACAATAGTTGTTCATAAACTCTACTAACTTGGAATCGTGTAGACTACACCAACATAAGGGTGAAGTTGCAATTTGTGCAAATTGTATCGAAACAATAGTTCTCGCTCTTTGAACGTTGTATAATAAAACGAGAACCCAAAATAGAATACAATTCATAAGTTGTTTATTTACAATTGCACGTGTTTTATAGTTATTTTCGTTAAGGTATTTTTAGCTACACCGTTTTCTTTGCAAATATTCGTTGAAAGTAACATGAATCGATCAAAATAAACAATACTGAACAATTTTGGTTTGCAGACTGTATGGTTACGTTTTGCCTACCATTAAAGGTGTCATCCTAGGAACTATATGGACTAGTTCTGGTATTGATAATTCTTTGTAGTCCGGGCTGTGAGCCGGGATTTTAGCTATAATAAAAAAAAACATGTAAGTTCGAATGAAAATGATGATATTCGAGTAAATCTGGCTTCGGAATCGTATTCAGCGACCCAAAAAACCTCCTTGGTGCATTCGAAAAGCCTAAAACACGTAAATTGCAAAATAACATATAGGGGAGCAAAATTGCCCAATTTCGTTGATTTTACCACCACGTCGATATATTTCAAGTAAATCTGGCTACGGATTCGTGTTCAGCGACCCAAAAAACTTACTAGGTGCACTCGAAATGCCAAAATACCTTTTTTTGTAGAAAATACAATTCCAGACTTGGAGATTTCGGGCCATTTTCGCCCCCAATGGGTGAGGTTTTAAGGTGTATGAATGATCCTGAGAACCTCCTGAAGCTAATGCAAAAAAAATGTTTTGATTCGAACTTACATGTTTTTTTTTTAATTTTCCGGTTCATAGCCTGGCCTATTGTTCGAGTCTCAGGATCAGTTGCGGTTCTTCAACACTTATATTTAGTTCCTGCTCTCCCAGATTGTTCAGTCTATTTTATTTTTAGTAAACGTGGCTTTAAATCAATTTACGAGAGCTTTTCTTCTTTTGATAATTCTCTACAACTCGTGCGATTATGATTTAGGGATTGAAGCAATAATCTCATTTTGTTCCACGTATATGTGAAAAGAAAAATTAAATAAAATCCTTCATCATTATTTATTTCATAAATTTCTTTCAAGAAAAAATGATTTATCTTGGCACTATTTTTCACAACAAACTATCTAATAAATATAAAAATTTTATTGGGAAACACTTCAAATTGAACGTACTATACGCTATAGTGAGTATATTACTGACTTAATTTAAGCAAAAATACATTACTATATCTGTCTATTTTATCAATAAATGAACCATCTCAGGTCATATACAATACCTTCAACTTCTGATAAATCATACTATGTAACTACCTGATGTGCCTTGACTTGTGGGAAGCCTTCGATAGCGTTGATCATAGAATCATGTTGATGAAATTAGAACAGATGGGTCTTAGAAGCATAGCACTCACATTATTCGAATCGTATCTTTCAAATAGAAGTTAGTGCGTAGTAGAATATGATATTTAGGGCCAAAAAATCAAATCGTCAACATGTACAATGACAAAAAGGGTTCCGCAAGGCTCAGTCTTAAGTCCAGTTTTATACAATGCATACACAAACAATCTACCAGCTTGTTTAGAGGAATTTATCATTATGTTTGGACGTGACATATCTTCTGTCACACAAGAGGACTCTGAAATTGAGATGCCCATTACCTCAAATGATAAGATAGACAAATTCGAAAATTCGTGTACTGTAAATGATCTGAAATTGAATAGAAACAAACCTCAATCAATAAAATTTTCATATTATTCAAATAACAACTCTTCATATTCAGAAAACAACTTTTCATTCCTTGGAATGCAAATAGTTGGTAGACTAGACTGGAGATGTCATGTGGACCAGGTCACCAGAAGCCTGTCAAAATATTGTTATGCACTCAAAATAATAAGAAAATAAGAAGGCAAGTTAATATGGAAGCAGCATTGGTGGCATACCATCGTCACATCCAGTCTAGAATACGATATGGAATAATATTCTGTGGAAATTGCATCGATGCTAATTGAAATTATGTTCTTCGAAAAAGGGCATTGAGATTAATTTTTAAGTGATTTTTAAATCTGTTATCCGACAAAATAAATAACTCACCTTCAAAAAATGTCCAGTACTCAATTATTAAGATATAATATAATGAACTGCCCATACACATAAGAATACAACCATTAAATAACATTAAGAGGAAATTGAAAAATTTCTCGATCAAAAAAGCCTATTACACATTGGCCGAATATCTCCAAGATGACGATATTGTATTTTAAACTGTAGAAAACTTGTCTTATGTCATTTATTACGTTTTGTTCATATTAAACATTTTTACAATTGTAAAATTTTCAATGTATCATGTCGTTTATATGTATCTCACTAAACATTTTATTTATTTCATTTGACGTGTTCTTTTCTGTCTTGTAAACAGAATGAATGGAACAATCTGTGATTTGTAATTCGATACTGTGATTGTAAATGGATATAACTATTAGTCTAGAATCATACTTACATGTCTTTTCGCTCTTTTTAAATTGTCTGATACTAACTACTAATACACAATACATTTGAATCATTTTGAAGATGACAAGCTAATTGTTGAATCTAATCACGTTAATGTTTCTATAATATAAGTAATAAAAACAAAGTAATCAGTGTTTTATTATATCAATTAATAGTTAAATTACTATGTCAATTTCCAAGCATTCATGTTTCAAAATCATTTATGCAAGCAATTATTCATAGAATTGTACATTCGTTAACTATTGATTACTTTCAAACAATTATGATTTTATGAAGGATAATTTCCAATGAAAATGCACAACTGAATATTTATGATGAAAGTTTAATATATAAAAATGATATCTCGTTCTGGTATCACCTTCTCGATAACATTGCCCAATCTAAAAATGTAACTAAACGACACTGAATATTATTATTGAATTATTATTTTATTTTAGTTATAATCTGGTAGGAGTTTCGTTTTACTGTTTTGTATAAATATTACCCTGTTCCTTGTTATACGTATCAAACTTGATCAACAGTCATAACGATTAACATCAACCCTCTAAAACAATAACTATCAAAATGATGAAATTATTATTATTGGCCGTTGTTGCTTCAGTAGCAGTTACATCCGTGACCAGCAGTGCCATTGGAGTTGTTTCCCCCGTAATTGGCGTTGGAAATGTTGGCTTGGCAGGTGTAGGACTTGGAGGTGTTGGATTGGGAGGACTTGGACTGGGAGGAGTAGGGCTTGGAGGATTAGGAGGCGTTGGAATTTCGAATGTCGGCTTAGGAGTAGGATTAGGAGGAGTTGGATTGGGAGGTTTGGGAGGCGTGGGTAGATTGGGCGGCATTCATGGATGGTAAATTACTTTACTATGAATTGAGGAATAACCTTCGAGACTGTTCATTCTATGAATTCTGTACATTTCCATGATAAATAAAAGATATAGTAAAGAGGAATCCATTTGTTTATCTCTAATGCGTAAATTACTCCTTCAACAAGTTGAAATAGATATATAGATATTGCTGATGAATAAACTGCCAGATCCTACATTGACCTGTGTTAGGAGTGACATTTTTAATTCATACCCCGTTATTGTCATTTTATAGCAACGTTATTATAATTTCGGCGTTCGATGGTCAGCCGCTCAAAGCCGAATTTTATATCCCGGATTACTGTAAGTCTAGCGCGCGGCTTTCGTTTTCCGCCTTTGTTGAGGGGTTAAACAGGTATATTGAATAGAAAGTAAATCTTGAACCGTTAGAATACCTACGAGTTATTTCGCCTCTTCAATGTATGAATTTTGGGAACGTGAGTCCTGTTTCTAGAATATGCTTAGTGAAAAATGAATCTGTTTCAGGTATAAAGTCTAAAGGATCTAAAATAGTCCTTATATTCAATTCATAAGTTGTTTATTTACAATTGCACGTGTTTTATAGTTATTTTCTTTGCAAATATTCGTTGAAAGTAACATGAATCGTTCAAAATAAACAATACTGAACAATTTTGGTTTGCAGACTGTATGGTTACGTTTTGCCTACCATTAAAGGTGACATCCTAGGAACTATATGAACTAGTTCTGGTATTGATAATTCTTTGTAGTCCGGGCTGTGAGCCGGGATTTTAGCTATAATAAAAAAAAAATGTAAGTTCGAATGAAAATGATGATATTCGAGTAAATCTGGCTTCGGAATCGTATTCAGCGACCCAAAAAACCTCCTTGGTGCATTCGAAAAGCCTAAAACACGTAAATTGCAAAATAACATATAGGGGAGCAAAATTGGCCAATTTCGTTGATTTTACCACCACGTCGATATATTTCAAGTAAATCTGGCTACGGATTCGTGTTCAGCGACCCAAAAAACTTACTAGGTGCACTCGAAATGCCAAAATACCTTTTTTTGTAGAAAATACAATTCCAGACTTGGAAATTTCGGGCCATTTTCGCCCCCAATGGGTGAGGTTTTAAGGTGTATGAATGATCCTGAGAACCACCTGAAGCTAATGCAAAAAAAATGTTTTGATTCGAACTTACATGTTTTTTTTTTAATTTTCCGGTTCAAGCCTGGACTATTGTTCGAGTCTCAGGATCAGTTGCAGTTCTTCATCACTTATATTTAGTTCCTGCTCTCCCAGATTGTTCAGTTATTTCGCCTCTTCAATGTATGAATTTTGGGAACGTGAGCCCTGTTTCTAGAATATGCTTAGTGAAAAATGAATCTGTTTCAGGTAAAAAGTCTAAAGGATCTAAAATAGTCCTTATATTCATCTCCTATATTATGACATATTTTCCCAATTCGAAGTTATGATTCTCTGAATTCAATGACGCTTCAGACTTTCAAACACAAGTTCCACATTTGCAGATCATTTTTTCGATAATACCCATTCTTCCCCTGAAATAAGAAACTATCACTATTATCCACTGAGGATACTGTACTGAGCAAACAAATATCCATCATCAGAGTTCACTCTGACCTCGTCTGCATATTTTGTTGCTTCCGATAGAGTAGGTTTGAAACTCCAATCGGCAACGTTATCGTAGGTTGGGTTATTAAATTTTTTATATATTTTTGGGAATACAGGTTATTGGGTTATCGGAAAGTTTCTGTGATTCATTGATTTCCCTTGGCCTTGAATGGGAGTATAGTTAATGATGTAGTGTCTCATAGGTTAGTTTTAATGAAATAGAGATTTATGCCTGCTTGAATATATGTTCCAACAGAGATAGAGTGTAATTTTCCGATCTACCAGCAGCTAGACACTTCAAACATATAGCTGATATTAATGAACTAACACATAAGAAGAGCTTGGCCTGGATAAATGCTATAAGAAGACGAGATCGCATAGGAGCCGTTTGCAATCAATATTTCATATCATGTTATAAGTAATTATACAAAAACGTTTGCAAAGATCTATTTAGATTTGAACGAGAGCAATAAACCAAATTGAATAATACCACACTTGGCAAAAAAGAATTAATTATGGTGTTCCGCCAGAACGATCTATTTTTCTTTTGCACAATCTTCATGATAATATGGGATAATAGGATGACAATGATCTCGAACCATTATTAAAATTATTTTCAAAAAAAAACTGGAATTTTTCAACGGAACAATCATACTCATATTAAAAAATACGTAAATTGAAACAACTATATCAGAATTCAATATTACTTAGAACATTTCAAAACAGAGATAACTAAAATACATGGTCTCATCTATAATGAACATGGCAAAACTCGAAATCAGATTTATCAATGCCAAGAGCTAAAAAAAACTATAGGCTTGTCGAATTTAAAACAAGTGTGATCCTATGTGGAGTCTGCTAAATTTTTCAACACAAAGAATTGAACTTTAGTTCTTTTTGTATTAGGTCATCCCATCACAAGATCCGATTAGTTAAGATTTTGTAAAATGATAGAAAAAACATTCACTAGGGTTGTTATTTTTTATTCATTCAAACTACAGATCAATATAAATGATCAATGTGTATAATTTGAGTTTTTATAGTATCTCCATTAACAGCACAAGCCTACTCTTCCTAGGCCTCCTAGACCACCTAATCCAATGGGTGCTAGTCCAACGCCTCCCAATCCCAATCCTCCAACACCAATGGCGGGTGCAATACCAATTCCAATAGCACTACCAGAGATTGATGCAACTGCTAATAAAGCAACAACAGTCAATAATAATAGTTTCATCATCTTGAAGGCTGTTTTAGGGACTTGTTGAGAGTACTGATTGCTTATGTGATATGGTATACTTCACTAGTAGCCCCGTGTAATATTTATACAAAATTCAAAACTCTTCGTCCTACCAGATTATATCGAAATCCTGATAATAGTTTCATAATATATTTCTGTCCTTCGTAGTCGCTATTTTTAAATTTGTCAATGTTTGTTCGTACGCAACGTAAGCCTTTCTTTGTTTGTTTAAATTATGAAAATTTATTCCAAGTTATGATGTATAATAATAATAAATCTCGATTTTTTCAATGTAATGAAAGTGATAATTGATCATGGATTATTATTTTTTCCAAACTTTTTATTGTATGATACTGCCACCCTCTATATTCTTCTGCATTGAGGAGACTAAGAGCATATTTCATCTAAGTCATTTGGGACAACTGGAAAGAATTGAGACAATAATTTAACATCAATCAGGTTACGAAAAATGTGCTCAACACAGTAAACACCCAGTGAATTTAGTCAAACTGTTGGTATAAAAGCAGTAATTGTTCTTTCATTTAAACTGAAGCAGATTAAAAGTATTCAGATTTCTAGATATCGATATGGGTTTTACATATATTTATTTGGTATAATTTAACATGGAATAACAAAATAAATGTTAGTGGATAATATAAAAATAGATGAGAATAATATAATTGAGAGAGAAGTAGTCAGTATTGACGTTTAACATTTGTTGATTTGAACAAATGTTCCGAAAAAATATCTAAACATCGATTAGGCATTCGGGTTGTAGCTTGTGAAACAGTTGATTTACTTGTCAGGGAGTTATAAAATCTCAATATTCATAGAGTTGTTGGAATTATAAGCGCAGCTTGTTAATCACTTCATTCTGTATCAAATTCACAAATAATATTTCCTTCGATGGTGAACATGAATTAATATTTCCTGAACTGAACCTGCAGCATGATTGAGATCAATTCTTAATTTTAAGAAGAAAATTAATAATTTTCAAACCATAAGGAGCGTATAAAGGATTGTTATGCACAACTAGATATATGATGAAAGTGTAATATATTATAAAAATGATAACTCGGTCAGATATCACATTCTCGATAACATTGTCCAATCTAAAAATGTAAGTAAATGACAATGAATATTATTATTGAACTATCATTTCCATTTAATTATGATCTGGTAGGAGTTTCTTTTGACCATTTCATATAAATATTACCCTGTTTCTTGTTAAACGTATCAAACCGAATAAACAGTCTTAACGATTCGCATCAACCCTCTACAACAATAATTATCAAAATGATGAAATTATTATTATTGGCCGTTGTTGCTTCAGTAGCAGTTACGTCCGTGACCAGCAGTGCCATTGGAGTTGTTTCCCCCGTAATTGGCGTTGGAAATGTTGGCTTGGCAGGTGTAGGACTTGGAGGTGTTGGATTGGGAGGAGTTGGACTAGGAGGAGTAGGACTTGGAGGATTAGGAGGCTTAGGAGGAGTTGGAATATCGAATGTAGGTTTGGGAGGAGTAGGATTGGGAGGACTTGGATTAGGAGGTTTGGGAGGCGTGGGTAGATTGGGCGGGATCCATGGATGGTAAATTATCTTACTATAAATTGAGAAATATTCTTTAAGACTGTTCATTCTATGCATTTTGTACATTTTCATGATGAATAAAAGATAGTAAAGATGAAGCCATTTATTTATCTATAAAGATATTGTTGATGAATCAGCAGCAAGATCCTACATTGACCTGTGTTGGGAGTGATATTTTTCATTTATATCCTGTCATTTTCATTTTATAGCAGTGATATTATAATTTCGGCGTTCGATAGCCAACGCGCAAAGTCGAATTTCATTGTTCGTGTCACTGTACGTATCGCGCGGGGCTTTCGTTTCCCTTCTATTGTTAAGGGGTTAAACATGCATATTGAATAGAAAGTAAATGTCGAAATGTTAGTATGTATGTATTTTGGGAAAGTATGCCCTGTTTCTAGAATATATTTAGAGAAAGATGAATCTGTTTTAGGTATAAAGTCTAAAGGATCTAAAATAATACTTATATTTATTTCTTATATTACTAGGTACTTAATTTCCTAATTTGAAATTATCATTCTCTGAACCTCAGGTTCAATGACGCGTTAGACTTTCGAACGTAACTTCCACATTTGCAGATCATTTTTTCGATAATAATCATTCCTTATCTGAAATAGACGGTTCAACTACACTATTAATAACCCCACACTCACTCTTGTTCACTGAAAACAATGTTAAGCTACCGTGCTAATTTCAGCTAACATGTATCCATCATCAGAGTTTACTCTCACCTAGTCTGCATATTTTATTGCTTCCAATAGCGTAGGTTTGAAACTCCAAGCGGCAATGTTATCCTAGGTTAGATTATTGAATTTTTATAAATTTTTGGGAATAATAGGTTAGTTGGTTATCGGAAAGTTTGTTTTTGTGATTGATTGATTACCCTTGCCCTTGAGTGGGAGTATAGTTAGTATTGTAGTGTCTTATGAGTTAGGTTCAATGAAGTAGAGATATGCCTGTTTGAATATATGTTCTAACAGAGATACACTGTAAATTTTCAATCTACCAGCAGCTAGACCCTTCAAACATACGAGGGCTAGGTGAATCGTTCCTGGAAAGAAGAAATGATTTATTTGCTCGAAATTAATTTTATATCCCATCATAATCTCATTGTAGCCCGATACGTTTCGTCGGAATAGGCGTTTGTTTCAGTGTTTCAAATTTGTAAATAGATGAAAATCGCAGAGTTCGTAGCGCAACTCATGCAATTTTGCCATTGCGACTGTGGATTGTCCTGGTGCAATAGCACTTTTTTATTTGCCAAACGCAGCATCTTTCACTTCACATCTTCTTCGAATCGATCTAACAGCTCTGCATAATCTACGCCGATGACCGTTTTGCCCTTTTCAAGGTAATCGATAAGGACGATACCTAAAAAACTGTCGCCATAGCTTTGTTGGCCGATAAACCCACTATGGCCTATTTTTGGCTTTGATTCTCCAGAACAAGTTCACTGTTCCGTCTGTTCTTCTGTCTCTGGTGTGTTGCGCGTTCCTATGTGGAGTTTGCTTGATTTTTTCAACCCAAAGAATTGAAGTTCAATTCTTTTTGTATTATGTCTCCCCATCACAAGATCTGATTTGTTGAGATTTTGCAAAATGAAAGGAAAAACATTCACTAGGGTTGTTATTTTTTATTCATTCAAAGTACAAATTAATAGAAATGATCAATGTGTATAATTTGAGTTTTCTTATAGTATCTCGATTAACAGCACAAGCCTACTCTTCCTAGGCCTCCTAGACCACCTAATCCAATGGGTGCTAGTCCTACGCCTCCCAATCCCAAACCTCCAACACCAATGGCGGGTGCAATACCAATTCCAATAGCACTACCAGAAACTGAAGCAACTACTAATAAAGCAACAACAGTCAATAATAATAGTTTCATCATCTTGAAGGTTGTTTTAAGAACTTGTAGAGAGTACTGATTGTTTATGTGATATGGTATACTTTACTAGTAGCACCGATTAATATTTATACAAAATTCAGAGCTATTAGTCCTACCAGATTATATCGAAATCCTGATAATAGTTTCATAATATATTTCTGTCCTTCGTAGTCGCTATTTTTGAATTTGTCAATGCTTGTTCGAACGCAACGTAAGCCTTTCTTTGATTGTTTAAATTATGAAAATTTATTCCAAGTTATGATGTATAATAATAATAAATCTCGATTTTTTTCAATGTAATGAAAGTGATAATTGATCATGGATTATTACTTTATTTTTCAACTTATTTTTGTGATACTGTTAACCTCTATATTTTTCTGCATTGAGGAGATTAAGAGCATATTTTATCTAAGTCATTCGGGGTAGCTGGAAAGAATTAAGACAATGATTTAACATTGATGAGGTTACGGAAAATGTGATCAGCACAACACCAAGTGAATTTAGTCAAACTGGTAAAAAAACAAAGTAATTGTTCTCTCATTTGAACTGAAGTAGATTAAAAGTATTTAGATTTCTGAATATCGATGTGAGTTTTACATATATTTATTTGGAATAATTTGACATGAAATAACAGAATACATGTTAGTGGATAATGTAAAAATAGATGAGAATAATATCATTGAAAGAAAATTAGTAAGTATTGACGTTTAACATTTGTTGATTTGAACAAACGTTCCGATGAAATATCTAAACATCGATTAGGCATTCGGGTTGTAGCTTGTGAAACAGTTGATTTATTTTTCTGGAAGTTATAAAATCTCAATATTCAAAGTGGAGTTGTTGGAATTATAAGCGCAGCTTGTTAATCACTTCATTCTGTCTCAAATTTACAATTTATTTTCTTCGATGGTGAACATGAATTAATATTTCCTGAACTGAACCTGCAGCATGCTTGAGATCAATTCCTAATTTTAAGAAGAAAATTAATAATTTTCAAACCATAATGAGCTTATAAAGGATTGCTATGCACAACTAGATATATGATGAAAGTGTAATATATTATAAAAATGATAACTCGGTCAGATATCACATTCTCGATAACATTGTCCAATCTAAAAATGTAAGTAAATGACAATGAATATTATTATTGAACTATCATTTCCATTTAATTATGTTCTGGTAGGAGTTTCTTTTGACCATTTCATATAAATATTACCCTGTTTCTTGTTAAACGTATCAAACAGAATAAACAGTCTTAACGATTCGCAACAACCCTCTACAACAATAATTATCAAAATGATGAAATTATTATTATTGGCCGTTGTTGCTTCAGTAGCAGTTACGTCCGTGACCAGCAGTGCCATTGGAGTTGTTTCCCCCGTAATTGGCGTTGGAAATGTTGGCTTGGCAGGTGTAGGACTTGGAGGTGTTGGATTGGGAGGAGTTGGACTAGGAGGAGTAGGACTTGGAGGATTAGGAGGCTTAGGAGGAGTTGGAATATCGAATGTAGGTTTGGGAGGAGTAGGATTGGGAGGACTTGGATTGGGTGGTTTGGGGGGTGTGGGTAGATTGGGCGGCATTCATGGATGGTGAATTATTTTACTATGAATTGAGGGATATCCTCTAAGACTGTTCGTTCTATGCATTTTGTACATTTTCATGATGAATAAAAGATAGTATTGTTTATCTCTAAGGCGTAAATTATCATTCAACAAGTTGAAATAAATATATAGATATTGCTGATGAATAAACTGCAAGATCCCACATTGACATATGTTGGGAGTGATATTTTTCATTTGAACCCTGTCATTCTCAATTTATAGCAGTGATATTATAATTTCCGCGTTCGATGACTCACGGGCAAAGCCGATTTTTATCACCCGGGTCACTGGACGTCTAGGGCGAGGCTTTTGTTTTCGCCTATTGTTAAGGAGTTAAACACAGGTATATTGAATAGAAAGTAAATCTTGAAATCGTAGTATGTATGTATTTTGGGAAAAGATTCCCTGTTTCCAGAATATGTTTAGAGAAAGTTGAATCTGTTTTAGGTATAAAGTCTAAATGATTTAAGATAGTCCTCATATTCATTTCCTATATTACGACTTAATTTCCCAATTTGAAGTTATCATTCCATGAACCTGATAGGTTCAATGACGTTTCAGACTTTCAAATATAACTTCCGCATCTACAGATCATTTTTTCGATAATAATCATTCCTTCTCTGAAATAGACAATTCACATTCACTATAAATAACAAACATTCACTCTTATCCACTGAAAACAATGTTAAGTTACTGAGAACCTTTCAGCTATCAAATATCCATCATCAGAGATTTTTCTGGCCTCGTCTGCGTATTTTATTGCTTCCAATAACGTAGGTTTGAAACTCCAAGCCGCAACGTTATCGTAGGTTAGATTATTGAATTTTTATAAATTTTTGGGAATACTAGGTTAGTTGGTTATCGGAAAGTTTGTTTTTGTGATTGATTGATTACCCTTGTCCTCAAATGGGAGTATAATTAGTATTGTAGTGTCTTACAAGTTAGGTTTAATGAAGTAGAGATATGCCTGTTTGAATATTTGTTCCAACAGAGATACACTGTATATTTTCAATCTACCAGCAGCTAGACCCCTCAAACCTACGAGGGCAAGCTGAAACGTCCCTGGAAAGAAGAAATGATTCATTTGCTCAAAATTTATTTTATTTCTCATTATAATCTCATTGTAGCCCGATACATTTCGTCCAATGTTCTTCTACTAATTGGATACCTTTCAAATAATATGAATTCGATAATCCTTCAAAATAGGCGTTTGTTTCAGTGTTTCAAGTTTGTAAATAGATAAAAATCGCAGGGGGCCAAATCTGGAGAATACGGTGGATGACGAACCTATTCTTAGCGCAACTCATGCAATTTTGCCTTTGCGACTGTGGATTGCCCTGGTGCAATAGCACTTTTTTATTTGCCAAGCGCAGCAGCTTTCACTTCACATCTTCTTCGAATCGATCTAACAGCTCTGCATAATCTACGCCGATGACCGTTTTGCCCTTTTCAAGGTAATCGATATGGACGATACCGTGTGCATCCCAAAAAACTGTCGCCATAGCTTTGTTGGCCGATAAACCCACTTTGGTCTATTTTCGGCTTCGATTCTTCTGTCTTTGGTGTGTTGTGTGATCCTATGTGGAGTTTGCTTGATTTTTTCAATCCAAAAAATTGAACTTTAATTCTTTCTGCATTATGTCATCCTATCACAAGATCCGATTCATTGAGATTTTGCAAAATGAAAGAAAAAACATTCACTAGGGTTGTTATTTTTTATTCATTTAAAGTACAAATTAATATAAATGATCAATGTGTATAATTTGAGTTTTCTTATAGTATCTCGATTAACAGCACAAGCCTACTCTTCCTAAACCTCCTAGACCACCTAATCCAATGGGCGCTAGTCCTACGCCTCCCAATCCCAAACCTCCAACACCAATTGCGGGTGCAATACCAATTCCAATAGCACTACCAGAAACTGAAGCAACTGCTAATAAAGCAACAACAGTCAATAATAATAGTTTCATCATCTTGAAGGTTGTTTTAGGGACTTGTAGAGAGTACTGATTGTTTATGTGATATGGTATACTTTACTAGTAGCATCGTGTAATATTTATACCAAATTCAAAGTCTCAGTCCTACCAGATTATATCGAAATCCTGATAATAGTTTCATAATATATTTTTGTCCTTCGTAGTGACTATTTTTAAATTTGTCAATGTTCGTTCGAATGCAATGTAAGCCTTTCTTTGTTTGTTTAAATTATGAAAATTTATTCCAAGTCATGTATAATTTTATTATATTCCTTGTTGATATTCAATGTCCCGATTGTGGTTTTGAATCCACATAATGATTTTTTTTTGTATGATACTACAACCCTCTATTTTTTATGCATTGAGGAGAGTAAGGGCATGTTTTATCTTAGTAATTTGAGATAACTGACAAGAATCGAGACAACAATTTAACATCAATGAGGTTACGAAAAATGTGCTCAACACAGCAAACACCAAGTGAATTTAGTCAAACTGATTGGTATGAAATCAAAGTAATTGTTTTGTCATTTAAACTGGAGCAGATTAAAAGTATTTAGATTTCTGGATATCGATATGGGTTTTACATATATTTATTTGGCATAATTTAACAAGAAATAACAAAATAAATGTTAGTGGATAAATAATAAAAATAGATGAGAATAATGTAATTGAAAGAAAATTAGTAAGTATTGACGTTCAACATTTGTTGATTTGAACAAACGTTCCGATGAAATATCTAAACATCGATGAGGTATTCGGGTTGTAGCTTTATTTTTCCGGAAGCTATAAAATCTTCAATAGCATGTCTCAATATTCATAGTCGAGTTGTTGGAATTATAAGCGCAGCTTGATAATTACCTCATTCTGTCTCAAATTTAAAATAATATTTTCTTCGATGATGAACATCGAATTATTATTTCTTGAGCTGAACCTGTAGTATGATTGAGGTCAATTCTTAATTTCAAGAGGGAAATAGCTTGACTTATTGTGAATTTTGGATTATTTATAATGGAGTTGTCCTGTATAGCCATTCCCAAATAATATTCTGAATAAAAATATTTTTTTTATTAAAAAATTTACAATGCACTATTTCATTCAACAAGTTATATATACTAATAAATACGAAATAAGCACTCTTCTCATCTAAAAATACTATTAAAGTACTAAGAAGCATTCAACTGTAGATGTAGAATTCTAAATGGTGATCATCTTTGGTAATATTAACGGCAAGGAAAGGAAGCGGTTATTGATTTCGTATTCTACTGTGAATTTAATTGAATCAAACTGGTTATTAAGCGCGTTTAAAAAAACATGTAGATCAAAATATTTACTTATAATTGCGAAAATATATCGACATATCAGAGCTCCGTTTGATTGATGATGTCACACTTACGAAATCATTGACCTCTCTATAACAACGTAGAAAGGTGAGCGATCTCTACCTTTTTTATAGATATTTCCATGGTCGGTGTTCATCAGAAATTTCATCTATTGTTCCACCACGAGAGATTCTAGATAGGCGGACTAGATGAGCTCAAGATAGTGCCAACCCTTCATTGTCAAGCTCGAGACGTGTCGGAACTTCTTCCCATTAGACATTCATAGTGAGGTCTTTCTCTATGCCTATAACTTCCAAAGCTTCAAGAAAAATACGAAGCCTATCTCTTCTCCCAACATTGCACCACCGAATCACACGATGGTTTTCCTCTGGTGTAGTCAAAGTTTAGAGAAAAAAATGTGCGGGGAGGTTCACCAAAATGTAGAGCAATTGTGTTATATTTCTAAAATATGTCCAGTATCCGATTGAGGACCCCTTACCCATTATAGCTTTGTCGCATCTTTGCATTTCTATTAATAACCATTTGTAAATGGATTTTTGTAATGGGTACAATGAGCGTTTGACTGTATTTTTGCCACTCCTTTCCTGGATTTGCCTTCTACCCTGGTGTATCTTAATTTTGGAAAGCCAATATTGAGAATTGCTGCTCCGATCCAGATCTTGGAATCGTCTAAAAAGTCTCCCACCCAATCATTGTCTTCGATCAAACCAAGCATAGTTTGTGATTGAACCGTTTTGGTAACATGTAGTCCATTGTCATTTCAAAGGCTGGTGCTCTTATTTCACTCTCGATCCTAGAATCGTCGGAGGTTATCAAACTGCATTTTACAATTTTCCATTCCTGCTTTCCAGGCGAAGCTTGGAAGTCGCAATAGGTTCTCTTGTTTGTATGCTTGGATTCATCGGTTGATGTCCAAAAGGAATTCTACTAGCACAGGAGTAATCTCAAACATTCGGAAGAGATTATCCTCCAAACATAGAAACATACATTATCATACTCCAGCAATACTCATGGCTCTGCATTGTTACTTCAATTCAGAAATACTCCTATATGAACCTAATTCATAGAACTCGTAGTGATATTTTTGGTAGTATAAACCTAGAAAGATAAATTGAGACCATTTTCACTGGAACAATACGAGCTGATGAATGAGAATTTCAATGGATCACTCTGAATTGCCGAATGAACATCCGCTTGTTTGTTTATATACATTTTTTCTTGCAGTGAAATAATGTTGCTCCTTACATAACTGAACAGTTTGTATTGACGATATTTTTATTTGAAAGTTTTCTGATTTAGTCTACTCTGATGATGGCTATTTGATAGCTGGAATGTCCTTTAATAGTATTTTTAAGTACGAAATAATCACCCTCTATTTCGTACTTATTAGTGTTATAATTTATAATGTATTCACAGTTGTGCATTCTTTTAGTGTATTAGTATATTAATCTTTACTCAGATCACGTATTAATTAGCAATAGAACGCGTCTATATTATTATTAAAGACAAATTATCCAATATGACAGTTTTATAAGCTAAGAATTCCGCCGTAATTTAATAGTTACATTAATTTATTTGTCGGAAGCGATACTTGAGTTTCAATTGGGCTCATGTAGATAATCAGTGTATATCATGTAGACCCGCAGAAAAAATGGGCTTTGGAAAATATGTTGTCATAGGTTGTGGTCTTAACCTTCATAAATCTATTTGTGATCCAACTAGAAGAAACTTATATTAATTATTGATATGACAATTATAAGCCGTTAATTTTTACAAGATTTTTTATTTCTAATTATATGACACTATGCAACATAATGTATCCACATGCAAATCATTTTGTAACAATGCAGTTGTAAATGTGTTTTAATGAGCTTATTACGGTGCGGCAATATTTAAAAGCATTATCCATTACTGAGTTATATTGCATCAGCAATTCAGAAATTTTTTTTAAATATGATGTAGAATCTAACACAATGTCCATAAATAAAAATTTATTTTACTTCATGATGTTCTATTCTGAATATAAACAATTACTTTTGTAAAATATCACTACGTTCAGATGTTTTTGAAAATGGACTGTTGAAGCTTGAAATTCAAATCAATGGTTCCATGAACAAAGTGGTTTTCAACAAAGTAACTCTATTTTTATCTGCTCCATACAATTTTGAAATAGATTCAGACTAATTTTAATACTATGAATAAGAAACAATTGGAACCTTTCAGCTACCAAGTATTCATAATCAGAGTAAACTGAATTACAAAACAAAACGTGTCTGTCACAACATTTCTCAAGAAAGTTTATCCCCCTTGAAAAACAGTAATGACAAATATCTAGGTAATTCAGAATTAATAATGATTCTTGACCCAGGTATGAAATATATATAGATTCTCGGGAAATAGGTCACACTAACACATATGCTTATCATTTTCGTCCTTACGTACGTTTTGGTCTCACGACCATCATCAGAAGATATATTATGTCTAAGACGGGATTTCTTGAAACATCTTTATCGCACCAATTTCGAACGAACAGAAACACGAATAATCGGAGTTGTATCAACATTAATGTTTCAAGTATATGAATATGTATCAAGTATCCACTGCTTAGCAATTTTCTCATAATATACGAACTCATGTCAAACAAAGTCTGTATACGACTGAAATCAAAAAATAAAACTTGGAGTCACGTTTTAAGTGAATCATCTCTAGAATAGATTTTTTTATAATTATTGATTTCCTTAGTTAAAATATTTACATTTTTGTAATCGAATTGATGGTTATAATTAGAGATGCCACGAATATTCGGCTACTAATCGGTATTCGGCCTATTCGGACACTTTTTTATTATTCGGTATTCGGCCGAATACCCATTCAATACCGAATACCAAATTAAGGAAAAAAAACTCTATCAGTGGTAACTTATGATGAAGGGCGCCAGGTAGCACAGTGGTAGAAGCATCGATCACTGTGGCTGCCGCTCGCGGGTTCGAATCCAGCGACTGCGGAATTTTTCCGATGGCCCGGGAAAGTGGTGCGGCAAAGACAATGGGCTGTTAAGCCCAAGTGTCATCGTGACTGCCCTGGGTGCAGGATCGAGCCTACCACACGAGGTGGAGTGTTTAGTGGATATATTTGAGGTGATTAAGTTGGGGACTCAGGGACTTCCACACTACCTTAGGGGATGTTACAGGACCATAAGGTGCCCATAAAGGGTTTCCACCTCACAACAAAAAAAAAATGAAAACAATTTTTTCAGCATTTGTTGATAGCAAACGATTGCACTTTCCCTCATAAATTATTGCTGCTTCCGAAAATAACCGCTGACCACAGGGAGATGATAAATAAATCTTAGCAAATTCTGCTATGCTTGGATACTGTTTTGCGTTTGCTGACCACCACTTGCAAGGGTCTGCTGTCCGATCTAGGCGAACTAGGCAAACAGTTAAGTAATTTAATTTCATGTAACAATCAACAAATAATGCGCGTTGGACACGACCTACTCTCAAATGAAACAAATACGCCCACGGCGTAGTTACCGAAAGCACTTCAATGATGCAGGTCAGTCAAAATATACAAAGCGTCGCCGAATACTCGGCCGACGAATATTCGGCGCTTCAGTCGAGATCCTTGCCAAAGATTCGGTATTCGGTATTCGGAAAATCACTATTCGTGGCACCTTTAGTTATAATCATCATCAGTGTTTAGCAAGGGCGTTGGAGTTTTCTAAGTTTTTGTTTCTTGTATTATACTTATGGCTGTACATTAGTTTATGTAAATATTGTTCAGAGATTCCTGCATGAGTCCCATCCCAATCTGAACAATTCAATTCGTACATTATGTGTGTTTATTTATCTTTGGGTTCTAGATTTGAAAAATCTTTCCGAACACAGTTTATGCGCAACATCAAACTTTTTAAGATATTCCTTTTCTCTGATGTCTCCGGAATGTATAGTGAAATTATTTGTATTACTGCTTATGTTATTTATATATGACGTTCCATTATAGATTTTGTTTATTCTTCCTTTAAATATTTTATTGAAAAATGTTTATGGGTAGCCATTCATTTCCAGTGTATTACGAACAATATTTAAAATTTTGGGACGTTCCTCTGGGTGGGACAATTTAACCGCGGGATCTGTAAGGCTGTTTATAACACTTTTTTATAACTTGTTGGTGCAACGGAATTGAAGTGAAGATAATGTTGAGACCAAACTTCTTAAACAAAGCACGAAGTTTGTATTTTTCCATCTGCATCATACCTGATGTCCATATCTAGAAAATTTATGATTTTGTTCACTTCTATTTCAAAAGTAAATAGAATTTAACAGTGGAAATTGTCAAATTAATTAATCACTTACTGAATTTTATCATTGGGAATACACATTAGGCAATAATTTACATCCTGTTTAAAGAATACGGGTTGAAAATCTAATGAATTTATTACTGATTCCTCAACGTATCCCATAACTAGATTAGAAATAGCTAAAATAAGATATATCATTGCTATGCCAAATATTTGCTCAAAATATTGCTCACCTTATTGAAAATAGGTGCATTCTACACAAAACTTTACTGCTTTCATAAATTCAGTTTGATCTACAGGTGTGTGGTTTTTAATCACTACCCAACGTCTTTTAATGCCAAAACGACTGGTATATTTGTAAGTGAAGAAACAGCGTCCAAGGAAATTAATAGATTAATAGGGTATGGATTAATATTTTATAAATTCATTAAAATGCCTCATGGCATTTAAGATCTATCTAGTTTTCTGTAATTTTCCTAGGGTGAAACGATTTTGCATAATTCAACAAGTATTTATTCACACATTTTTCTATAATGTTCATATTTTGAGAATTTTTAAGAAAATATGTGCATATTTTCAATAAAGGCTAACATAAATGTGCCCATATATTAACATTTTCTTCTGCATATATTCCGCGCTTCAGTCATGACTATTCTCCCAAAGTATTTCGTATCAGAATGATTACGAATGATACTCATAAAGTTTCGGACAAAAATAGTCGAGTAAATACATTACCATGACTTCTTAGCTATAATTTATCTGCATTATCCGAAAAATTGTCCCTTGATATATATTTTTGCTCCATTAATTTTATCTCTAAGAGATGCTCAATATAGAACTCAACTTCAAGAGCTCTAGAACGGTACACTGACGGAGTAATAAAACCTCGGGTCTATATCTAAATACTTGATTTGCAAATTAACCAGATATGAAATAAATTGATTAGAAAGGCTCTAAATTTGATTAAGATTCTGGAGATGATTCACATGAAACGTGACTCCAAGTCTGTAAATCATAGAACAGATATTCAGTCATTAAGTCAGACTTATACTAATTTGATTAATTAACCCTTGAACATTTCTACATGCGTCTTTATGATGTTAAAAGGATATTTTAGATAGAGTGCTCAAACAGCAATATTTCTAATTAGGTCTGACAAAATTTTCAAAATCACTTCATAAATCTGTTTCGGAAGTGGATACTTGAGCGTTATATCTTTTAGTTTCAGTCGTATACAGGCTTTATTTGACATGAATTAGTATATTATAATAAAATTGCTAAGCAGTTCTGGACACATATTAAAATACTTAAAATATTGATGTGTTACAATTTCGATTATTCGTGTTTCTGTTCGTTTCGGTAACGTGGGCATGTTCAATTGAAATTGGTGTCCTTATGGCATGATGATACAATTAAATTTAAAAAAATACGTTTTAATACGTTTTCTGATGATGGTTGTGAGACCGAAAGGTACGTACAGACGAAAATGATAAGCATATGTGTTAGTGTGACCTATTTTCCGAGAATTTATATATAATAAGGTGATCCAGAATGGAAATGTATATGTAAAAATGCAATTCAATGAATTCCGATTTATCTCTAGCTGACAGTAATCTCTTATATACCCTATTATCTCCAAATAGTATTTGAACAGGCACATTTTGATTTCTAATTTAGTTTACTCTGATGATAGCTGAAAGGTCCTCAGCACTCAGTCATTAATAGTTCCCTACTAACGTATTCTTTCAATTTAAGCATAATGAACCCTCTAACCTCGCTTCTGGTTGCTTGAAAGTTTCATTATTCTTACGTGAAATGGCAGCCTGTGAGAGGACAACTAACTTAGATTCAACTTTCAAACATTTTAACCCCCTCCCCTGTATCTCAAAATCAAAAGAACTTTTCAAGTTTTTTGAGGTCCCCTATTCATTGTACTTTTTTCAATATCACCCTATGAATATAGAGGAGATATGGAATTTGCAACGTGAGTCGAAATGGTTCAGTCTTTCAATTGACATTTTGGATCTATGAATGTACATTGTACATCTATATTGACGTCGATGTGAAATAGTTTCTATTATTACATTTCTGATTATTCAAGTTTCAAAATAACAATTATTAATAGGATTGAACATTCGTTAACTATTCATAACTTTCAAACCATAAGAAGCTTATGAAGGATTAGTATGCACAACTAGATCTATGTTGAAAGGGTAATATATTACAAAAATGATAACTCGGTCAGATATCACATTCTCGATAGCATTGTCGAATCTAAAAATGTAACTAAAGGACAATGAATATTATTATTGAACTTTAATTATGATCTGGTAGGAGTTTCGTTCGAACATTTCGTATAAATATTACCCTATGTTTCTTGTTAGACGTATCAAACAGTATCAACTGTCTTAACAATTCACATCAAACCTCTACAACAATAATTATCAAAATGATGAAATTATTATTATTGGCCGTTGTTGCTTCAGTAGCAGTTACATCCGTGACCAGCAGTGCAATTGGAGTTGTTTCCCCCGTAATTGGCGTTGGCATTGGAAATGTTGGCTTGGCAGGTACAGGACTTGGAGGTATTGGATTGGGAGGAGTTGGACTAGGAGGAGTAGGACTTGGAGGATTAGGAGGCTTAGGAGGAGTTGGAATAACGAATGTCGGTTTGGGAGGAGTAGGATTAGGAGGAGTTGGATTGGGGGGTTTGGGAGGCGTGGGTAGATTGGGCGGCATTCATGGATGGTAGATTATTTTACTATAACTAGAGGAATATCCTTTGAGACTGTTCATTCTATGCATTTTGTATATTTTCATGATGAATAAAAAATAGTAAATATGAATCCATTTGTTTATTTCTAAAATACGAATTACTTATCTCAAGTTGAAGTCTTTAGGTAGATAGGTGGATGGGAGTGAAACGAAGTATTATGGAAGCTCAGTATTGATATACCTAAAGAAAAATGGAACCAACGTGAGTTCATGTAAATGTGATAATTGACATTATTAACTTCAATTTTGTTAAAACGTATTGAGAATGCTTCAATACTATATTTAACCACTTAGATCTTTGATAATCTGTGTAATATGCAGGTCAATTGAAGTTGTCAAATATAACCAAACGAAGAACGCAATGGGTTTGAATCGGGTGATATTGCATGCCATGATATCGCTCACCCAATCCTACCCATCTTCGTCTAACAGATCAGATTCGTGTAAATGCTCTCTAACGGCAATCGAAAATTGCATCTTCGGACTAAAAGCATATTTGTTCCCTTCGATTCAAAGGACTTTCGTCTGAAAGATCATACACTGTATACTGCAAAAAGTTTAGGGAAGCATCTGCCGTTCTAAATACTCATCATAAATTTTCAATGAAAAACGAACGTTTGGATTCAATGATACCATAGGGATTTTCGTCGGCCCCCTCACATGCGTATTGTGTAAATTAGAAATTTCTTCTCCTGTAAGCCAGACCTCATGAGTAAAAATGATTGGAGGTTGGCCAATATGCTGCGCATATGCCCTCAGGGTAAAGGAGGAGGGAGTGAGTGAGCCGTAAAGAGGAATTACATTAGTGAGAATGAAACTCTTATATTTATTCTATTTGTTTCTTATACTGTTCGCAACACTCACTCCGTTTTCAGCAAAATACTTCGATCGCTACGCTAACTCCGTGTTTCGCATAGGCCTACCTTAATTGGGTTAGAGAAAAGCGTCCTTTGTCGGATGCCCTTAACGGAACGCGCTAGCCCTTGGTCGGATGCCTTTAACGGAACGCGCTTGCCCTTTATCGGGTATGGCACAAGCAGATGCGTCCGGCAGCGAACGTCATGTTATTATACTTCGCTCTACAATCGACCATATAGTTAGCGCACAGAAAGACGCCTGAAACAGAGCGAATAGAGTCGAGTATTTCGGCGGACCGCTTTGATCATAAACTCGAAAACGGCTCAAAGTACTACTTTGAAATTTTATGCCAGTAAATTTCGAGCATCGTATCAAGTTTGTGTCAAAATTAGAAGTTAATTGCATTTATTGTTTGACCGCTTCACGAAAACTACCTTGTGCCATAAAAACAGATTCAAGAGAAGACTTCGTTCATTACGTTCACTGCATCTCAATTATTGGGAACAGAATCGGGGTCCTCATTGCGTAGGAACCAGTGGCAAAAAAATGGATAGCTTGTTAATCAGATGACATAGGCACTTGCTGTAGATGGTCATCAAGATCATGATTAATTGAGAGGAGGGGTTTAACCCCAGATACACTTATATCACTCATTTGGGCCCTTGTTCACCCCGTGGTCAGAAGTTTGTTCTATTCTAGCAGGTTTGTGGCCAGCCAGAATGAACCATCTAACCTTGCCACTGATTGCTTAAAAGTTTCATTATGGCAGCCTGTAAGAGGATATCATGTACGTACCAACTAACTTAGATTGAATTTTCAAACATTTTAACTTCCTGTATCTCAAAGCCAAAAGAAATTTGAACATTAGTGCACAGGAACTTTTCAGGTTTTTTGTAGTCATCTATTTATTGGTGCTATTAATTGTCCTTTTTTCAATATCACCCTGTGAATCTAGAGGAGATATGGAATTCGCAACGCAAGTCGAAATGGTTCAGTCTTTCAATTGACATTTTGGATCTATGAATCTACATTGTACATCTATATCGACTTCGATGTAAAATAGTTTTAATTATTACATTTCTGATTATTCATTCATTTGTTAACTATTCATAACTTTTAAACCATAAGGAGCTTATGAAGGATTAGTATGCACAATTAGATATATGATGAAAGGGTAATATATTATAATAATGATAACTCGGTCAGATATCACATTCTCGATAACATTGTCGAATCTAAAAATGTAACTAAATGACAATGAATATTATTATTGAACTTTAATTATGATCTGGTAGGAGTTTCGTTTGAACATTTCGTATAAATATTACCCCATGTTTCTTGTTAGACGTATCAAACAGTATCAACAGTCTTAACAATTCACATCAACCCTCTACAACAATAATTATCAAAATGATGAAATTATTATTATTGGCAGTTGTTGCTTCAGTAGCAGTTACATCCGTGACCAGCAGTGCAATTGGTGTTGTTTCCCCCGTAATTGGCGTTGGCATTGGAAATGTTGGCTTGGCAGGTGCAGGACTTGGAGGTATTGGATTGGGAGGAGTTGGACTAGGAGGAGTAGGACTTGGAGGATTAGGAGGCTTAGGAGGAGTTGGAATAACGAATGTCGGTTTGGGAGGAGTAGGATTAGGAGTTGGATTGGGGGGTTTGGGAGGCGTGGGTAGATTGGGCGGCATTCATGGATGGTAAATTATTTTACTATAAATTGAGGAATATCCTTTAAGACTGTTCATTCTATGCATTTTGTACATTTTCATGATGAATAAAAGATAGTAAAGATGAATCCATTTGTTTATTTCTAAAATGCGAATTACTCATTTCAAGTTGAAGCGGTTAGGTAGATAGGTAGATGGGAGTGGAACAAAATATTATGGAAACTCAGTGTTGACATACCTAAAAAAAATGGAACACAACATAAATGATACATATTGAGAATACTTTAATGTTAGACTTCACCACTTAGATCTTCGATAATCTGTGTAATGTGCAGGTCAATTACAGGCGTAGCGTACGTTAAAGTTGTCAAATAGCAACAAACGAAGAACTCAATGGGTTTGAATCGGGTGATATTGCATGCCTTGATACCGCTCACCCAATCCTACCCATGTTCGCCTAACAGATCAGATTCGTGTAAATGCTCTGTAATGGCAATCGAAAAATTGCACCTTCGGGTTGTAACCACATTCGTTCCCCTTGATTCAAAGGACTGTAGTCTGAAAGATCATGCGGTGTATACTGCAGAAAGTTTAGGTAAGCAGCATATGTTGTTCTAAATAGCCAGCACAAAAGTTCAATGAAAAACAAACCTGGCACCTGTAAATATTGCATAGACCTTCGCATGAAAAACCGTGCAGTAAACGCCTAGGGTTACTGAGATAGTGACATTCGGCCTTTTCAGTTACTATCCTGGACCTGTCTGTGAACCATACGAGCCCTACTGGTGACAGTAGGGAGAGAGCTTCGTTGCTCTAAACTCCTCTAACAGGGATGAGGATCTTGGGAGAAGTGAGACGTGATACGCAGTACATGGTACGAGTAAAGCTGCTGCTCGTGGGCCATTCTCCAAACAAGAGGAGTACTAATCTCTATATCAGTTTATATGTTCCGCAAACTGGTCTACCCGCGCTAAAATTTCCTCTTCTGCTTCAGGGATGAAATGATGGGGACTATTTCTCAAATGAACAGGTATCACGCAATTTTTGGTGCACTGAAGGAATATGGTGATTGGGATGAGCGTCAACTTAGACGTAGAGCGTCTCTAGCATTTCTATTAGAACAAAAATACACCAAAAGCATATCGGCTGATTCAGTGTTAGGAAAAATTTAGAAATGCTAATAATCCACCATATCTCCAAAACCGTTCATTTGCTGGCCCATGTTTTTTGAGGTTATTCTGCAAAACTTTTGAATGCCCACAATGTGAGAAAGTAATATTTCGAGAAAACCCAACGCAGCTGAGGTGACGAAAGTCTTAAAGTTCTCAAAATGCTTCTACACTCTAACTAAGATAGGATTCTCTAAGCTCAAAATAGTCTGTAATACACATAAACCAAAACTTTTTTAGGTTATGTAATGTCGAAAATGAAACTAGTATCAGTCAATGGAATCTTAAAAATCAATTAGTTTTTTGAATAAGTATTTGCTCACAAAATTTTAAAGGATAAAAATGATTACTGCGCAAATAAACCAATTCCCATTATTTGAGGGATGCAGATGCCGCCGCATACTTTATGAAATGAGCATTGCTATATCGGGGATATAGCAATTACAGAAGACACTGTTTCGTTGAAATTGAGAGGTTTCTAATTATTTCAATATCACCTCAACTTATTCTCCATATTGACACTTCTTTCTACTTTTTATTGAAAGTGATATTTAATAGTAGTTGTATTGATTTGTTTAAAATATAATATCACAAAGTAACAACAACGCAATTATATTTTTAAAGAATTTTATTATTATTTACATATTTCATGACGATAATGAAATCGTATTGCTAAGCATTGCTGAATAGGTATTTTCTTCAACCAATTAGGACCCCATGACCAAGACCCAGGCCTAGTCCATGTCCACCAATAACAGCTGGTGCAGCGATAACACCACCATGTCCTAACCCAAGTCCAATAACGCTAGCTTGCACTGTAGCAAGAGCTAACAGGACGAAGACAGCCAATAACAAAAAGTTCATCATCTTGTGTGTGTTACAAAGCTTTCGAAGAATTGATATCAGCTGCAGGTTACTTCTTCGTATATATAGTGCTTTTTATTTTTTCGAACTAGCATTGTTTAACTCTATTCTGATGCAATAAAATCTATCACCATTATCACTTCCTATTTTCTTGTGGGTTACACATTGATTTATTTATTCTTGTAACTCCTATTCTCTGACATATTACCATTTGCCATTACCATTCAGATAATAAATCAAGAAACATTGATCATTAATTAGAACTAGTAGTAAACGGGAATTTCTTCATATGTGTTTCCACTTAATCTCCTGCAAAGTGTTCGATATATTTTCTAATATCTCAGAGAAATACAAAATATCATCGCGTATCGATATTACGTCTTGTGAATAAAGAAAATTGGGATTATGTTACGAACAGTACATACAAAACACAAAGTTATTGATTATGAGTATATTATACAGGTGTTTGGAAATTGATATGCCAAAGTTTAGGAAGATTATCCACGATCATATCAGGATAAGTTCGGAAATGCTTCAATGAGGAGCTACGCCTCCTCATTAATTGACAAACGAATCATAAAATCTTTATTAAATAACAAAAATTAACAAATAATTATTCAGTGTGTCGATAAAGTAAGGAACAAAATTTATAATTGCTGTAGTTTACTTAATAAATATTTTTTTAAGTAAAGTTCAAAATGGCAGATCATAATTGGCTCAGTCCGTAGGATTAGAAACAAAATTTATTAATTACTTAAATTGGTATCTTAGATCACCTTTTTTGAGAAAATAACACACTTACAGAAAGAAATGAAAATGTAACTTCAATGGAAGAAAATCTTAGTTATGAAACCCAAAAACAAACAAAATTTATCGCTCAAATTGCTCTTCGTCAATCACTGACCGATACGAGTGTAAACACTTTGTACACTTCGCTGGAGGATTTTACTAGTAATGTGTTCCACTTCAGCGAGAATTTTTTGTCGTAAATCTTCTAAATTATTTGGCTTATTGAAATAAACTTTTGAATAGAAAAAATGTAAGAAGGTCCAAGTCTGGGGAACGCGGTGGCCACTTAATTGCTCCTTGACTTCCTATCCACTTTCCAGGAAATGTGGCGTTAAGTTATTGTCGGACGTTGGTTCCAAGTTAGGGGAGGCCCCATCTTGTTGAAACCAAATATCCTGATGGGGTACATCTGCTTAATGATCATTGGAAATATTTCTTTCAGAGCTGGCACAAAATCAAACCGCAAAAAGTCCAAATAACGTTTCCTTCAAAAAAATAAGGCCCAATTATTCCAATCCAAACATTTATTTGCCCTTGGCGTTGACTGTGAGAGTCTTGAATTGAGTGAGGATTTTTTCTTGACCAATACCTGCAATTGTTACGATGTACTGTCTCATTCTGAAAAAAGTGACTCCATCAGAAAAGAGGATATTATTCAAAAAATTGGGCTCCTTTATCACACAAAAGTCAAGGGGCTATTGTATCGAAACAAGTTCTGGAACTAGAAGCTAAATTGGTAATGTTCTCACAAGGATTGAATAGAATCAGCCATTATGTGATGAAAATCGATTCTAAACTTAAATAAAATGCTATCGAAATTAGAGAAGAAAACATTCTAACGGCCAAGGGTAAAAATTAAAGGATTCGTTTCAAAACTTGGTTTGTGGTCAACGTCTTTATTAAAATGTACGATTCTTTCCCTTGCGTTCAGAAGATTGGTAAATAAATTGCAACGGACCAATCGTTGGTAGTAAGCTCTCACATTCCTTGCATGATACCGAGCTTGCATAATTTGGATGTGAAACTATTAAGTTACTTTCCAGAACTGGATGCTGAAACTAACAATGGGCATAGACGGATACTAAATCCTTTTTTGAATACGTTAATACAACTGGCTGATCTGACTACGAAGATGAATCTTATAGATTTTGCAGCTGACGGCATGCTTGAGATAGAATTTAATTTGCAAAATATTGAACTATTTTGGATGCCAGAGTTGGCAAGGGAAGCTGAAAGTATTTGTGTCATTTGCGACTTCCTACCTATGTGAACTAAAGTTATTGTCAATGGCGAACATGAAATCTAAGGAAAGAAATAGGGTCCAGTTAGAAAATGATTTGCTTATTTGCGTCTGAAAATAGAACCACAAATTATGAAAAAATAAACAGGCACAGCCTTCTCACTGAAATTGTTGTATTCTTATTGTAAAGTAGGACCTATAATTCTTGCTTTTCATTTTTACCTGGCTTTGGCTTGCGACCGGAACCCTCAAGCAAGAGTTGGCCCAAACGTTGGAAAACACTGGTTTAAATGATAATAAAATGGAAATGTCAAATAAGAAATACTGCAAACGTAATAGAAAGGGAATTGAATTGCTCTATAACGAGCCTGAAAAAAGGTGATAAAACCTTTTATCACCAGCATTGAAATAGGTTCTGATGAGTATTCTAAGAATATATTCGTCTTTCTTCCTAAATCTGTATAACTCGTAGGTTTATTTTAGGAATAGCTGCACTATCCTCCGAAGATAGTGATGTTCTAACAAAACCAACGCTCTAATGGTTCCGGATTCACTTTTATAAATTTCTTTTTCACTACACAATTTTAGAACGAAACATAGACACCATACATTGCAAAATATGCCAACGTAACGGCTGGCTCACTCTAACCAAGGCAACGATATCTTACCTGTACACTAATCATTATATTCTATAAAAATCAAACAAAAAAGTATGAAGATGTTAATTTATTTAACATGTTATGACATTCAACCATGGACAAAAGATGGAATATCCATGTTAAATACTGTATTAGTGAAGCATCACTTCTTTCCAACTAGAAGACCATGTCCTCCTAGTCCTAGTCTTGTGCCTACTAATCCTGGACCAGCAATTACTCCTCCAAGTCCAATGCCGCTAGCTTGGACTGCAGATGCAAGAGCCAAGATCAGGAAAACGGCCAAGAGCAAAAGTTTCATCATCTTGAATGTAGTGGTTGTTCAAGTCGTACAATGAATTGATATCGATGAGAAAAATGTATTTGTATTTGAAGTTGTGGGGATACAGTTATGAAGAACGGCTAACTGCTTTCATAATGATGCAAGAAAAGTCAATTCTGAGTTTATTATTTACTTATAACTTGTTTAGGGATTAAGTGAACGTTGGAATTATTGTTGGTTGTGTAATAACTGATATTGATTGTATATTTCAATAAACTTCGAAGTTCGTTGCAATCACAGACCTTACGTATGATTTTGAAGCAAAATATACCAAAAAAGCGCAATTTTTTTTTGAAAGAAGTATTGCATTTGATGGACTGTCCTTAGTGATTAGTGATAGGAGTAACATCTTCGATACCTATAATGCTGATCGTATTCCAATCCAAAAATGTTTAGTCCAAACCAAGATTACTCGGAAAGATGAATTGAATATACCTTGACTTTACTCTAGAGCAAGCCTTCCTATACCATATAGTTTGATCATGGGAGGAACGATGGATAAATATGAAACAAAAAATATCAAAGTTTAGTAGAAATCATTAAAATATCAAATCTGAACATGCTGAGGTAACTAGTCCAGGCTATGAACCGGAAAATAAAATAAAAAACATGTAAGTTCGAATCAAAAATTTTGCATCAGCTTCAGGACTTTCTCAGGATCATTCATACACCTTAAAACCTCTTGGGAACCCCAACTCCACACATTGGGGGTGAAAATGGTCCGAAATCTCCAAGTCTTGAATTGTATTTTGTACAAAAAATGGTATTTTGGCATTTCGAGTGCACCTAATGAGTTTTTTGGGTCGCTGAACACGAATCCGTAGCCAGATTTACTTACAATCCATCGTAGGGGTGGTAAAATCGACGAAATTGGCCAATTTTGCACCCCTATATGTTATTTTGCAATTTACGTGTTTTTGACATTTCCAATGCACCAAGGAGGTTTTTTGGGTCGCTGAATATGATTCCGAAGCCAGATTTACTCGAATATCATCGTAGGGGTGGGAAATTCACAAAAATGGCTAATTTGACAAGATTCTAAATTTTTCTTATTCTTACATTTTAAAATTACTTCGGAGTAAATCTGGCTTCGGAATCGTATTCAGCGACCCAAAAAACATCCTTGGTGCATTCGAAATGCCAAAAACACGAAAATTGCAAAATAACATATAAGGGTGCAAAATTGGCCAATTTCGTCGATTTTATCACCCCTACGATGAATTGCAAGTAAATGTGGCTACGGATTCGTATCAGCGACCCAAAAAACCTCCTTGATTCATTAGAAATGCCTAAAACACGTAAATTGCGAAATAACATATTAGGGGTGCGAAATTGGCCAATTTTGTCTATTTGACCACCCCTACGATGGATTGCAAGTAAATCCGGCTACGGATTCGTGTTCAGCAACCCAAAAAACTTCCGAGGTGCACTCGAAATGCCAAAATACCTTTTTTGTAGAAAATACAATTCAAGAACTTGGAGATTTCTGGCCATTTTCGCCCCCAATGGGTGGGGTTGGGGTTCCCAAGAGATTTAAGGTGTATGAATGTTCCTGTGAACCTCCTGAAGCTAATGCAAAAAAGAAATTTTGATTCGAACTTTTTTTTTTTTATTATATCTAAAATCCCGGTTCACAGCCTGGACTGAACTCTCGACTCATTGGATAAAGCAAATGAGGCAAAAAAGGCTTACTCTCAAACTAGTACAGTAACCAATACCCAATTACCAATTCGTGGTGTGTGTTTATTGGACTTCTATCCAATAAACACAGACAGATGGAACGGTATTAAGGTGGTTGTGAATTATTTGAAACATCTGAAAAGTCGAGAAATATGTCGGAATCGATATTTCAATTACGAGACACTGAACCAAGGACTTCATTATAATTTCAAATACTAAGTGGATTTCGTGTCACTGCAGCGGGATACTCTATACAGACTGGAATTTTCAACTGAAGATATTTTGTTCTTATTTCTTATCGGAATCATTCCACAACTATAGTTTATGAAAATTCTTGGGAAATAGATCCCATCAACACTTATCTATTATATTTTATCTATTGGTACGTTTCGGTCTCACGACCATCATCAGAAGAAGTTTTGAAAACTGATCAACTAAAGCAGTTACCCTCTTTATCGCATTAATTTAAATTGAAAATGTCTACGTTGCAGCAATGAACAGAACACGAATAATGTTACACGGATGTGTTTAAAAATGACTGTACCATTGTTACTAATTCGTTACATCTCTCTATATTAACATATTTTAAACATTATGAAGAAGTTCCTAGAAATTTGCAATTGTTCAATTAATCAACTTTGTATAAATTTGTCTCAATGACCGTACATCGGTTCTATTATTTACCGATGTAACATGGCTTTCTCTCTCTCTCTCTCTCTCTCTCTCTCTCTCTCTCTCTCTCTTGATGGAACTCTATGAAGCTTCATCATTCCAAATCCTCAATGTATTTATTTATTGACTGTGCGATGATTTAATTTAGAGAACATGACATGTTGGAGTTTGATCCCAATCATAGATTAAACCAACCTGGATGAACTCAGGGGATCGAAATTAAATGAACTGATTTGAAAGTATTATTGAACTTAACTTGAAAAAAAACTGAGAACAACAAACTTTGATTGTAAATCTAAAACAAAAAAATCCACCTCTCTTACCAAAAATACTCTATCAACCTATCAAGTTAAATTAATTGGAAATGACTTCTCAAGAGAACAATTCACGACAGGCTTTAGGCATTACCTCTGGTATTTGTAATGCGTCCTATTTCTCAAGAACCAATCTACAATTGAGAAATAACGAGCTTGATGCGAATAAGTTTTCGAAAGTCTTCTGATGATGGTCGTGAGTTCGAAACGTACGTAAAGACGAAATATAATAGATATAAGTGTAAATGTGACCTGTTCCCAAGAATTTACTCATAATTCATACCTTGGTCAAGAATCATTATCATTTCACAACTTTATTTCTAGCAATTAAGTTATTTTTCCAATTTCTTATTTCGTTTTGCATAAGAAGTGGAAATATATTGTACAGTTGATTATGAAACTGGAGTTACTTCATTGTCTCAATTCTTAGCGATTTGATGTCACATCCTAGCTTTAGAAATGAATTTGCGAACGCCTAACCTGATAGTTTCTTTACCTATTGGGACCCTTATTTGGTTTGTTTGGATAGTTAGTGACTATTGCAGAAATTGTCACAGTCTCTATATCATGAAGAATTATGAAAGCATCTTGAATATCTCCCTAATAATATCAAGGAGAGAAAGAAGGAACTGAGGAGAAACGTTGTAAACAGTTGAAGCTAAAAATACTGTGTCTGCCGTCTAGATCATCCGCGTCGCGTTTTATGGGCAAGACACTAAGACGCCATTAACTTTTTAATTCAATCAACGGCCTAAGTTAACTTAAGTTATTCAAAAACGTTCATGTCACTAGTATTCCACCATTCATAAATTTAATTAGGTTTGGGGGAATAAATAATACAAAAGTTCAGTAGAAGATATCTGATACGTTTCCTTACATTTCGGATAAAATGAATATAGAAATTTCATACAGAATCTCAATTCATAATTTACTTTGAGTCGAAACAAGAACTTAGCTTTGATAAGTTCCTTTATGTACGATTTGGCGTATTCATGGAATTTTATAAGATTCCTTCGAAGTATGAGTAGTAGAATTTCAATATTGGACGAAGTTTGCATCGACTTCATGTAAATTCATAATATCATTAAGGAAAGGTTTTTGAAATAATTAAAACAAGATTATGCCCTCAACTTTGATGTACGTGTTACTGTGAATGTCCGAAGCGGAGTGTATCTTAAGATACACTGGTGTATGTTAACAATCACCAAGCTACCTGATGATTGTCTGTTATTTATCCTGTTCTTTATGTTTTCAGTCATTCACCAGTGAATGTTATCATACACCACGACGACTTGGTTAATCTTTATTCTCTTGATGATGAGTTAAATTATGATGATTTAGCAAAGATATCTGCAAAACAGAAGTTCGGGTCTGATTCAAAATGAACTCACAAATTGTTACAATGAATAAAATCATAGAACTATAATAAATGAAACCGATAGAACTTGTTTATTAATCAAAATCTCAAATCAGTAATACAAATAGCGTTACCTGCCAAGTAAGGTAAAGAAATAACGTACACTTATTATTGATGCTATTGCCCTATTGGCTATAGAATTTAAAAAATAGTCATTCGTTACAACGTACCTACTCATAGGTAATCAGGTATCACAGCATTTGCCGCTATAAGTATTAAAAAAAAACTTATTTATTAGTACATGGCAAACTGTTATGGCACTTAGAATTACAAATAACTCCACGAGCTTTACAGTTACATTTCTTGGTGTTGCATTTTTGTGCCCAATTGCAACGCTTATATCCTTGTCCTTCAAATCTTGATTCCAAAGCAATAATTTCACGCATTGATATTTTCTTAGAAGAAGTTCAGATATATTGATAAAATTTTCCTTAGAGATAGAAAACTGATTCCTAGTATACATCTGTGATAACGTCCCATGTTTTGTAGCCAATTGATAATAGTCACCATCCACATTTGTAACACATGTAAGGATATTTCTGGAATCTGTACGACCTCTGTCGACATCAGGAAGACGCAATCTTACAGTACCTCCACATTTTGCAGGAGAAAAATTTTCCTGCGATGTTTTGAGCATTTTTTTCCTTGATCTTTAAATCCAAGTTTCGCTAATTCTATATTTCTTTTAGATGCCTCTTTTCTGTTGCACAGTAAACATATTTCAGATTCTGATAAATTTTTATAACGCGATGAATGAACTGGCATACTACATTTTGAATACAACCTTGAACCTTGATATATTGTTTCACATACGAAACATTTTCGTCCTCATTTTCTTTTCGAATGTGAGCTGACGGGCGGTCGGCGTGGAAAAAATAGAGAACAATAGCACTAACTTTCTTTCTTCATTTCGAACAAACACTGGTGTGTGTAAACATTCACGTAATTAGTAAATTGCAGTATCTAAGACACACAAAATCGCCTTGGAGTAAGTTAGCATTCACCGGTGTATGTCCAAAACAAAAAAAATATTGATATAATTTCGGACTTACACCATTAATATTGGTGATTGTCGACATACACTGGTGAATCTTAATATTCACTAATATCGGACATTCACAGTAACATACGAACTAAACATGTTTCGAGTGCACAGCAATATGTCTAGTTAATGCATCACTATAAATAGTGTATCTCATTTTTAATTATTTTAAAAACGTTTCTTTAATGACAAAATTTCATTTTCTGCTTCAGTAGTATTTCATAAGATTGCATGATTATTCATTTCTTTTAAGTTTTGTTGCAAATTTTATGGAATATAATATAATCAATATGGTAAAAATTAAGTATATGCTTTTGACTAGTACGTCTAGTGTACCATTCCAATCTCATGCACAATATTTATTTCAAACCATTAACAATGTTAACAATACCCCACATTGTTTTGATTTGCATCAGCTAATGGAAAATTTATGAATCTTTAATAAGAACCAGAACAACAAACTTAAAATCGAAACATCTTGCATCAGACTTATGCAAATATCTGTATCAACTATAAATACTGTTAGATTCTCTACCGTAGGTAAACATTTGATAATCGCTCTGAAATACATCTATACAAGATGATGAAACTATTGCTTTTGGGTGTCTTTGTGCTTTTGGCTGTTGCTTCTGTCCAGGTCCAAGGCAGCGTAATTGGAATTGGCCCCGGTATTATTGCTGGACCATCAGGTGCAATTAGTTCAGGAATCATCCCTGGCGGTGTCATATTGGGATGAACTCTAATCGATTGGAGGACTACACAGGAGAATAGTACTATGATCATACTTACTACAATCAATCTTAAAACTTATATAAAAAATTGGATTAAATAAATTATCTTAAAAGAAATTTCTGGTATTATTTATTTAAAGAATTCTTATTATGAGAGAAACCAAAAATGTTGCTCATAGTAATCTGTGAATATTAGTAACTAATCTCTTACATACATATGTCAGGACAGATTAGTAGAGACCAAGCCGATTAACTCTTGTATTTATAAATCAATTACTGTTCTCCAACACTTTAATTCTATGCTAATCTTCCTAACATTATATAACGAGTATATTGAAACATGACAGTAGTTTTTCTACATCCTTTGCCACTAAATAAAGCTGTTTTAATCGGTTGAATTTCAGAACTGTCGCTATTGTTTACATTCAGTAATCATTTGGTACTTTTTAATAGTGATTGGATTCGATTGAATTAGATTAGCTCAGATTAGATTGGAGGTGCAAATAACAACGCCTCCTTAAATAACTATTGTATCCCGCCTATCGGTAGTGTTTTATGATACTACAATGGTGATCTGTAGATCTTCAAAAAAGTATCAGTGGTTTAATTTCCTATATAGTGTTGGATGCTCAGACATCATTTATTTTTTCCTAGAACTAATACTTCAGCATCACAATAGCATATTATCTTAGTCAGAAAATCACTTTGCCTAAAAGATCAAAGCTAAAAAGAACTATAAATTCTCGAAACATTTCATAATTAGGAAAAAGAAGACATTATTGAAAATAGAATCTGCTTCGACATCAATTTATGGTTCTTAATTTATATCTAAATCATTCAACTCATAACACTGTGAAAACTTGTTTCGAATGCTCAACTTTTATTTCAGAAAATAAATAATGAACATCTAATGAGAATACTGTTAAAGTACTGGAGACATTCAGCTGCCAAGTAACTATCATCAGAGTAAAATAAATTGGAAATCAAAACGTGCCTTTTTAAATACTATTCGGAATTAGTAGTGTATAAGGGGATTTCCTTCAGCTGGGGATAAATCTGAATTCATAATAGTTATTTATGTATCAAGGGAATTACAAGGGCCCGAGGGACAGCAATTGCCTGAGGTTATTAAGTCTCATTAATTCCCGTGGTATATAGATAATTTTATTTCTGACCGATTTCAATAAAATTTTGTTCATTTTTAAAACGGAATAAATGCACCAATTCATTACCTTCTCGCTATATTTGAATCAGGTACCGTTGATCATAGGAGTTTTGTTGTTGCTAGGTTGTTGCTATGTTACTTGTTTACAAACAAAGCTTTATTATCAAGCTGTGTTTGCGTTAAAAACGTGTTTTCTACCCAAAATATAATGGGGGATATTTTGAAAAATGCTGAAAAAGCAAGTGAATCATTATTTCCATCGAAAAGTGAAGCCGTATACAAAAAATAATATAAAATATATCTGGAGTGGCTGACACGGAAAAATGTTATGCCAAAAGATGTCACTGAAACTGTATTTCTGGCATATTTTCAAGAACTGGTAAGGAATTTTCTATGTTTTTCGATTTGGTAGTAATTGTGTTTATTCGTTGCAGTCAGAAACGTATAGTCCGAATTCTTTATGGCCTAAATGGTCAATGCTAAAATCGAGGGTGACTATACATGAGAAACGAGATATCACTAAGTTCAATGAACTAGAGGGAATTATAGAATCTATAATGTCCCAAGGGAGTTATGACCCTCTTTACTGATAGCGTAACTATGACCATATAAGCTTATAATATCTCGGTCAGAAATAAAATTGTTTTTTCGTCAATACATTCCCTAAGGTTATTTTTTCACGAGCAAACTCCCTTCGATCACTTTGTACATTATACTGATCACTTAGAAGTATGCTTTCCTTCCTTCAGCATGAATGTACAATGAAGTATGATTTTACGGTTTAAAAATGTTACTTGGAAATCAATACAATTTTTAAAATTCTATCAATTCCCGTCCAAGTCCATATTATTCATAAATAAGTATTCCCAAAAACTATGGGCCCTTTCCCAGAATGTCATGTTTCCATTAATAGATCCTGAAGCGAGAAGAGATTGGTACTATTTCTCAAAATTATTTGGATGCATTTTTAGGTTATAAAATCTGGGCCTCCCGGAAAACTCAGGACCCAGGGTGAATCACCTCTCAATCGTTGGGCCTATTCCAAGGTATATTTGATCTTATGTTAAATAATAGTACTGCTATGACCATATCTACATATGATTTAGAAATTATTTCATATAAATGAAGATTGTTTTATTCAATGATTCTGCAATCGGCGGCAACTTTTCCTCAAGTGTAGTGGAAATATTCCAACGTGTTAAATGACTTTGAATCAAGATTGTCAATTATCTGCAATTGTAATGAAGTCACATAAAATAGTCACTATTCTTACATCAGATTCAAACTATAATGACGTTACTCCGACTGCGTATAAATACGAATGTGCCGTGAGCATTGATATTAATCAACAAAACAAAACAAACTGATCAAGATGATGAAACTATTGCTTTTGGCCGTCTTCGTACTTTTGGCTCTCGCCTCAGTTCAAGCAGATCCCAGTGTGGTTGGAGTAGGCGTAGGAATTCCCGCAGCTGTAGTTGCACCAGGAATTGGACTTGGACGTGTTATTGTCGGTTGAAAGAAGACTATCCCAATGAATAATGCTTCAGCAGTATGGTTCACTTACATCGTTTTCAATGTTGTATAGTACACTGTATTTGTAATTAATAATATCAGTAACATAATAACAAATTCTTTTATTTTTTTGGTGAAATGACTCATGCCTCCAATTTACATCGATTTTCATCAAATGGAACTATCCGAACATCATATTGATATGCACAAATCTATTTCGCAAACTTAGTTGACATCTTAGATTCTTTTTTTTTTCTTTTTTTTTCAATTGTCCTACTGGAAATGACAACTGAATTGCCGGATAATGTTGGGTAACAATTTCCGTAACCTTATTCGGGTAATTACCACTTCACTGGAAAAAAGCTGTGATCAATTGATCTCATGTGTCTTCTCTCACTTTTGTAAGCAAAATAGGTTTCGAACATTGCTGCAGGTCAACTGTATGATTTTAGGAACAGAAAATACAGGATGTTCCTTAATGAAATGCGAATATTTTGAATGGTGATTTCTGGGTCAATTTTGAATAAAAAAGTTTCTATAAACCTGTCATAAAGCGCTCTGTTTTCGATATACAGCTTTATTTTTTCAAGGTTTTTTCAAAAATCTGGAAAATGGTTTATAATGAATAGTACAATGGTGATCTCTAGATTTGAAAAGATTCATTGGTTTAACTTCCTACATAGTGTTGGATGCTCCGACATCATTTATTTTTCCCTATAACTAATATTCAAACATCACAACAGCATATTACATTTCTCATTTTAGTCCAAAAATCTCATTGCCTATAAGATCAAACAACTCTTAATTCTCGAAAAATTTCAATAATTGGGCAAAAGAAGACATAGTTTTATCAAAATAAAATCTACTTCGACATCAATTGATGAATCTTAATTTAGATCTAAATCAATCAACTGATAACACTATTAAAACTTGTTTCGAATGCTCAACTTTCATTTCAAAACATTTAGAATCATATTTGTTGAATTCTTTATCATTGCTAAACTATAGAAGAGTTCACACTTTGGATGCGCTATAAATAATAACAATCTACTAAGAATATTGTATAAGTACTGAAGATCTACAGCTGCCAAGTAACCATCATCAGAGTAAAATAAAATAGAAATCAAAACCTACCTTTTTAAATATTATTTGGAATTAATAGGGTATATAGAGGATTACCCTCAGTCGGAGATAAATCTGAATTCATTAAATTGTTTTTCTGCTAATACATTCCCATCCCTTCAGAATTAACTTTTTTTAAACATTTTATTCAACACAAGGAGGTTCGAAGAACATCGTGTGAGCCAGCAGTGGAATGTGGGGAGAGGAGATAGGCATTCGTATTTTTCTTGAAGATTTGGGGGTTGTAGGCATAGGGAAGAACCTCACTAGGTAAAGAGTTCCACAACTTCGCTGTTCGATGAAAAATGAAGTCCGATAGGAAGAAGTTCCGCAGGTTTCGAGTTTGAGAGTGAAGTGGTGACCAGTTGAGCTCGTCTAGTCCACCTATCTGAAATATCTCGTGGTGGAACAACAGACGAGATTTCTGATGAACACCGACCGTGCAAATATCTATAGAAAAGGAACAGATCTGCCACCTTTCTACGATATTCTAGAGAGGTCAATGTATTCGTAAGTGTGACATCATCAATCAAAAGAATAGCTCTTTTCTGGATAGAATTCGGAAGCTTCAGCGTATGATTGGGAGCCAAACTCCAAACATATGAACAGTACCCCAGGACAGGTCGAATCTGTGCTTTGTAGATTATAAGGAGCTGGGGAATGAAAAGTAGCTCTTGGCACGGAGTTTTTGTGAAGCGGTTTTCGCAATGGATTTCACATTATCGTCTCATGATAGGGTGATGTTGGTGGTGATCCCGAGCATTGTTATGGAAGACTTCATAGGAATAGTTGTACCTGACATCATAATATTAGAGATTGTGGGATTCGCCTTTCTGGAAAAGATGCAAGCTAGAGTTTTGGTTGCATTAAACTCTACTAGATTATCAGATCCCCATTTCAAAAGCTTTGCGAGATCTCCATAAATTGCGTCTGCCTGTCCCTGTCTCTTCTGGCTGACCTTTGGATGATATAGGGGCTCTAGATGAGAAAGCGGTATGAAGTGTACCATCATAGGCAAAGCTATGGACGAAACAAAGTTGGTGCCAAGACAGATCCTGTAGAATACCAGCGTTGATAGCCATTGTATCGGAGGGGATACTGCATCAACCAACACGTGGAGGGATCTAACAACAATGGCTTTGGAGATCTTCATCATCCGCATAGCTGTAGACGTGACAGATGGTCACTTCCAGCAGATCGTTGTTATGGAACAGAAACAAAGTTGGTGCCAACACAGGACCCTGTGAAACAGCGTTGATAACCATTATAAAAACTCGATAGAAAGCAACAAAGTTGAGGCGGCAAACCATATGACGAAAATTTCCCAAGATGTCTTTGGTGCCAGATTCGATAAAATGCTTTGGAGATATCGGATGATACATGTAGAGATGCCCCATGTTTTTCAATAGATTTCTGCCATACATATGTTACGTAGACAAACAGGTCTCCTGTTGATCAATGCTATGCTGACGGAAGCCATATTGCCGGTCATTCACTATTTTGTAGCTCTCTAGGTATTTGATGAGCTCGAGGTTAATTGCTTTCTTCGTCACTTTAGAGTTCACCATTAATAGTGAAATGGGTCTATAATTATTGGGAAGGATATTTTCCCTAGACCTAGATATCTGTCATTACTGCGTTTTAAGAGTGATAAACTTCCTTGAGAAATGATGTGACCTGTACTTAAAATATGTTCACCGTTATCTTTCTTCGTGTGGGCAAAGTGATCTTCATACCGAGTTAGAATGTTCCTTCCAGGTATCGCTCTGTACACGACTCACAATACAGGATTTACAAAATCGAGTCATTGAGGTTGAAAAAAATACAAATCCCAAAAATTCATTAAGTAACTGTTATTCATTCAAACGGTATTAACTCTATTAAATATTCATTGAGAAATTGTCACTTTATTTCTTGACGTGCAAAATTCTTTCGATCACTTTGTACATTATATTGATTATTGAGAAGTATGCTTCCCTTGCTCCAGAATGAATGTATAATGAAGAATGATTTTACGGTCCAAAAATGTTACTTGGTCCAGGTCCATTTTTCTATTAATATATCTTGAAGCGAGAAAAAATTGCTACTATTTCTCAAAAATATTTGGATGCATTTTTAGGTTATACAATCTGTGCCTCCTTGAGAACCCAGCACCCAGGGGGAATCACCTCTCTATTGTAGGGCCTGTTTGAATGTATATTTAATCTTATATGAAATAAACATTATTGCTATGACCATATCTCCATATGATTTAGGAATTATTTCATCTAAATGAAGATTGTTTTATTCAATGAGTCTGCAATCAGCGGCAACTTTTACTCAAGTGTAGCGGAAATATTCCAACGTGTTAAATGACTTTGAATGCCAATTATTTGCAATTGTAATAAAGTCACATAAAATAGTCAATATTCTTACATCAGAATCAAACTATAATGTCGTTATTAAGATTGGGTATAAATACGAATGTGTGTGAGCATTGATATTAATGAACAAAACAAAGCAAACTGATCAAGATGATGAAACTATTGCTTTTGGCCGTCTTCGTACTTTTGGCTCTCGCCTCAGTTCAAGCAGATCCCAGTGTGGTTGGAGTAGGCGTAGGAATTCCCGCAGCTGTAGTTGCTCCAGGAATTGGACTTGGACTTGGAGGTGTTGTTGTCGGTTAAAAGAAGATTATCCCAATGATTAATGCTTAAGCAGTATGGTTCACTTACATCGTTTTCAATGTTGTATAGTACACTGTATTTGTAATTGATAATATAATTAATATAATAGCAATTTCTTTTTTTTGGTGAAATAACTCATACCTCCAATTTATATCGATTCAGAGTACACGCACTAGGTAATTGCCAATCAAATGAAACTGTTCGAACATCATATTGATATGCAGAAATATATCTCGCCAACTTAGTTCACATCTTTAGTTCTTTTTTCTTAATTGTCCTACTGTAAATGACAACTGAATTATCGGATAATGTAGTGAATATCTTAACTTTGTTGTACCAAATTTATCAAGTCTTATATTGCGAAACATAATCTTTTCGCCCTTGTTACTTTTCTCTCTGTCAAACAAGTTTAACTATCGGGCAGTTCCTTCAGATCAATAAATTCATCTTCCATTCTGGTTAACACAAACGAATTCTCCGTCATTAACGTCATCTACTGATCAACTGTATAAATGTTTTCAGCTTTTTCGACGACGCCAAAGTCTCTATCAATATTCATAAAACTGTGGCCAACCTCTGAAAACTCATGGTCAACAGTTTCAAAACTTCCCTGGTGTACTAGATAATGCCATAAGCAAACTATAAAAACTTCTCATTTTGTCCATCAGCAGAATTGCTCGAGGCTATCAAACGGTCATTTTCAATATCAAGGAATCATAAAACACTGCTTCCAACTTCTTCTGAGCCTCTACCACCTTCGTCTTCGGTCCAAAGGTGCCCTGTATTCAAATTGTTCGGCTACCGCTGATTTTTCACCATTATTTTTCTTTATATGGGGAAAATGTTCCTTAGAACGAGTTAAAATGTTGCTTCTACTTTGACCCACATAGCATTTTGAACACGACTCACAATTGATTTTGTCCCGGATTTGTCGAAATCGGGAACTTCATCCAAGGTGTTGCCTAAACAGTGTTTTAGCTTGTTCTTACATCTATAAACTGGTTGTATTGCAAATTTAGAAAACAAATGATGGAATTCATTAATTTCTGAAGAATGATAGGTTAAACTTTTGACTTAATAGTATACAGGGTATCCCAGGTTTTAGTAGCAGAACTTCAACAGTCGATAGAAAATTTGATTTTGAGAAAAAAAGTTCTCATTAACATATATGCACAGACGCTTAGTTTTACAGATACAGGGTGTTGAAATTGAAAAAAAAAATCAGTTTTTTGCGAATATCCCCGGAACCGTTCATCTTACAGAAAACAGCTTTTGCAAACATTTTCAATTCATAGCAAGCTATGTTCTGCGCGATGAAAATTTTTTGTTAAGTCATAATTGGTGAAGATTTCGAAGGGGTAGTGGGTGTTTTTCTCCCCACCTTCTACGTCACTGTAAAAAGTACGGATTTGAGGCAATTATTTGAACCGCCAATGTTTTCTACACAACAAAAATACTGGTCATAAGCTCAAAAATTGACCGTTTTCGAGAAAAATCAACTTTTATGTTGAAAAACATGGTCAATTTTTTGGTTCTGTTAATTGTTCCAACGTTTGAATAAATTTTGTTTAATTAGTAAGAATTGACCATGTTTTTGAACATAAAAATAGATTTTTCTCGCAAACAGTCAATTTTAGAGCTTATGCCCAGGTGGACCTTTTTTGTGAAGAAAACATTGGTGATTCAAATGGTCGTCTCAAAACCGTACTTTTTCTAGTGGCGTAGAAGTTGGGAAGAAAAACACACCCACTACCCCTTCAAAATCTTCACCAATCATGACAGTAGCTTACTATGAGTAGAAAATGCTGGCAAAGGCTGTTTTCTGTACGATGAACGGTTCCGGGGATATTGGCAAAAAACGAAATTTTTCTTCAATTTCAACACCCTGTATCTCTAAAACTAAGCGTCTGTGCATATATGATAATGGGAACTTTTTTTCTCAAAATCAAATTTTCTATCGACTGTTGGAGTTCTGCTACTAAAGATATTTGCAAAAAACGAAATTTGTTTTTCCATTTCAACACCCTCCTGTATCTCAAAAACTAAGCGTCTGTGCATATATGATAATAGGAACTTTTTTCTCTAAATCAAATTTTCTATCGACTGTTGAAGTTCTGCTACTGAAACCTGGCACATCCTGTATATTTAATTTCATAGAAGTAATTAAAGATAATGGCTCTAATTTGGATAGTAAAAACGTAGTCAACTAACCTACTACTGCAACTTAGTAGCCGAAAGGTCCTCAGTACTTTAATAGTATTTTTAGTGGATAAGGGGTATTATTTCTAATCAATAATCTTTCAATTTAATTCAGTACTCTTAACAGAGAACCCAGATTTTGATTTGCATGAAATAATTCAGGAATTCACTAACAAAGAAAGCAAAACTGACCCTATTGCAGATGAAGGATATGAAAATGACCTAGACGAAGAAATTTTGTATTCATCTGTACAAAATATGAGTGAAGTTTGTGAAGAATTAAAGGATATGTAAAATTGACACACATCAATGGCGATTTGGCCATTGATATTTCTCAAATCTTAATAGAATGTGAGAATGAAGTAGCAAAACCAAAATGAATAATTTGAAATAGACTCCCATCGAACAGTTGTTTCATGAAGTGTAATGTTTAATTACTTAAAAGTAGTTTTGTATCGAGTTACATCACACTATGTTGTCAAAAATGCCACTCCTCTAAATTTTATGATATTTTCAGTGACCGCTAAGTTTTACTGTCCTTCGGAAAATTATAACCTTTTTCACGATTTTTAGAAGTAAACTTTTCAACTGGCTCAATGAAATCGATAATAGCCAATATTTCGCTCGCCCTCAATGGTCAACAAAGCTAAATCGCCGATTTTTTGATCCCCAGGCTATTCCTGACATTAATTTTTAACTCTTTTGAATGTTGAAAATAATTTTTCCGTCCTATAGTTATAGCAGGCACTTTTAATAAGCTTCATTTGTGTTAAGTTACAATTACAGATTCAGGCTTCTAGGGATTTAGAAAATGACCTAGCGGCTAAGCCGTTTGCCAACTGAAATTTTGTAAGAGAGTATTAAATAGATGCTAAATAAAAATAACCATCCAGAAAAAAATATGGGTGGATAATTTATTGTGTTTTTGAGCGCCCTAATTTTGTAAATTAAGCAACTTTGTATATAGGTAAGTTGAGTTAACTCATCATATTTTCGGCCAAGGAACTTGTGGTCAACCACTCTACACGTTATTTCCTCATAATGGATATAATATTACTATAAATTGTTCCAAATTCATTTCCTGACAATCAATATCTAAGAATAACATTTAGAACGGGTAACATGTATTCTATTATACGAGGGGATCAACTTCAATACTAATTGGTAATGGTTTAGTCATATTATACTGGTTGCCCTTAGTGACAATCACATAAATTAATGAATATGCCAGTTTGCTGTCACACCAACACATTCAATAACTCTTACACAATCTAATTAAAATCATATCATGGCGAAATTATTCTCCCTTTGACATTGAATATTGCTTACATTCATCTGTTACCCAAGAATCTGTATAATTCGCAAAAAGAATAAATTAATTTATTACCCACAAGTGTACCTACCTACCTACCGACCTGTACCAAACCTTTGTCGTTGTTACATCAGCTTCAAAACATGGAGTCATTTCAACTAACTATAAATAGTACAAGGTATCCTTAAGATGATATCAGTTTATTGCAAGCAACAAACTAGAACTATTCAAGATGATGAAACTTTTGCTTTTGGCCGTCTTCGTCTTATTGGCTTTAGCCTCAGCTCATGCAGAGCCTAGTCTGGTTGGAGGAGTAGTTGGTGTTCCAATTGCTACCCATGGTGTTGTTGGGGTTGGTCTTGGACATGGTGGTGTTCTACTTGGTTGAAGAAAATCGTATCGACAGACAATGCTTTAGCAGTATGGTTCACTTCTAACATTTGCAATATGGCAGTTGTAGATCGTACAAAATAAACAAATTTTCAGTGAATATTTTTTTAATTATTAATATCTTCTTTGAGGAACAAGTAAATAATCAACATTTATATCAAAAGTTTGAAAATATCAGCCTGATATAATTCTTGAAAAACGAAAACTTTTCTCGAAGAAGAACATATAAATCGCAAAAATATAATAATATACATATGAACAATGTAATATGCGCATATGAACAACACACTATAAAATGAACAAAGGAAATAGTCAAAGCACTGTATAATATATTGTGGTCAAAGTGTCAAACATCCATAACGTACAAGACTTTTAGGTTGTATTGTCTATGTAGGTACAAAACAAAAGAGATGCATTATTTGCCAAAACATGGCGGTCAGGACCACAGTCGCCACTGTAGCTTACACCAGCTCCAAATTGTACTAATCATTGCAATCTGGTACGTTAATCGAACCAAGAGTTTTTAGAATTAAAAAGTTTAAATTCGGCATAATATAATTAATGTTAATTCTAAATATGTACAATAATCTGTTATCTTGTATCTATATACATATGAGCAATGCGGCCTGTGAATCCAAACTATTTCCGGTAAATATTTGCGTTGACTTATGTATGTGCATAGTGTACTTTTAATATTTTTACTCGACAATCGACTGGCATGTATTTTGTACGATATTCGTAATATGATGAAAGGTTCAGGTTAATTTCTTTTTAAGACAATGTAAAACACATACTTTAAAATTCTAAGATGAAATTAATTTCGGTAAATCTGCATAAAACTTCAAAAAACAATTAACATTATATCGAAAGTATGCGTTGCCTAATATTGAAGAAATTAATTATTGTTGCATGTTTTTAACTTGTGGAAATATAATGCTGCCAAATTCAAAAAATTAATGCATAGGATTTTCTAGCTACTTTCGTGCTGTCCAACGGTATTTTCAAGGTGTTTAGAACCCTCTTGGTTTTACAGAAAACCGAAAAAAAATTTTTATGACAAAGATAGCTTTTCGAGCAGTCCAACGGTATTTTCAAGATGTTTCGAACTCTCTTGCTTTTACAGAAAATTGAAAAAAATTGTTCATGACAAAGCTAGCATTTCGTCCCAAACAAGGAAAAAAAAATTTACATAGGAACTATATAATAAGGTATGTTTTACCGCCAGCATTTTATTAAAATTAGATATTCACGAAGGAATTTACTAGATATTTTGTCTTTTTTAGAAATCTACATCTTTTAGCTGCAGTTTTTTTACAAATTTTAATACATTTTCTTCTATGATTTAACATCTTTTAGATAGTATATATATAAACAGGGTTTCTTGTGCCTAAACGGTACGAGCTCACATTCAGCTTTTGTTGAGATATGTAAGTAAAAAGTATTATATGACATTATTTACCATTATACAGAGGTTGGTTCAAATAAGTGTTTATATCTTATATTTATATATTTTCAAGTTTTTCGTATTTTATGACATTTTTATTATTTTTAATGCATATGTTGAGAGAAAAATAAAAATATGCTAACGTTTTTATATAGGACACATATTCACATGAATTTATACCATTTGGATTCTAATAGTATTTTGATATCCTATACAGGACGTTCAGAAAAAAGGGTCGTATATTGAAGTTTACAAACATGAATTACTCGCTTAAATGGAATAGAACACACTGTATCTTCTGTATTAAAGAACATTGAATTCCCTATCGGAAAACTTATGGAAGGTACACATGCCTAAAATTAGAAGGGTTAAGACGGAGTGAGTAAGTGTGTCGAAAGCATCGGGTTTATTTTGTATTGTGTTCACGTGAACGAAGCGAATAGTTGTCTTCAACAAATACTCTCACACCAAAATAATAACAATATCTAAGAACATGCATAATGAAATTGTTCTGATCATCACTTCTTGGATGATGTAGCGAATTTAAGGAGAGTACATGAGAAATTTGTTATGGCGCGAAATTTGGTATGCCTACGAAAATAAGTATGATCAATTATTAAAACAGCAGAATGCGATTTTTTAACGAATCTTTTCTGATCGGCCTTAATTGAATCAGCAAAAACAAGCAACAAACCGCAATCTGCTGCTTACATTGATATCTATTTTTTTTATCGACTACAATGAGTTCTTAATCTTCTGGAACGGGTGCACTTTCCATGGGTGTCAAAACAGATCTGAATGCGTCAGTCTGAACATTTTCAATCGTCCTAGTTAAAGATGGTACATCACAAATGTCACATGACATTTTCGATTGTGGCTCCATCTATTCTATTTTTCAGGGTCTTTTCACCTTGTCCTCGTATATCTCAACACAATAGTTATTGAAAAAATTTACAATTATATATCATTTGTTCGTTGATAGATTAATTTGGTCGTTTTGTCTATTGATTAGTTCGGGGTTTCAGAGTTATTGAATGTGCTAATATTCATTCTGCGTGGATTCAATCAAGAAAGCACATATATTTTCAACAACGATATTGTTAAAAACTGCTGCAGTTGATTCACTTTCACCTAATTATTTGTATATGAAGTATGTAGCAAAAACATCCGTTGTTCCTAATTTTTTACGTTGAATCCACATTGCAATGTCGATATTATATTATTCTTGTCAGTAAAATTAGCTAATTTTGAATGTAATAATTTTTTCAAATAATATAGCAAAATTTGATATTTATGGTATAGGTCCATATAATTGTTGGATGTGTGATTGTATCTTGCTTTGTGAATTGATGATATACATCTTCTGTACTTTCAAAATGATCAGGGCAAATTGCTCCAGCAAAACTAGCATTGACCATATGAATTAAATATAAATGAATTAATTCTTTCGTATGAAATTATCGAAATTTACATAATGAACAAGCTAGAATAACATGACATCCATCACGTCATGACAAAAAATTAACTATTACAAAGCACGAGATCGATTTTCACCTTTCTTCTTCTATATTATCATTGAACTCGCGATACAATTATACCAAGGATGCTCCTGTGTCATAAAACAATGTTGATATAGTCTTATTAAAGTGTAAACTTGTGTTTTAATCGCATTTTCTCATTCAATTTGGATGAATTTACATTAAGTTAATACTGAAACTTGAGAATTCAATTCAATTATGCTATCCAGTAGGACACAGTTATTGGCTCTTTCTTTTGTTTTTCGGAAATAGTTTGAACATAATTCTTGCAAAGATGCAACATTCATTTTATTCATTTATTTTTTCATCTAGAAAATTAAGATTTTATTTTTAAAAAAAGGTATATTAATTATTTTATTTTAATAGTTCTTTATTATTCAAATTGCTTACATATGAGAGTATAAAAGTATAAAATTGAATATATTGAAGAAACAAAATTATACCCAAGTAATTTATAAGAATAATTGATCTTTTTATATAATTAACCGGGATGCCTAGAGGGGAAGCTGGTCTATCAACTCCTTTGAGGCGTTCAAGTCTCCGGGCCCTGATGGATTGTTTCCAGTACTTCTGCAAAAGGGTCTGGACTCAATCTTGGTTCCGCTGACATGAGTATTGAGGGGTTGTATTGCGGTAGGATATACGCCCAAAGAGTTTGGGAACTAAGCAGCTGATGTGGATCTGCTCAGCTATTATTATCCCAAGACTCAGTCATGCAATTATGGTATGGTGAAGAAGAACCGAACTGGTTGCAGCCCAGAAACTTCTGGACAGAATACAGAGACTTTTCCTCAGAGACATTACATCCATTAGGAAAACTACACCGACAGCACCATTGAGGACCTTGCCACTCCTATCGATGACGATGAGAAATCTCTCAATGATGTCTACAGGCTTAGCTGCAATAGCTCTCTAGAGAGATGGTCTAATTAGGTAGCAGTCTGAAAGGCTGCGATTAGAACCGCAGAACAGAATCCAAGTCCGGCGGGTTTCGGAGCAGCATTTCAGGGAAGTCATCCCGTCAAGGGAGGAATGTGAAAATGGCCGCACGTCGAAGCACGGCACAATTTGGTATACGGATGGGTCTACAACAAACACAAGAGTCGGAGCAGGCTTTTGCGGTCCTGGATATATTGATGGCTATTCCGTGCGAATGGGAATCTCAACACAGTCTTCCAAGTCGGAATACTTGTCATCTACAGATGTACGGAGAAGCTAATCGGCTATGGTAAGACAAATGATACCATCTGAATCTGTTCGGACACTCAAGCGGCCCTCAACGCCCTTAAAAGGCTGACTGTGTCCTCGAGAGTTCTCAGTGATACCAAGGAGGTCCTTAACAAGCTAGCCGGTAGAAACAGGCTCAACCTGACCTGGATCCCAGGTCTCAGGCCAGAGAATACCCCCTTGCACCAGCAAGATACCAATCCCCTATAACATGGACAAACATTGTTCGCTGTCTAAGGGCAAGCAAGACCCTCTCGCTGAGTGGTTAAGCATCACGATAATCTTCGAGATCTTTGGTCACGGAAATCTGATGGAATTTAAATTTAAACATACAGTAGGGGAAAATACTCTTCCAAATTGAATTAAATAATTTGTTATATAAGTTTGCAATACAACCCGCTTGTCGATGTAAGAACAAGCTAAAAAACTGTTTAGGCAACACATTCAATAAAATTTTCGACTCCAACAAATTCGGGATTTAGATAATCTATAGCGAGTCGTGTTCAAAATGCTATGTGGGCCAAGGTAGAAGAAATATTCTTAGTCGGTATTAAGAGCATTTTGATTATTGTATATAAAGGAAATAATGGTGAAACTCAGCGTTAGCCAAACATGTTTTAAATATGGGTTCACCATCTCTCAAAAAAGTTGATCAATCTTGAAATAATGACAAATATCTAGGTAATCTAGAAGGTATGGAAATGTATAAGCGAAAAAGCAATTCAATGAACTCAGATTTATCTCCAGCTTAGGGTAAATAATTATTCACTCTTTAAATATCTCAAATTGTATTTAAACACGCACATTTTAATTTTTAATTTAGTTTACTCTGATAACCACTTGGTGGCAGAAAGGTTCTCAGTACTTCTAGTGGATAAGGCTGATTGTTTCTTATTTATAGTCTCTCGATTTCAGTTTATTCAAGAGTTATGAAACTCTTACAACGATCACGTTGCAGTTTAGATGAAGAATTACAAATATTCTTATATATCATAGGAAACTAGGAGCAGGACATTGATTTACTATCAAATCTATCCATTTCATCCTACAATTTTCTGCGTCTTACCTCTGCGAAATTGAATTTGCTGCACTATAAGCTTCAATAAAATCATAGCCATCGGTTCAGGTCTGAATAAGAGTTGATATTGGCAGTTTCCCTATAGCCACTGAACAGAAACATAGTTTATAAATACATTCTGTAGATCGAGCTTTCTCAATTCGAAATCTATCAAAAATTTACGAAAAACGAAGATTGAAGGAAATTAAAAAAATAAGGGTAAATAACTTGATTCATAGAGATTTTCTCCTTCGCTTTATCTGTAACATGTAAAATATCCATTTAAATAGGTAGATTGTATGGTTACTTATTTTTATTTATGATATTTATTATTTTAAACTAAAGACAACATTCTAAATGATGAGATACAGTTGTACGGATATTACGGTCTGCTTCTCGATGTTTTGATAACATAATGTTCTCCCCGTAATCCGCTTTCCTGCACCAACTTGTCATATCCCCGCTTTATAATCTCCCAATTACCAATTCCAAGTATTTAATTCCGCTCTTGTATTCCCTATAGTATAACTCCACCCCATTTGCTGGTTTCATTCCATTTTGAATATATACTACTTAAGGTTTCATATGTTTATTCATACTATTTGTATGATTCTAAAGATAACACGCAATTTGTCGAAACTACAGTCGCAACAGTGTTCCATACTATGAGTGTTCTAATAAAGATACTATTGAAGCCATTATCAGAGTGAACTGAATTAGAGAAAAAAAAATAAACCTATCTGTTTAAATACTATTTGGGGTTATTAATGCTGTGATAGCCCGAAGAGATTCATCCTAAATCATTATCATAATAATATTTATTGAATGTAAACATACAATATATTTGTTATTTGTATTATATAGCATAACAAATGATGAGTCGACAAGGTTCCAACCGTGAGTGCATGACATGAATGTCAATGCCGGCACTTAGGTCAACCTTCGTCGAACTATAGCGTGAACTATTATCAGAGGAGCAAGGCCACCATTGAGAATGGATATTTAAGTAAGTTCAGTGAGTTCAGTCAGTTAAGCTGGTTCTTAGTCAGTCTAAGTTAGTATTAGGAAGTGTTGCTCATAGGAGGAACCCTCGTTCAGATATTATAGGGCGACACTGTCAGTCCTTTCATCAGTTATCATAATGCATAAAAAGGCTTACCGTCAGCTGGAGATAAGTCTGAATTCAATAAATTGCTTTTCCGATTATACATTTCCATCCCTTCTAAATTAGCTCAGGGAAAATAGGCTGTTAAGTACATGAAAAATATTTGTATGAGGCTGAATTTTTGCATAGCTCTCAATAATGTCTTAAAGTTCACCATCGATTTTATTGCGTCGGGCTGAGTTACGCATGGTCAAAGGTAGCGAAAAATAGTTCTTCGCAAATATCTCGAGAACGGCGATCTTTATTAAAAAGCTAATTTGTAGCTAAGGCGTTTCGCTATATAAACTTGTTCGAAATATTTTTTTGTAGGGGCAATTGTTTACGAGATATAGTGTCCAAAAAAGAACCAACAACGTAGAGGAATGTTATCCAATAGGTACATTTATGGGGTTCTTTATTTATTAAAGAATGCATCTATAATACATTTTTTACATTTATTTGCTCATTTAATATACAGTAGACGTGGTATTAACTTTCTTCAATCCTGCTTTTCGATATCCACAATTGGACCCACAGCCTTTCTTGTAGTTCCAATATATTGAGTAATACATCAGGAGCAGCTTGGATCAGAGTTGTAACTCGCTCTAACATATTATTTTGTAGTAGGTATTAATCCACAGTTCTGGGGATCAATTATTTCATTCCCTAGCCCTACTTGTACTTTGTAATATATCCGATAGAAGTGCTGCTGATCAGCAGCAGAGGTTGAAGGAAACGTAAGCAATTGCACAGCTGTTTTAAGTTTTGGTCCGTCACCAAAGTTTGGCCGAGGAAATACCAAGAATCGAGATCGTTATCAATCTCCTCGTTATCGATATCAAAGGTTCCATATTCATACAAGTTTGGATGTGAACTACAGAATGGTTCTGTCATGCTTTCCAACATCCACAATTGGACCCACAGCCTTTCTCATAGTTGCAAAATACAGCATTGACTATTGAATCAGGAGCAGCTTGGAGCAGAGATGTAACTGGTTCTAAGAAATTATTTTATAGTAGGTAGGCATCCAAAGTTCTGGGGATCAATTTTGCCATTCCCTAGCCATAATTATACTTGGTAATATGCCCGATAGAGCAGAAGTTGGAGAAAGCGTAGGCAATTGCGCAGTTTTTTCAAGTTTTATCGATTCAATAAATTTGAAATATCGCATTTTATCGATTGATTCTGTTTTTTTTTGGCTTATACACTTGTAAAAGGAAGAGGCCATTCTCAAAAATGCTAGTGGGAGCACTGTCAGCTATTGTAAACGCTCCAGCATAATTGATCATGTCATTGCTCTTTTCAAACTGTTCAAAGATATTCAATTTGGCTTTACGAAATAGAGCAGAAGTCATATCACAGCCAAAGCAGGTGGCCATTCGCTGTTTCGATGATCAGAACATCAGCATAATTTTTTGCTTGCTTCACGATGATATGCACAGTTTTGAATCTTTCAGATAACAAGGAAATGAATAGACTTTTCTTTTATTACTAAGAAATTATTGTTGACTCGTTGGCACTGTCATTGAGGTCTCAAAGAGAATATCACCGGATGAAAAACTGTAGCACATCGACGACGCTGCTCTGAAGCTTTGATATTTTTTTCATGACCATTATAGCCGTCGAATACAGCTATAACGTTTATATTTTTTTCATAAGGTCGCCGTTCTCGAGATATTTGAGAGAAACTATTTTTCGGGCCTTGGACTTCATGTAGCTCAGCTCGCTCAAATCGAATCGATGGGGAACTTCCACACTATTGAGGGCTATGATGCAAAGGTGCATTCAAAAATCCAGCCTGCTTTTTCCATCATTTTTCCTAGACTAATATTTGTCCGTAATCATATACAAGTGATAAACTTTATTGAGAAATGGTGTGACTTGTTTTTAAAAGATCTACTAATGCTGATTTCTCACTATTTTTGTTCTTTATATGCGCAGAATGTCATCATCACTAGCATCATTTGAGGGGAAGTGGCTCAGCCACCAAATGCTGTTGGGCCCATTGTGCGTCCCATGGTCAGATGCATATTCCACTCCAGCAGGTTTGTGGCCCGCCAGAAACCCAGAATATTGCTCGCGCTGGCTTCCATAAATTCTTCAGGGACCAGTTTTGATTCTCTGAAGTGACTTGTGTCTGAGGGATGTCAATGCAGGGCATGTCAACAGGATATGAGAGGCAGTTTCTTCCACATCTCTGCATCACCCACATATAGGATCATTTGCGATAAACATAGTACGAACGTTAGGGTTCCTGTCACCTCTCTGATGTTCCTTCTATCCAGAGAAAGTTTTTTCGAGAGTCTAGGCTCTTTGATGAAGAACTTGGCTTACTTCATGCGTGGCGATTCTCGCCACAGTTCAGACCACTCCTTGTTAAGTTGACCCAGAAGGGCGAGACCCCCATGCAGAATGTTCTTCATAACAAGTATACATGTTCCATCTAGTTTGAGTCAGCTGAAGGTAATCCCTTAGAGGTACTACTAATTACAAATAGTATTTAAACAGGTACATTTTGTTTTCTAATTTAGTTTACTCTGATGATGTTGGCTACATGGTAGCTGAAACGTCCTTAGTACTTAAATAGTATTTTTAGTGGATAAGGGTGATTATTCCGTATTTATTAGTGTTATATTGTATCCACAGTCGTGAACTCTTTTAGTGTATTCCGTATTGTATGATTTGCTGTAAATTCAAAATGTAGTCGTCACAACCTCAGGACACCATTCTTCGGACAAACACGTTCTACTAATTAACAATGTGAAAATCGTAGGTCAGAATATAACTTATAATATTGACAGTTCCTTATAAGAGAAAAGTTTCTGGTTGAATTTAGCAACTAAATGTTCCGAGCACTGAGCTGGTTTACTGATTACAGCAATATAGCAAACCCCTAGGACTGCTTTATAGACGGTTTTATTTACATCGTCGGAAGTTTTGACTTTTTATTAAGAAACTTCGAGAACGTATTAAGAGCAAACATTTTCACTTGGAGAAAGGATATAAAGCCGCTCGTTACATCTAAATGTAGGTTCCAAAAGCTATTCTAAAATAATTTATGAGTAACTAAAATTACATTAATTTTTCTTACGGTATCTTACATAACACCTATAGTACCCAGATGTTATTTCAAACAATGTGATTCAAGAATACATTTCTTTCTCAAAAATGAGCTTTTATTATTGGTATTCTAAAACGAAAAATATAAATACAGTTCCTTTCAAATGTAAGATCAAAATTATCACTGGAATAGATATATCATCATGTAGAATAAATTGTCCTTGGAGCTTATCTAGCTCCAGAAAAGTGTACAGGCATTAATTTTGTTTGATAGAGATGTACCTTAGTAGATTTTTTCCTCTCTCATATTTACGCGGCAAGCTTTTAAGACAATTCATTCAATATAATGTATTATATCTGTTTGAGTGATAATGTTGTTAGTACTGTAGTAACTAAATGACCTTTGTCCACTCTTAAATAAAAAAAATATGTTTTCATTTCCGAGTTGTCCTTCATCTAGACAAGTTGCAAATCAGTGCTAACGACGCCCATCTCACCCAATCAAGTGTGCTCGTGCTCGTGACAGTAATAAAGAGTTAAAACTTGAGAGAATTTGATCAATCGACCCAACCAAATCATTCCGTTGCCATCGGGAAGATAGTCCTTTTTTTAATCTCTCATCCTAGTACAGATTATTATAAACAAAGTGAATTGAGTCACCAAGTTATACATAATAGATTTGGATTCTACGAGTTTCAGTTGACATGTGAGAGATGAACGAGAACTAGTGATTTAGCGAAGGGAGTATCGCAGGGGTTATTATCGATCCTATGTTATAACCAATGTACGTCAACTATCCAATTAACTTTCTAGAGGCTGGAGCAACTACGCTATCGTATAGTGATGATGTCTTCAGCATTACGCATATGAATGAATTTTCAGGTTTTTGGCTTGCATGTCAAATTAATCTATGTATATAGGATGACCCAGCTGTGCGTATTTGGTCCACAACTTTTTTACTATTCAATATATGGATATGCGTTTTTCGCTAGCCAGTATGTATAGTTATCCTGCACACTTTAAAGATATTCTCATTATATACAAGATGTTTGTAAACAGGGTAGTGGATACTTAATACTTAAACGGAACACCCCATATATTTTCACATTATTAGTTTCTACATAAATAAAATATTGGAATTTTCTTCATATCTTTATGGGTCTAGCTCTTTCGGTTTCGGTATTATCCAACGTTCGATAGTATTTTTGATAAGCTTTCCACAGATATGCGGTTTGCATGGTGAAAATACAACTTATGATGTTCTCGTGGTAGAATATCTAGATGATAAATTCTACAGGCTAACAGAATACAATAACCCATATTGATTAATTTTTGATGTGACAAGCAATACTTAGTTAATAATGAAGATAGCTGATAACGTTAGGATCAAGATAAATTGTCATTCAACTTATCAGATTCCCTGACAGTAGTGGCAGCAGCCACTTGCAACGGAAAAAATACAAATTGCCTTCTAGTGAAATACATTTTTTGGAAAATATCGATAAATGTTCAAAATTCACCATACAAAGCGCATATCAGTGGGAAGCTCCTCAAAAATGCTATCGACACGTAGAAACAAACAAATAAAGAGTGTTATTCAACTTTTTGCGTTTCAGCATATCTTGGATAGTAGACTTCCGCGGATAGCTAATCTTGAAAATTCTTTGCTTTCGGATGGATTCCGCCAAGAATTTTTAACACCCTGTAAAGTCTTCGCGTGCTTGGACCAAAAGTCAACGATTTTCTGAAACTCCAAGCTATTCTAAAATTTTCTGAGGGAAGTTTGTCAGAAAATATTCCTGGCCTACATCGATGCTTCAAATGTGGGTATTTCTTTAACTGAAATGTTGAATAATGTCGAAACGTTCCATTATTTTTTACGTAGAATCTAATAATGTAGAAATATGTGGGGTATCCTTTTCCATAGATATTTCCATGATCGGTGTTCATCAGAGATCTCCTCTGTTGTTCCACCGCGAGAGATACCATTAGTCATTAACTCGTCACCCCTCCATTGTCACGCTCGAGACCTGTCGAACATCTTCTTACCAGACGTTTTTTTTTTGTCTATCGAACAACGAAGTTGTGGAACTCTTTCCCTATGACTATAACCTCCAAACCTTTAATAAAAATTTGAATGCCTAACTCGTTTCCCAACATTCCACTGCTGGCTCAGACGATGTTCTTCGAACATTATAGTTTCCGCTCTCGTATAGTATAGAAGTATAGAAAAAAAAATGAAACGTGTGGCACTCGGGGACTACCGCGGTAAAGCTATTGCATAGCACTACGCCACTGGAAAAAGTTGGGCAGAAAAACATCCACTACCCCTTCAAAATCTTCACGAATTATTAGTAAAAAAGAGTATCATCTTGATCTCTATGAAGAGTATTCTGTGACAAGCATAGATAACTCTACTACCGGTAGTAGAGTTATCTATGGTGACAAGTGTCAGTTGACTTGTAAACACAATTTTATACGAAAGTTTTAACGTTCAGATCTCGATAGCGCTTCCGGCTCCGGGATTTTCACGTGGCCTATCGAAATTAGAAGTTTGGGCTGTGGGCCACTAGCTTTTACCTGCTTTCGGTATATTTAAGTAGCTAGAAGATTCCCTTTCGTACGTCGCATGTCAGATGCTAGTAGGTGATAGCTGAGAATACCTCAAACTGTTTTAATTAAATTTTCCTATTTAATCGACATTTTGGGGCCCGAGACTATGCTATTTAGTTGGGCCCGTTCATAAACTAACGACATGGAGCGAAAACCGCATGCGAAAAGTCCTCGTTAAGACGTGTACTATGTACCGTAAATTTGTACTTTTCTAACTCGCGAGCTACGCGCTTCTCACGTGAACGTCATTCGATTTATCGAGAATTAACCAATTCAAAACAGTTTTCGACCCACTTTGGGGCTATCACGACCTTTTAAAAGGTTCAAAGTTAACATTTCGACAATTTTAAGTTCGGCCGAGCTACATGGTAGGCGGAATGGTGGGTCTTAGGATATTTCGTTACGGTATTTGTCTTTTGTTTTTTTTTCTTGATTCGGTCGCCGCACTCAAAGCCCGCGATAAAAGCTATATGCAATAGCTTAAAATGTCCAGGACAAGTTCCTGTGAACCATTAGATGAACCGATTAACTCAGCCTGAATTGAGGTCGAGGGGTAGTAAAACGAGCAAAGCTTGCGAATTTCATTTTAACTGTATCTGTAACCCGATAGAAATCTAATGATATCATTTGGTTGATGATGGTCAATTTCAAATAATGAATATAGTAATCGTAACAATATATTCCCACATGTCCGATTCCGGGAATTCTCTGGAACTACTCTTTATCATACGGTATTATATATTCTTCACTTCAGATTTACTGAAATAAAAACATGCAGTTTCAGACGTCCAGGGCTTGAATGGAAAGATAATCTTGAAATATGTATTAAGGAGCCCATATATTCTCGGTTTTTGTCGCAGTTTAACCCGTTCGTGTTTGCAAGCACAATTTTAACACACACCCTTGATTTTATCACTAATGTTACCCGCTTAATATTACCGAAATCTCTGTTTGTCCACACATTCTCGTACTTTGGTCAGTATTCTTTACCTCGTTGGCCAAGGTGATCTTTGTTTAGTCGGAATTACTGTTGTTATGAAGAAACGACATAGTAAGAGGAGGCGTTCCAAGGATGGTTGATAAATAAAGAGAAAGAATTCTATCATATTATCTATTTTTCAATAATATTACTCATGTTAAAACATTAAGTTCTGTAACTGTCAGAATTACTTTTCGACTGAAGTTTCTAGAACTACAGTTGCATTATCTAATTCATAGTAGCCGTGAGCGCGTATGTTAGGGTACGTTCAGAGTGCACGCGAGAAAACGATATCGCGAGTCGGCTTCTAGCTAGCGAAAAACTCGCGCTTACAAGTTCAGGTAACTTGAACGCAAGGTGTGGTCATAATACAGACAGTTTGCTCTATGCGGGTAGATGGTTTAGAATAAAGCGCACTCTTGATTACGGAGTTATCCCAGCAAGACATTGTATGTTTAACTCTAGCTGCTAAAAGTATTAGGTATCATTTTAGCAAAAAAAACATAATTTGTTCATATTTCACAAATTGAGGAAATTATATTAATAAAATAAATGCAAGTACTGATAATTTTGGAACAGGCCTTGCAGAATATACGATCGCCATTCATAATAATTTCAGGGTAGGCCTTAATCCATAATGAATTACACTTCTACATTTTAAAAGTCTTTCAAGCCGTGCACAAAACGACAATTCTATAATACCCAACTATAGTACACTATTTATAGTATCAAACAATAAAATGTACTGATAAAAAGTTGTCAACACGATTGTAACTAACCTACCCTGGAATTTTACCAATCTTCCTTTCCAAGAATATCTTTCTGAGAATTTGTGAATATTGTAATCGAAAATGCTCGGTCAAATGCTCGTTCGTGAATAAAATAACAAGTATATCATATACAAGGTGTTCCATCTGAGAAGAGCCACCCCGTATATTTTTTATCCCATAGTGAGTGGAAACACGGAACACGTGGAATGATTTTGTTTGGGGGACTTTTGACGTATATTTGAGGCTGGAACGAGCAACCTCCTAATAGGGGGCACTTCAACCCCTCAAAATTGAATAGGGGATAGGGGTTGAGTGATACGTCATTTGGAAGGTCTTGGAAACATCTTTACAACGGTGTATGGAAAACGTGAATTTGATGAACCGTTTTCGCCAGAAATTGATTTTGTTGCTCGAATGCGCCACCTTGAATATTTTGGTTAGTTGTACAATGTACAAGCTCATTTTTATTAAGCCTTTTTTACAAATTAAACAATCTTCAAAAAATCACGTTTGTAAAAAAATTGAATTGTGTTGTCATGCTTACAATGAGAAAAATTAAATCTGCGTGTTTAAATCAAATGTTCAAATTGTCCTCCATTGACTTTCATACAATAATAGATTCTCTCAAACTAATAAATAAAAAAACAGCAAAACATTTCCTTACGTTGCCTTCATTTTTTGTTCTTGAAGGTGTTTATCTGGTTTTAACGTTTCTTCGATCATTTCATGATTTTAATCAATCTGTTGAGTTACTACTTTGCTGATTTGTTTAAAATTTCAAAAAAAATTGTGTACATATTGCAAGAACGTGTTGAGCTGGTTAGCCTTTATTACCAAAATCAAAGTTATGCCCGAGCGGCTGCAAGGATATTTAACGAATACCATCCTGAACGTAGCGTTCGCCATAATTACGTAATGGAATTGATTTCAAAATTTGTGGAGACGGGTTCAGTAATGGATAAAAAAAGGGCACCCATTGGAATTGTTAATGATGAAGTAGCAGCTGTGGCGGTATTGAGACAACTTATGCCAAACACGCAATCTGTACGGCAACTTTCTGCAGCTTCCGGTATTAGCCAATCTAACATTTCCAGAATTTTACATAAACACAAGTTCCATCCGTACAAAATTAAATTAATTCAGGAATTAAATGATGATAATTGTGATCGAAGGCAAGAGTTTTGCGAAATTATGGTCGAGCGTATCAACAATAACCCAAATTTCTTGTACAACGTTTGCTTTTCTGACGAATGACCTTTTTTACTTAATGGAGAGGTTAACCGGCATAACTGTAGAATTTGGAGCGATACAAATTCTCATGTATTTCGAGAAGCTCACACTCAACATCGAGAAAAGCTAAACGTTTGGGTAGGAATTTTGAAAGACCACCTAATTGGACCTCCGTTTATTCCTGGTAATTTAAATGGCCAAATTTATCTTGAAATGTTGGAAATGCGATTGATGCGTTAATAACTGAACAATTAGAAAACGATCCTCTACTACTTGAACAACAATTGAATTTCCAACAAGACGGAGCTCCTCCTCACTACGCCGCACCAGTTCGCCAATACCTCAATTTGCAATACCCCGGTCGTTGGATTAGAAGAATAGGTCCTATGGAGTGGCCTTCCCGATCTCCTGACCTGAACCCTCTGGACTTCTTCTTGTGGGAACATCTTAAGTCCAAGATTTTTGTGACTCAGCCTGAAAATTTGGACGAACTACGCCAACTAATTGTAAATGAGTGTCGTCAAATATCTCCAATTATACTGAACCATGTTAGAGACGGTTTTCAGTCAAGATTGTATTATTGTATGGAAGTCAATGGAGGACAATTTGAACATTTGATTTAAACATTCAGATTAAATTTTTTTCATTGTAAGCATGACAACACAATTCAATTTTTTTACAAATGTGATATTTTGAAGATTGTTTAAGTTTGTAAAAATGAGTTTGTACATTGTACAAATAACCAACATATTCAAGGTGGCGCATTCGAGCAACAAAATTAATTTTTGGCGAAAACGGTTTATCAAATTTACGTTTTTCACACCGTTGTAAAGAAGCTTCCAAGACCTTTCAAATGACGTATCACTCAACCCCTCTCCCATATTCAAGTTTGAGGGGTTGAGGCCCCCCCTATTAGGGGGTTGCTCGTTCAAGTCTCAAATATACGTCAAAAGATGTCTCCCAAACAAAATCATTCGACGTGTTTCGGGAGATTTTTCCACTCACTATGGGATAAGAAATATACCGGGTAGCTCGTCTGAGATGGAACACCCTATATGGAATCAGAGAAATGCAAGAATAAATGAAATATATACCACAATATGCAATTACTGTTAAAATATGCAAAAAAATTACAAATTTGGCAATTTATGCAAAGTTTGTATATATATGCATGGTACACAAGATACGCGCGCCGTATTCATCATTATTCTTATGTTATATGTTCAACACTACATATGAGAGCAGAGAGAACATACATGATGCTGTCTGTACCATATCGATTTCGTACAGATACTAAGAATCGTTTTGAGAACTTTGTTGAGAAGAGAATGACGTGTAAAGATGAAAGAGGACCTGCCTTTCCCAGGTTTCTTAATACTGGAGTGAATTAAGTCAAGCGTATGAAACGGATGTATTGTATTCCAGCTTTACAAAAATCACTCTGCTAATAGAGTTTCCATGTTTCTGGATACTCCGATGTCTGATATAATAATAATAACAATAAAATTGTTGTAATTAATGCGAATTCATATCGATTGAAACAAAACAATAAACAGAGCGAAGCTCTGTTGGAAAATATAAGTAACCATACAACTGGCATCCTTCCCCCAATGTTGGCCATCAATTAAGCGCTGCATTTCCGTTTACCGTATATATCTGGATTCTCCGGAACGCAAGCAAATTCAAGCATAAATTCAACAATCTAGATGGCCTGTCACTGTGTTTATGTTGCAAATCTGTCTGTGTATGTTCATTATGAGCATAATTCACAAAGATTGCGATTGTTCATCTAATTATTCCGTAGAACAGTTATAATTCTGAATCCAAGAAATAGCTTGCTTATTATTTGTGACCATTAAACTTCCGACACTCAAGCAACTTGTTCCTGAACAACAATTGGTAACATTATCGCAATAGCAAAAGAGCAGGACGAATTCAATAACATACATCAAAACAACGTCGAATAGGTTCTTCACAGTTTAAATAGGAAATCATAAATCACGTATTAAGCAGAAAAGGGTCTAAAAGAAGCAAGTGCTTTTCAGAATACTGTTAGCTAAGATTAAATTTATGATCATATTCGAAATGGCAAGTTGATAACTTGCTATAGTTTAAATGAAGGTTTTACCCTGCCTTTTCCTTTGAAACTACAAATTATTCAAATAACCATGACATAAGACGGCAGGATACAATTTTCATTCATATATAAGTTCAAGGAAGTCTAAATGATGTCATAAAATTAAGGGGCAAGCCACTCTCTCATTGGGTAAAACTTACTACACCTAAACATATTGCGCAAAGAGGAGTGGGTATCCAAGCTTATAAAAAATAAAACTCACCACACTAAAGTCAGTTATATTCTCAACTTCTTGAGTTGAATCTTCCTTTGAAAATTTCCCGAATCACTTGAATCATATTTTAGTAAGCTTTCTAAGTTTTCTATTTAATCTTAAGTGGTGGTGTTTAGAATGGTAGAATTTTTCATTAGAATCAAGTCAATTTATTGAATAAATAAAATTCAGAATTCCTTCTATAATTAAATTCATAATATTTTTATTTAACTCTCAACAGCTACCTGGGACTATAAGTTTGTGACGTTACTGATCGATCTGGAGTAGAAATACATTATCACTGTTACCTGGCGAGAGCCAGATGAGTATATTTATCATGTATTCACTTGTTTCTAAATAATCGATTTTTCTTTAAAACTTCTCAATGAACTAATACTAGTTCCATTTTCGGCATGATATAATTTATTTTCCGAGCTTACAGGTGATCTAAAACTTTCGTTGTTGAGTGTAGAATGGATACGTAAATAGGCTTTGATTTAATTGATCCGTGGTAATCAACGTATCGCGAATAGCGTGTGGAAATGCACTTAATAATTTAATTAAGTAATACACCCTATTTCCGCCTGCTGAAAGCCATATAAGAATATTTTGTATGGTGTATATTTAATTACACGCCATGTTTGGCATTCCGTTTACCGGTTCCTTCGTAGATGCTTATTCTTACACTATCGTATATTATACCAAGCAAAATGTTTATTTACAGTATATTGCAATTTTGAATATACTTAGAGGCATAATAGTTTTCGTGCGGCATATGTCAGATTATTCAATATGATTTATCATTATTATCCTCAATAGGGTCACGGATATTAGTTCATAGAATCGGAAAGGAAATTCCTTGAATCTACAATTTTTACAACAAATCTTTCATTTTGTCCTTTTATTATCTGTTTATAGAAGGAATAAATCACAAAGCTGTGCAAGCCTTCTTCAACATATTAAAGCAATGATTAATAGATTGTCCACCTGTTTTGTGCTGGTTATAATATTTCATTGAATTATTCTTATACGAGAGCAAGGTGAAAAGTCCCTGAAAAATAACAGATGGCGCCCAATCAAAAATCCCAAGTGACATTTGTGATGTACCATTTTTAACTAGAAGGCATTAAAACTTTCAGACATATGTCATTCTGTTTTGTGTTGGCACCCATCTAACGACCGTATGGCAACTTCGTAGGAGTGTTTGGTGATGTTCAAGCGCGATAAGAAGGACTTTTTGCGCCGTTTCGTAGCCGTGGACTAAGCATGGATCCATCACAGCACACCAGAGTCCAAAGAACACTCGTAACAGTGGACTTGTCCGGGCGAATCAATGCCGAAAGAAGCTTAAATGGGTTTTTCGGCCACCAAAGTCATGGCGACAGTTTTTTGGGATGCACACGGTATCATCCATATCGATTACCTTGAAAAAGGCAGAACAATCACCGGCATATATTATGCAGAGTTGTTGTATCTATTCGACGAACATTTGATGTGAAATCGGCCGCATTTTATTTATTTATTACAAACGGAAAATACATTTCATTTTCACAGTTGAGAGAAAAAAAACAAATACATATAATTATTTGAAATAAAATTATCAAAAATAACAATACTACTCGTATACTTGTTGTGCACAAACATATACAATATAACTAAAAATTAAATAGAACGAGGAAGTTTAAGATTAAAGGAAGTACTAGGAAGGGAAGTTAAATCCTCAAGTTTGGTATACTGATTGGCATTTCTCATTATACGTATAAGTGGAGAGTAAAAAGAATAATTTGTTGAACAGTAGGGAACATAAAAAATTTGAGTTGAATTCACAGTTTGTCGTGTAAGACGTTTGGGATTGTGAAAGTTAGCTGTTAAGTAAAGTGAGATAACTTCGCAAGAAATTATATTATTAATAGACTTAAAAAGTAGTTTAAGATCGAAGTGTAATCTTCTCACAGTAAGTGGAACAATGTTAAAAATAGTTTCAAGAAAGTTATAATCTCACTTCCACTTGTCATAACGTATTCCACTTTTGAAAGCCAAATATCTCAAAAATTTATGCTGGACCTTTTCAATATTGTAGGAATAAACGTTATAATAAGGACATCAGACGGTCGAGCAGAAATCAAGATGTGACCTGACAAGAGAAAAATATAAAGTTTTCAAAGCATTTATATTTCTGAAATCAACAGTCAATTTTTTTATAAATCCCAACATCTGAAGAGATTTGCCGATAATATGGTTAATATGAGGGACAAAACTTACAGATTTATCAAAAATCACGCCCAAATCTCTAACATTCAATTTACTGTCCAACGATGTACCATTAATTCGATAATTGCAAGTAATGGGACTTCTCAGATGGTGAAATCTCATAACATTGCACTTTGAAATATTGAATTCCATTTTGTTGATAGTGCACCAGTTCGACATGTTATCTAAAGCTTTTTGTATCAATAAACATTGATCTACAGATTTTACTTTGAAAAATATTTTCGAGTCGTCCGCAAATAGTAAGAATTTGATATCACAAGGGAAAACATCCTTGATATCATTAATAAAAAGTAGAAAAAGTAATGGACCAAGATGTGAGCCCTGAGGAACTCCAGCGTGGACATTTATTACCTTGGAGTAGTTATTTTTTATTCGAACTATTTGCGAACGATTGGAAAGATAGCTCTTGATCCAAGGAAGTATTGGGCCGTCTATGCCAAGTGATAAAAGCTTAGAAAGAAGTATAGAATGACTTACCCTATCGAATGCCTTAGAAAAATCAGTATAAATAGCATCTACCTCATACCCATCCTCGCAAAGCATCGACAATGTAATTCATGTATACTAACAAGTTAGTTTCAACTGAGCGACAACTTACGAAGCCATGTTGTTCAGCCATAATATGATGTCTTAAACTACCAGTGAGTTGATCAGTTACTAAACTTTCAAATACTTTCGGAATCGATGGCAGAATGGAGATTGGGCGGTAGTCTTTTATATTCTCACGGTCACCAGATTTGAATATGGGTGTAACAAAACTAGTTTTCCAAATATCAGCAAATTTACCTTCGACGAGGGATCTATTGAAAATTTTATGTAATGGTCTGGAGAGTACAAATGAACAAGTTTTGAGAAGAATAGGTGGAACGCCATCAGGACCTGGACTGGTTTCACTTTTGAGTGAATTTAACTTGTTCCATATATCACTAGTTGAAATTGAGAATGAATTTGCAGTAATGTGAACTACGTTATTTGTATGGTCATCCGAAGCAGTTCAGCGAATGCGTCAGCAATATCCTGACCATTATTAAGGATTGTATTATTATAAGACATCAAGTTAGGATATTCATTAGAATTCCTTTTACTATTGACAAAGCTCCAAAAACTTTTAGGATTTAATGAGATACTGGTTTCAATTTTCCTAATATAATTGGAATATCTGTATATTCCATACGACCACATTTCGATCTTAAACTAGAAAAAATATGATAGTCAGCTTCAGATCCGGAAATTTTATATTTTTTGTGTGCTTCTTTTTTTAGAAATATATTTTTCTTTAATTTATGAGAATACCAAAATGGAAAATTAAATAATTTACGTGAGCCAAACTTTTTTAGAGGAACGAATAAATTTATTGCTTCCAATAATTTATCATAAAATAAGTTAAGCATTTCTTCGAAAGTAGGATCTAATAATAAGCTATCCCAGTTAATGGTCGACAAATACTCATTAACTGAGCCAAAATCAGTGTTCTTAAAATCAAAGGAGTAACCTTCACTTTTAAGGATATCATTGGGAAAGTATACAAAATTAATTGGAATCACAGTTTCAAAAGCTGGATGGTGACGGTCAAGGGGAAGAAGAGGGAATGTTTCATTAGTAGTGAGCAAGTTTGAGCTAAACAATAGATCAAGAGTTACAATGCGGTAATTTTTAACATAATTGCATTCAAAAAGATTAACAAAAGAGCATAGCTGATTTAAAATAGGTGAGGCACTTTTCTGACAAGAAATAGCCGCACTTGATGCTTCTGAACTGCCACAAATGTTATTATTACTCCAGTTTAGGTTTGGTACGTTGAAGTCGCCAAATACATAAAAGGGAATACTGGGGTAAGTGTTTTCGAGATTTTCTATTGAGCTGCAGAATTCATCGTACTTTTCTACTGCTGATCCACTGTTGATCACTGCTGATGAAAAAGTGATCTTCCACCAGGACAACGCACCGGCCCACAAGTCCACAGTCGCAATTGCAAAATTACATGAATCACGCTACGAATTGGTTCGTCATCCACGATAATATCTAGATTTGGTACCCTGCGATTTTTATTTATTTCCAAACTTGATGATATGGATCGGCGGAAAGAGATTTGGCTTCAAAGATCAACGAGATCATCACTGAAATAAACGGCTATTTTGAAGGATTGCCGAAATCGTATTATTTGGAAAGAATCGAAAAATTAGAAAGAAATCATTTCTTGTTTCATGTTTCAGGGACTTTTTATCTTGTCCTCGTACCATATCTATTGAATGGAGACAGTGATATCGAGCTTACTCATCGATTATACACATCTTCCGTGGTTTATTTCTAGATGCAGGTATAATATATAAATAAATAGCATCAAAATAAGGATGTTACTTACTTATTCAAATTTGATGTCATGCTGTTTCAACCATTCTTGTTTATATTCCCTCAAGATCCGAATTCTCTTTGTAGATATATTTGGTAATTCCATGAGATCTCTACAGGGATCGACCATTTGCACAAGGAATGAAAGTTGTACAAAACGACTCAATGTAACCTTTAGATAAACTGGGTTCACGTAATTCTTGTAAACTCTGCTGCGTTATGTGTTTTTATATGAAAATGGAACATTAACCAATAGCAATTAATAATTTGAAATATTGCGTTTGATTTTCCTTCCTGGAATGCACATGATGTCACCGAATGTCCAATTAGTTGAAAAAAAACAAGTTATTGAGAACTTGTAAGATCTTCTAAGAATGATTTTATAACATATGATCAAAAATCATTAATGTTATATTACATTTTTATGAGAGTAGATAGAAGATAAGTCTGTACAGGGTAGACAAATTGCGATATTTGTATAAGGTAACTCGGTAAGTATGGGAGATACAAAAAATTTTTTGGTCTTGGCTTGTTGAAGGAGCCAGAATTAATAAGATTTTCTCTTATCTTTTTAAAATAGCTTCATTAGGTTGTCTTCTTTCTGGATAATGATTGAAATATATTTCAAATGCAACCTGACAATTGTTTGAGTAAAGTTTTCTAACATATCATAATTTTCTTAATTTTCGTCTCCACTTTTACGATTAAATGAGTTAGATGTTATTATGACGGAAACCAAATTGTTAATACGCAATTTACTGACAAACGGATAAACACTGTCATAGATGACACCCGCCTACTTGGAAGAAATATAACAAAAAACGCAGTAAAATAGTAAAATATTATTTTCGCTATCAAATACCGGGATATCAGAAATTATCTTGGTCAAGGGTGGTTGTGGAATCTAAAACGTGTGTCTTACTTTACGTTTGAAATAATTATGTCACTGTCACACTGACATCATCAATAATCTACAAATTTCATACCTATTTATTTCAGTTGTAAAACAATAATGAACTACAAATTAAAAATTATCTTGGTCAAGGGTGGTTGTGGAATGTAAAACGTGTGTCTTACTCTAAATTTTTGAATATGTTTTGTTGTGTCAGAATCTGTTAAGTCATTCATTGTGCCGAAATTTTCTAATCCAGTTTTTGAATCATGCCTCTTACCACACAGCGCAAAATTTTCATGATTGAAGCCTATTTTCGAACGGGTGCGCTAGTTAATGGAAATTGGCAATAGAGTCAACGTTTGTGTTTGGACAATTTTCGAGAGCACTTCCCAAACGTGGCAATATTACCGGACAATTTTTATGCGTGCTTTACAAATGTGTTGAAGTGTTTTGCGAATACTGGTTGTGTGACTCATAAAAAAGGTGCTGGTAGACCAAGAGTTCGTACAGAAGAAGATTTTCGCAACTCCCGTAAATAATTTGCAAGAACTTCAACAAAGAATAGTTCAGCAATGTGCAACCATAACGCCAGTAATGCTGCAAAACGGTTTTCACAGCAAGAGGATGTGCGTCAACTTGTGCATCGAACAAAACGGGGGACATTTCCAACAAATACTGTAATTTAGTTTTTCTTGTTACTAAAACAGTTATTTCATAATTTGTAGTTCATTATTGTTTTACAACTGAAATAGATAGGTATGAGATTTGTAGATTATTGATGATGTCAGTGTGACAGTGACATAATCATTTCAAACGTAAAGTAAGACACACGTTTTAGATTCCACAACCACCCTTGACCAAGATAATTTTTGATATCCCGGTACTTACACATCAAAACTGACTCGACATATGATGCGGATTTTGAAAGAAAAAAAATTCTTTTTGATTAAACCATAGCAACTATGATTCTCATTTGAAAAAATACAACTTCACGTCATAACTCGAAATAGCACCTTTTTTATCGAACGCCACTGGATTATGCAGAGCAAAATGCCTCAAGAATGTGAAGTTATTTTCTTCTAACTTTACAAATAACTTCATGTGTCGAAAAATCGAACTTTAATTTATAACTGGAAAGCAAAAAGCGATAGAAAATGTTTGTGTCCGCCAGTGAATTTGTCTAAAAAAAAAAAATAACGAGAATGTGATTTCCATTTTTTTGTATCATCTGTGCTAAGGGTCATTTGAAAAACTTTTTCGATCGGCTTGGAGAAGCGATATAAGACCCACCTTGAATAGTAGACTTCCGCGAATAGCTAATCGTGAAAAATGTTGCCTTCCGGATGGATTACGCATCACAATAGCACGACTTGAAGCCGATGTTTCGCCAACCATAACAGGTGGCATCTTCAGGGCAGGCTTCAGTTCAAGCCTCAAGCCAGCCTTGAAGTTACCACCTGTAATGTATTGCGAATAATAATAATAATAATAATAATAATAAGTTTATTCTCAAAAAAATACAGTAATACAATATACAAATAAATAGAGCTTGTTTATAAACTTAAGAGTCCCTGGAAGGTAAAACCTTGTGTATGGGTGTGTGTTGCGTTTTCTATTTTTAATTCGATTTGGTTAAAATTTAAGAATTTGCTCGTATATGATGCCATAATTACTACTACACTCACATATCAAAAAACACGTACTTACATATAAATGCCCTTAATTAGTGTATACAATAAGTAGGTGTTTCAATCATAGTAAAATTTGTAAATGTTACCAATAGATATTAAATGCTAAATACTAAATGCTTACATAGGAGTCATCTGCCGTTTAATTTTATGTATTTAAATTTATGTTCACGTATATATGTAACAATTTTTAATATCAATTATGCCATGTATCTTTATTCTTGACGTTTTACCAATATATAATCTAACATTTTTCTTAAACAGCCTATAATTATTTATTTCCTTTATTTCCTTTGGTAAACTATTGTAAGCTTTCGGGGCAAGGAATACGTGACTTCTTTGTCCCAAAGTCTTATTTATTTTTGGTATTGTACTCGTATACATATGTGTCTGTCCTCTTGTATCATACAAATGTGAAATTTGTGTAGCTTTTTTCCTATTTTGATAGAAGTAAAACGTTACGGCTTCGAAATATAATTGTCTAGTATCTTTGATCCCGGAAATTTTATACAAGGTATCGGTGCTAAAGCGAAACGGCTTTTCAAAAATTATTTTCAAAATCCATTTCTGTACTATTTCAATTGCTTTCATATAGTGATTTGTGATTCCTCCCCATGATAAAATGCAGTAGCTCAATAGAGATTGTACGAGTGCTGAATATACTATTTTAAGTTGATTTTGATCACAGAATGTTTTTAAGTATTTAATTCTTGATACCGCACCTCTCGACCGTTTTACCAAGCTTTTAGCATGTGAATACCATCTCAGATGACAATCAATCTCTATACCCAAATACTTAACCGTCAAAGCTCTTTGTATTATAAATTCTTTATTTTCCAATAGTACTCGTAGATTTTCGAATGGTGGTAATTGATTTTGTGTGATGGTAAATGGCATAAACTTTGTTTTATCTATATTTATCGTCAATAATTTGTTGTTCAAGAACCGTAAAATATTTTTTAAATCAGTTTCTACTATGTCTTTGACACTGGACCAGTCCTTCGATTTATATAGGGTAACCGTGTCATCCGCAAAACTTATAATGTTTGCTATTTTAGATGATTGGAATATATCATTGACATAAATCAGGAAAAGTATCAGACCCAATATAGCGCCTTGCGGGACACCACATCCGATTTCTCTTTCTGTACTTATTTCCTTATTATATTTAACTACTTGTTTCCGATTTGACAGATACCTCTCAGACCGTATGAGTATAAGGTATCTAACAAAATATCGTTGTCGACAGTGTCAAAAGCTTTTGCTAAGTCGACGAAAACACAAAGACATACTTGATCATCATCCAAACTTTTGTATATTTCCGAGGTCAAACTCGCAACTGCATCCTGAGTCGACTGAGTCGAATGTTCATGAAAGTTATTTAAATATGATTCTGGTGCAGTTTTTCCAAGCTTGAATAGAAAGAAATGATCCTTAGCAACGTAAAAGTTAGCGATTTTTATGTCTATCACTTCGACCTTGGAATTATTCGATTGTGTCACGCAGTTATAAAATCTTCGTAGTCCAAAACTTTTTCTTTTTTAATGATTTTCCACTTGGTGGTGGTTCTAGTCGACTAAGATGAAGGTGTGACCCGTTTCAGAATATTTGAGATAAATTGAGATACAGTTAGTTTCGAGTCAGTTTATCACATGAACGAGGAAACAGTATAAGTTCCAATTTTTTTGCGCCGAGCCAGTATCCATCCAGAGACATGAATTTTTCAGCATCTCTATAGAAAAAGTCATTCAATATGACCGATTTGATTTTATTTGTTCGTCATATGATGAGAATAAATGATTCATTGAGTGAGATAATTCTTAGAGTAACTATCATTTTCTTAAGCATTTCACTTCAGGGAAGCATGATAACGCAAAAAGCAAAATAAAAGCAAAAAACTATAGCAAATTTTTCCGGCAGTGAATTTGTCTCGAAAATAAAAAGAAGGAGAATATGACTTCCATTTTTTTGTATCTCCTTTAGTTACCGAGTTAACCTATACAAACATCGAAATATGCCCATCCTGTACATATCGATTACGAACAGCTACTAAGGGTAGCTTGGAAAACTTTCTCGAGCAGGGAATAGCGTGGAGAAAGGATATAAGACTCAGCCTTTCCCAGGTTTCTTAATACTAGAGTGAACTAAATCAAGCGTATAAAACGCATTGTATCCAAGCTTTGCAAAAATCTTTCACACAAAATCACTTTGCTTCAGTTTCCATGTTAGCCAAGTTGGTCTACTCTTTCCCTAGTTTTCAAATGTTGACAAACAATATCATACCTTACACAATTCCATTACCTACTGAAATGTGTCGCACAAATTCAATATCACGGAAAAGCGGAATTAGCAAAAATATTCAAAATAATTATTTTGAGTTTGGAAATTCTTTTCATCTATCATAATAAAGTAGAATACCTCGAACTACTACTTTTGTGACATAAGAAACAATTACTCTCATTCGTTAAAAATACTGTTAAAGAACTGAGCACTCTTAGAATATTTTTAAGATATTAAATAATAATTACCCTAGTACACAAATTGTTTCTCAATCTACGCTGTACTTTTATGAACTTCTGATGATCCCTTACTCTTAATTATACAAATATCTTCAACAACCATATTGTACTTCAGTCGAGTCTCCGAGTTTTTTTCTCAAAAAGTGTAATTTTTGATGTCGGTAAATATTTGCCACCAAAGCTGCTGGAGGGTTGCCCCATTAGCAATACACGGCGTTTTCTATAGAAACATCGAAACGCTCGGCTTATCAACCAGGCTGACCTTCGGCTACCTAAGGTCTCATCCGATACCGAGGGATTTACCGCAGTTTGCCAAGATAGTGTAACCAACAGCTTGGTCTATCGCCACAACATGATGGGTATGCAGGTCCCTGATGTCAGCTGCAGGGCCTGTCGAAAGGCGCCTGAGACGTTTCTCCACCTGCTGTCGACATGTCCGGCAAAGGGGCCTCGGCGGACACCCATCGATTAATGCGGCCTACGGGTGCTGCATTACCATCTAAGACACTCGTATGGATAGACAAAGAGCCGGTGCTACCTTACATGCCAGGAGATATTGAGTCCGAAAAATGCCAGATCTACTGAAATTATCCGTTTCCGAAAGTCAGGTCCATACAAGCAAATAGGCCTGACATTGTCCTCCTCGATAAACAAACAAAGACTATGTATGTCATCGAATTCTGTGCACCGGCAGAGAAGAACATAGTATTGAAAGAGGAGGAAACATGCTCAAAGTATCAAGATCTCCTGTTTGGGCTCCGTACGCTATATCCAGGCCACAAGGTCGTATTATTGGTTCCGATCATGGGGGTTTTGGGCGGAGTTCGGTTTCGCTGCGTTTGGACTTGAATATCATTCCGCCCTGTGAGAACTCAGCGCAGATCTTGATAGACCGGATGCAGAAAGCAGTCATTCTGGGTCCAATAAGGCTACTTAGCGCACATGATTTAGGAACTTGAAGGTACTTACCGACCGGTGGAGAGTAGTAGCTTCGGTGAACTGACTTGGTTTTTTTGGCGCGATTGCTGCGAAGTCGTCGAAAAAGTATACGTTTATGTATTTTTTCCATTTCTTAGCCAATGGATATCTCAAAAAGTATGCATTCCCCTAGAAAATGTTGGTGCACATATGTTCAGATTCAAATTTTTCGACCAAATACTTGGATATCTCAAAAAGTATGAATTTGCCAAAGAAAAATTTGGTGCACATTGTTCAGAGTTAAATTTTCTTACGAAATAATTTTTAAAGATTTGAAATTTTCATTCGCTTTCCCGGAAAAATTTTGCAGATCGCTTTGAAGTGGTGAAAAAAAGAACTGTATTGGTTGCGGGCACCGTTTCGAGTGGTATTTCTGACATCCACCTTAATTTTTCACATAGACTTATACTATTTTATTGAACCACAAGGACAACCGTATCATCTGGTTATAAATATATATCACACGTTAAATATTTAACCTGCAGAAGTGTCCGGAATTCTCATTTTAAGATCCAAGTGACGTCATCGACGTGACGTCTGGATCTGTTTTAGGTCTTTATTCTGTGGTACATTTTGATAGTTCATGTGACAGCAAGTGTCAGTATAAAACAAGGTTATCTTATAATGTGAATAATTGCGAAAGTCAACGCGACAGCAGGTGTCAGTATGAAACATAGAGTTTTCAAATACATTATGTAGATCATTTGTATGAAATTTGAATATAACATAGAGTATAATATAACGTCTTTCATTAGCGGTTTCTTAATCATTTCCAATATATTTTCTGTTCCTATAAACATTTAAATTTCATCTGCAAGAGTATTCGGAAGCTATTTTGATAACAAAAGTGAGGAAATTCACGTTATTATCATTTAATCATACATTTAACCCGCCAAAGGGTGCGAAAGCGTAAGCGTAAGTGGTAAGAAAAGGAGAGTGAGGAATATGATGATTCTAAGAATCTCTGATTCACCTTTCTTGAACTTTCATTATTTATAGGAGTATTAGAGTTCTGTGTTATTACTGTCTATATCATGATTATTACTTTTACTGTATATTGAATAATTTTAAATTGAAATGCAATTTCCCAACGTAATACTTGGAGCAGTTTCTTTGCCTACCAGTGACATATACGCACATTACATGATAATGATAATGGACACGCCTCTACTTTTTATAATGTACTACACCTTTAGAATCGAGTTACATTCCTTCCGCATATACTTTGCTCGTAAATCAATCACAGTGTACCATTGAAATGTGACTTTTTAATATATGTCACGACCGCGTTTTATGATATTGTTGTTTTAAACATATATAATCAAGTATATCAACATTAGAAAGATTCTACATTATTCAATCATGACTTTCCCGTTATTCACTTTTCTAGTAGCACTCGTTTTGACTACGATTCAAGCCGCAATAATTGGAGGCCCTATAATTGCTGCAGATATAGTACCAGAGTCTGGTCTCAGTGGCACTTCTGCACTTCGAGGTAATCCTCTTCTTGGTCATGAGTTCGGTATTGGGCTGGAAGAAGGACTCTTTTGGTAGAAAGGTTTGCAACTGTGGCAGATGTGAACGATCGTGGTGAACTGGTGCATAATTCGAATATATTCAAATCAATTAAGTATAATGTATAATTAAATAAACTTAATTCGATACTGTTTTATTATAATGTTTAATTATCAGGTATCTTGATACATTATCGCATTGCAAAGCATATATCCTTCTCTCAGGCATATTAATTGTTTTTGTATGTTTACAATAAAAAGTATATTACTGTGTCGCACAATCTGCCTTTGTACTAAATTACTATAAATAAGAAACAATCGTACTTATCCGGACTTTACAGCGACCAAGTAGCCATCAAACTAAATAAGAAAACAAAATGTGGTTGTTTAAATACTATTTGGGGATAATAATGTAAACAATAGGTTACCCTCAGCTGGAGATAAATCGGAATTTAGTAAATTGCTTTTACGTTTGATTTATTCGTGTTTCGGGCGTCGCGTTTTATGCGGGATTATAAAACCTTCTCGTTTCGGGCGTAACCCCCTAGATGCAATAAAATGTATTTGCAATAACTTCTCGTTTCGTGCGATTTAAACTGAACGTCGGAAACTAAATAATTATGTAGGGACCTTCCTACCTCCAATACTTTATACTTTTAGCTAATTTAGAATACCTACTTTTATCTTAGAGATGTCTTAGTCTATCATAGGATCGGGTGGATTTTAGAGAAATAACAACTAATAATCTTATATGCAGTAGATATTTTTTATTTCTTAAAATTTACATTTGGGATACAAATTGACATGTCATAATAATAGTATTTACTGGTATTTACTCACACAATCGTTTAGTACAAAGGGCAAAAATTACAAAAATAATAGACTTATAGATATTAATATTAATGTTAATAGTAGGTACCTAATTCAAGAAAAATAATACATATTCTATTATTTACAGCTTATTCAAATTCTATTATATACATTATATACGAAATTGTTAAGCGGTGTCGCTCCTTGTAGCACACCCATATGAATTCATCATCTTCAAGCTATTGCTCGAAATAGTCGTTGAACTCACCAGGGCATCTTCCTGTGGGCAGTTTTCCATTATCAGAAGCCATGCCTCGGAAATCTACTCTTTTGGCAAATGTGCCAGGGCTGCACATGTTCCCTAATCTCTGTATTTTGTTTGTATCCTGTAAACAAACCCAACTTTTGCACTTTTCGCCACAGGCATTGATCAAAATGAAAATTACACCTTTGGTTTTTTACTTTTTGAGAGCGTTTATTGCTGCCCGTTCAAAGTCAATGTGGACTTTTTGTGGCTTAAATTTTGTACTTTTTTCCAACAGTGTAGAAAGTCTTTTATATGTGGCTCCTATTCTGGTAAAAGCGCATAGATGGCCGGAACAATCCTTGTGCTGAATCAGTGCTTCCCATATCTACGTGTATTGTATACAATTGGTCGAACAGTGAACAACAGCTTTTAAATGTCCCGTCCATAAGAAATTACGAGCCTTGGGATATAAGTGTCCTATCACTGCAAAAAACCAATATTCGATTTTCCTGGTCGTCGTCTATTGGCACAAGGTGTTACATTGTCTCCGGGATGACGATTTCTTGCCGTTTCTTTGGTAAAAATTTGATTCTCAAAACTTTTTGCCTGCCTCTGTAGAATCTATCTTTGATGCTTGCGAGTGTTGGTACTTCCACTAGAAAGTCAAGTCCAGCGTCCTTAACTTGCATCAGCACGAAATGAGAGGAATAAACGCGATAATTTTTAATCCGCCCGAAACGAGAGGGTTACAGGTGGTTTTTGATTTACGCACAAGACGCGTCGCCCGAAACAAGAAATCACCTCTCGTTTACATATTTCCATCGCTTCTAAATTACCTAGATATTTGTCTGTACTGTTTTGAAAGTGAAAAACTTTCTTATTTAAATGGAGTGACCTGTACTCAAAATATGTTCGGCTACCGCTGATATTATATCATTATTTTTCTTTATATAGGCAAAATGTTCGTTATAACGAGTTAAAATGTTCCTTTTAGTTTGACCCACATTGGACTCTTACATTGCAAAAATGGATGTTTTCGCTCTTGTTACTTTTCTCTCTGTCAAACAAGTTTAACTATCGAGCAGTTCTTTCAGATCAATAAATTTATCTTCCATTCTGGTTAACACATTAACGGATTTTTTTCTATCTTCCGTCATTAGTGTCATCTACTGATCAACTATATAAATGTTTTCAGCTTTTTTGACGGCGCCAAAGTGTCTATCAATATTCATGAAACTGTGGCCAACCTCTGGAAACTTATGGTCAACACTTCCCTGGTATACTAGATAATGCCAAAAGCAAACTATAAAAAGTTCTCATTTTGTCCATCTGCAGAATTGCTCGAAACTATGAAACGGTCATTTTCAATATCAAGGAATCATAAAACACTGCTTCCAACTTCTTCTGAGCCTCTACCACCTTCGTCATCGGTCCAAAGGTACCCTGTATTCAAAATGTTCGGCTACCGCTGATTTTTCACCATTATTTTTCTTTATATGGGGAAAATGTTCCTTAGAACGAGATAAAATGTTGCTTCTACTTTGACCCACATAACATTTTGAACAGGACTCACAACTGATTTTGTAAATCCTGGATTTGTCGAAATCGGAAACTGTATCTAAGGTGTTGCCAAAACAGTGTTTCAGCTTATTCTTACATCTATAAACTGGTTGTATTGAAAATTTAGAAAACAATCTATGGAATTTATTGATTACTGAAGAATGATAAGTGGAACTTTTGAATTTTATTGAAGTATTTGAAGATAATGGCTCTAATTTGTTTAGTTGGCTACGTTCCAATTTCCTTACCTGTTTAGAAATTAAATTATTGATCAAAGATTTGTGGTAACTAAATAAATAAATAAATAAATAAATAAATAAATAAATACAATTTGCTTTGTTATAATTTTGCTGGCTCAAATAGACGTTCAATAATCTATGAACAAGATTATTAAATGGAGCTATTCTATATCTAAATGGTGTAGCTGAATTTGCCGGGGTATGCCTATTTGTTTGAGTCGGTTTTATGTCAAATCCAAGTGATTACCATCTTTTATAATATTAATATCAAGGAAAGGAAGCCGATTTTCTGTTTCTATTTCGACAGTCAATCTCAGTGAATAATGTTGACTATTAAGCGAGTTCAAAAAGCCATGTGAATCGAAATCTCCACCTGTGATCGCGAAAATATCGACAACATATCTATAGCAAACTTTTAAATTATTATTATAATTATTGAAAATATAATTTATACTTTTAAAAATATCTTATGATTGGAAATCATTTATAATAATTATACTATATGAATATATACCTCATGAGTAGATTGAAATATAAAATGTCAGTATCAAGCTGCAGCTTCAAAACCAAAATAATGAGTTATAGAAAAATGGTTAAATAAATTTTGAATTAAACAAGTCGATAAATATAAAGTTTTAGTAATCACATGAATTACGTGAAATCCAGTAGCTATAAAAAAGGGGATCCATAATTAGAATAAACAAGACAATGACGAACTAGAGCTCAATTCCATTAGAAACTATAATAATTTTTTCTATAAATTAGATAATTTTAATGAAAAAATTCGAGAATAAAATTAAAAGAACTATTGCAATTAAAAGGAAATGAGAAAAGGGAAGACGAGCTGAATTCTTAGGATCGAAACCATATTAAAAGGTGAATTTTTTTTTCGATCAAAAAATGATTCCTTTGAAATAAAATTACATAATATAATTGAAATATTACTAAGTAAAAAGAATAAAATTATTATTATGATTAAAATAAATATGATTTATACTTTTAAAAATTTTTTTGATTGGAAATCACTTATAATTATACTATATGAATATATACGTCATGAGTAGATTGAAATACAAAATGTCAGTATCAAGCTGCAGCTTCAAAACCAAAATAATGAGTTATAGAAAAATGGTTAGATAAATTTTGAATTAAACAAGTCGATAAATATAAAGTTCTAGTAATCACATGAATTCCGTGAAATCCAGTAGCTATAAAAAAGGGGATCCATAATTATAATAAACAAGACAATGACGAACTTGAGCTCAATTCCATTAGAAACTATAATAATTTTTTCTATAAATTAGATAATTTTAATGAAAAAATTCGAGGATAAAATTAAAAGAACTATTGCAATTAAAAGGAAATGAGAAAAGGGAAGACGAGCTGAATTTTTAGGATCGAAACCATATTAAAAGGTGAATTTTTTTTTCGATCAAAAAATGATTCCTTTGAAATAAAATTACATAATATAATTGAAATATTACTAAGTAAAAAGAATAAAATTATTATTATAATTAAAATAAATATGATTCATACTTTTAAAAATTTTTTTGATTGGAAATCACTTATAATTATACTATATGAATATATACCTCATGAGTAGATTGAAATACAAAATGTCAGTATCAAGCTGCAGCTTCAAAACCAAAATAATGAGTTATAGAAAAATGGTTAAATAAATTTTGAATTAAACAAGTCGATAAATATAAAGTTCTAGTAATCACATGAATTCCGTGAAATCCAGTAGCTATAAAAAAGGGGATCCATAATTAGAATAAACAAGACAATGACGAACTTGAGCTCAATTCCATTAGAAACTATAATAATTTTTTCTATAAATTAGATAATTTTAATGAAAAAATTCGAGGATAAAATTAAAAGAACTATTGCAATTAAAAGGAAATGAGAAAAGAGAAGACGAGCTGAATTCTTAGGATCGAAACCACATTAAAAGGTGAATTTTTTTTTCGATCAAAAAATGATTCTTTTGAAATAAAATTACATAATATAATTGAAATATTACTAAGTAAAAAGAATAAAATTATTATTATGATTAAAATAAATATGATTCATACTTTTAAAAATTTTTTTGATTGGAAATCACTTATAATTATACTATATGAATATATACCTCATGAGTAAATTGAAATATATAAAAATAATCATACTATATCTACAAAATGTCAGTATCAAGCTGCAGCTTCGAACCCAAAATATTATAGAAAAATGGTTAAATAAATTTCGAATTAAATAAGTTGATAAACATAAAGTTTCAATAATCACATGAATTCCGTGAAATCCAGTAGCTGTAAAGAAGAGGCTCCATGAATAGAATAAGTATAAGGTGATTCATTATGTTCAAAATAAGTAAAATAGATAAATACATTCCTAAAATTACTGTAATTAATAATTATTGATTAGCTAGTTTTTATTATTTTTTATTAATCTGTGATGAGTCAAGTAACAGTAAGACCTGAAGATAATAAAATTAGATTATACCTAATTCAATAGTTGGGGATAATCTATCGAGATGTAGTTCCAACTTCCAAAAAGACGGCGTTACATGCCATCCCGCTCGGGGATCAAGTAATTTCGCGAAAAGGACCTCCAGGATGCGCTATACTATATTCAGTCGTGGGGTTATAATGCCCCAAATAATAGCATAAGATTTTATATTAGATAAACCCATCAAGATTGTGGAATAATATCTATTTTATTCCCATTTAAAGTTTCTGGGTTGATTTAGGAATGGCTTGCGTGTTATTTACGCCATTTACAATAGACAGACAAAGTTCCGTCGCACGCTTGTCGTTCCATAAACGACCATTTCAAAATGGTGCAGCATGTCATTGTGCTTTTGAAATGAGGACATGTACCGAAGTAACACAGAAATAAAATAAAATCCAAGCCAGACGGAATAAACAAGAGAATGAGGAACGTAATGTCAATTCCACTAGAAACTACAATAAAAATTTAACATAGCAATTTCCTTCGGCGCCTCGATGGATAAAGCACTTAAATGATTAATGATGCAATTTGGGAGATAAGTTACCATGAATATAGGTGCGGTTTATTATTTTGCAGAATGTGCAGTAATTGCTACGTTCATTAAACTTCTTCATTCAAACGTTATAGATATAACCAGTTCTTGTTCGAATGTGCAAGGATTTCTTTATTAGTTTTTCGCAATTACGCAAACACTTGTTTCAGTTTTTCTATTATTATATCTTGTTTACATATGCAACTGTGTCACTGTAACCAGGGCAGCAATTTTATGAGAACTTTGAAGGACGTAGTTGCAAGGGCGGATTAGTTTAATTGTACTGTGATCCGACATAATCAATAAATGAACACTTTTTTTAACTAAAACTATATCGTCATATCAGATACTACCTTAGACCATATATAGCCTGTTTACGATAAGTAAGAGATGATACTAACAATTCGAATGTTTTGACGGTTAATCACATTATGTAAAAAAATTAAATTCCTCTCCAAAATCGATCTTTAAGGTACAAAAGAGATGTCTAACAAGTACGTCCATGTTGAATAAAATAAAAACCTGTAAAAGACTTTTTGTGCAATATAATAAATAATTTTCCATTCTTATACAGGGGCTTAAGACCCCATCTAGATGAAATAGGCTAGCTACGCCTATAGTACCTACGCTTTTATCTATGTCAACCAACAAGAAGTTAGCAATAAGCCAACAAATTTTTGATTTTGCGGAATATTTAAAATGGGCCGAATTCCATCGTCAATAAATCAAATCTTATATTCCTAATAATTGAACTTATCTTGTCCCTGAGTGTAGTTACTGCATGACTATTCACTTGTGAAACAATTTTTCATCCCATACGTCCAATAAAGGAAAAGTCTTGTTTATTTCATTGCTTTCATTATCGTTCTGATACCATAAAGGAAGTTACTACCTACTTCCTACAATAAAAGTGTGTACTGCAGTTAATGTTACAATGCGTGAAATAGTGAATTATTCATAAAGAGAAAGTAGAACCAGATTACACAGAGTAATGGCCAGTGATATCTATTACAACCTAGACAGCAACATTTGTAGAAGTTCAAACACTGCAGCAAGTTTAAGGTTGATAGATAGTGTTAAAAAAAGGCCAAACCCGTTAATCCTTGAGAAATTGATCGATTTTGATGTGACAAAGTGCATTCTCTTCAAGATGTCATCAGAAAAAAAGTTGACCACAAATAAAGTAGCGAAAATTGTTTATATATTGTTTATAAACAATAAATAACCAATTTAATTAGCTCGGTTTTGAAAATTTCCACGAAAATAAAATCTTAAAAAAAAGACGCGGCGATGTGAATGACGCGATACTCTATCTACCTTAATGGTAAAATAAACACGTGGAAGATATTGTGACATAGTCTGTTCGTTGACTTAATTTTATTAATATGAATTTTATGAAAAACAATCACTTACACTTGTGGTCTTGCTCCAAAAAATACAATTTCTGGCCCCAACTATTAATTTATACATTTCATCCATTTTATCAAAAAACTCAAATTCTGAGTGTGCATATTATATAAAAATTAATAAAAATGGCACATTTTTTAATTTTTTCTTTATTTGTTAATAAGTAATCTGTTTATAGCATTTCAAAAATGTTTGTATGCATTTAAAGACCATAATAGCAATAAAATCGTACTCAAAAGGCAAAATTATCTGACAACGACTATAAACTCGACAATTTGGTCAAATTCGTATATTTAATAATAAATATAATTTGTTTATAACAAATTAGCAAATTTGGGGGTGTACTTTCGACAATATTGAAGATAAAATCGAACTTAGAATACAAAAATTATCCGAAAAGTACCCTAAAGTCGGAGTTTTGGTCGAATTCATCTATTTTGTTAATAAATAAATTGTTTATAACAAAAAATAGTCTTTATCCGATCAAAAATGGTCAAAATTTGCATTTTCATGTAATCTAAAAAATGAGCTTATTTAATTGTTCATTTATTGTTTGTAAACAATATAAACAATTTGTACAACTTTATTTGTGGCCAACTTTTTTTCTGATGACATTCTGAAGAAAATCAAATTCGATTTTTAATATTTTGATTTTCTGTGTTGATGATTGAATTTATATCTGTTTCTAGAAATAACATGTGCAATAAGTTTGATGATATAATGATAATACTATTTTTATGTAAAGGTTCTGGTGATTTTGTTTCTCCTGTTTGAATCCGTATAAAAAAGTACTAAAGTACATTTTATACTTTATAATCAGGCTAATGTCTCCGACAAAATTCAATCTAAATAGTTTCTCAACAACGGCGCCGCTATCCCTTTTAATAGTTAAAGTGAACTGCGTTTTGCTTTTCTTTCAAAGAACCAGTCTCAGGATCATGGTGAACATTCATAAATTACTCCTCGGATATTTATGCATCATCGTACTGTAAGAAATTTAGTAGAGAAGAATTCAAGAGCTAAAGCTTAGTCTCGGAAAATGCCGCAGTTAGAAAGAAGTTGAGCCTGGATTATAAACCGTTGTTGTTTCCCTGCGGGTATATTTAAAACCAAAAGTTGGAACTCATCCCTGAGGATTTAGTAATCACGCTTTAGAATGCAAGTAATATATAAGTCGGTAGACGGTATTTTAGCCACCAAATGTAAGTATGATTCAATAATATACAATCCTTCAGGGATAAAATTGTAATGGAGAGAATACAAAATCCGCAAATACGATAAATTGTATGTACGATATAACGTCAAAAGCTTTGACGTCATCACAGATTTTCTTAAAAACAATGAACCACGTCTGTTTACATTTTGGAATAGCTAGAAAATGTACTATGTAGTTTCGTCGACAATAAATTGAATATTAATCATAAATTCCAATGTATAAATTGTCAACTGGAAGGACCTTATCATTGTTGTCTTGGAAAAGTTAAACATCAACAATATGTTCCAGATAACTACAAAAGGCATCAGTTACACTGATGACAAAGCAATATTTTATTCTGCAGGCTCATGGGCTGAATTAAAGACCATTGTTGAATCAGATTTTCACAGAAGTTCAAAGTATTTTGAGAGTAAATTGTTGACTTTTAATATTACTGAACTTGTTACCGAAGTATCTTGTCTTAACTTTGACAATATACAAATAAATAAGACTATCATACATTATAAATAAGAAATCACATAGTTGGGTATCAAAATAGACTGCAATTTAACATTTTCATGTACAGTATATCTAAGTTAAATTACGAAAAATCTTATTATACCATAATTTTTTAACCCCAAACTAGTGAGCATTATATATTTTACTTTATTGCTCTGCATTTGTTGTACAGAATAATAACTTGGGGTGGATTAAAACATCATACACTCAAATGTAACTAATGAAAGTTCGATTTTCACTAATAAATTATAGTGGAGGGCAGTTATGATTTTCTGTGCAATATTTACGCTCGGTAACGGGACCCGGCTCAAAATGTTCGTATTGATGGCCCAAACAACATACCAAAAAGTTGAATTACCAAAATGGGTGCCACCCAGTTTAATTGGCCAAAAGCTGTTTTTTTGCGCTTTTTGATAGGTACATTTTTTTTTTTTTTTGAAGGCCTAAGAGATTTGGCTTAGGTTTGGGATTGATACCCTTTTATTCTGGGTGTCAGAGGAACCCGTTGGTTTAAAGCTTTTGAAAATCGGTTAATGCCCCCTCTCACAATATAAATATATATACATGTATTTTAGGAAAAAATTCAAATTGATCTGCAAGAGCCAATAATCGATCAATTCAGCTGAAAATTTAGGTAAAGGTAACTCTTTCCAAAAATAAAAAAATGGTTCTAGGTTTGGCCGAAAATCTTTGATGGTTTTCTCTAAAACTCAATTTTAGTCAATTTTTTCCAAAAAATTCAAATCCAAATATCTTTTGTCATTTTGGTGTTATCGAGATCTATTTGGTCTCAAATGAAAGCTATTTGTATGTAATTTAACTTATGGACGTCATCCATTCATTTCCAGAATTTGGACTGATTAATGGACATTTATTGTTATTATATATTTTGGATATGATTTATGATTTTTATGGCGCAAAAAAACAGTTTTTGGCCAATTAAACTGGGTGGCGCCCATTTTAGTAATTCAACTTTTTAGTATGTTGCTTGGGCTATCAATACGAACATTTTGAGTCAGGTCCCGTTAACGAGCGCGAAAATTGCACCAAAATTCATAACTACCCTCCACTATTAGTGAAAATTGAACATTCAGTAGTTATTTTATTTGTTTAGAATGGATTTTCATCATGTAATGGCTGATTATGCTCAATTTTGAAAAATGTTAGTGCATCAGGAAGTTTTATAAAAGATTCTTTTAAATTTGGCTTCCATCATCATTTGAATGGAGAGGGTTTATCCCCCCAAGCCAATAAGTTGCGCCCATTGTGCTCCCCGTGGTCAGGAGCCTATTCTATTCTAGCAAGTTTGTGGCCCGCCAGAAAACCACAATACTGCCAATACAAGTTCTTCTGGGATCAATTTTGATTCTCCGAAGTAACGGTGCCTGAGAGTTTCCAATGCAGGGTATTCCAACAGGATGTGAGAGCATCTCTGCATTTTCTACATATAGGATCATCTGCGATGCCCTTAGTATGGAGGTGTTTGTTAAGACGACACTGACCGGTTATGATTCCAGTTATCTCTCTGATGTCCCATCTGTTCACAGAAAGGGGTTTCTTTGAGAGCCCAGGCACAGGCTCTTTGATGAAGACCTTGGCCTGTTTAGATGACCCTGGAGGGCGAGACACCCCACCCAATTTGGGGCGCCGGACGACCCTCGCCTGTCTGAGGAAGTTGACCATTTCCTTTAAGTCTTTTGTCTCCATGGACCCAGATGAGTTGAACTTCATTTCTCCTGGCTAGTTCAGCTAGTGTATCACTGCATTCTTTGACAAGCCACTCTGGGTGACTTGAAAACTCCAAGAGCCGACCGGCTGTCTGTGCAAATATATATGCACCTATTTACATAGTTTCTTCGTGGGCTTTTCATGCCATAAGTCAATATTGCGTAGACCTCCGCCTGAAAATCCGTGCAGTAAGCGCTGAGTAAGTCACTGAGATAGTAACCTTTGGCCTTTTTAGGTACACTCTCGCCCCAAAAGCATATCCTACCGTGAACCCGTCTGTGAACCATACGAGCCTAACTGGTGGCAGAGTTTCGTTATTCTTATCTCCTCCGGGATGAAGATTTTGGTAGAAGTGAGACATGTGTTGCTCAAAGCTCTTCTGGATGCCCAAAAGGACGCAGATGCCTTGCTCATTAGATATTCGAGGTGTTCGCACTAGGTCAGTTTAGAGTCTAGGATTACTCTCAGAATCTTCACCAACCCTTAGAGTTGCAGAACCTTGCCAGAGAAGGTGTGCCCAGCTTACGTTTCCTGGTAAACAGTACCATTTTCGTTTTCTCAGGGTTTATCCTGAGCCCCTGGGCCATAGCAACATCTATTCGTGTGACTAGATGATGCAAGGCCATTTCAGTCCAGAGGCCAGCTTGGTATGTCTGTCAATCAGTCTCTCCATTGCCTGTAATAGGAATGAGGTTAAACTAATAGGGTAGAATGCCTCAGCTTAATTTGGCTCGAAAAACCAAGCCTTCACCAGAGTGATCTATTGTTAAATAGCTATATAGGGGACTCTAATACGGTTTAAAAGTTTATTGGATTTATAATCGAATAATGATAATTAATAGAAGGTGTTCCATTTAAAATAAGAAAGTGTTTACCTTGGAAATAGCCAAATACAAAATAATGTAACACACGATGTACTGGGTTCCCCATAATAGACTACCCATTTTAATATTTGAATTAAAATTTTTTTAGTTAACAAAACAAACTTTTTATTTTACTAAATTACAGCCAACTCTATGATAACTTATAAATATTTGACTAATTTAATTCTAACTTTCAAAAATCACGTCTTCTAAATAACCTCCACCAACTTCAACACATTTTTCAATATAAGATAAAAAGTGGTTCATTACACGGCGTAGCAAACCTTCGTCTATTCCTTCAACTTCTTCACGAATTTTGACTTTCAGTTCCTCGATTGTACCTGGACGACTCGCAAACGCTTTGGCTTGTAAATATCCCCACTGGAAAAATCGGGTGCCGTTAAGTCGGGGGACCTCGAAGGCCAAGGCAAATCTCCGAATCGAGAAATGAGTCGGTCATTAAACATTTCTCGCAGGACCCTCATTGAGTTTCTGGAGGTATGAGCTGTTGCCTCATCTTGTTGGAATAGTAAGGCATTGTTCAGTAATCCTCGTCTATTTAATTCTGGAATGTTACGCTAGGATGTTATTGTTACAGCGCGGTTATTTTCATCCTCAAAAAAATAAGGGCCAATAATACCAAAAGATCCTACTCCACACCACACAACAACTTTCGGATTATGGAGGTTCTGTGTAAAGATTTCACGAGGATTTTTAATTGACCAGTATCTAAAATTCTGTTTATTGACCATGCAGTTCAAATAAAAATTTGCTTCGTCGGTCATTAGGAGACTGTGAATGGCTCCTTGATGTATATCCAAAAATTCTTGACAAAATGCTAACCTTGCTAACACGTGCTGTGCTATTTGGTATTTATAGGGATGAAATTTTGAATCCCTTTGAAGAATTCGATCGAAGCTTCTCTTCGATATTCCTAGGATAAAGGTTTGTCGATTAGCAGACCTTTTGGGACTTCTCGTAAACGCAATTCTAACTCGTTTAATATTTTCTGGTGTACGAACTATTCTTCGACGTCCAGGCTTCTCCAAATTTTGTACAGAACCATTTTCACGCCAATGACGAACCCATAACTTAACAGTTTCACGATTTGGCGCGTGATCCCTATTGTTGTTATTAAACTGACGCCGGAATGCACGCCTAACTTCTTCTATCGAATTGCTTCTTATGTAAGTTCCTACACAAAACACACGTTGTTGAACTGAGTAGCCATGAAAGTTCAAACGGATGTTGAAATAATGTCTCAAAGCAACAAAATTAAACAATTATTGATGAAAACTAACAAACTTCTCGTAGATAAATGGCGTTCCACGAAATTATTAATTTAAAATTTATTTGTGACAGGCGCCTACTTGATTAATAATTCACTTAAATCCCAAAGACTACAGAAGATATTAATAATATAAAATGGGTAGCCTATTATGGGGAACCCAGTATGATATTCAGATAAGTTCTTTAATTTGATATCAGTTGGGATTATTTACAATCACCTCTGTCTCTCTTATCCACAGTTCTCAATGAAACACCCTGTCCTTCTTCGCATTCAGATACGGTCCGTTACCCAGCAGTCAGCAGTCACTCAATATAAAAACCTTTGTTCTTGCAAAAAGCCGAGAAGATTGGCTATCAAACTTACAAAGAATTATTAAATTCGACTGGAACAAGTAGGTTTATACGAACACGAAATGGGGGAATTATACAACTGGAAACTTCAACTTCAACCTAGTTATTCGTTTAGGAGACGACTTATTTCGCTTCGCAGTTCTTTGTTTTCGTGGAAATATCGACCGTTAAGCCGCAAAGGCAGCCACTCACGAATATACCGTTTCTCAAATCTACAAATTATGCGATCATATGTTTCCGTTCTGCACCTGATAGGTTTTCACAGTTGGCGGAATTAATAGCAATATGTAGCCGTAAGTAAATGCGATCGACCGCGATTTATTCCAATTTCCATCACTGTCGTGTGACGTACAAACAAGATCTGATATTGACATTCTGAATGTTACATTAATAATAATTTATCACAAATTCCCCATAATAACCACCTTGTGTTCGAGACATGTGGTTAATTGAATGAGAAATGTGATCTTGCAAAGCAATTATATCTAATAGCATTGGCAGTGTTAGTAAATAAATGAATAAATTGTCACTGGTTCACCCATTGATTTCACGAGTAACTGACAATACAGGTTATTCCACGAGAGCCGTTAACTTCCTTATTTTAAATGGAACACCCGGTATATTATTTCAGTTTTAGATTCCTGAGAAAATTTCATAGTGGATTCCATCAGGTTTCCCTATACCTATTTTCAATTTTTTCTTAGATATCTTGATTTAACTGATAATTTTGACAGATGTAGCGCTGTTTTGAGTATTGCGCCCTTTAACCAATTTCGATTGGTGTAAAGCGCTTCTGGGTTAGACGGAAGCACAGGAATGATTCTTTGGAATGCCATATTGACAACTGATTTATCGCATACAGGGTATCCAAAGTTTAATGACCAATTACATCATTTTAAAAGTTGAAAAAGTTCGTTTTTTCAAATGGGACATCCTGTATTTTATTGGATGGTCGGATGCAGAATTTGATTCTGCATCGATTTGCTATAACATTCCCTATACCTATTTCCAGTGGTTTTCTTGTTAATCCATATTTTTGATTTTAATGTGATTTTGTGGCAGAAACCTTTGATGGAAGGTTCTTGGAAAATGTCCCTTAATCGTTGCCTTTTGAGGGGAGATTTTACATTCATTATTTTCCAAGTTAATATAATATTTATAAAGTAACCGGTGAATTTGGAATGCTCTATATTTGAATCAAATTGGAGTAGAACCTATATACAATATTTATTTAATATCTTTAGGGCTACTTTAATATTTTGACTCTCAAAATCAAAGCGTATCCAAATTTTAATAATTTATCATGTTCTAGTTCATGCATTTTTTGAAACAAAAAAAATGAGGCAAAGTTGGAATACTGCATAATTTAATTGGGTTTCGAATTTAGCCAATTATTCCTTAGACATTTGAGAATGTGAACAGAATCGATAAAATAATGATCTTGAATTTTCAACTGGATGATGATACTCGATACTTAGCTTGTTATGTTCATAAAAATTGCTTTGCTGTTGAGTGCATTATTTTCACTTATAATATAGAATTTATATATAATTCATACCTGGGTCAAGAATCTTTATTATAATACAGAATATTTTATATCCAATTTCAAAATAATTATCTTTATAAACATAAACAATAATTCGTGATTTATTTTTCATATAGAAAAAACATGGACAACCTCTTTCTGAATTAACACTAACTATCATAAATGCAATTATTGCAAGTAACGTGTTCTTGCAATCGGTACCAACAATATTTCCGGCTTTATAATCCAAAAATTGCATAATATGGATCGTATCAAATAAAAGTATCATGTTATTTTTATATTTATTTTAAATTTTTGATTGATTCCATATTTATTAATTCAATTATTAAACAATAATATTCCCCAAGAATAATCAAAGAAAATATTTTCAGAGGCACAATTACAATAACAGCATAACTCAATAATAAAATCAACGTGCGTACTCGGAACTACCCGATGAGAACAAAACATGCTATGTTGGATTATTATCTTTTATTGGTCTGAGGTCGGCACACACGCTGATACTTTAAAGCGGAGTCTATGTACTAGAAGGTCTATGGTCAAATGTGAATGATTGTAAAAAAAAATATACTGGAAATGACTTAGAAAACGCTAATCAAAAACGTTATATACTCTATGTTACATTGAAATTTTATCCAAATGCTTTGGAGATATCCAATGATACGGCTAAAGATTCCCCATGTTTTTCAATAGATTTCCTGATCAGTTTTCACTTGATTTAAATAATTGAGAGTGAACGTAGATAGCAAGGTTTAGTATTTTGGAACAATAATGAAATTTTATTTCAACCTGCAATGTTTCCAAGGAACAATGGTGAAATTTGATTCACGTTTTCAATCTAGTTTAGTATTTTCGTAATTTGATAACACATATTTTCCAAAAACGCTCTAATTAGCATTTTGGAGGCGTAAAACCTGTAGAAACTCCGAAGCTTCGGTTTAATTTTATTTAAATTAATATATGGATGAATTAAAACCACCAATCTTATTATCAGAGATGAAAACGTGCGTCGCATGAAATATGCTAGTTCTAGGAAGGGTTGGGTAGGGATAGGTGGAATGTCAGATGAATTTCCATTATTTAAGCTTTACTTGACAAGTGAATGTACTGTGGTTTCAACTACATTTTCTCAGTGAATAGTTTTACATCATATTAAATCTGGTAACGTCCAAAGAACTTGCACTTTATTCATGTCCAAACTTTACTCCGTGTTTACAACTAACAAAAGAGAATCATGTTTCATTCGGAAGGGTACAGATTTCTCCACGATGCTCATTGACTTGTTCAAGAATTCAAAATCAATATTGACGCTTTCATGGACGCTTACCCCTTCGTTCATTCAATCAATGTATTGAGTTATATGATGCCTCTTTCTATTCTCTCAACTAATTTCATTTTTTGTATTGACTACCAACTGTTTATAAGATAGATTCGGAGTTCTTGTAGTATCTGTGTTCCAATTACTATATAAAACTTTATTATTCTGATTACTCTGATTTATTAATTTGTGATTCGCTCTGCACACCATCATCATTATATTTTCACATTCGGAAAATCAGAGCTAAAAATGCTTTCAGCTGGTACAATATTCTGAGTACCTTGTTTTTGATTTTGATATGCAGACACAAGTCTATTCTTGACAACTATTGTTTCTCTGGGGAGACTTGCATAGCTGTGGAAATGCTTATGAGATGTAAAAGTATTGTAGTTGAGAATGTAGCTCGTGATTTTTCTATCAATTTGCAAAACATAAAATAGTCTGATAAGTCTTAGTGGAGTCAATCTACGGAAAAATGGGCAGAGGTTCGTAAAAATTTGATAGAGGTTAGCGACCTGGAAAAAATCATGTCTTATGATAAAAATAATAACCACAACTACAACTACAAAAAATGTAACTTTGATGTAGATCTCATAAATGGTTTATGATAACATAAACTGTAAATGGCAAACGAATGGATGAATCGTAGAAAAAAGTTAGAACGAACATATACCACATTGAAGTGAATAAAATAACCTTCAATTTGAGCTTAAGTAGAGTACGAAAGAGGGAGCCACTTTAACATTTGGGCCAAATTGGTCAAATTTGAATTTTAAACAAGACTATCCAATATTTTTTGCCCATATTTGAACCACTTATTGTGACCACCACGACCTACTTCTTCATCAAATTTCATCCAATCTGGTTGCAGTTTGTCCAAAATAGCCCAATTTGAATTTTCGCTCCAAAAAACGTATAAATATATACATTCCAGGTGGGAAGATGAACGGAATGTCACGAAATTTGGACTTAAGGTTCCTCAAATATCAACAATGAAAAGGTAACAATTTCAACCCTCAGCCGGGAGTCTAAGAGGTAAAAACAAAATAAAACTCCAAAACTGACCTAAAAAAAGGGCAAAAAAACAGTTTTTTGAAGGTTGGACATTCTTCAGCCCAATATTGGCAATAGAAATTTTCGGATCTTATTATTTTTATCACAAGAAATAATTTTTTCCAGGTTACTAACCTCTATCAAATTTTTACGAATCTCATCCTATTTTTCCGTAGATTGACTCCACTATCTCTCTAATATGAAATTGTATTTTTCTAAGATCAATTTTCCGCACCATGAGTTTTCCGCACTCAGAAAAAGATTTATGAAGATCGGATGACATCAACTTATTTAGCATTCGCAATCAACTTGCCAAACGCATCACATTGTACTTTTAACATAAATATATATAATAAGTAAAAAGTAGATCTAACAATCTGTAACTCAGGGTTAAGCCGCCAAACGTTTAGGTTCTATTTCTTAGGTAAAAATAATTTTATTTCTCCGTATAAGCATGATGTGTCCTAACTTGCTTCGTTTTTGGAATACAGGGTATCAAAGTCTTTAGATAAAGCACTTTAGTTTGATTGCGTGCCGACTTCTAGATGAGAATTACCCTAACAGTTGGATAGGAAAAGCGGGACCGCAAGCCTGGCCTCCCAGATCACCTGATTTGAATCTTTCGGATTACATGACGTCACTAGTTTACAAAATTCCAGTCCAATATGAACAAGATCTAAGAAACAGGAATTTGAATCGTATACCATCATTAATTAGACATAAGATATATTCGAAAGAGTTCGTCAATCGATGTTAAGGCGAATTGATGCACGCGTTGCAGTAGGCGGTGGTCATTTTCAGCAATCATTGTAAATATTATTAACTTATTTGTAGATGTAGCTTAGTCCTAGTCTTGTAGATGATCCAAGTTAGTCACATCACAATACAATCAATAAAATACACATTTTATCACTTATTTGTCAAAATTCAACTTTCAACAACATTCCAACGAAGGTGTAACTTTGAACCCGTTTTTTCTCCAAAACGACTGCCTTCAGCGACAAATACTAAAAGTACCTTTTGTATGTAAAATTGAATGCAGAATAGGTCTGTTCAGTCAGAAATTACATACAGTGTGACACAAAAAGTTATGGTTATTTCAATCCAGGTACAACACTGTATATGGCGCTTTCTAAACTAAACTAAAAACCAATTAAATATTTGAGTTTCTCATCATAATTACTCACAATATCCCGAATTTCGTTAAATTGCCATGTTATTGAACAAAAATATAATCAAAAAATAAGATAAAAATTTTTTTTGGACGTCCTGTATCGCTCAAGAACCAAGCTGTTGCGAACCCGTCATATGAACTGTATAGGTGAATGCGTGATTTAATTATGATATCTTATTCAAGATAAAAACAATTGTAAATCACTGCATCAACAATTTCTCGATTGAATCGCTCAAAACACTGATTGTTTTTGCTTTTGTTCATAGAAGATTTGTGTTTGTCTAGTTGAATTTGTGGGATGAAAATGTATTACAATATTGCGTAACTGTTTATTCTGGTCGATATGTCGTAACTATGTGTTTATAAAGCCATTTATAGTCCGAATAAATATTATTATTATTGTAGTATTTTGTATTTAATTGAATAGTGAATATTGGCTGCTCGGAATTCAAATTCCCTATTCATTTACCACATAACTATTTATGTGTATCGTTTCCATAACATAACTATAATATAAAAAACAATCTGCTTTGCATAAGGAATTTTAATTGATTCAATTGCTTTTAATTATATTGAAATTAAATTCATAATGAATTAATATAAACGCAAAATTGTCATTAACGCAATCAATGCAATGATTTCTTCTTTATTGTTGTTATGCTGATCATCATTTCTATTGAAAAACATGGGGAATCTCTAGCCGTAGCAATGGATATCTCCAAAGCGAGTTTGGCAACAAAGCCTTCTTGAACAAGTTCCGTCATATGGTTTTCCGCCACAACTTTGTCATTTACTATCGAGTTTTCTCCTATGCAATGGTTATCGGAGCTCGTATTCCACAGAGCTTGGATTCAATTTTGCTTCCGCCCCATATGAAAGATCTGAAGGAAGTCACCATCTGTTTCATCCACAGCTTTGCACATGATGATATACTGCATACCGCTTCTCATCTAGAGGCCTATACTGCTAATGATTTTGGAATGGGGATCTGATAGTCTAGTAGAGTTTGATGCAAACAAAAATGAAGCTTGCGACTCCTCTAGGACGGCGGATCCCACAACCCGTAACATGTTGATATCAGGTACAACTATTCCTTTCTGAAGTCTCCCATAGCCATGCTCGGAATCACCACCAACAACTCTATGTGAGGTTCATTGCAAAAACCACTTCAAAAGCTTGGTTTTCTATTCCCTGCCAAGAGCTACTCTTCATCCCAGCAGCTACTAATAATCTACAAAGCACAGATTCATAGAACATAGATTTTTTGGTAAAAAGCAAAGATTATTCCCGTTCATAAATCTGGTAATGTTGGTATTATACTCAATTATCGCTCAATTGCGATATTGTCTAACTTATCTAAGGTCTTTGAGATGTGTCTGTATCAACGCATTTATAGTACTTTATCGCATATGATATCAACATACCAACATGGATTTGTCCAGAAGAGATCTACGGTTATGAATCTTGCTCGTTTGAACACGTTTATTGCTGCTGTTCTTTATAACCAAGGACAGCTTGACGTATTATATACAGATTTTTCGAAGGCTTTTGATAAACTTGATCACACTATTCTTCTAGGCAAGCTCAAATCCATTGGGTTTAGTTTCTCCTTAGGAGTATTTTTTTGCTCATACCTCATTAATAAATCGCATTTTGTGCAGTACAAAGGTCAAAGATAAAATTCAATTATTGCCAAATCCAGTGTGCCTCAAAGCTCAAATCTTAGTCCTCTATTGTTCCTGTTATTTATTAATGATTTGGCTGAAACCATAACCGGCTTAGGTTAGTCTGAATATTAGTGAATGTTGTGTTGTTAACTTCAGTCGAAAAGTTCATTCTATTTCCTTCGATTATCTTTTGGATTCAGTAATCATTTCTCGTAGTACTAAAGTCAAAGACTTAGGTGTTCTATACGATCATCAGTTCACTTTTAATCTACATATAAGTGATATGTGTGCTAGAGCTAATAAGGTTTGTACTTAGACATTTCAAATATTTCAACAATTTGGAGGTACTACAAACACTATTCAATTCATTGGTTAGACCAGAACTGGAATATGCTTCACTCATCTGGAACTCTCAGTATAAATTCCAGATTACACTAATAGAGATCATTCAACGTAAATATTCCAAATATCTCTGGTTTATAACTTTCAATATCTTTCCTAGAAGAGGTTTTAACCATCAATTATTATTATCTACTTTTGATTATCTGACATTTGAACTGAGAAGAAGAACAGGAGCACAATATTCCTCCATAAGTTGTTGAATAATAATATTGACTGCAGTTACTTATTAGGTAAATTAAATTTTGTTGTACCTAGATTATCTTCTCAATATCTTTTAACATTTTACAATGTTAGGTCTAATACAAATGTATTATCTAGAAGTCCGATATTTGTCATGACAACAAACTTTAATGTTACAATGTGACTTATTTTTCAATAGTATTCAATGTCTTATTAGTGTGGTCAGGTAAAGTTTTCTGTTACCAATTAATCTAAAAATTTAGTCAGTTTATTTTCATTATTCCTATTAGATATTATTTTTGTTATATATTTCTTGTTATTCTTTATATTATGTTGCTCTATATTCTTTGTCCTATAATTGGGTTAACCTTTTGGGCATATACATACTAAAATAAATAAAATGAAATAAAATAAATGAATAAATAAACATGTTTGGAGTTGGGCTCCCAAACATACGTTGAAGGTCTTGGATTCTATCCAGAAGAGAGCTATTCGTCTGGTTAATGATGTCACATTCACGAATCCATTGACCTTCTAGACCATCGTAGAAAGGTGGGAGATCTCTTCATTTTCTATAGATATTTCTATGGTCGGTGTTCATCAGAAATCTCGTCTGTTGTTTTACTACGAGAATTTGCTTGTTAAGTTACAATATTCCTTTGGTTGATTTCAAGGAAATAAATATATATGTTGAGAAAACAAACAAATCGTCTCATTGTCCCACAAGTTGTAAATATTCATTTATTCACTCAATTGATGGTATAATAATTTATTATGATGAACAAAAAATGTATTTCTATGAAGAGTTGTTATTGAGAGAAGTTACTAGAAAATATACGTAAGCAAATGTTGCAACGCTAGTGAAGAATCTGTGATCAATCGATATCGCTCTCGGGCACTTCTGCGAGTCACATGTATGATTGTCGGAACAGAAAATATACTGGAAATGATTTAGAAACAACTTATATATTCCCAAAATCTTTTGGACGGCTTGGGAAAGCTTAAGCTAAAAAGACTATGGTGATAAATAAAAATTAATCAACCCAAAATAATGTCTTTTTCTATTGACCAATCCTCGTACTTCAAATTTAATTCAATTTGTACGAAGACGTATAAAAGTGGGAAAGGAGGGGAAGGAACGGAAATGAAAACGCAGTCCGAGAGAAAGGTTATAAAATTCCCTTCAGCTATGGATAGATAGACGCTTATAAAATTAATAAAAACACAAGATGCCTGCCTACTTTCCGTTCCATTCGAGAAAACTCACAATTGCATCACTAATAATATTCGAGTTCTCTCCACGACGATCTACAGAATATCATCGTCAAAGCTAGATATTTGGAATGTCTCACTGGAATAGTGTTTGTAGAATTGCACGTAGTTTATTGTAGGTTCAATTTGAGAAGCAGAGGCAATTTTCTGATAGAATGTCAGGTAGATGTACTTGTTTTTATTACTGAACATGAGTCTATCAAATCTCAGAATTGACATTCTAATTGTAATATCTCAGATGATGGATAACATTTATTTCCGTTGATTCTTTGATGTATAATAATTCAACTCTAACTATGAATGTTACCAAATAAGGATGCTATAATGTTTCTAATACGAAGACGAGAATATGAGAATAAACAATAGATCAAACACTAGGTGGGAGACAAATCAAGTTATGACATAATCGTAGGTTTTCTGTAGATGTGTTACAGATAAATTTTGCACACTTAAGTATATAGGTGTTCGTGAAAGATTATCACTATTTGAAGTTAAAAAGGTCCCATTTAGTTTTTTCTATTCATATCAATGACTAACATAGCTGGAGTTCCACAGGGACCTGTTTTGACGCCATCTTTGTTTCTGCTTCATATCATTAACCTGTTGGAAGTGACCACACATCACGTCCATCAATTTGTAGATGATGGTATACTTTATACCGTATTTTACTCTAGATCCCCTTTGCCAACCAAGGAAGCCACAGGTGCAAGACAGAGGCAGATCAATGCAATAAATAAAGAAGAATTTTAAAACGGGGATCTGATAATCTAGTAGAGTTTAGTACAACCAAAACTCAGTTATGTCTTTTCTCCAGTATTCAATATCCATATCAGTTGTATCACCACTAGCAGCGGGTCTAGGACATTTCGTCGCCGGTATATTTCAAAATAATATTTTACACCGCCACGATTGAAAATACTGATATTGTTATGTTTTGAATAGAATTTCGATACTATAGTTTCGACACTAGCATGTCATCTTCAAACGATACAAATGTATGAAAATATGAACAATATTAAGCTATTCATGGTACAATGTAAGACACCAGGTAACAAGTGTGGTTACAGTAGAGAAATACATTACTAGAATAGTATAATTGAAATGGATAAAGAGGTAGAGTTAATATTGTGATGAGGAAGTTTTGATGCGGAGTTATACCAGGAAAGCCCAAGAGGATTATGAGGAATTTTATTTTATCAAGACATCAAACAAACTGTCCTAATACACATCAGAGGTAGCGTTACAAACGCAATTCAATGGTGGAAGCTACTACTTACTAAATATTCACCTCAAACTAAAATTAATTCAAGTTTAGAAGCCGCGATCACCGAAATAGATGTTGGTTTAAAGAATGTACCTAATTCAAATAATAGTAAAACATATATACACCTTCATTCTCATGAAAACACTGACTTAAAAACACTGATTGGTCCTCTGTAAAATCTATCAAACATGAAATAAAAACCAGCAATTTAGTGCTTACGAAAGCCGATAAATCTAATGCAACTGCCATCCTAGATAAAATAGATTATAAAGATAAAATGATTACATTTGTTTCATCGGATTTGACTCAAATCAAGAGAGATCCTACGAATCAATTTCAGTTAAAAACTAAACAATTTGTAGAAAAACAGTTTTATTTATAGTGAATTTGAAAAGAGTAGGTTAATCAACTGTTATATTTCTTCTCCTAAGCCTTACGGCCCTACACATAATCTAGCGGTGAGAAGAAATATTTTTTTTCAAATGTAAGTAGCTTCAAGCCTAAGTATGCAGTAAAAAACTCATTGGAACTTTCAAAGTCAATAAATAGATTAACCTTCCCGAAAAATAGAATTTCGGTATCTTTCGATTTTTCAAATATTCCTCCCAATGAACATAAAATTTTGATATCAAAAATTCTTGAAAAATCACATACAAATCCCGTATTTAAATCCTACATAGAACAAGCTTTTAATCTTTACTTTTGCCAAAATTATTGTCAACTCAATAACTATTTTTTCACACGGAATAATGGATATTATCATGTCTTATATTGAAGAAACTATAATGAGTTCTCCTATAGCTGAAAATATTCATTACTGGCTTAAATGTGTAGATGATATTTTATCCTTCTTCAAAGGTACATCACGACAATTGAATGTTTTCTTTTCTTATCCTTCATTAATAATTTCCATCCTAACATTAAGTTCACTTTAGAAACTAGAAAGATAACAAAATAAATTTCCCACACCTTACCCTCATGCACCATACTAATATCATTACTTTCAAAATTTATGGAAAACCTACATTCACAGATACAACTATTGCCTAATTCACAAATTAGCTGCATACTCAATGATACATAGATCCTTTTCACTTCCTCTTTCTCCTGAAAAGCTGAATGAAGAATTGAATATAATCAAGGTTATAGCCATTAACAATGGTCTTCAACCCCAAATTAATAATAAAGATTCTTGACCCAGGTATGAATTATATAAATTCTCGGGGAATAGGTCACATTAACACTTATGTTTTATATTTTAGTCTTTACGTACGTTTCGGTTTCACGACCATCACGACTGAAGTCGTTCATAGACTATGATGAATCGAATTCTAGTCGTTCATAGACTATGATGAAATGTGTTCGTATTTTTTGAGATTTCTACTAAATAGTGGACTCTTGATATACCTATCATACTTATAACATTTGTGTTATAGTTTCGATTTCGTATTTTTGTCCGTTTCTGCGACGTACGCATTTTAAACGAAATTGGTACGATAAGGACGCTTTGTATGAATACAATTAGTTCTAAGCAATCAAGTTATTGAAATAATAAGTCTTCTGATGATGGTCGTGAGACCGAAACGTACGTAAAGACTAAAATATAAAACATAAGTGTTAATGTGACCTATTTCCCGAAAATTTATATATAACCCCAAATTAATTGAAGAAAAAAGCGGAAATTAACTCACTCAAGTAACTATTCTGATACAAAAAATCCCGATTCTTCATCAACATTCGTTTCCCTCAAATATGTTGGTACCATAATTGGAAGAATTACAGACAGTTCATGGAAACATAATCTAAAAGTTAGCTTCAAACCTCAAAATAAATTGTAATATTTTTTTTTTCAATGCTAAAGATAAAACAAATCAGTTTAATAAACCTGGAGTATATGAATTAACCTGTTCAGAGTGTGATAACTTTTACATCGGTAGATCTAGTCGTAATATAGAAATTAGATATAAGGAACATTTTCGATCTTGAGACTCAATAAAACAGATTCATTTGTCTGTAACCATATTTTAGAAACAGGGCACACTTTTCCAACTTTAGATGAAGTTAAAAATTTACATAACCAGAGTAGAGGTTTTAAATTAAACACACTAGAATTGATAGAAAGTCTCAAAGATATTAATAATAATGACAATGAAATTTCAAACTATCCATTAGATGTGTACTACCGCATTCTGTTTGATGTTTTGAATTCCCCATAATCCCATTGTACCTTCCTACCTCTACCTCATTATCCAATTTCAATTATACTATTCTGGCAATGTATTTCCCCAACCGAAACTCTACTTGTTACTTGTGTCTTATATTGCAGCTCATTTTGTTAAGACTACCAGATTATGTTCAGTATATTGTGAATAGTAATAATAATACCATTATCAAATGTAAGGCATAATTTATTGAAAAAATATAATTTTACTGAAATTTCCTTGCAATAAAACTCGTAGGAACAATTATGGTAAATATAGTGTTTCAGTAGAAAAATTTGTCATCATCCTTGTTGACGTGACTATTCAAATACTGAAATGAAGGTTTCACATAAAAATAGTATTGTTAAGGAACAATCATTCACAAAACTTTGATAAAATATTTTGATTACGTGCGTAGATATAAAAAAGATAATGACAGAATTGTGAATACAATAGATTGAATATTATCGGAAAAATTTTTATTGGACGAAGTCCAATTAATTACACCTGTTTTATCGCTTCACAAAGTTTATAGAACTCGGGAGTGACCTGTGTTTGAAGTCTACAGTAACTTAACTTTTTCATTCCATGGTGAGTCCAGCCCGAATTAACAGAGGGAGTTGAGATCGCAGGAACAAGCAGAACCAACATTCCGAACAAATAAATTCATTTCAAGAGTTTTATTTATGCCAATAAACGTTTTCCATTTTTTATCATTTTTCGTTAGTCACGGCCACAGATTACACAAGAGACCTATTACCTATCCCAAATTGATATGTAAACACAAAGAATATACAGAACCATGTAACAACCCAACACTGCTCGCTTAACTGTTCCAGCAGCCAAATATATTTTATAGCTTGGGTAATACCGCATCATTTTTCATTGCAACATCTGTCATAATGAGGGTGGGGGAGCCCAAAGTATTTTTCAATATTTAAGGGAGGGGGAGCCCGAAGTATTTTTCAATTTTTTCATTTAAATATCTCCTGAACCATTTATTTATTTAGTATTTGAATAATGAATTTCAGATCGAATCCCCGTCAAATGAATGATCCGGAAAAGAATAACTTCCTTCAAGCAATTCACTTTGACCGACAAGTATCGAAAAACATTCAGCGCGTTCTATTCGGCTCAAAGGAACGTCCACATTACGCGAATTCGGTCGTTCGCCCTGTTTGTTCTGTTAGTTAGGGCCAAAATGTTCAAGTCTGGATGCATCATTATAGGAGCACTGAATTAAAAATGTTTACTTATAATTACTAGCAATCAAACTTTACAAGAATATTCAAGAGTGTTCATTCTCGTGGCAATGGAAAGTTCAAAATGAAACATCGGAAGCGTTTTAATTAAATTGCTGTGTGATTTGATTGGATTAAAAACTTATCCGGTCCATGGATCAGGATTGTAATCGCTTTAACGGGAATCCATTGTGACAATTGAATTCTACAAACGTGACTAACGTGTAGTATGGCGAATGCTCTACAGCTGACGGCTTGCTAGATATACGTTGATCTAAGTACCGAATGGAGCGGCTAACATTCTTAACATGAGGGTGTTTAATATTGTCCTAATCGAATACTGATTTCGATAGTACCACTGTTTTCATTACATGTTCCATGTCTATAGATACGTCAATACCATTGTAGTTAAATAATTCAATTATATGACTATTATCTATCGTATCTTGAATAGTAGACTATAAACTCCTACCAAAAGATTCCACACTCTCTATAGAACGTTAAATTTCACAAATTATCTGTCATTCTTTCTTTCCTGATCCAGATGAGGAAACTGTTATCCCCCATTGTTCAAGAAGCCCCCGATTATATGGTTTGCCTAAAATTCATAAGCCCTCAGTTCCCCTGAGACCAATTGTAAGCACTATCGGATCCCCTACTTATAAACTCTCTCAATATCTGTCATCCATTCTCAAACCTCTTGCTGGCAATTCTAACAGTTTTATCCTCAAATGCTAAAGGTGACCCAGGCGATTTGCTCGTCAGCTTCGACGTCGAATCACTTTTTACCAATGTTCCCATTCCAGACACCCTTTCCATAATTCCTCAACTGTTACCTGCCAAAAAAATTTCAATGGACTTACTACCGTTAATTGATTTTTGTCTATCTTCCACATATTTTCTGTACGATGGCAAGTTTTAAGAGCACTCCTCGGGAGCTGCCATGGGTTCCCCACTTTTTCGGGTCATAGCTAATATCTTCATGGAAACTTTGAGCAAGATGCTATCAACTCATCTGTTCTCTAGCCGAAATGTTGGTTTAGATATGTCGACGACAGTTTTGTTATTTGGCAACATGGCCACGAATATCTTGTTCCCTTCCTCAATCATCTAAATTCTTTACATCCCCCAATATCTTTTTCACCATGGAAGTTGTATCAAAAGGTTCACTTCTGTTCCTACATGTATCGCTGTATCAAAAACACACTCACACCAATAGAAAGGTCCATGGCATTTCTCACCATCACCTACCCAAAAGCAATCTGTCATAAGCTCTTTGGTCCACAGAGCTGTCAACTTATCCCAACCCCAATCCTTGAAATCAGAATTAAAACTTCTTTCATCTGTCTTATTATCAAAATTTCTCTCATTATACCATTCAAAAAGCCATGAAGTCAGACTAAAAAGTCAACCTGAGCCTCCTCCTTCCTGCCTATCTTCTATATATTAAAAATATCATATATTTCCACATTTCGAAAACTTTTTCAGTTTTACAAACCTATCAAAGATGGAAACCCATCCTCGAAAATTACACTTCGCACATGATCACACAACGGCAGGGTCAGGTGCCAGAACGGAGTTAACCACCGGAATAAAGGCAGTGAACTTTGTAGCATGAAGGATTTTTTCCTACAAAAGCTACAGAAATCAGTAGAATCAGTTTCAGTTCAAACCTGCCATGAAGATGCCACCTGTAATGGTTTGCGAAACGTCGGCATCAAGTATTAGTTATCTTCAGACTTTTCCCACGGAAACAGCTAATACCCGTAGGGACAGTAGGCGGCGTCGATTTCGCAATTTATAGTCTGTCAAAATGGTATTATAAAATACAGGATAATTACTCAGAAACCCAACTATATACATTTCAAATCAAGAAGCAATAGCCGCCCTGCAAGAATAGCTTCAGTTAAATGAACTACTCAAGCACTTCTAGCGGAAAAGAAATGTTCTTCACCACTCTGTACATTCACAACTTACCTTAAACTCCATGATATAGAATTTGATATACTCGATAAAAATATTCGCGAGGAAAGAAAACTTAAGCAGTTTGATCAAAAACAAAAGTCTAAAAAAAAATAAGAAATCTGGAGCTTACAGGCTGAGGTGTGATGACTGTAATGCCTTGTACATAGGACAAACTATACGCAGTTTCAGTGTGAGGTTCCACAAACATTTGAGGAGTTACAGGCTCAAATGAGGACTCTAATTACACGAACCTAATCACATATCCACCCTTAATCCCGATATTTTACATATTCAGGAAAAATAAAAACGCTCGCTTGAAAAAAGTGGAAAACTAGTATTTTGTAAATAAATCAAAAACGATATCATATATATATTAATAAATTTATAAAATTTTTATGGTTTTTGAATATAACAAATTTATTTACAATTATAATTAAGAATTGAATTTGGAAATTTTCTTAGGGAATTATTATTAATTTTTCATTCATTAATTAAAAAATTAAAAATAAAAATAATCAATTATTTAGTATTAAATTATGAAAAATTATTTTAAAAATTCCTTGACTTAAATTTAAAAGAAATATATTTATTTTTACTATTTTTCAGAAAAAATTAATTAAGTTGTATTTTATTAATATTGTAAAAGAATTTTGAAAAATAAATATTAGTTCAATAAATAATGTTTTGTTAAAGTAATGGTATAGCGTTCATTTCAAAAAAGATTCATCAAAATCCGTCCAGTTGGAACCTCTAGCGAACCCGGAATAGAAAACGCCATTGGTTTTAAATATATGGATTGTGATTTTATTATGTTGATAATATTGTTTCGACTTTATGATTTCAGAATGTTGAGTCTTACACTGACGTTCTATTGTATGATACCTAAGAATGGGGCAAAAGTTTGTGAATGAATTCATCATTTCTTAATTTCTACTTATAATGTTTAGTTTTACGGAGAAGTGCTATAAATTCTAAGACATTCTGTACACAACGTGTGAAAATAAAATATATAATTTGTGGTAAACTATATACTACGACAGAAGAGTGACATTCACAGTTTTATCTGATGAATTTTCTCCGAGATACATACCACTACTAAAGAAAAGAATATCCAGTAAAAGTGACAATGGAAGTGCTCTATAAGTGAACTGCTTCATTTAACCCTCTGGCATGCATGTCTTATCGCGAACAAATACTAACGAGGAAACATTTCCCTTCGTGTTACAGTGACGAATTTCATGAGGTATTCATCGGAAACTGAGAATGCACTTCCACAAATCCTTGCCTTTTAAATTATAATGGAGATGAGATGTACTGTACTAAGAATCAAGGTTTGGCTAAATTTTCAATGAAAACGAGCTCACGAGCCCCGATGATAGCCAACCGGAACCCAGGATAATGTACTTAATATTTCAGCAGGAGAATCATGGATAAAGACTCATAACAACCTGACACCAAATTGAATTACATTCAACTTTACGTTGAATATTTGCGTATATTTCACTATTAATTTCACTATTAATTTAGTAACATAATTCATTATTTGTCTGGAAATTCGGATTGGAACCTATATCAAAACTAATCTGCCGAATGATAAATATATATTAGGAAGTTCCGACGTTTATAATGTGCAAATCTATAATATATAAATGATAAATGCTTCTAAAGACAGCAGACTTGCCAATACCCTTTATATACACAAGGCCTGGGCTCTCGATCATGACGTCACAAGCCAGAGGCCATATTTTAGCTGGTCCGACTGTAAACCAGAAGTTCTATTCACTTTTAGGACATATACAGTGTGTCCACGTTAACCACTTACCACCATTATAACTTTCGTATTTTTTGACGGATTTTGGTAAAACAAAAATTATTAGGTTGATATTCAAAATGTGCATTCAACTAGTGGTTAACTTTAGTTTTGTGTTGTGATCATGGCCACCTACGACCAGTTTTATTGGCTTAAATTTCAGAAAGTATTATTAGGGATTTTTTTAGAGAAAAACAGATGACGGATTCTTATTTAGGATAACGTTGAACATACCAGTACCGATTTTCAGTGTTCTAACATAAAGAGTGTCCAAGAAAAGAAAACGTAGGTATTATTTCAATTTTAGAAATTCGTAATGTAAACTCCTACTAGAACTTGAATAGGAATTATCATTGAAATAATCAATAAACATTAATTTGATTTTTCATTACACTTATTATTAAAGGGTGGAATATATGCATGACAATTCAGTTAAAATATGCGCATATATATGCATAGTTTTTCTTTGAAATATGCATTTATTTGTCAAAATATGCAATTATATGCCTTGAATATAACATGGAAAAATGGAAATAAAGAAACGCCGACTCATAGAAAAATTATTTATTTCAAGTAAAATTAAAAGAAAAATATAATAGGTAAAATTTTTAACCTGAAATAGTATAAAATGCATTTATAACGATATATTTTTCAAAATTTTCCAATAAAAGTGTTTGCCTTCTGTCTGTAAAAATATGTTTTTACAAAGAAAAAGATCTTTCAACATCTACCGATGTGATCTGACAATATTTTAATTTGGGTAGTAAGTTATAAGGCCAAGGTATTACTTCGTTGGATGGTTTAGTATCAAAAATATTTTTGACTTCCATTAAATATGCTTAAAGCCTTCATTCTTTCCCACAATAACTTCGAGTTTACTTCTTACTTGATTTCCTTCATCACCGGCAACTTTTTTTGCATTTGTCGGAAAAAGTTTCAACAATATTAATTGATTCTCTTAAACTCATATTCCTACTTTCTAACGAAGTTATTATATCTGGTATAAAACTAAAATTAACCTTAATAAAAACAAGTTCCTTAGCTAAATTTACATTTTTGAATACTGCTTGATTTTGTACTACACACTTTGAATTGTCTTCTAAATCTAAAACTATGTCTTTAATGGCTTCAAAATGGTCTGCGTAGAATATCGCGGCCTTAATCCATGTTCCCCATCGAGTAATTACGGGCTCTGGAGGTAAACTAACTCCTGGCAATTTCTCTCTATAGATCTGCACTCTAGAGGTGCTTTCAAAAACACTTTCTTTACATTTGAAATTAATTTGTTCACCAAGGGATATGCTGTTCTAATAGTTTCTGCAACTCTGTTTATCCCGTGTAAAAGGCAAGTGACATGTACCATATTGGGATGAAATATTTTTAAGTGTTGGCCTACTTTAACCATATACGGCGCTGCGTCAGACAAAAACACTAAAGACTTCTCTACTGAAACTGGATTTGGTAAGAAAAAAATTTATAGAGACTGCTGAATAAATCGAGTTACGGTCACATTATTTGTTTTGTCTAACTGTTTAGAAGATATTAAATATGGCTTCCCTGGCTCATTTTCTTGAAGCCCTCCAATAATAAGATGTGCGATATATCGACCACATGAGTCTGTGCTTTCATCAACAATAATATAAAAATGTTCATCGCCCAGTGAAACTTTAATTTCTTCCAATACAGGTTCGTATACTGTTTGCACATACTTCTTTCTAAGTGTGGATTCGTCGGGATGTTTTGATTACAATATTGTTGCAAAAATCTCTGAATTGTGTATTTTGCAGTTTCTTCAAAAGTATATTTGCTGCGACTAAAGCTTTGCATAAGTCTTGATGAAACAAACTGCTGAACAGGCACAGATCTATTTTTCTGCAACTTAGCTTTATGCATAGCTGTTTTCAAGTGTTGATCAATTTGGAACTTCTTTTCACAAACAATGATTTTGGCACAAACTTTGCAAAACATATTATCCCCACTAAACTCAAACTCAGGAATTTTTTAATCCACGAAGCGGCTTTCGGCATTTTAGGCGTTTGAAATAAATATTTTCGAAATAACTCTTTTCACAATGGAATCTATCGACAAACTAAACTATACAATATAAATACAAAAGAAGAGACCACATTTGCTGTCCAATTAGGCACCGAAAAGAAATAAGAAAAGAAGGTTCACTTGGCGTCGGTACTTTGAAGTCCGAACTATAAAAGCAAGCCGCCGCATTCCAACTAGACCCCGAAAAATGAAAGTTTTGTTATGAATTCATTCGCGCACCGAACAGAAGTTTCTGTTCGGTGACAATACTTGCTACCACCGAACACGAATTGGCACCACCAGCTTCAAGTGAACCTTCTTGTCTTGTTTCTGTTCGGTGAATTAGGCAAGCTGATTACTTGGAAATTCCTAAACATCCAATAAATGCCGGCAATAAACCATATAATAATAAAATGGGTCCATAAATCATATAATAATAAAACCTACCCACCTTTTAAATTATTTCAATTATCTGCATGGGTCGCACTTAATCGTTTGATAAAACGAAAAACATAATAATATGCACACAAATTTTATTTTTGCCGAAATACGCAATTTTTTATGAAATTTGTAAAAATATGCAAAATATGCTAATATATGCACTTTGCATATATTCCGCCCTTCACTTATTATGATTTGAAGCATTATGAAAACCAACAAAACGTTGACCACTCGAACAATGTCAAATTTTCCTTGCATTATATCATTTGATTACAAAAAGCTTAGTGTGCTGTGATAACAAAAAATGTTATCTTAGTTGGAAGCAGTCAGTCAATAATAATTAAGTAGTTTGTAGTATTGTTATTATTGTTCGAAATAAGTAAAAGGCATACCGAATGTCTTATTCTTCAGAAGAAAAAGTGAAAATAATAAAATTAATTGGTGATGGAACACGTTCTTTTCGTGAAGCAGTAATTGAGTTTAACCAATGACATCCAGTGACCGTTGGAAATATTAACGAATGATTTGATGAACATGGAAAAGTTGGGAGAGTTCCAAACCAGCATCGTGATCGGGAGCGAAGAAAAAACCAAATGATTCTCAACTATTTTAATGATAATCCACATTCAAGTCTTAGGGTTGCTAGTAGAAATTCAAATTTTTCAGCCAAAGCTGGAAATGTTTGAAGCAAAGCGGTAAGAAACCTTTGTGCCATACACTTTTCATACACTTGAAGTTGGATATGCTGAAGCAAGAATGGAATTCAGTTTATGGCTGCAAGGTATGCACCTTGAAAATCCTGAATTTTTGGAAAACATTTTGAACATGGATGAGGCTACATTTACGACCAATGGGATTGTATCATCACAGAATATCGGAATGTGGAGCGAGCATAATCCAAATTGGGTGTAAGAGACAATACTCCTCGAAGGTAAATGTTTTCTGTGAAAAGATTATTGGGCCATACTTTTTTATGAAATTTAAATACTGCTACCTTCCTTAGATTTCTACAAAATGAGTTTACCAATGCACTTGATGACCTTCTTCTTGATTACCGCTACAATTTATACTTACAACTTGATGGAGCACCTATACATAACGCTGTTAATGTGAGACAGTGGTTAAATGATAATGTTCCTAATCGTTGGATCGGACGCAGTAGCCTCTTATTCGTTGGCCACCGAGATCTCCAGACACTACACCACTTGATTTCTTTAAAATAAATTGTATGCTACAAAGCATCAGAACCGAGAATAACTTTGTGATAGCATCAGAGAAGCTTGTCACAGTATAACTCTACTGCAGTTGAGAAATGTGATGGGTAATAAGCGACGGGGAATTGACAAGTGTATAAGGAAATTCGGTGGATTAGTGGAAATTATAAACATTTTACTTTTTACAAATTTCTCATTTGTTAGTTTAACGATAAAATTGTTTAATAATTTGTAATAGTGTCGTTAAAAGTAAAATATCTTTTCTTGGACATCCTGTATTTTAGAACACTGAAAATCGGTACAGGTGAGTTTTACGTTATTCTAAATGAGAATAAGTCATCTGTTTTACTCTAAAAAAATCCCTAATAATATATTTTCTGAAATTTAAGCCAATAAAAGTTCTTCTTCTACTAATCCAAGCCTCTTAAGGTGTCCTTCCAACCAGCAGTGCCCTGGTATTATTCCCGTTCGTAGTTCAGTTTTTTTAGATTGGTTTTGGTTGTAGTTTCCCAGAAGTATCTTTGCTTGCCTCAGTCCTTGCAGACCTATCCAGTGGTGGAATCTTTTGTTGTATACTATTTTTTTATTTTTTTAAGTTCTTATTCTCATTGCGCATAAAGATTCAGGTCCCACATATGAGTTTCGACCCCTTTCTTGAGAGACCGTCTGATTTTTCGTTTCCCTCCACCATGGTGTTCTGGAACCCATAGGAGGGTAACAGCGTTGTTCTTGCCTACGGTATTGTACTGGAGCTTATCCCGGAAAAGGTACAGGTCCCAGAAATGGTGTTTCGACACCTATTTCTACGAGTTCGTCTGTTTTTTCGTTACCCTCCACTCCTGTATGTCGCAGAATCCATAGGGGAGTAACTGCATTGCTCTTGTTTTGTTCGTTTAATTTCTCTAAGCATTTCCTCGCCATCTTGGAGCTTATTATTTGGAAGCTCAGCGCATTGGTGTCTGCTTGATTATCCGAGATGATGACTATTGGAAAAGGTTCGGAGATTTGCCTCAGCTTTCAGAGTATTCGGTTCCAAGCCCATATATCCTATTCCAGTTTCTTCTGAAATTTACGGATTCATGAATTATGTGTTAGGAATGCATATATTCTTATTTGAAACTTCGATGAATGTTAGAACACCAATCCCTTATGTAATGAGGGTTATGTACAGGTTATTTCCAATATTTGAAAACAAAATCATTCTTAGTGAATTAAAATTTCATGTAAAATCAAGATATCAAAGTAATAAGAACTCATTGGGGTCAGACACATGTTTTCTGTTTCTCACCAATAACACATTTTATCGTGGGAAATATTTCAACGTGGGTGATATGTTACCATAGCCTAGAAGGTCAAAGGGCTTGCAGTAAATTCAAAAGTACATTTTAAAGGAAGCTATAAAACCTGCCAACATTGATAACCGAGATAGGACGAGAAACTAATGGTTTGCTGTATGAATGAGAGATCTTAAGAAAGAGGAAAATAACTATAAGTTATCTTACTGCTTATTGGTTTAATCATTCTTCCAAATTTACTAGCAATATTATTGATACAAAATTAAAATCAGGATCACTATAAGTAAAATCATTGGTTAAACAGTTCGGGGATCCTTCCTTAATTGCAGAAGGAGGACGCATTATAAATATCAACAAAATGCGGAAAAACCTTCAGTTATATTTTCTAACTTGAATTAGACTCTTGAGATATCACGTGGCATTTTGTCATTTTCAATTAAATTAATTCTGATAGATTATTCAGAGTGTTTTCTTGGTAAGAGGGTATTTTCGCTAAAAATCAGAGTTCAGTTATATTCAAGTTCGAGTTAAAAATATATTCTAATCAGTATCTTTTGAATTCCTTAACTTCATCCTGGTTGGGAAATCATTTTTAATAATTTTAGTTTCATTTTTCTTAGTTTAGTAGATTTAGATTATCTAGGTGATTTTATTCAACTTCAGGTTCGTTATCAGATTATTTTATTAGTAATTTTATAATATTAACAATAAAGTTAATTATAGTATTCTTTTTATTATCTTTAATTACCATTTATATTCTTTCTTTATTATTAACATTAACTTTTAATTGTTGTTTATTAAATAGTTTATTGCTGTTGAGCTCGAGTTTCTCTGATTAAAACTAGCGTTTATCCCTTCACTTACCTTCCAGTGTTTTAATCCATAAGTGTCTAGTGAAATTAAAGGGTAAGTGTCAAAGATATTTTTCACGTTTGTTCTGGCTGATTAATGATTGAACGTGTCATGGTTCTCTAAATTAAATGGCCACACTGCAGATAATTAAATGTTGATGAATAGGAATAATGTAAATTCCTTAAGTAAAGTTTTATAGAGTTTAATAGAGAGAGAGAGAGAGAGAGAGAGAGAGAGAGAGAGAGAGAGAGAGAGAGAGAGAGAGAGAGAGAGAGAGCCATGTTACAATAATCTAGTGGAAAAGTTGGAATTCCATTATCATCCTCGATGAATAAAATAGGGTCATGGAAAATCAATAAGCATGATCACAAGAAAAGTTATGTATAAAATGTTTAATAGCATAGCTGCTTATATCTCTTATTCAAGTAATAATTGTAAATGTACTTTGGCTTCAACTTAGGGGAACATCCTCGCAGTAGAAAGAGAATCTCATTTGGTGAATCTGCTTGATTTCTTAAATCTACAAGAGACGTTTCTTGAGAACGTTCTATTATTTTCATCACTTCAGTTTTTTCATCGCAAAAAAAAAGAAAACGCCTCATTTATTTTCACTTGTGGGGGGGAAAATATTGCGAAATGAACAAATTTTATTTTTGGTGGGGCGCAGAAATTCGAATAACGAAGAAAGATGAACTCTTTCAAGAGTGATTTATTAATAAATAAATGACATCGATTTCATTTTCAATTATTCCAGACAATTTAAGAGTAGGATTGTTAAATTCTCGTATATTTCTAGTGAACTGTAATGTAATGAACGATGAAAATGTTTAATTCACGCAAGAATTAATAATGAATGAATCTCTCGATTCATTCAATTATACCACTTCGGACAAGCCTTTGAGTTATTTCCCTCTTTAGTTTATTAAAACGATTTCAAGAGCGAGACTCGAGGGATATATTTCATAACAATTGGGTCGAGTGATATTTTATGCAACGAAATTTCCATGGTAACGTCGAAGCATATTTTCGGGAAGGTCATTTGCTGCAGATGAAGATTATCCCATTCATGGAAAACTGTGGGAAATAATTAATTCTTTACAGTTCCTTCACAGTTGGAATAACCCCAGATCATGTTCGAAGCTTATTCCATGTTTTCATGGATAACAATTTCACTAAAGCCCAGTATACACACCATCAACATTATTAGCAAAATTTAATGGCTGGGCTTATAAAAAAAAATTCCAAAGAACATATGGGTCGCCAAGTCTTGCTCGGGGGTACAGGCGTAAGCCAAAGCCAAAGATGTATGTCGTACATTACAATAAAAATACAACAATTTCAGTGATAAGGCTGTGCTTGGTTTTTCTTAATTTGTCGAATCGGTTTTTTTTATTTTCAGATGAAAATAACTGAATCAATTTCTAATTGGAGCCTTTTCTCTCCTTAGTTTTTATATTCACCATTGAATAGAACTTTACATCACATAGGTAGGATCAATGGCACAAATAATTTCGAACCTTCCCTTGCCAGCTCTCGGTATTTTTCTTTCCTCTTCATCCAAAATATCAATATTTTGCGCTCCACAATGCCCTTAATAGAACCCATGAGATAACTTCAACATTATGTTTAAAGGAGTATCCCTACATAAAGTTCCCCATCTCGCAGTAGATGAAATTCGTTTCAAAACTAAGAAATATCTTCGTCATTCCAACATTCCTAAATCAAATTTCCCTAAGCCTTTAATCCAAGCTCTTAATTTACTCAAACCAAATCCTAATTTAGCTATTTTAAAAGCTGATAAAGGATACTCCACTGTTGTCATTAATCATTCAGCTCATGATAACAAAATCCTTCAACATCTCCAAAATAATTCCTATAGACTCCTACTAAAAGATCCCACCCCCTCTATAGAACGTTCAATTTCACAAATTATCCGTCATTCTTCCCTTCCTGTTCCAGATAAGAAATGTCTTATCCCCAATTGTTCAAGAAGTTATCCTGAGATCATTCCGTTTTGCACATGATCACACAACGGTACGGTCGGATGCCAGAAGTTCAAGCCTCAAGCCTCCCCTGAAGATGCCACCTACAATAGTTGGTGAAACGTAGGCATCAAGCCGTGCTATTGTGACGCAGAATCCATCCAGAAGTCACGAATTTTCAAGATTATGTTTGGTTTTAAATATTGTTAATTAGTTCATTGTATTTGTTTATTATTAAGTATGTATAATTTAAAGTAAGTGATATTTCCTATTCTTGTTTAAGTTAGTTATAAGTTATGGCTCATGCCCCTCCATTATTACCACTCTCAACCCGGATTTACCCTCTTGTCGAGGAACCAGGTAGAAAATGTGTAGTTAAGAAAAGATGTAGCAGCCTGCTAGTACAGTTTTTAAAACCTCTTGAAAGAGTCCAAAATTATCTATTTAAATAAATGTTATTGTTTGAAAACAGTTTTAATTAATCCAGAAAAGACCCATGAAAATACAGTCCACTCGATCGATTGATGGTGAAAACGAAACATTGGTCCTACGATACCGGATGCGAAAATAATTAAGATTTCCTGCCACGTGATGATGTTTGATGTTTGAATGCAGTTGGCGACGATTATTTTCTGATATAAATGTGAGTTCCTTTGTTATCCTTTAGATTTGTGTATGTATTCAATTTGTTTAAAAGGGTTTACAGATTCTTCAGGTTAAGATTGTTTCTCGATGCTTTATTATTACATGATTAATATAATATGATTTATTAATGCTTCTGGATTTACTTAAATAGTTTATAGATGATAAATTGATATATAGAGGCTGATTAGATTGATGATATAGATTTGAATAATGATTCACAGATACGTTTGTTTATAAAGTTTATTACTTTAATTTAAGATTTGATTATAAGATTAACAGTTTTTCTGTTGATTATTTAAAATTGAGATTTGTAGTAAATGAATTACGTTTAATCAAAATGGATGCCTTGATTAGGAAAAGGGGTTGCATTAAAAGCAAACTAACCACTCTTTCAAAATCAGTAGATTTATTATATGATCAGATAAAAGTTGATAGAAATCAAGATATTGAAAAGATTACGATGTTAGAATTGAAAATTGAGAGACTAAAACATATTATTGTTGAATTCGATCAAGTTCAAAATGAAATCGAAAATGAGTGCGATGAGCAATTATTGAATGAACAGTTAGAAGAGAGGGAGTCATTTTGTGATAAATATGAAACTATTTTGGCGAGAACAGCATGTTTATTAAAAAGTAGATCTGATTCTGATCTAGCGCCACCTTCTCAAGCTGCTCAATCAAAAAAGCTACCTATTAAATTACCTGTTATAGACTTGCCACATTTTGATGGCTCGTATGAAGGATGGTTAAATTTCAAAGATATATATCAGTCCTTAATTCACGAAAATGTAGAAATTAACGATATACAAAAATTTCATTATTTACGAGCAAGTCTCAATCCCTCAGCTTTCAAAATTATAGGGTCTGTTGAATTATCAGCAAGTAATTATGAAGTAGCTTGGAGTATGTTATGCAATAGATTTGATAAAAAGATGTTATTAGTGTCTACACATATCCAAGGATTGTTTGAGATACCATTGATTAGAAAGGATTCATTTGTAGAGTTGCGAGAATTGATAGATACTTTGTTCAAACATTTGGGTGCATTGAATAATCTGAATGTAGATACTAAAAATTGGGATTTGTTGTTAATATATATTGTCAATTCAAAACTAGATAAAACTACCCAGTCCGAATGGGAAAAGATGAAAAAGATGAAAAAGAATGAATTTCCCACATTAAATGAATTTACTACGTTTATATCAGATAGAGCTGATACAATTGAATCAATAGCTTATAACGTTAATAAAGATATTAGTAAATTCAAAGGTCATGCAGATGTTAAACAAAAATCAACTAAAAGTTTTCTTAGTAATCAGAGTAGTTCAAATAAGATAATTAAATGCAACTTTTGTAGCAAGACAGGTCATAAAATTTATACTTGCAAGATGTTCATTGATTTAGATGTTTCCGAACGCGTGAAACGTATTAATGATTTGAAATTGTGCCACAATTGTTTATGTAAAGACCATAGTGCAAATTCGTGCAAGTCAAAACCTTGTTTTTCATGCAACCAAAAGCATAGTAGATTACTACACACAGATGTTGAGACAAGGGTCGCATTTACAAGCACACTCAAATCTCATGTCCTTTTACCTACTGCGAAGGTTTTCGTTGTTGATTTTTATGGCAATAAACACGTTTGTTATGCTGTATTAGATTCTGGTTCCCAGTCTAATTTTGTTACACAAAATCTCGTTTCGAAACTGAATTTACATCAAACAAACATAGATATTTCAGTTTCAGGTATCGGTTCAGGAATTACTATTGATAAAAAATGTATCGTAAATGCACAATCTATGATCAATGATTTCTGTTTGAATTTGGATTGCTTAGTTTTACCCAAAATTACTGACTATTTACCTAGCCAGTATTTAGATATTTCAAGTTTAAAAATGCCGACAAACATTATGTTGGCGAATCCTGAATTTTATGAGCCCAATAATATAGATTTGTTGATAGGGGTCTCGACCTTTTGGGACGCTTTAAAATCTCACAAAATAGTTCTAGGTAAAGGTTTAGTTCTACAACAAACCATATTCGGTTATATTGTTGGCGGCAATTTGCCAGATGTCTCTACAGATTCGAAAGAAACCAAATGTTTATTATCGGTAGATTTCGTAAACTTAAATCAATCATTACAAAAATTCTGGATGGTTGAACAGATTGATGAGAAATGTAAATTATCTAATGATGATTTGAAATGTGAAAACATATTTAAGGAGACATTCTCGCGAGATCTAAACGGTAGATTTATTGTTAAAATACCGTTAAAACATGACGTTACTAGTTTAGGGAATTCAAAAGAATTAGCTGTAAAAAAGCTAATGTCTCTTGAAAGAAAGTTTGAAAAGTTTCCACATTTTGAAATAGATTATAAGGATTTTATGCGTGAGTATTTGGAAATGGGACATATGAGTTTAATTAATGACGATGTTGATAAAAAAATATCATATTTTATGCCCCATCATTTAGTTATGAAAGAAGATAGCCTCACAACCCGCGCTAGAGTTGTATTCAACGGTTCAGCTCCGACATCAAATGGAGTTTCATTAAATGACATTCAATATGTAGGTCCCCAAATTTTGAGTAGTTTATTTAATATATTGATCAAATTTAGACAATTTCCGTACGTAGTTTCATCGGACATAACGAAAATGTACCGTCAAGTCTTAATTGATCGTGAGGACAGGTGTCTTCAGAGAATTGTTTGGAGATTTGATAAGTCGGAAAACATTAAAGTATTCGAACTAAATACGGTTACCTATGGCACCGCGAGTGCACCTTACCTAGCAATGAGGTGTTTACACCAACTTGCCGATGAATTTAGAGATGAATTTCCTGTTGCAAGTCAAATGATATTAGAGAATTTCTATGTAGATGATTTTATAGCTGGATTTTCAGATGAAAGGGATGCAATTGAAATTTGTAATCAGATTTCTTATATTTTGGGTACGGGATGTTTTGTTTTAAATAAATGGCGGTCTAATAGTGCACACATTTTAAACAATTTTCAATCAATTAATAAAACCACAGAAACTCTTAAAATATGTGACAAAGATACAAAATGTTTAGGTATACAATGGTGTTGTACAAACGATCACTTATCATTTAAATTCACTGATGATGAACAGATTTCAGAAAAATGCTCAAAACGAAGTATATTGTCACAAATTTCGAAGTTATATGATCCGTTAGGTTTATTATCACCTTGTATAATAATTGCTAAAAGGTTAATTCAAAGATTATGGTCGTTAAAACTTGATTGGGATGATGAACTTCCCGATAATTTAATTAGGAAATGGCATTTATTTTACCAGGAATTGATAATTTTAAATACCTTAAATATTCCTAGATTTGTCATGATCGAAAAACCAGCAAAAGTTCAATTATTTGGTTTTTCAGATGCTAGCCAACGGTCTTATGGAGCAGTAGTTTATATGAGATCAATCAATGAAAATAATGAGATAAAAGTATCTTTACTTTGTTCAAAGTCAAAAGTAGCTCCATTGAAATCGTTGACTATGCCGGGTTTAGAATTGTTAGCTGCATTGATGCTATCCCGATTAATGAAAGCCTTATCGGAATGCGTAATGTATGAATTCGATTGTTATCTATGGACGGATTCATTGATTGTCCTTCATTGGATTCATACAGAAACGTATAAATTGCAAACTTTCGTATGTACACGTGTGACGGAAATTCAAGAATTAACAGCAAATTACAGTTGGCAGTATGTTGAAACTAAACAGAATCCTGCGGATATTGTTTCACGAGGTAACTACCCAACTGAATTGATGAAAAATGAACTATGGTGGTCCGGTCCATCATGGCTTTACGATTTCAATGTCTCTAGTTTTAATTTCAAGTTTACTCCTACTATAAAAAGAGATTTGCCAGAATTAAAAAAAACTAATTGCGAGATAGTTTTACATACAATAAGTCAAAACTGGCAAATATTTGATAAATTTTCTAATTTAACTAGATTACAAAGAGTTATTGCTTATTGTAAAAGATTCCATAACAATAGTAATTCGAAAATACGTGGTACCAATCGCGTTAATGGTAGATTAACGTTAATCGAATTAGATGATGCCCTTAAATGTTTGATTAAAATGGCTCAGATGCAAAGTTTTAGTAAAGAATTCAATTATTTGACAACAGGAAATGTCAAAGCGATCAAAAATAAGTTTAATGGTTTAGCTGCTTTCATTGATAATTATGGAATAATAAGAGTCGGTGGTAGACTCAAACATTCCGATTTACAGTATAATTCTAAACATCCTATAATTCTAGATTCAAAACATATGTTAACTAAATTAATATTTCAATCTGAGCATATTAGACTACTCCATGCTAGTCCACAATTATTGCTAAATAGTGTCCGTCAAAATTATTGGCCTTTAAAAGGAATTTATTTGGCTAAAGAAACTGTTAGAAAATGTTTAACATGTTTTAGGTTCAATCCTAAACCAATGGCTGTGACCATGGCTGATTTGCCACATAATCGTGTTGCTAATTTAATACCCTTTCAATGTACAGGTCTTGATTATGCAGGACCCTTTTCCGTAAAGGACCGCAAGATCAGAGGTTATAAAGTAACTAAAGCTTACATTTGTTTATTTGTTTGTTTAAGCACTAAGGCTATACATATTGAGTTAATTTCTGATTTGTCAACCGATGCATTTATAGCATGCTTGAGAAGGTTCTCGTCAAGAAGAGGATTTCCAAGCGACTTGTATTCGGATAACGCCACAAATTTTGTAGGTGCGAATAATAGTTTGAATGATATGTATTCATTTCTGAAATCAAACAATGATCTTATATGTGATTATACTGATCAAAATAGATCTAAATGGCATTTTATTCCTCCAAATTCACCGCATTTTGGAGGTATTTGGGAAGCCAATGTGAAAAGTCTAAAGCGGCATTTATACAAAGTAATCGGCGAAACAATCTTAACATATGAGGAGTTTATTACTGTGTTGACGCAGATTGAAGGCATACTTAATTCTAGACCCCTTTCTCCTCTTTCCGCCGACCCCAATGATCTAAATCCGCTAACCCCCTCTCACTTTCTAATTGGCAAATTACTGACATTACCACCAGATCCAGATGTTCATCATATAACAATTAATAAGTTATCTCGATACCAACTTCTTCAACAATTGCAACAAAGTTTCTGGAAACGTTGGTCACGTGATTACCTGACTTCATTACAACAGCGTAAGAAATGGAATGCAGATACTGATGTTATATCAATTGGTGCAATGGTTATTGTTAAGGTGGACAATTTACCACCATCCCAATGGGTATTGGGAAGGATTATAAAACTACACCCCGGAAGTGATGGAAAAACTCGTGTTGTGAGTGTTAAGACCAATAAAGGTGTTTATAAACGGCCGGTTGTAAAGGTGTGTCCACTCCCTATTACCTGAGAAAACAAACATTTTTTGTTAATAGATGAACTCTCAATAGTTTTAAAGATTTCTAATTCAAATAGTTAAGTTAATTTTTCCATGTTTTATATTTTATATTTCTATCTGATGGTACTGGTTGTTGAAGACCTGAGGTCTGCCAAGGTGGCCGGTATGGTTTTAAATATTGTTAATTAGTTCATTGTATTTGTTTATTATTAAGTATGTATAATTTAAAGTAAGTGATATTTCCTATTCTTGTTTAAGTTAGTTATAAGTTATGGCTCATGCCCCTCCATTATTACCACTCTCAACCCGGATTTACCCTCTTGTCGAGGAACCAGGTAGAAAATGTGTAGTTAAGAAAAGATGTAGCAGCCTGCTAGTACAGTTTTTAAAACCTCTTGAAAGAGTCCAAAATTATCTATTTAAATAAATGTTATTGTTTGAAAACAGTTTTAATTAATCCAGAAAAGACCCATGAAAATACAGTCCACTCGATCGATTGATGGTGAAAACGAAACAATGTTTATATAACATCTAGTCGAAGACAGATCTCTAAGGATATCCGATTATTTATTTACTCTCTTGTTTGTCATTCAATATGTGATATTTGCCAAATTGAGACGAGTCAGAACAAGCCAATAAATTGCTCATCAGGCGGGTTGATTTATAGATTGAATTTCATGAAATCGAGTTCTTCTAGGAACGTACCAACAAAGAACGTGAGCGTTCGCGAGATTGTTTATTCTCCGTAATTTAGTAAACGTATTACAGACGGACCGTTAAGAAAATCGATGATTGATTTCACTGCTTCATTAAACCGCAGTTCTACGGAGAAATTTAACGTTGAGATATTGCAGATATTTTATTTTACGAGTGCGACACATGACATTAGAATGGTATGAAGAAACATTGAATTCGCGTTCATTTAGAAAGATTTCTTAGAAGTTTTAACGTGATAAATCGTAGAATGTCTAATCGTGTTATTCAATTAAATGTCTTTTAGTGATGATCACGACTTCTGTTAGCAAAATAGCTTGCGGACAAATGATGTAGAAACAGAAAATATATTGGAAATGATTCAGAAACCGATAATAAAAGACGTTATATTATACTCTATTGTAATTGTAATAAGGGCTTAGTACAGAATATTTCCAATATTAAAAAAACAGAATGATATTTATAAATTTAAAATATCTCAAAGCAAAGTGAAAAGAACCCATAGGGGTTGTCAGATGTTTAGTATCAATAACAAATGTTAGCGTGAGGAATAGATAATGAATTTCTAAAATAAGCACATCCGCTTCAAGGAGGAGGGGGATATGACCATAGCTGGCATGATCAAGAGCGTTTCAAATAATTTCACGAAAGTTTTGTTCTAAAGGAAATCATAAGCCTGTCAAGATCAATAACCAATATAGGACAGGGAGCTAATGTGTAGCTATAATAAATTTCAATGTTAACCATCTGGAGATGCTTGGATAACGGGATTGTCCAGGCCCGTTGTTGATGTCAATATGGAAATTTTACCTCACCACTTACCTTCCAGTGCTTAAATTAATAAGTATTTAGTGAAATAAAGAGGGATAGCGTCAAGGATATTTTCCACATTTGTTCTGGCTAATCAATGATTGAATCAAACTTCAACGTGTCATGGTTCTCTAAATTAAATGACCACACTGTAGATCAATAAATATTGGTTAATAGGAATAATGTAAATTCCTTGAGTGAAGTTTTATAGAGTTTCATAGGGGGGTAATATGTTACACTATGTTACATTGAAATTTTATCCAAATGGTCTACAACAAGAGAAGGTAGGAAATTTTAAGGGGGGTTCCGAAATTTTTGGAATTTTTTATTGAGGTTAAGAGAAAAAAATCATATTACTTACTAGTTTTAACTTCTATTGTTACTCATAAAGTAATATAAAATAGAATAGGTAGGTATTCGTTCTTAAAAATGAATGCGAGAATATACATTCGAGGTCTTCAGCCAGTTTTTTATAGTTTGGTTCACGTTGGGGAACAGCTTATGCGCAGAGTGTCTTCAAGGTAGGTGTCCATTAACCTTGAACGATATTTGTTCTCCAAAAAATTCATTTTTGAGAAAGATGTTTCACATACACATGTGGTGCCAAACATAGGAGTCATGTTCTTTCGCAATTTTCATACATTTCTGAAATACATTTAACCCAAAATTCTTCAGTGGATGCAGATTTATACATTTGAAGGAAATATCTTCTTGCAAGTCGATTATCTCCAGTTGAAGTGAAGGCTTTGGAAGACTGAACAAGTTCGCAGCCACATCAGTTCATTCTGCCGCTGGAGAAAAGTCATAAAACGATTTTAAGAATTGCGTCAACTTCCGTATCTTTGCAAAGTCTTGGAATCTTGCTGCAAATTCCTTCCCAATATCTGACATATCACTCAAAACATGGCAATATCTATTACAGAATTCTTCTTTTTATATTCAAGAATTGTTGAAAAATGAATAAATTCTTGATTTGCAATTTTTTTTTCGAAAACATTCAGCTTGCAACAGCAATCAGATACACTTCGTATCAAACAATCAATCAAAATGGGTGCGGACAAGTCTGGAGCACTTACACCGCTTGATTGGGTCTGTTGTGCGCCCCTTGATACAAGAATTACTTCAACAGGCCTAAGGCAGTGCCGAAGGCTAAGATTTTGCCTGGACTGATATCTCTCATGGCTACGAGTGGCATATGTGTGCTGTCGAGGTGTTGTAATCTAAGAGAAGCCAGTGCTAGACATTCTGCTAGAATGTGAGAGGCAGTTTCTTCCACCTTTCCCCATCTAGTACAAGCTGGGTCTTCAACAATGCCCATTGTGTTTACTCAAATGACAGTGTCCTGTGAGGAGTCCTGTCCCCAGTGTTAGGCCTCTCCTACTCATAGAGAGTAGGGTTTTAGAGAGTTTAAGCGAGAACTCGCTAGTGTGGAGCTTAGCCTGCCTCGTGCCGGGAGGACCCCGCCAAACTGTGAACCACTGTCTATCCAGTAGCTCCTTGAGAGCGTGGAGCCCAGTGGTCGATGAAATTCCAATCTTGGATCGGGGTCAGGGGCGCTCAAGGAACCCCGTTTGGCCAATTCATCGGCTACTTCGTTTCCCTTCATGCCAGAGTGGGCGAGAGTTTCCCTGCACTCTAAGACCGCACATTAGTTTCCCATTTCCTTGTGATTCGGTGTTCAGGGCATTTTGATATTTCAGAATCTCTCTTTCAGGATAGCCACCGCTGGCATATTGCGCTGGTTTGTTAGAAACTGCAAGAACTCCCTTGCTTCCTGCGTATCCAAGTTGTCTATTTTTTTTGGCGGTGCAGTTTTCCACCTCACGCGGTCGTCCACATCTAGACCACGGAAGTTCCATGAATTATGGTTGAAATATAATACTTGATTTAGGGCAGAACTTGCACAATATATTATGACATGATCGAATATCTGCGTTAAAATATGCTGCTGTTCTAATAGTTATCATAACTTGAACTTTGGTGAAGATGATAATGAAGTTTGGGATCCTTTAAACTTACAATGTGTGAAGTATGATGAACTTTAACGGTAGATATGAATTTTGCATATGAAGAAAGTTTCGAGGAATCTCATTATAAAAGTTACAAAAGAATTATAATTCATTCCAGGCATAGACTTTCATTCCTGAATTATATAATAGCACGAAGCCAATTGGTGGTTCGACGGTTTTATCTCTGCGCTTCGTGAAGCAGGATAAACGCAAGTGAAATAGGAATATACGACTCTGCATATTTCAGCACAGCTACACCGATTTGATGAAACTTTCGTTAGACATCATTCTGAAACGAAATAGTGAGATGTGAAAATCCTTCTGAAAAGTAATGGATATTACCATACTTTCCAACGAATATTCTGTATTAGTAAGTACAACACATATTTTAAGATTGAGTTGGTCTTTACTTATTAGAAATCCATTACATTACAAATGAACACAGCTTTGAATAATACAATAGAGAAAGAACCATCTATTCACCTGAGTAAGCCACTATGTGGCAGAACATGTGTGTTCTTTTATTTTGTAAGAAAAGTTTATTTGGGAATTACTCTACATTGTATTTGGTCCTGTAAAAACAGTTCAAAATTTATAAATATAAGCGAATTTTGTTGCGGAGCATGGATTAAGCTCATTTTGGTGTCATAATGTTCGGAAAATCCCCATGAACCGGAAGCCGATAAGGAAGAGTATGATCTCTTGTTTTTCCTTCTCTATTCAAAAATTCATGGCCCATTATTGGTTTAAGAAACATATTATTAAGAAGTTTATTTCATCAATAAATATATATGGAACTTAGATAAAAATTGTTACTCGGGGATTTTCGAGGTCGCTGATTATGAATATGATGTTCAAAAACATCCCCCATGCACCTGGGGAGCAGTACGCCCTGGGTGTTACCTCACCCCCTGGAACTATTGGAAATTTTCTTCAAAATTGAACTAAAACCGTTACTCAGGGGCTTTCGAGGTCGCTGATTATGAATATGATCTTCACAAACTTTCTCCGTGTACCTGGGGACTGAACGCGCTGGATGTTACCTCTTTCCCGAAGAATTTTTGGAAATTTGCGTTGAAATGGAGTGAAAATTGTTACTACAGGGTTCTCGAGGTCGGTGATTATGAATATGATGTTAAAAACTTCCTCCACGTACCTGGGGGTTGAATGCCCTGGATGTTACTTCTCCTCCGAGAAATTTTTGGAAATTTGCTCTCTAATGGAATGAAAATTGTTACTCAGGGCTGTTAAAAAACTTGCTTCATGCACCTGGGGGCGGGACGCCCGGAATGTTACCTCGCCTCCGAAGAATTTTTGGGGAATTTGCACTCTAATAGAATAAAAATTGTTATTCAAGGGTTTTCGAGATCGCTGATTACGAATCTGGACACAAAAAAGTATCCAATAGACCTGGTGCTTATCCTGAGTTGTACCTAACATTCAGGGAATGCATAGATATTTAGGCTGAAATGGAATAAAAATCGTTACTCGGGGGGTTCTTGACGACGTTGATGATGAATCTGGTCACAAGAAAATTATTCAATACACGTGGTGGCCATCATGAGTTTACCTCACCTTCAAGGAATTCATAGATATTTAGACTGAAATGGAATAAAAATCGTTACTCAGGGGTTTCGAAATCGCTGTTCACGTACATGATGATGAATCGGCTTCTTATATATTTTGAGCGTGGTAATGTCCCATGAAAATAAGCTTCGGTATCACAACTGAGCCGAATGGGACGGACTGTTTTTCTCCGAGTATCCTTGGACAAGCGTATGTTTTGTATCTGATGCCCCACTGCAATGTGCCATAAAAATCTCAGATATTATCAGGAATACCTCATACCAATAAATCACCGTCATCTGGTGAACGATGGTTCAATAAAATCTGTGCTTTGGATCCGCAAGGACCCCCCTTATATTGCTGGCATCGACAGCCATATTCCTGAAATTGTTCTAGTCTGGTCAAATCAGACGAAAAAAGTATAAAAGCCGGGAAAATTTGCGGGCAACTCCGATCGACTCCGGGTTTTTTGCAAAATTTTCCTAAACGGATTTACAACATTCCCGGAAAAAAACTTATATGTGCTTTTCCATTTTTCAATTGTTATAGAGTAATATAGAAGAAAATGACCAATTTTCATGGCCGAAAAATTAGGAAATTTCTAAAATTATCTAGTATTAATGGAGTCTGTATGCGTCAAGATGATATGGTGGCGTGACCGTCTATATGACAGCTGTTCAAAAAAAGATGAAGGGGAAATGTGAAAAGACGCATGGTAATGGAGAAGAGTAAGGAGGGATCACTTTCTATATTGGAATCATATCAAGATCATCTCGGCGAGACGCATATTTCAAAACCGTTGATCGAGCACGTGGCTGTTGAATTTTATTGTGTTTATTGTGTAAGCGAAATTTTTTTAAACTTATTATTTTTTGGAATAAGTAATTAATAATTAATTATTCATTCACAAATTAATTTTTTTTCACATCCACTAATTACGATTTGTGAGTATTTATATTCTTTTCTATTGTTCCATATCAACACAGATATTTTGAAAAAAAATTGTTTTCTTAATTATTTTTTTTCATAGATTTCAATTTGCGTTTGGACAATATTACGAGTAGGCATTTCCAGCCATTGTTGGCATCATTTCGATGTTTTAGAAATTTCCTAATTTTTCGCCCATGAAAATTGGCCATTTTCCTTTATATTCCTCTATAACAATTGAAAAATGGAAAAGCTCATATTAGATTTTTTTTCGGGAATGTTGTAAATCCGTTCAGGAAAATTTTGCAAAAAATCCGGAGTCGATCGGAGTTTCCCGCAAATTTTCCCAGCTTTTTGCTAATATGACTCGACTATTCTCAATTCTCAAGGAATGTGCGCCTGAACAAAACCAGTTTTCCGTAGGGTGTTTACCCTTTCATACAAACTAGGTGTGTTTCCTACTAGCTGGAAGACAGCAAAAAAAGGAAATAAGAACCTTCCATCGCACTTTTATCTGTGATCTCTAAAGTGATGGAGAAAGCAATCAACATCGAGCTCATCAAAAACCTAGAGAACTCCAAAATCGTGAATGACCGGCAATATGGCTTCCGTCAGCAGAGATCAACATGAGACCTGCTTTCCTACGTAACACATGTATGGCAGAAATCTATTGAAAAACATCGGGAATCTCTAGCTGTATCATTGGATATTTCCCAAGCATTTGACTGAGTCTGCCCCCAAAGACTTCTTGGGAATCTTCCGTCATATGGTTTTCCGCTTCAATTTGTCGCTTACTATTGAGTTTTCTCTCAGATGGATCACCTCATGTGGTGGTTGATGGTACATCCTCCGATACAATGGCTATCAACGTTGTTGTTTCACAAGGATCTGTTTTAGCACCAACTTTGTTCCTGCTTCATATGAACGACCTGCTGGAAGTGATCACCTGTCCCCTCCTCAAATTTGCTGATGATGGTACACTACATACCGCTTTCTCATCTAGAGCCCCCATAATATCCAATGAAGGTTGAGGGGTGAGAAGACAGAGACAGGTTGACGCAATTAATCGAGATCTGGAAAATATTTTGAAATGGGGATCTGATAATCTAGTAGAGCAAACCAAAACTCAAGCTTGTGTCTTCTCCAGGAAGGCTAATATGATGATGTCAGGTTGTCAGGTACAACTGCTATTATGAATAATGCTAGGGATTACCACAACAACACCCTCTCATGGGACGAACAAGTTAGGTCCAATGCGAAAACCGCTCTTCAAAAACTCGGCTTCTATTCCGTGCCAAGAGGAAAAAGCCTTTGATACCAAAAATCATAGGAGCCTGCTAGACAAATTAGAAAAGATTAGTATACGAGGAAACTTTTCGAATACTATCTGCTGAACCGAAGGCAGCAAGAATTAAATAAATGATACATTTAGCGGTGAAAGAATAGTTACTTGTGGCGTGTCACAAGGAACAGTTCTACGGCCCATGTTATTCATCATATATTTAAACGACCTACTACAGTAGTACTGTAATTTCAGTCGCCGATGATACTGTCTTGATCTATACAGGAAAAACCTGGAATGAGGTGAGAGCAACTGCCACAAATGACCTGGAAGGTATTTCAAATTGATTCATTGGGAATAGTTTGTCTATAAACCATTCTGAAACCAAAGTTATACCGTATCGAAAGATACTTACCTGCATAAGAGATAGAAATAAATAATACACCAATACCTCAACTCAAGCTTGCATCTTCCTCAGGAAGGCTGATCCCTCAATCCCTAATATGATGATCTATGGTACAACTATTCTCATGAACATAACCATGCTCGGGATCACCACCAACAGCTGCCTCTCATGGAATGATCATGTGAGGTGCATTGCAAAAATAGCTTCCCAAAAACTTGGTTTCCTATTCCGTGCCAAGAGCTACTTTACATCCCAGCAGCTCCTCATAATCTACAAGGCACAGTTTCGAGCTGTCCTGGAGTACTGTTCACATGTTTGGAGTTCGGCTCCCAAACATACGCTGAAGCTCCTAGATTATATCCAGCAGAGAGCAATTCGTTTGATTGATCATGTCACACTCACGAGTTCATTGACCTCTCTAGAATATCTTAGAAAGGTGGGAAATCTCTCTCTTTTCTATAGATATTTTCATGGTCGGTGTTCATCAGAAATCTCGTCTGTTGTTCCACCGCGAGAAATTCCAGATAGGCGGACCAAACGAGCTGAAGCTAGTCACCCCTTCTTTGTGAAAATCGAGACCTGTCGAACTTCTTCCTACCAGACGTCATTTTTCTATCAAACAGCGAAGTTGTGCAACTCTTCACCTAGTGAGGTCTTTCTCTATGCCTATAACCTCCAAACCTTCAAGAAGAATTCGAATGCCTTATCTCCTCTCCCAACATTCCACCGCTAGTAGCTCACACGATGTTCTTCGAACATTATAGGTCTCCCTCTCGTGTAGTCAAAGTATATACATAAAAAAAAATGATAATTTACATATCGCATATTATCTTATTGTAATTATAATCGGAATCCTATAATAATGAATCCTACTTATAATACTTGATAATGTGGTGTAATGAGTAGACCCCTAAATATGTAGTGAATATCTAAATATAAGGATTGTGAGAATCAAACTACAAATGTATTGTTGTTCAGTTATATGTATTGTTAACTAAACTCTTTTGAGCTTATTATTTAATTATGAATTATTAATTATTAATTTGAATATTTCAATGTTTTGAATTCTACCAGCTAGCTTTCTTATTGTATTTTGATTTATTTTGAATCTTATGTTTGTTTTGAATTGAATAATGAACTTTTACTTTTTTATTTTTATATGGAATTATATATGGAATTAAACACAATGTTCTTTGAATGTTAAAACTTTTATATTTAAATTTCTATGACTCTAATTTATCTCGGGTATCTATTTTACAATGTTATGTTCAAATAGATCTATGATCTAACCTCAAAATTATTTACTATTAATATTTGTTTACAAAGTTATAATCTACAATCTTTCTTTCAGATTTACAGACAGATGATAATACAATGGAGAAATAATAAATAAACTTACGTTTAGTTTATATCCAAGAATATGTTTTAAAATGTAGGCAATGTTCAATTGGCTTGATCTTCTTATTAATTTGATAATTCACTTTAACCGTACACAATTTCTCTGCTATACACAATGAACACAGGTAAACTATTTTGGTTACTTCTTTTGAAATCAGGAACTGTTGGGAATTGTTAACTTAGTTTTATTCTTTTTATTAAAGATACAAAACTCTTTAATGATGTTTGGAACTTTATCGAAGGCTGGCTATCGTTCGATGTTACTTATGAATTGTAGGTTATTGTAACCTTTAAACTTTGTTCGGAGACTTGGAACACTACTTGACTTGTAGAAATTATTTATTTGCTTCGGTTACTTTCAACCTTACGAAGCTACTGAAACACTTGGGTTCACCGATGTTTATCCAATAAACTAAGGTTATGATGATTGTTGCAAACTGACATAAGTTTTACATTGTTTCCAGTCTGACGTTTATAATCGGTCTCGACCAATCAGAATTCAGTATTCTATAAATTTTGAATTATTGGAGATTTTCAACTTATTTTAAATGATGATGATTCCTTCTTTTTAAATTAATATTGCCTATATTTTTCCACACACTTTGGTATAGGATAACCTATGATTAGGTTATTATTAATATGATTATTCCAATAATTATTATAAATTTGACAGTTGTCATTCTTAAAAAATAATACATGATATAATATATCAATAACATTTCTTTAACATTATATAACTCAAATTTACTAGTCCTAACTTATATCTATAACATTTTTCAATAGTTTGTGCTATCTCATGATAGTTTTTGTAATCATTTTAATTTTGATTTCTGCCTTCGTAACACTGTACGTTTATTCACTTTCACTGAAGTTCTTGTTTTACATTTCTAATTCTAATTAAATTGTTGTTTATTATGTTTTACATTGTTTATTATATTATACTAACTATTATTTAACTTTTAATATTGTTTTTAATTCCATATAATATCTTTTTATTAATCTTTTCTGATTGTCAATGTTCGGTAAGTTCTAATTTTTATCATTTTTGTTGTTTAGGAAATGAAATCATAACAGTATATTAGATTAGCTCTTTTGCTTTAAGTTAGTATTTGTAACAATTGTTTGAAGATGCTACGGTGTTAAGTTACATAAATTTATCAAATTAGGAAGAATTAAACATTTAATAGTTAATATGTTTAAGTTAAAAAACTAATCAGATCACTCATGTTCTCATTATTGGAATTGGTATCATTGCGGAACTCGTGTCTCATTCTCTCCGACCAAATTCGTAGGTCACAAACTTGGGAAGGAACGTCGTGTTGCAACCACATCATCTAGTTTAAATATCACTTAGGCGAGGTACAAATATCAGGAATGTTGACATTAAGGGTAGTTGATCATGCTTGAACAGCCATAATTTCACTTTTTGCACGAATTAGTGGGTAGACTAGAGATTCAAGGTATAATCAATCTTACTTCTGAGGTAAGGAAACACTGACGCTTCATAAATTTCGAATCGAAGTATTAGGCTGATTAAACCCCCTCGTGTTTACGAACAAGAAGCAAAGGGAGCGGCGTGTTAAACTTTGCAAAAATAGTAACGAGCATTTGATAAACATGAATTATGGAGCTTCTTCAAACTTCAGCTTCTGATAGAGTGCTAATTAAGACGATTAGGGAGTTGATTACAAAGACCTTGCTCGAAGTTAGGAACTTGTTAACCTAAATATCTAAATTAAATATCTAAATGATTAGAAATTCATTGAGTTATGTTCGGTGCGAAGGGTTTTTGTTGAAGTTGGTCCCATCGAGATGTGAGAACAAATGTAGCGACTTTTGAATCAAATAATTTTTTGAGGAATAGTATATTAGCGTAGCTTCTGTGGATGAAATTAGTTTGTGCCAAAAATGATGTATAGTATACTTCAGTGGACAGCTTATCTTGAGAATTCTTGGAATTCGTATAGATGCGTCACAGTAGCACAACGTTTCGCCAACCGTTACAGGAGGCATCCTCAGAGCAGAATGGAGGCTTGACTGAAACTGGCCGCGTTTGGTTTCTGTAGCTCTCGTTTCTAGATGTATTAGTTAGTCGACAGAATGTATATCGAAAACCCACTAACACAGATAGGTTACGTCGATGACCGTTCACACATCCTGCCCAGAAGCAGAAGACCTCTGTATCCACTGCCTATCTCCCATATATTGAAAATATAGCGAATTATATATAAATTCTCGGGAAATAGATCACACTAACACATATGCTCATTATTTTCGTCTTTACATGCGTTTCGGTATCACGACCATCACCAAAAGTCGTATCAATGTTTAAAACGAGATTTCTTAAGACAAAATCAGCGTCCTTATTCCACCAATTTTAATTAAAATGCCCACGTCGCCGAAACGAACAGAAACACGAATAATCAAAACTTTAACCCATAAATGTTTTAAGGATATGTATATGTATCAAGAATTCACTGCTTAGCAATTTTCTTATAATATACCCACCCATGTTAAACAAAGTCTATATACTACTGAAACCAAAAAATATAACTTTCGTACCAGATGTTAAAGATTTATGAGATAACAGAAAAAGGTATATAACTTTTATGTAGTTTCGGAAGGCCGTAGATATAAGGTGCTTTGTCCATTATGGCAAATTAATTATTTTTCGATTCAATAGTGATTATCTTATTTTTGTACCATTTATATATTAATTTATTCATGTTATTTCGTACTGATAATGTAGGGTCAGTTTTTTTGTAAGTTGTTGCATCATTTAATAGATTTCCTATTTTGTTTTCGTAGTCATTTCTATGCATTATGACGGTTTTATTACATTTATCCGCGTCCATAACTATTATTAGAGGGTTAGCATCTAAGAACTCTTTTGTTATGTCTATTTCTGCTTTCTGTTTATTATTTGTATTTGTCAAGATGTTGCAAATTTTATTTCTAATTTAATTTTTAACCTCTATATTTTTATTTCTAATTCCGCATTCTAAATTAGCAATTATATTATCGATAGGCAATTTTTATTATCAGGCAATGCAAATTTCGGACCTAAGCTACGTGCTGCACGTCATCCGAAATTTTTGTGTCTGTTAGGTTATTCAACCATTGTTTATTGATATTTTGTTTTTCATAAGCTACGCACTTTATCAAACTATTTATCTTTTTTGATTGAATGACTTTGATTTTGTTGAAATTTTTTTCGATTTAGTTCTGCTGATTTTGAAAAAATTGGGTGAAGACGAAAATAATAAGCATTATATGTGTTAGTGTGACCTATTTCCCAAGAATTTATATATAATTGTATCAAATGCGTTTTTTTCTTCGAATGATCATCGTTCATTGTTCCACTTAGTGATCTCAACAGTACAATTGCTTCCTGACAACTCTTCTCATTCTACCTCATTTATCCCTCAATGATTCAACCGTCTGAACAAAACTATTTCCCGGCACATCCGCCATTTTAATGAATCTAATTTCTATGGTATTGTTTTGCAACTTACGTTATCCATTCCTCCTCGGTAGTTAAATTAGTCTGAGTTGTATGATGTGATATTGTCATATAATATCTCGAATCCAGAATTCTTGAGGATATTATGTCGAAAATATTCAAATATGTATGTGAGCGTGTGAGTAATATTATTCAATTTAATCAATAATTTCAATGTTAAATTTATTTTTTAACCACTTTTACACTTGTACTTTAATTATCTCCCATAAATCCATTGAAAAATGTAAAAACAAATTTATCTCCTGGCACCTCCGCCATTTTATTAAAGCTAGTTTCTATAGGCGTCTATTTTGTAACTTTTCACTTCACCTAACCTGTGATGTTAATATAGAATATCGAGAATCCAGGATATCGAGTTCTTGGGGATATGTCGAGGATATTGAAAAATGGAGTGTGTCGTAATTTGGTTAAGGGTGGATAAGCATATGAATAAATATGTGAGGGAGTGGGTCATTAATTTATTTATTTATTCAATAATCTTAACGATTGTACCTTAATTATCTCTCCTAAGTTCAATGAATTTGAATCTAATTTATATGAGACCATTTTCGGTATCCACTCTTGCATGGTGGTCAGATAAAAGTCTGAGTTGCAGGATGTTATGTTTATATAGAATTGTCGGGAATCTAGGATATCGAGTTGTTGGGGATATGTCGAAAATATTGGAAAATGGAGTATGTGGTAACTTGGTTAACCACCAAAGGTAGATATGAACCCTTCCATGTAAATCAGTAGACCTGGGATATGCCCCAAGATAAGATGGAGAAAAGGTATAGCTCTTCGTAAGAGAAATTGAAACCAAAGTAAGTCGCAGAAGTGAGTGGAACTAAAACATCATCCCTAGACTCAGTAGAAAGGCCATCAAATGGTAAACTAATGGGTCCAAAACAACAGGAGGAACTGAAAAAGGAGTATATGGACCTAAAACCAAATACTTAGAAAGCTTAGGCAAGCAAATCCTTGAGTATGTTCTAAGAGGAAATTCACGCTATAGGAAAATGTTAATTAACGGTAGATAAGCATAAGATTCAGTATGTAGGCGATTGAGCAACATTAATTAATCTATTCATTCTTATAATTGTGCTTCGATTGTGTCTCATTGGTCCATTAAAAGCATACGAACAAATTTATCTCCTGGCACCTCCGCCATTTTATAAAATCTGATTTTCAGGAAGAGTTTTTCAACTTCAATTTTATTAAGTTTCACATTACACTGAAAATTAGTTCCAAATACAACCATGCCTCAACATATTGTGAATCAACTATGTATATTTATTTGGTCTGACAAATCTGATAGAAATTAATAAAATTATAATAGGGTCCTAACAAGAAAGAGCAAAAAAAGGGAAGAACTAGTAATATCTACAGAATATGAAACCAATATTTCCCGTAAGGTTATTTGAAACTGACTGGTTTCCGAATGCTTTCTATACCGGAAAAGTCCGCTAAAGCCGTGTCGGAAAAGCATCATGAAACGAGATGAGAAAAGATAGCTGGCGTAAGCCTATAAATATCAAGGAGCTTATAGTGTGGAAATCGAGGAAACACAAAAGGATGGAAAAAAGTAGTGATAAAGCCAAAGAAAACCATTGATTGATGGTAGTTACGGATATGTGTGTTGCAGAAATTCTTCAAGTCGTATAAGCGAAGGTTGTAGGTCACTGAAACAATTGCGAATCGACATGGTATCTCTGATAAAAGTAATGAAACGCATGGCTGAAGCTAGTGGATGTACTACAATTTTATTCATTGAAATTGTATGTTTTCTCGATATGTGTCTCTTTCAAAATAACACATCTAGTTTACCGTATATTGTACTCCATAACATTCTCCTACAGCACTCATTCAGTTAAGAAATTCTATCGTTTCATCCCTTACTACGCGATAAGGAATTGTATCCATGTTGTTATGTATCAAGTTATTAATAATAATGATTCTTGACCCAGATATGAATTATGGATAAATTCTCGGGAAATAGGTCACATTGTCATATTATCATATGCTTATTATTTTCGTCTTTACATACGTTTCGGTCTCACGACCATCATCAGAAGACGTATCAATATCTAAAACGGGATTTCTTAAAACTAATTTTAGGGATTACTATAAACATATTCTGAATGAAAAGTAGCCAGTGGATCTTTGATTGGTTTGTAAAACTGAGATAGTTTGGAAAGTGAGAAAAATGGGTAGAAATATTTTGCATCTTAAGGATTTTGTAAATTATATTCATTGTATTGATAATGATTCTTGACCCAGCTATGAATTATATATAAATTCTCGGGAAATAGGTCGCACTAACACGTATGCTTATTATATTCCATTGTATTACGAACACTTTTCGTAATACACTAAAAATGAATGGCTACACAAAAACAGTTTTCAATCCCATCATTAACGAAAGAATAAAAAAAATCTATAACGTCATGTATAAATAACATAAACGATAATACAGATAACTTGATAGCATTACCATACATTCCGGAGACCTCAGAGAAAATTAAGGGATGTTTAAAAAAGTATGATATATATGTTGCGCATAAACCTACTGTGTTGGGGAATATTTTTCAATTCTAAAACCTTTAATACCTAAAGATAAACAAACCCACACAGTATACAAATTAAATTGTTTAGATTGCGATGGGACTTATAATCTGAACACTATTTACAAAAAAGAATGTATGGCCATAAGTATAGTACAAGAAACAAAAACTTAGAATATTCCACCGCCCTTGCTAAACACTGCTTTTATTATAATCATCAATTCGATTACGAAAATGTTAATATTTCAACTAGGGAAACCAATTATTATGAAAGATATATTCTGGAGATGATTCACATAAAACGTTACCCCAAGTAACTCATAGAACAGATATTCAGTCATGAAGTCAGATTTATACTAATTTAATTAACTAAGACCCTGGCAAATTCCTGCATGAATCTTTGTAATGTTAAGAGTATATTTTAAGTAGAATGCTCAAATAGCAATATTTCTAATGAGGTCCGACAAATCATTTTCAATTACCTCATAAATCTTTAACATCTGGTTCGAAAGTAGATACTTCAGCATTATATGTTTTGGTTTCAGTCATATACAGACTTTGTTGACATGAATTCGTATACTATAAGAAAAATTGCTGAGCAGTGGATTCTTGATACATATAGATATAGTTCAATTGATGTGTTACAGTCTGGATTATTCGTGTTACTGTTCGGTCTTAACAAATCCCGTTTTAGACATTATACGTCTTCTGATAATGGTCGTGAGACAGAAACGTACGTAAAGGCAAAATTAATAGGCATATGTGTTAGTATGACCTGTTTCTCGAGTATCATTATCATTTAGATACAATACTTGCAGTAATATTTAGCGACAGCTATGACCTGCTCCTATTAAACGGAAAATTTTAAAAACAAAAATGAAAGGAATATTTGATTATATTTTATAAATTCATAAAGATGGCGTCAAAAGGATGACGTTAAAAGCTAATTGTCAGAAACTTGCTCCCTTGAATTAAGGGATAATTAACGTGGGCTGAAATTCTAGAAAATGAATTTTATTCCTCAGGAAGTTAATATGACTTCGATAATGTGTATCGTTTCCCACAGAAGTAAGATCTATACAAAACCGTCGCCTAAAGCAGAATTGAAACGTTCCTAGAATATAACATTAATAATTAAACTCGCATTTCACCAAGCTCCAAGAGCTAGGTATGTAGTTGACATTTGAATCTACGAGCACTATTCATCGAGTTGAAGAACCCACTGACATTCAACCAAATGAATGGGATAAAATACGTAGAACAGGAAGAGACTGATGAATATGATCGTTTTAAAATACAGTCAAGATCCTGGAAGTATGCTAATGCCTGAAAACTACATTGTCTGTTTCCGAATAGAATGAATTACCTATATATACAAATTCCTTATTTGGAAGATTGCCAGACCTAAAACTAGATACTTAACTAGTTCAATTGTAATGGAGTGAGACTACATATAGACTGTTCATGAATAATTGACTTTAGACCCGAAACTATTAATACTTACTAATCGGGTCCAATAATTTCAACGGAAACCAATCTATAATTGGAGTCAAGGGTTTGGAAACTTAGAATAACTAGATCAAGCGGATACCTAGAGAAGGTCAAGGAACATACGAGGGTAAGGTGAAAAGTCCCTGGCAAATAAAAGAGAGCGCAACCATCGAAAATCCCATGTGACATTTGTGATGTACCATCTTTAAGTAGAACGCATTAAAATTTTCAGGCTGATATGCCATTCAGTTAGTTCTGTTTTGATACCCATCGAAAGCAAGCAACCTTGAAGATTTTTGTAAACATGGAAAAAAATGAGTTTCGCGTCTTGATTGGACATTTCTTGCGTGGAAAAAACATTACGCAAACCAAAGCATCTCTTAACGACTGGGGACGGTTTACCATAAGCTGATCGGTGGTGCTTTGGGGCACAGAAATTGAAACACTCACGTTATGAAAATGGTTGCACTTTACTGAACTTAGAGCTCGATGTCATAATGACTCAATGTCTTACTCCACACAATTACAATACATATAACAATGTTAATAATAATGATAATGATACAATGAATCCATAATCAATAATCCCAATCTTGATGAATCTTAATGATCTGTTCTAATAATAATCCTAGTCTTTCAATATCTACCTTGGCTGGCTACAAGGTTCCCGCCAACGAACTCGGATATACGAGTTCGTTGGTTCCCACGCTAGTGACGTCAGGGTCCCTTGTTGTATAGCTTATACCAAACAATATGTTTATATTATCACAAGGTAATAATAACACTAAACATATTGTTTGTGTATTCCTTATGCATTTACAAGCATATGGATTACATGTATTTAATAATAGAAATAAGGCTAATTAAGGGATTTTAGGTAATCTCGTATAGGGATGGAAGATTCCTATACTACACATCGCTTGTTGAATATTATGGGGAATCTTCACCATCGATTGGAACGATTCACAAGTGGTTTACTGATTTTCGTTATGGTTGTATGACCACAAAGGAAGCCGAACGTTATGATCGTTCAATTGGGTTACAACGCCAGGAACCGTCGATAAAATCCATGGTATGATATAGGACGATCGACGAGTTGAAGCGCACGAGATTACTGAGGCTATGGTCATTCCAACCGAACGGGTATGGAACTTTAGCATACATTTTTGAATATGAGAAAGCTATCTGCCAGACGTGTGCCACATTTGGTTTCTGTTGACAACAAGCGCGACCGTGTGGCAACTTCAAAGGAGTGTTTGGCGATGTTCAAGCGCGATAAGAAGGACTTTTTGCGCCGTTTCGTATTCGTGGACACAGGCCCGCAGTCACAATGAAAAAAGTGCCTGAATTGCGTTACGAATTGGTTCGTCATACACCACATTATCCAGATTTGACCCCCTGGGATTTTTAAGTATTTCAATGACTCGGCGGAAAGAGATTTTGCTCCAACGATGAGGTCATTGCTGAAATTAACGCCTATTTTGAAGGATCGCCAAAAAGAGTGCAAGGAGATTATGTAAATTAATAATAATAAAATCAGTTTTGATGAAATAAATCATTTCTTGTTTCATTTTCCAGGGACTTTCCGCTTTGCCCTCGTATATTCACATTATCATTAACATATATAAATCTAAATCCCTATCACTTATTTGCCATCAAATTACCGCCTACAATTAGCCGCTTTCAATGTTCCGTCATATATTAATCGCCAGAAATGTTTCGCCAGTAATTTATCTTCAGTAATCTACCGCCAGCAAATAGTCGCACACAATGTATCGCGTGCATTCAATCGTCCGCTGTTTACCGCTGAATGTTAGTCGCCTGCAATGTTCCGTCAATTACTTTACCGCCAGCAAGTAATCGCCATAATTCGACCGCCAGCATTTAATTGTTAAGAAGTAATCATCACATATGTACCACCAGCAATTAATCGCCAGCAATTTACCGCCAGCAATGTACCATCAGCAGTTTATCGCCAGCAAGTAATCGCCAGAAATTTACTGCCAGCAATAATCGAAAGCAATTTACCGTCAGCAATAATCGTCTGCAATGTACCATTATCAATTAATCAACAGTGGTAGTCGCAGAAATTTACCTCCAGCAATTTACAGCCAGTAATTTACCACAGCAAGTAATCGCGAGCAATTAACCACTAGTAAATGATCGACAATAGCTTACTACCGAGGCAGATCAAAACATGAACAATCTATAGCCCTCAAGTGGCCAAGAACCACCATATTGCGAAGCGTCAGGGGACCTCTTCTGCAGTCATTCATTATTCACTTTATTAATTATTGCTGGAGAGGGGGGGGGGGGTATAGCCGGTTCCGTAGCTTCAGCTATAGATGAGATACAAATATTTCCTCAGGCTTATTAGGCAAAAATGCATAAAATAATGGAAGCGACATCTTATCCTTGAACCATGTATACGTATATAGCTGAAGTTTAAACGAATAATATTGAGTCTTATAGGCATTTTCACAACTGCAAATTTCTTTTTGTACTAAAAATAACATCAGCTTGTCCTCGTGTTCAAAACCAACTTGTAGTCAAAATTTTCCTATCCTATTCTATAAAAACTATGACTTTATGAAGTATTGGAAGAAGTAGGCCATCAAAATGTCGATTTCTCATATTTTGGATAGTTCGTTTCATAGTATCTATACTTGGAAGCTTTGAAAATGCTGCTTGCTCCATCATGTTCTCGAAATATTTGATATAATACTATAGGTCGCATCATTTTTCGTTTCTGCATAAGTTCGAATGGTATCGAGAAGTTGCATAACTTCGGCTGCGTCTACACAACGATTGTCCTCCATGTTTTAACGATGGTTTTATCTAGCGTAGTAACTTCGATCATTTTTACCATTCCAATGAATTTGTGCCACCCAACTAGTATGCTAGATATTTTTTGAGATCTAATGGAAACAAAATAGCATGTATATTTAAGAGAATACGTGAAAATGTATGTTCTCCTTTACAAAGAGCTGTAGCCTTCCTAGACAAAACTTGGATTTTTTCTAAAGGAATTACTATTGATTCTTGGCAAGATAGTAGTATTAAAAGTGTGGGAAAGACTCAATTTCAAGGAAACAATGTATTGTCCAAACATGCAGGAGGTAATAACGGTTTCATAAATGAATGTCGTTAACTTTTACTACTAACTCCCAAAGTGCCGATTATCATGGCGATATGAATGGTGAAATATTTATAAAGTGGATTAGGGAAAAGCTCATACCAAATTTAAAAGAGTCTTTTTTAATTGTGATGGACAATGCCCCAAAACAATCAAATAATGGAATTGCTTGATGCACGTAATATACACACATCAAAAGAATCTAAGGGTCAAGCATATTTTGGGATTGGTTGTTAATTCTCGGAGATCCGCGTGGCATTATCGCGTTGCAGATGTTTGTTTGTTATTTACACTATACTTTTTTATCATTTTGAACATCATGGCATGTGTTCCTCTATTTTCCAACGACTATTCATTTTCTTCATGTCGTTCCTTGTTCCATTCATCAGATCAAATCAGATGTTATCCGACCAGCGAATGGTAATTATTGAAAATTTTGAGTAGTGTTGTTTGTCTAAATTATGGAACGTAATCACCTTCAGAGAGACGTGCACTTAAGGGCCATTGGAATGCTTCAAGCTGGAATGTCGCAGAGGGTTGTTGCCAATGAATTAGGGACTAACCAGTCCACTATAAGTCGTTTATGGATTCGTTATAATTAAACTGGTGATGTTAGAGAGCAACATACTGACCGTACCAGAATAACAACGGCGGCACAGGACAGATTTCTGAGAATTCAAGCTCTGAGAAATCCAACCCACACGGCAGGTCAACTAAGTTTGGAACTCAGAAACGCTCACCATATACAGATAAGTGACCAAACTGTGAGAAATAGACTACACGAGTCCAATTTACGTGCCAGGCGTCCATGTAGAGCTCCACCATTATCCAGAGGAAATCGCGAGGCCCGAATACTCTGGGCTAGAAATCACATCGAATAGGGCGTGCAAGAATGGACTCCTGTGTTGTTTAGTAATGAATCGAGATTCGGTTTACGTCCAGATACTAGACGTACTCGTGTATGGAGACAACCTGGAAATGTTTGGAGACTTAGGACTGCACAGGAAGTTCACAGCTACCAAGGCGGAACGGTGATGGTTTGGGGTGGTATCAGCATTGGCGGAAGAAGCGACCTCGTATTGCTGGAGAGGTTAGTAAATGCTCTTAGATACAGGGACCTGATATTAGAACCATTTGTCATTCCGAATGCAGCTGCAGTAGGTGAAAACTTCTTCATGCATGACAATGCGCGCCCTCATACCGCCGCGATCGTAAGAGATTACTTGGATGAGAGTGGTATAAGTGTTTTGGATTAGCCTGCTCAATCGCCAGACCTGAATCCGATTGAGCATGTGTGGGATTTGCTTGGCAGAAGAATTTTAAGGCGTAAGATTCTCTTCCAGACACGAAATCAATTGTTCCATACTCTGGTTGAAGAATGGAATGCGATTGATCAGGAAAGCATCAATAACCTTATTCTCAGCTTACCAAATCTAGGGCAGTTTTGAACAATCGCGGTGGACACACTCTGTATTAGACATTGACCAGTGACAATTTTTTTGCTCAGAATCCTAAGTGCATTGAATTCGAATTTTTCACTCTTTTCAGTTAGATTAAAGCTTTCAATTGATTCGCAAACATTGTATGAAATTATAAATAAATTATGTGGCAAAAGATTATGTTCTACGTGGGTAACAAAAATTGTATTGAATTTCCCATTACCAAGTGACGAAACCCTAAAAATATCGGTGATCCCTACATTTTTTTGATGTGTGTACATTGGGAAACAAATTAGTTCAAACCTGAACTACCAAAGTTAACAAAACATAATTAGCAAGGAAAAAAATATGTCCTAGATGAAATACTCAGAAGTCACGGATATGAGGTTCTTCGATTGACAGCTTATCATAAGTCTAATGCTATTGAACTCATAAGGGCTAAAACTATAGCTTTTTATAATATACATATAAATAATAGTGAAGGTAAGTCAGAGGAGGATGTTTGGTATGATGAAATATCTTCTTGCACACAAACTATGTGAGCAAGCTGAAAATTTAATAAAGACATTGTATGAACGGGAAGGATTTTCCAGACATGATAATCAATCTTGAACATGACAGCTTGAGCTCCCATGAAAGTGACTCTGGTTGTGATGTTGTTATAAAAGTCATCAAGATGTACCACCATCGGTAATTCCGAACCATAACTCAGTATTTAGGGGAAAGGAAATATAATATACAGGTTGTTCCATCTCAGACGAGCCACCCCGTATATTTCTTATCCCATAGTGAGTGGAAAAATCTCCCGAAACACGACGAATGATTTTGTTTGGGGACATCTTTTGACGTTTATTTGAGGCTTGAACGAGCAACCCCCTAATAGGGGGCGCTTCAACCCCTCAAAATTGCATAGGAGAGAGGGGCTGAGTGATACGTCATTTGAAAGGTCTTGGAAGCCTCTTTACAACGGTGTATGAAAAACGTAAATTTGAGGAACCGTTTTTGCCAAAAATTAATTTTGTTGCTCGAATGCGCCACCTTGAATATTTTGGTTATTTGTACAATGTAAAAGCTCATTGTTATTAAGCCTTTTTTACAAACTTAACAATCTTAAAAAAATCACATTCGTAAGAAAATTGAATTGTGTTGTCATGCTTACAATGAAAAAAATTAAATCTGCGTGTTTAAATCAAATGTTCAAATTGTCCTCCATTGACTTCCATACAATAATACAATCTTGACTGAAAACCGTCTCTGACATGGTTCAGCATGATTGAAGTTATTTGACGACACTCATTTACAATTCGTTGGCGTAGTTCGTCCAAATTTTCAGGCTGAGTCACAAAAATATTTGACTTAAGATGTCCCCACAAGGAGAAGTCCAGAGGGTTCAGGTCAGAATTGGGCAGGCCACTCCTTAGGACCTCTCCTTCCAATCCAACGACCGGGGTATTGCAAATTGAGGTATTGGCGAACTGGTCCGGCGTAGTGAGGAGGAGCTCCGTCTTGTTGGAAATTGTTGTTCAAGTAGTAGAGGATCGTTTTCTAATTGTTCAGTTATTAATGGATCAATCGCATTTTCCAACATTTCAAGATAAATTTCGCCATTTAAATTACCAGGAATAAACAGAGGTCCAATTAGGTGGTCTCCCAAAATTCCTACTCAAACGTTTAGCTTCTCGAAATACATGAAGATTTGTATCGCTACAAATTCTACATTTATGCCGGTTAACCTCTCCATTAAGAAAAAAAGTGCATTCGTCAGAAAAGCAAACGTTGTACAAGAAATTTGGGTTATTGTTGATACGCTCAATCATCATCATTTAATTCCTGAATTAATTTAATTTTGTACGGATGGAACTTGTGCTTATGTAAAATTTTGAAAACGTTAGATTGGCTAATACCGGAAGCTGCAGAAAGTTGTCGTACAGATTGCGTGTTTGGCATAAGTTGGACATGTCTCAATACCGCCACAGCTGCTCCTTCATCATTAACAATTCCAATGGGTGCCCTTTTTTCATCCATTACTGAACCAGTCTCCATAAATTTTGAAATCAATTCCATTACGTACTGATGGCGAACGCTACGTTCAGGATGGTTTTCGTTAAATATCCTTGCAGCCGCTCGGGCATAATTTTGATTTTGGTGATAAAGGCTAACCAGCTCAACACGTTCTTGCAATGTGTATAGCATATTTTTTGAAATTTTAAACAAATCAGCAAAGTAGTAACTCAACAGATTGATTAAAATCATGAAATGATCGAAGAAACGTTAAAACCAGATAAACACCTTCTAAGAACAAAAAATGAAGGCAACATAAGGAAATGTTTTGCTGTTTTTTCATTTATTAGTTTGAGAGAATGTATTATTGTATGGAAGTCAATGGAGGACAATGTAAACATTTGATTTAAACACGCAGATTTAATTTTTTTCATTGTAAGCATGACAACACAATTCAATTTTTTTACGAATGTGATTTTTTGAAGATTGTTTAAGTTTGTAAAAACAAAATATTCAAGGTGGTGCATTCGAGCAACAAAATTAATTCTTGGCGAAAGCGGTTGATCAAATTTACGTTTTTCATACATTGTTGTAAAGAAGCTTCCAAGACCTTTCAAATGACGTATCACTCAACCCCTCCCCCTTATTCAATTTTGAGGGGTTGAAGCGCCCCCTATTAGGGGGTTGCTCGTTCAACCCTCAAATATACGTCAAAAGATGTTCCCCAAACAAAATCATTCGACATGTTTCGGGAGATTTTTCCACTCACTATGGGATAAGAAATATACGGGGTGGCTCGTCTGAGATGGAACACCCTGTATTTCTTTGGACATTTTATATCGAGATCGGGGGAAAATGCATTCTCAAAGTTTTTGCTGTAGGTATTCCTGTATTTACATACATACTCGGTCGCTTGTGTACAAAGTTGGACAAGAAGTTATTTGTATCTTTCACGAGCCGCCCTTGATTTCTAATCAATAGAGAAGTCGGTTAGACACCACGTCGCATACGCTATCATTTACATGCGCCGTATAAGGACCAACTCACCGGCACTTGACCCTCTGGTCCATAAACTTAGTAAGATTGGTTGTTTAATTAGTGGGGAACAGTAGTTGGGCGGCAACCTGTTAATGTCACTAACAGTCGCCTACTTCAATCTAACTTTCCACTTTCTCCCTTTAAGTGAATTTATAAATAAATATGATTATACACTCGTCACTAATATACTCCAAATCTAAATTTTCCCATTCTTCTCAAGCATTTTCCAGCCCAACAAGGTTGTCTGGAGCGATATTACGGGATCTTATGGGCCTTTCGGGTGGTTCCACACATTTTCGATCAAGTTCAAGTCGGGACTAACTGCTGGCCAATCTTAAACTTCAATACCAACTTCTTGAAGGTTGTCGTGTTTAAGAACAAAATTGTCTCCAATAACTGCTGGGACAAACCACACAACACGTTCAAGAACCTGCCTGATATACTGATCAGCTGTCAGGGATCCTCGACAAAACTCTCTTAGCTATGTGTGACCTTCCAAACAGAAACCTCCACATAATGGAGCCACCACCAAAATTTCTGGCTGCTCTTACATTGCACTAAGCGAATCGTTCACATTTGGGTCTATAGACTGGAATTCGTCTATCGGATCCAAAAAAATTAAATCCAGACTCATCAATAACATGTTCTATTTCAAACGTTAATAATGGAGCGGTAACAACCACTCCAAATTCCCTTAATCTATACCTAGCCGAATTGTCACATATTCGGGCATTATGGACACTTGAGAGAACATTTTGAAGCTGTCAAGCTGAAACATGACGATCACGCAAAGTCTGCAAACATAAGTAACGGTAATCTACACGAGTTGTGAATCTTGGACGTCCTGGAAATTGATGCCTTTTATTGTAACCTCCAGTTTCTATAAACCTTCTTGAAACTCTAGAAACACTGGATTTGTATGATTCCCATAGCTTCAGTCACATATTGTTGCAATCTTCCACCTTCCAACTAGACCTCGATTTGGGCTGCTTGTTCTGGCTTTGAATTACTCATTTTTGAACAAAATTACTCATTTTGAACAAAACGCACCACCTCAATGTAAAAGTAACCGAATGTGATGCATAGATTCGGTTTTAAAACGCGAATGATGAAGATAAAATCCTTCGCATTATTTCTTAGTCGAACAATAAAAGCTAACGAACTTACGTATTTGCACATCTAAAGGAGACCATGCACGTACATTGAAAGATTTTGTCAGCTGATATCCAATTTCAAAATATTTTATAAAATTATGCGATGTGGTATAACTAAAAACAAAATTTTACGTTCCAATATCTTATTGAAATTTTTATGAAAGTTGATTTGTTCATCAGTATTACCATGTAATGCAAGTTTGCAGGCCACTTGTGTATTGAAATCAAATAAAAACTGTCGAAAATTCTGTATCCGTAGTGTGTGAAAGTCTCTGCTGCGATATTATTTCCCGAATTTCAACACCTAAATTAACATATTGCGAATAATTAAAAACATGTAAAGGCGTGGAAAGATGTCAAATTATACTCTATGTCGTGACATTGAAAGTATTTTGAATTGACAGAGATAATCAATGAATAGATTAACATTATGTTTTACAACTCTATGGTTTATACTCTTGTTTAACATTATATTTTTCTGAACGGCATATCCGAGTCCTTTCTTGACTTGAACTTGAATAAAACTGATTTTATTAAATCTGAAACTCTGATTTTAGCGAAAACATCCTCTTACCCAAAATACCCTGGATAATCTATTGAAATTAAATCAATTGAAAATGACAAAGTACCACGTGATTTTCCAAGAGACTAATACAAGTTAGAAAATATAACTAAAGGTTTTTCGTATTCCGGTTGAAATTTATGATGCGTCCTTTTTCTACAATTAGGGACGAATCCCCGAATTGTTTAACCAATCATTTTACTAACAGTGAACCTGCTTTTAATTTTGTACCGATGATATTACTCGTAAATTTATAATTCTTTTCCTCTGTCTTGAGGCCTCTCATTTAGAATGTTTACGGTGGGAATTTCTAAACTTACCTATCCTTTTTTTAATATCACTAACTGATTCCCTTCTTTATTAATCATTTCAACTATAATTAAGACTATATTTGATTATAATTTTGATAGTACGTTACGTACTGATTTACGTTTGATACATTTTGATTAATTAAGTAACTTATAAAAGAAAGATGTTCAAAACTTCCATATTGAAAACAACTGTAAATCTGGAAAACCTCGCTATCCAAACATCTCCAGATGGTTAACATTAAAATTTATTATAGCTAAGCAGTCGTTTCCCGTTCTGTATTGGCTATTGATTTCGAAAAGTTTATGATTTCCTTTAGAACAAGAAACTTTTGTGGAATTATTGAAACCCTCTTGATCGTGCCAGCTATGGTATCATATCACCTTCGTTGGAGCGGGTGTGAACTAATTTGTGTTTATTCTAGAAAGTCTTTCACTATCTCTCATGCTAACATTTGTTATTCATACTCAACAGAAAACATCTGGCAACCCCTATATGTTCTTTGAGATATTTCAATTTTACATGAAATTTTAATTTTCTAAATATGATTTTGTTTTTTAATATTGGAAATAACTTGTACTTAACCCTTATTACACTATTATATAATCATTTTATTATTTGACAGTTAATTGTCAACTTCTATATCTGAATTTCGACATATTTTATTTATTTAATTTGACTTGTACTATACAATTATTTGTCAATCTTATCTTAACATCATCCATTGTATGATAGAATAGAATAGAATAGAACAGAATAATTTATTCATGATAAATACCAAGTATTGGCTTACATTCGTCAAGATAATAGAAAGAAAAAAAAACAAATTCAAATTATGATACAACAAAGTAGAATAAAAACTCAAAACTATTAAATCAGAACTGAAAATCTAAAAATTCCTTAAAAGTATAAAAACAATGTTCAGTAAGAAAAATTTTAGTGACCCTTGAAAAATTGTCGACGGGGAGCTCTCTAATCAGTAAATAACGCTATTTCTGCTACGTTTTATGCGGTGATAATTAATGTGTAAATTACATTTCGCTCTAATGTTGACACAGTGCATATCACATCGAGTTTAATATTCGTTAATATGTGTTTTAACATATATTAGACAATGTTGAATGTAAATGCAAGGGAGAGACATAGCTTTTAGGTCCTTAAAGGCATGCTTACAGTCTTGTCGGTAAGGCAGGTTTTTTATAATCCTAATTGATTTACGCTGAATCTTGAAAACATGAGACATATTTGCTGAGTGACCCCAGACTAAAATGCCGTAACTAATTTTCGAGTGTATTACACCAAAATAAGTTGTGAGCATAACATTAACAGATACAATTTTGCTTAAGTTTCTTAGCAAGTAAATTCCTTTAGCAACTGATGAAGCAACTTGATCACTATGTTTCCTCCAAGTTAATCGTACTTCTAATAGTAATCCAAGAAATGATATAAATTCACAATTGTTAGAGTCTGATATTTGTTTTAAGGAAAAATAGAAGATCACAGTTCTTTCATTATTAATATTTAATTTATTATGTGTAAACCAGTTAAACAAATCAGTTCGACTCTCCATGAGTGAATTGTTCAAGTCAACTAAGTCTGTATCAACCCTTGATGTGGTTGTATCATCTGCATATAAGATTACTTTGCCTTCAGGAACTTGTAACGGTAAATCATTAATATATATTAAAAAGAGTACAGGTCCAAGTATGGAGCCTTGAGGTACCCCTAAGGTAACCGGCAACATAGACGAGCTGGTAGAATGCACATAGACAACTTGCGTTCTACCAGATGAATAAGACCGTATCAAAGACAATGATGTTTCAGAAAATTTATAACTGTTCAGTTTAGACATCAGAATATCTGTAGAAACACAATCAAAAGGTTTTGTGAGATCACAGAAAATTGAGCCGGAATGCTCACCTTTATCAAATGCTTCACAAATTGCTTCCGTCAGTTTCAAAAGAGCAGATGTTGTGGATTTGTTTTTTCGGAACCCAAATTGTGCTTCCGTGAAAATATTATTATCATCGAAGTGATTTATAATTTGACAGGCTAGAGTTTTTTCAAATATCTTTCCAATTATTGGTAAGATAGATATAGGTCTAAAGTTATTTAACTCATTTTTTGAACTTTTTTTATGATCAAATAGTGATAACTTTATTTGTTGCAGGTGCATGGGGGGCGATGGGAATCTGGAAGAGTGAGGGGGGGCTCCGGAGGCGGATGCCGCTAAGACGTGTTGGAGGCAGCCCAGCTGCAGGAGCTTCTAGCTTGGGGGGAATTGCCATGCGATACTACCGCTTGTGGATCTATGCTTGCAACACTGTACTACTTGCTGGTGCGTTAGCATTCTGTGGTGCGGCCACACGTACAGTGCTCTTCGACTATCGCCGCTCATTGATACCATCACTCGCTCTATATCAGCCTTCCTTTTTATACGCATACCTGGCTCTCGTAACGCAAGGTGGTGCAATACAACTTCTCGGTTGCTTGGCCGCATTAAGACTGTCGGAAAAGTTGCTGAACGCTTATTGGCTGCTTCTTTTAGTTCTTTTATTCGGCGACGTGGCCATCGGAGCCTTTTGGACCTTCAAATTCGAAAGGATGTGCCAAGAGCTCAGACCCGCACTTAGGATACGCTTCCAAAACGAATACGGCACAAACAACGACATGACTGCCCTCTGGGATCGCTTACAATCCGAAGAAGCTTGTTGCGGCATTTCGGGACCGGAAGAATTCGGAAACGGTACAGGACGCTGGGAGATGCCTGCTAGTTGTTGCATAGAACCACCTCCAGTGAACTCAACCAGGTGCGCAAAAATTCACCAATCAGGTTGCGACGAAAGACTTCTGAGTTACTTAAAATCAACCGCATCTTTATTAGCGATTCTAGGTTATTGCGTACTTGCCTTCCTCAAGATGTGCTTCCTAGGTATTCTAAGGTACGAAATAAAAGAAATGATACAAAAAATTCGCATATTGCGAACGGAATTGCAATTACCGAACGGAATGAATGGTGCCGTTCCAGGTACTATGAGAGCGGAAAGTGCGGAGAGCGAACGAGAATCACTCTTGATACGACCGGAAAGTATGGCACTACTGACGTCGCCACAGACACAAATCAAAAATCCAAACGGTAATAATAATTACGAAATGCGCGAATATAGAGGAAGGGAAAACATTTGACTAAAGTTTCATCTAGAGGGTCTTTTCAATCGCGGCCGTTGGGGTTGCGTCAAGAAAGGGCCTCTAGCAACGCCGCTCGAAGACATTTTCAAGCGAAAGCCGCGAAATAGGGTCAAGGACGATCCTTGCTGAAACGAAACCAAGGATACAACAACATCATTGTAGGATATCATTTCAACTAACTAAATTTTCCAACATACGCTTACCTAATAAAATTAGATTCCAGCGAGGAATATATCTCAATATTCGGATATTGTTGAAGCCTCATATACACAAACATGGCGAAATGTTTAATATTCAGATACTTAATGATATCTCAGCGATATAATGCTGAAGTTAAATGGATTTATGTTTGCGAGATTGAAAAATGACCCGCTCCTTGAGTTAGCATTCCTAACCGTATCATTAGTTTTTTCCTCACTTCGAACTGTCAAGCAGAACAACTTCCTTCCTCCATTAATCTAGTTTTATCAGATTTAGAAAATGCTAGTAAACGTTTATACGTTGAAATTCATCACCCATTCATTTAATCATTTTCAGAATTGATTATACATTTCATAATTTTCATAGTGTGATGAAACTCATATTGTAATTGCAGTCCCTCTGTAATTTTATTTCACATTTTGGGTTCAAATTTTTACGTTCCTTAATTTTGGTCAAGTTTTCGGGTACGCTGATTACGAATATGGACATTGAAAATGTCTGGGCCCTATGCTACTAGGGTTATTGGCCATTTTCTGGATTCAAATTGCCCCGACTTTGGTGTTTTTTCAATTTTTAGAAAAACTCTGAGTTCCACTCGATCATTTTACTACAGAAAGAGTGAGATGACGCCAATTAGAAGTTAATAGAATGTAAGAGGCCTGATGTAGGGCCCAAGGAGTGCGATTTTAAAGCAAAATCAAACGTTTGTTCAATTGTCAATTATAAGATGCCTTTTTGTCGTATCAACTAATGCTTAACATACGTTGATGGTATTTTTTGTGTACTTCAATATGTGCTTTTCATTTGTTTGATATTGGCAAAGGGGGCACCGCAATCGCTCTTTCCGTGAAAAAAGTAATTTTGCGATTGCAGGCCAATAAATTCACCTTTTGACTCAAAAGAAAATTATAGAGGGACTGGACTATTGCTGATTAGAGTCAAATTATTACAACAAGGAAGGAATCATGGTAATGTGCAGGGTGACTCTCTTTTATTTCATGAAGAAACAGATCAATTTTGAAAATTCATCTAGCTTGACGTTGGTGCAAAATGGTGGTTGTTAATATAATCGTTTATTCATAACACAGTTAGTTCTACATATAGTCCAAGCAAACAAGGTGGAAAACGGCCTGACTTACGCAAATTTTTGAGTATGAACTGATTTTGATGGGACAAAGTGCATTCTCTTCAGAATCGTGTCTAGATCAAAGCTGAATAATGATATAGTTGCACGAATTGCTTATGAACAATGAATTAACTAATTAATTAACTTAATTTATGATTATATTGATCGAATTAAAGACTCATTTTGGTCATGTAAAAATGGTAAAACAACTAATTGAATTATCTCAATTTGTTATAAACAATTGATGCATTAACATTACAAACTGTATTAATAAATACTTGGAAAGTTCATATATTTAAAGACCACAGCAACAAGAAAATCGTATTCAGAAAGCCCTAAAGTCGAAATTTCGGGCAAATTTGTGTCATTGTTAATAGATAAGTTGTTTATAACGAATTAAAAATTAATGAGCATACAATCGAATATAGTGACGATAAAATCGAATACAGAAGACGAACATTAGACGAAAATAACGCTAAACTCGGAGATTTTGTCAAAATCGTCTATTTGTTATCAAGTAAATAACTTATAACAAATTAACATATGTGTATGAGTATACATTCAATGGCATTATTAACCATAAAACCGCACTCAGAAGAACAAAATTAGTCGAAAATGACTCTAAACTCGTAGTTTTGGTTAATAAATCAACTGTTCATAACAAATTGAGCTAATTCAATCAGTTGTTTTACCATTTTTATATGTTTATTGACCAAAATTTGTCTTCAACCCTATCAAAAACGGTCAAATTGGGCTTTTTTATATAATCTCATAAATTAAGTTAAATAATTAGTTAATTTATTGTTTATAAACAATTCAAACAATTTGCACAGCTGTATCATTGTTCAACTTTGATGAAGACACGATTCTGAAGAGAATGCACTTTGTTCCATCAAAATCGGTTAATATTCAACAATTTGAGTAATCAAATCCCTTGTTTGCCTGGACTAATATAAAATATTTAGTAAAGTAATTATCAAAGTTGACAAAACTTATATAATTTCCATAGAAAGGAACAATCCAGATCCACCATAGATCCATCATCAACTTGCTCCATACTAAATAGTCAGTTCTGTACAGATGTACCAACCACATATTATAAATACTAATATAAATATATATAGTGGTTTTTTCTTGTTGTTTCTGAGTTTTAGTAACAATTTTACATTCTTTCCGCTCGTGAAACGGATTCAAAATGTTCGCAGATGGTCGTTTGATATAGTTTTATTTTTAGTTAATTCATATTTGCATGTGATAATTTTCAATGAATTCAGAAACGACAATAAAGTATTTTCAGAAATTTGACTATTTGGCACATTATCTCATTGCAGGAAACCTGAAAATTAGATGGATAATGATAACACCCTGAGTAAATTATATTGGAGTCCTTCTTCTCTCATATCACGAACTCAAAACGATTAAACAGGAAAGTACATTTCAAAGATAATTCCAAAGCAAAAAATGTTTTCCATTTGATACAAAATCGTAGCCTCATCAATATCATGATCAGACATTCTTGGAACTAAGTAATCAAATTAAAATCAAAATCAAATAAAAAAGTATAAGTAATGTTCTATAAAATAGATATGAGCTATTATCATTATTATTATACCTAGTAAGTGGTTACATTATGTTACATCACGATTCGGCTAACTTTCAAGCTATTGGGTTTGATTCTGTCTTTATTCAATCTCGCATAGAAACAATTACATAATGTTTGCAACAATAAATACTTTAAGATACATTTAACCAAAATCAAATCAAAAGTATCATGTATTTTTCAATATCGTATTCATTAAAATATTCATAACAAATAGTTTGTTATATTTGGAATAATGAGGCAGAGATTCTATAATTCATGAGTTCATCAAGAAAAATATGTTAATGAATCAACAACATAGTAGAGTAGAAAATAATTATACAATCTTGAATGCACAAAAATAATGGTTCTCATATGTTAAGAATACTTGCATTGTTATATTCCAAAACGATCTTTTAATGTAGGCAATAATTTATACTATTTTATCATCGCATCGTATATCAACAAACAACAGTCAATTTAGATTAGACATGAAGAATATTGTGAACAGAACACCAGCTATCGATATAATTTGAAATTTAACGTTAATTGAACTATCAGTTGATTCTGATTTTATTTACTTCACAATATTTGAAATTTCTTGATTTGAGGGATGGATTTCGCGTCACAATATCACTATTCGATGCCGAAGTTTCGCCAACCATTACAGGTGACATCCTCCAGGGCAGGCTTAACGTTTGTCCTAAAATTGATTCTTCTAGTTCCTGAAGCGATATTTATTGTGTGAAAATTCCATGCTACATAGTTCATTGCCTTGTTCCGGTGACTCATTCTTTTAGTGAAAATTGTACCGAGACACATCATATTTTTATTTCAATACCATAGTTTGAGAAAAATGTTTGTTTGTTCCTAAGATTTGGTTTAATTTTCCAATTTTTCCAGCAAAGGGCCGTATTTTCCATTTTCCGACTTCAGATTCGGGTTCAGCGGACCAAAAAACCCCCTGATATCAAATTTCAGAAGCTTTGGATTAATAGAGCCCGAGATTATTCCAATTGTTATAAAAGACAATCTATTTGTTAGTTGAAAATGGTTTTTCATTGTTTATTAATAGCAATAATCACGAGCTCCTTTTTTCTGACTGACGATGTATAGGCCATCCTGAACATGATGCAGAAAGAATTTTGCTATTCCGTTCGGTCTATAAGATTTTGGATGTTTTTCACATTTTTAACTAGAGTATCGCATAGATATTTCAGATCTTTTTTATTTGTTCTTAAATTAAGATCACCCAGCACTCCCAGTTGTGACTTCGATAATCCCGTCAACAAAGGACATGCATTGTGAAAGTCCTTTCTTATTTCCTCAATATCATTGTTTCTTAACTTGACAAATGTATCTTCGTTCCTTATTAATTTATAAAGCTTTTCACAAAAATTGTCAACAGGTTTCTTTTTGTATAAATTGCTAACTATCGCTGTAAGCAATGCATCTTCATGATAGAATGGTTGTGCTGTACAAAATGTTTCTCCATCACTACGTCGTTATTCCCCCTTGTGCACAGTTTCGTCTTACACTTGGTTTTTCCATTGGCCTTTGTACATCGCCACATTTCGCGATATGATCAAGTTGGAACTTGTTGTTTTGCACAACTAGCAACTTTTTTCCTTTTTCACTTACATCTCGAAACTACTCATTTTAGGAATAAATTGCTGTGGGGTATAATTTAAACTGAATTTCATCAGGAAACCAAAAGTTCTTATTCCATCCATAATAAAAGCAGGTACCTTACCCACCCTCTATAGGGTATTTCCGGTGGAGCAACTTGGACCTGCCTTCGTCACGCAATTCGGACGTGACTTTTAGAAAATATTATCTGTCATCGAGCAACGCGACGCTGACCGTAAAATCATTGTAAAATCATGAATAAGTCATCGATAAATCGTCGCCAATCCTCTATAAATCATCAAAAATTGGGTATTATTTATTATTAATCAAGGGAGGCATTGTGGTCCCTAAATACCTAGACCGAAGCCCTTTGCACCCCTTGTCCAATGTCACCTAGTGGAGCGGTTCCCACCAACGAGTATACCAGGCCACCAAAGGGCAGTTCTTACACGAGAGTTTTCATCGTGCTCCCCAGGTTAACGATTAACGTGTCACTTAGTGGAGCAGTTTCCACCTACGAGTCTTCAGCTATCTACCAGAGAGGCGGTTGCCACAAGAGATTGTTTCCCATTCTCCCTGAGGTTAGTCGAGAAAATATAACATTTTAGGTCCAAAATTTGTGCAGTAAGAGAATCGAAATGCGATTTTTGCATTCGATTCCTTGATGTCCACTTTTTAAATCTTATAAAAATTAGAAATTGCATTTCTGCATCGGAAAAATGCATTTTTTCATGTGCAATTTTTGAAGCAAATAGAAAAAATGCATCATTCGGTAATGTATTGTGTAAATCGAACCAAATTTGTTACTCGGGGGGTTTTGGGGTCGCTGAATACGAATATGATGTCGAAAAATGCATACGATGTACCTGGGGTGCAGGAAATCCTGGTTGTGAGGGTCATCTACGAGATTTTTTTGAAATTTGCTCGAAAATTAAATGAAAATGTTTACTCGGCGGTTTTCGAGGTCGCTGAACACGATTGAAATATTGGACAAATTCCACAATACACCTTGGATGCCAGGGTGTCCTGGTTTTCTAGGGCATCTGTTGGACAGGCGGATCAGTTTTAAATGGAATTATGATTTTGAGAGTCTTAGAAGAAATAAATGAAATTGGTTGTACCGGGATATCAAAAATTATCTTGGTCAAGGGTGGTTGTGGAATCTAAAACGTGTGTCTTACTTTACGTATGAAATAATTATGTCACTGTTACACTGACATCATCAATAACCTACAAATTTCATACCTATTTATTTCAGTTGTAAAACAATAATGTACTACAAATTATGAAATAACGGTTTTAGTAACAAGAAAAACCAAATTACAGTAATTGTTGGAAATGTCCCCCGTTTTGTTCGATGCACAAGTTGACGCGCATCCTCATGCTGTGAAAACCGTTTTGCAGCATTTCTGGCGTTATGGTTGCACATTGCACTATTCTTTGTTGAAGTTCTATCAAATTATCTGCCGGAGTTGCGAAAATCTGGTCTACCAGCACCTTTTTTATGAGTCACACAACCAGTTTCGCGAAACACTTCAACACAATTTGTAAGGCACGCATAAAAATTGTCCGGTAATATTGTCACGTTTGGGAAGTGCTCTCGAAAATTGTCCAAACACAAACGTTGACTGTATTGCCAATTTCCATTAACTAGCGCACCCGTTCGAAAATAGGCTTCAATCATGAAAATTTTGCGCTGTGTGGTAAGAGGCATGATTCAAAAACTGGATTAGAAAATTTCAGCACAATGACTTAACAGATTCTGACACAACAAAACATATTCAAAAATTTAAAGTAAGACACACGTTTTACATTCCACAACCACCCTTGACCAAAATAATTTTTGATATCCCGGTACGATGAAGTTAATGAATTTATATATTATCGATATGATGATATATGATAAGAATTGATGGACAATAAATACATACATAAAATTGATTGTATCATAAAATTGTCGAATTTAAATTACTTCAATAAACAAAAATTTCTATGATTAAATAGAATAATAATAATATTTCGGGGGAATGAATTTTTGAAAAAAAAACGTGTAAAATACATTTTTTTCATTTAATAGATTAAGATTTCTTTAAATGAATATATTTTTTTACACAACAATTATTTTAGTCATTGAATTTATTAAATTTTCTGCAGTCATTTGTTTATCTTATTGTCATATATATTTTTTTCAATTATACATAGGTATACATTTCTGATTACTCGCTTAAAAATGAAATCTTTTCAAATATCACAATATTTCAAATATAAAATATCCTTGACTTGACGTTTAATTTGAATTTCCAAAAAAAATTACGGATATTTTCATCACCGTATTCATGAACTTACACACTCCTAAATGAGTTTTGATGAAAACTCAATTACCTATTCATCGATTCTTATCATATTTCATATTATCGCGTACTAGCTGACCCGGCGAACTCTGTTCCGCCTTAGAGGCAATAAATATACAAAATTTGTGATTTTATTAAGTTCAATTTTTTATTAAGAAATAAAAATTAAAAAAAAAGTATTTCAATTATTCTTTATTATTCATGTATTTTGGTGCATAGGTTGCACTCTTCAGTTAAGTACCTTGTGATACACGACATTTTTTGTTTTAGTATCAGGCGCAAGAACAAACAACGCAGATGGTCTTCCGACTTGAACGTGCCACATATAATTGACCATGGGAAAAACATGGATATTCCAGATTCAAACCACAAACTTGCAAGGATTGCCCTTGTGATTTGTTAATGGTCATGGCGAATGCAAGACGAATCGGAAATTGAAGTCTTTTAAACTCAAACGGCATATCGTTTGGGATCATCGGGATCCTCGGAATGATAACTTCCTCACCTTCGAATTTTCCTTTAAGTATCGTCGCGTAAATCACATTGTTCATCAATTTACTTACCACTAAACCCGTACCGTTACACAGTTTTGGTTGGTTTATGTTTCGAAGCATGATTACTACGGAGCCAACCTTTAGGCGTAAATTGTGCGGTGGTAAGCCAGGCACATCCAAGGAGTTTAAAAATTCAATTGGATAGTTGGTGACTTCATCTTCATTTATTTCACAGTCAATAGATTTGAATGAATGCATTGTTCCAATGATCTCATTCTGAATTATGTAGTTTAGGTCATCTACATCTTTATTCTTAGCCGCTAAAATTGCTCGCTCACTCAACCATTCATTATTTTTGTAGTTAGTAATGATGTTTGGGAATACTTTGTTGATAAGTTCGTCTTTCGATGAGACAAAGTTACAGAAATTATGAGGAAATGAAATCAATCCGCTCGATTCGTCGAAAGGTACTCGACCATCACCGATAGCCAGCAATTGTTCAGAGAAATCTTCAGCAGATGTATCATTAAGCAATGCAACTTTCATGTTTGTTGTCAGCTGAAGTTTCTCCACATAGCGCCATAGATTCGATGATTTGAGGCAAGCATTTATTTCGTCGGCAGCCGTTGATCTTGGAATTACTGGCAGTGTTTGGCGGAAATCGCCAGACAGTAAAATCATTGCTCCTCCAAAACATCTCGAGTCATTGCGTAAATCTTTCATTGTTGGGTTAAGTGCTTCCAATGCACGTTTATGCGCCATTGTGCATTCGTCCCAGATGATGATTTTCGATGCTGATAAAACTTTGGCCATTGCTGAGTTTTTTGCAATATTACATGTTGGTTCTTCAATAGTTTGAAGATTTAACGGCAATTTTAATGCTGAATGAGCCGTACGGCATCCTTCTAACAATGTTGCTGCTATTCCAGAAGAAGCAACTGCAACCGCAATGTTGGATCTCGCACGAACAGTGGTTAAAACTACTGACATGAGGAATGTCTTACCAGTTCCACCAGGGGCATCCAGGAAATATAAACCACCGTTTCCATCATCAATTGCCTTCATTAATTTATCATAAACTTTCTTTTGTTGTTGATTCAACAGGGGTACATTCGTTTGAACTACTAAATCTAATTCCTGATGATCATATTCACGTTCCCGTTCCAATTCTTGATTAAATGCGTCATTCATTTCACGATTTGGCGCTGGCATTCCTAACCTGACTAATAAACTACCGCACATGAGGTAACACATGTCTTCGATCAAGAGTAAAGCCCGATTATATATCTCCTCATTCATCTCAAGATAATAATAATCAAATTTTCAACCATACTTAACCATAGACAAAATTACGGTTAGCTGTCATTTACGTTTTGTTATTCCAAGTCAGATGCGTTTTTGTTATACCACGTTTTATATTGACTTGTATTCTCTTTGACGTTTCATGTCATGTCACACGGGAGCGCGGTCAAACGGGATAAAAAGTATCCTATGTCCGTCTCCTGGTTCTAAGCTACCTCTCCACCAATTTTCAGCCAAATCGGTACAGCCGTTCTTGAGTTATAAATAGTGTAACTAACACGACTTTCTTTTATATATATACATAGATATAGATATATAGATATATAGATAGATATATAGATATATAAATTCATCAAGTACAACCAATTTTATTTATGAAAACTCATTCACATGTCCTAGAGATGACCTAGACAAACACGCACACCTTCAGGTATATTGTGAAGCGACCTCGAAAATCTCCGTGTAAACATTTTGCTTCAATTTCCATGAAAATTTCGAGAAAACCTCGTGGATGACCCTTCACAACCAGGACTTCCTGGTTCCCAGGTACATTGTATGGTTTTTCTGACATCATATTCGTGTTCAGCGATCCGAAAAACTCCCGAGTAACAAATTTGGGTCGATTTCCACAATGTATTACCGAATAATGAATTTTTTTTATTTGCTTCATGAATTGCACATGAAAAATTGCAATTTTTCGATGGAGAAATGCAGTTTCTCATTTGTATAAGCTTTAAAAATTGGGAAAATGGATTAAATGCATCAAGAAATCGGATGCAAGAAGCCGCATCTCGATCCATCTTAATGCACAGGTTTTCGAACCTTTGGCCTATTTCTGTGTTAATTTTCCTCGACTAGGTGAACGATTCCTAAAGAGGTTAACACCAACTTTGTCATCATAGTGAAGCAGTTCCCGAATGAGGATATTCACCTGGCTTCAGAGGTAGGCGGTAAATCCTCTCAAATTCTTGCAAATGCTCAATGCATCACAGTAGTTTAATAGTAAATCACTGTAATTCTTTTTGGCTGCACACCATAAATCACCACATATTTACATCTCGCCGTGAACCATATGGTGTGGAATTTTTACACAACAGAAAACAGATAAATCAGTTTCAGTTTCAATCATCAAGCCTAACCTGAAGATGTCACCTGTAATGGTTGGCGAAACGTCGACATCGAATCTTATTGATGTAAAGCGGAATTTACTAGAAAGCCAAGAATTATCAAAATTAACTTTTCAAGATTCACAGTATTTATTGACTTTTTTTTATTCGTTTCATGTCAAACTCTAAGTTAATATCAATTTTTTGTTGGTTTGCTGTTCAAATGTAGATAATAAGAATAGTATACTCAATTATATATATAACTGAACAAACTTCGCCATGTTTTGTGAACCCAATGGAATTGTTCCAAGAAGTAGGACCCAACGGACATGTAGTTTAGAGCAAAATGTATATGTACAGTGTATATATAGGTACATTAAATAAATTGAAATAGTGTAGTGCATGAAATGGACCAGAGAAAGTCACGACGTCACGCTAGAAAGAGTAGGATGTGAGTGATTTTCAAGTATTTTCAAACATGGCAGGATATTATGCTGAAGTTATGTGGAACCTGACTGGACATGGCGGTTTGAACCGCTTAAAGGACGCTTCGAATATCGAGTGAATTTATATGAGCTTATTTAATATATGATAGTGCCTCGCCTTAAGCATCTTATCCGAAACGCATTCACATTTTGAACAAAATGTTTCTGTAATATTACTGAACCATAATAGATCTGCTTTTATAGATTTCATTTTATTTATTTATGAGGGTGAAGGAATTATTCCATTATCAATGATAAGGTTTCTCCAGAACGATCAGCAACATTACAACTAATAGTTCCGAACAGTTGTTTCGCCCTCTCGAGCTCATCAGTGGAACGGATAAGATTTGTAATGTTACTGAACGATAATTATGTCGAGGTTATACCACTACCAGACTAGAGGTACCCAAATGTCTAAAGCCATCTACTTGCGAGTAAATGTCCCCTCCAAATGGCGTCACTCAACCAATGAATATAGCTAACAAGAAATGTCTATTTCTTTTTCAATTGTAACATTGGTTCGATATTTTCATTTGGCGCTTAATTAGTTCAACATTCCCCATAACTGTGAAGTTATTTATAACATCGACAGAATTATCATGAACATTTCAAACTCAATCCGCTGATGAGCTCGAGATAGCGAAACAGCTAAACTATTGGTTATATATAATATTACTGTTAGATTTTGATACATAACAATGGTATCTGGCGAAAGCTAACAAGAAATGTCCACTTATTTCTCAATTGTTAATTATTCTATCAGTGAAAAGCGGACGGCTAGACAAAAACTTTACAGACTCGAGAAATGGTAAAGGATTTGATCAAATTCTTGTCGACGCCGAAGAAGTAGCAGAAGAATTGAAGATTGTACCTGATTTATAACTAAACCAGTGGCGTAGCGAGGGGGGCAGCGGGGGCCAAGTGCCCCGGGCGCCGCATCTAGGAGGGCGTCAAGTTTGGAAATGTCTAATTCACGGAAAAAATTTAGGGCGCACAGCTGTCTGAACAGCAGAATAACATTCTTCCCGTAACTTCATGCATCTAATCAAGAGGCATCTGTCATCACTTTCTTCGGCACTATAGAGGCTTTGTACTTGTTCTTATCTCAGTCAACTATACGGTGGGACTTGCTGAAAAGTGCAGTGAAGAGAACAGTGAAACAGGAATCTCAAACCAGATGGAGTGCTAGGTATGACGCTGTTAGTGTCGTCTTTGAACATCTGGATTCTATTTTGGATCTGCTCGAAAAAATGATGAAAATCCAGAATTGACGCCGGAAACTAGAAATGAAGCGGGAAGCCTCAACTCTCTTCAACACGATTTAGCACACGTTCGAGACGATTTGTGTACTGCCGCGATTGCAGATGCAAAACAAAAATGTGACCGATGGGGAATCAACGTCACGTCGAACAGAGAAGAAGAAGAAGAAGTTGCCGAATGCCTGGAGAGTTAGTTGAAGATGCAGGCCTTTCAGCAGAGGAGGAACAACGTCGCGTTTTGGCAAACGTTATCGATAGGCTCCAGGTTGAGTTCGACAATCGTTTTCAGCGTCTTCGTGATCTGAACAAGAAGTTTGGCTTCCTCTTGAATGTTGCAGAGTTGATGAGTGGTTCAGATTTCCATTGCGTGGAAAAACAGTGTGAAAGTTTCGCTACTGACGTTGACGGTACTGCAGAATGTTACCACGTTCACGGGAAAATGTCAGCGATACCCCATCGAACTACTCCGATTTGTTATACAGTACGGTAAAGATGTTTTTCCGAATTTAAGAGTTGCGTTACAAATCCTGCTAACTGTCTCCGTATCTATTGTAAGTTGTGAGCTATCCTTCAGCAAGTTAAAGTTAATATTAACTTATCTGCGGGCATCAATGGAGCAACAAAGATTGTCGGACTTAGCTCTGTTGAGTATAGAGAAAGAGACTCTCGAATCGATTGATGCTTCACGCATAATAGATACGTTTGCATCAACGAAACCCCGTAAAATACATATCTAGATTTATTGTTCAATGAATATATGTAAGTTTAAAAGAAAGGTACTTAAAACTTTTAAAAACTGTGTTCGCTTGTTTCTAAAATAATAAAAATATATGTTGTATACGAGAATAAATATTGTTAAGAATCAAGGGGCTGGGGGGGGGGACGCAATTATGATAGCTGCCCCCGGGCGCGCACAATCCTCGCTACGCGTCTGAACTAAGCAAACTGTTCGTCAAAGAAAAAACACAAAACAGTTTGATTGACGTTCCAATAACAGGTCCGGAAATGTATTATAATGTTTACCTGTTTTTCTCTATACTAGACCTTATCATCTATTAGTGAAATATTCAAGGGGTTGGGGCCATTTAATAATATATTTGGAATTACCTATACATTTTCAGCTTGGCTGAAGCAGAATTGAGAAAATCGTGTAGAAATTTAGAATTATATTTGACAGATAAACCACTTAGAACGTAGAGAATCAGATATTGACGGAATTGACTCATTTAATTTTAAAAAAATGTCACTTGGTAGAGCAAACTGATTTAGATCCTGTCAATTTTCCTATTCATTCAAGGTCTCCAAATAGGTACTGCAGTGGCAATACAAATGTTTTTAACGCTACAGTACATCGGAGAAAATGTATTTCTCAAAATTAAAATTAATGGAAACCTTTTTGAGATCGGATACGGCACAAGAAAGAGTCAGCACCTTAACAATTATGTTCATAGAAAGTGACTTCATGGATTCATTTCCTTTCGACAGATTAACTAAAGATTTTCTCGATGTAAAAGCAAGATGAGAATATTATTTTGTTCTTTTTTTTACTGTTGCATTGAATTTCCAGTATGTTATTTTTTTTGGTTTTATACATTCCAAATTTTTTTATGTTATTATGCATTTTAACTACGTATATTGAATTTAAAATGTAACACATATTCAATTTCAGAATTACATGTGAGGTGGTAGCATAGCTTGGCGATGCCTTGACCGAGCTCTATGGATTTAATAATGTTAAAAAAGTTTCCACCTGATCACTAATTCACCAAGCATATTTTCTCCAAAACAAACAAAACCTTAAAGGTAAGCAAGGGTATTACTATTGTCTCAGTATTGTTTTGTATATGACAATATAACAATATAAAACAGAGTTCTTTGTAGTTTTAAGAAATTATAACAATCGCAAGAGCAAGATTTAAGAGAAAAATGAATCTCTACTCTATATAACATTGGAAATAAATATATTTATGATCATCAAAAATACATGATTGAGGAACATATCCAAAATAATTATACAGGCAGGATGTCCCAGCCAAACTTCACCAACAGCTTCTACGACAAAAAATAGGAAAAAAGGGCTCCTAAGAAGCTTCCAATTCCAACTCTCATAAAATGGAATTGAAGAACTTTTTATGTCTGCACATTTCGTCTTATCAAACTAGTGGTCCCCATTTTCCAAAATTGGCAGGATTAATGGGAAAGCCGAAACATTACCCAATATGTTAGAGATAAATATATATTATGCTTAGTATATAACTGTATTATCTTATCTTGCAAGTTTATTATTGCACATCAATGTTGAAATACATGTATAGGGGCATTATGGGTCTGACTTACTCCCTAAGAAGATCTATATCCGGTACTATACGAGAGCCCTGAATGAGGAGTTGAGGAGTAGGAGAAAACTCTACATCTGCACTAATCGCTGTAAAACCAAAATAGGAGCTGATCTAAATGTATCCCTAACAATACCCCTTGGCAAATATGCAACAGCACACTAATCCGAAATCCGACATCTGTGTTACCAACCAGGATTTCAGGATAGGATAGAATTCCTTATATAATTTGAAAATTCATTCCTTTTATGAGGTTTAGGACAGATATGAAACATGTATCACATAAGGGTGGTAAATCCCATCAGATTTGTAAATACAGAATTAGATCCCATTTGATGTAGGTCTCGCAAATAAAAGTGACATAGAGAAGTAAATTTGGAATAGGCAAATGTGGTAAGCTTCCGAATTTATCATATCCGTCCCAGGATGTGTCTTCACAGAAAAATTCGTAGTTGGTTCAATGAAATTGCTAAACATGTACGTGAGGGGAGGGAAACTGTTCACATAATTATGTAAAGAAAATCTTAGCCTCCAACTTTTTGCATATTTCAGAAAGTAACGACAGGTCTTCAAGCTTATCGAGTAATTCAGTTTTAGTGTAATGATAGTGATATGTATACATGAGCAGATGATCATGTAACTTAACAATCTTCACGTTGAATATCACAATCTATTTCATAAAAGCAGATCTGTTATTATGTATGTAATATCCTTAAAACCTATTCAAGCGTCATCTCATCACGTATTTTTCAATTAATTATATTTTTTAGCATTCTTAGAAATATAGTATAGGAATGAGCGTTGTTTGGAACAAACCATATGAAACAATAAAAATTCTTGAGTGTACTAATTTCGAAAATAGGTCACATTAACACATACATTTCCCAGATATGAACATTATACATGACTCAGATGAAAAAATAAAAACATCGTGGCTTACAAAAGAAGTTTGGTCTAAACTATATCTTCATTATAATTTAATTGCACCAACAAGTTATGAGAAGAGTGTCATGAACAATATTACAGATCGTGCTGTAAAATTGTCACACCCAGAAAACTTTCCCAAAAATTTGGAAAAAGGACGTAATACACTGGAAATGAATGACTACCCAAAAATATTTTTTAACCCCATCAGTGAAGAAAGAATAATAGTATATCATATATAAATAATATAAACAGTAATAAAGATAATTTTATTAAATTACCATACTTTCTGGAACCTCAGACAAGTTTAAAAAAGTATGATATAAATGTGTTGGTCATTATTTTTCAAATCTGAAACCGGTAAAAACAACAATTATTATAAAAGAGTTATTCAGTGGACAATCAACTTAAAACGAGATGCTACGTGTGTAAGTCATAAAACCAAAGTACAATCATTGAGTCAAATTTATCAAAATTTAATTAATTAAGCACTTGCAAATTTCTACGTATTTATTTATGATGTTTGAAACTGTGTTTATGTAGAGAGTTGATACAATAAATCTAAATCAGTTGCTAAGTTACAGCAAAGACCTCTTCTATGGTAGTCATAAACATTGTATCTATTTGGCTCAAAGGAATTTTTGTTGTCAGGTTGAATGTTTTGCCTCGTCCTCGAGATATGACGTCTTCAACTCAAGAAACATTACTCTGTAGTGATTTTCTGATAAATATTCCTATATTTTACAGATGTGTTACAATTCCTATTATTCGTGTTTCGTTCGTTGTTGCGACGTAGCCATTTTTAGTTGAAATGAATGCGATAAAGACGCGTCTTTGTGCAATTAGTTTGAGGAATCCCGCGCTCAAGTGATGTGAATTAGTTTTTAAACGTCTTCTGATTATGGTCGTGAAACCGAAACATACGTAAAGAGGCAAACATAGTTGTCATGTGTGTTGATGTGACCTAGTTTCCAAGAATTTACATATAATTCATACCTGGGTCAAGAATTATTATTATAATAACAATAACATGATTTAATTGCTTCTATTTCTTGTCAATTTAAGCAGCAATGAAAATTAAGAATATTCACTTTTTTGTTAATGAATATGAACATTCAATTTCTTTATTTTGACTATACGAGAGGAAGAACATAGTGTGAGCCACTGGTGGAATACTGATGGGAGAGGAGGCATGTTTATTGAAAGTTTGGAGGTTATAGACATCAGGAAAGACCTCCCTATAAGCAAAGAGTTCCACAACTTTGCCGTTCGATGGAAAAATGGCCCCAAATAGGTCCCGACTTGCTCTATGGAACGAAATTTTATAGAGACCGAATTGCGCGACGGTATAGGAAAGCGCCCAGGTAGTAGTTATTAAGAAAAAACTGGAATGATAAAATCGATTATGAAACACAGTTTTATTAAGTATTCAAATATGCCCAAATACACATTTACACAAGGATCAAATAATTTGTACACTTTAGAAACAAGTTAGTTTGGTTTATTGTGATAATAATAATAATTACTCACAGAATCATAACGTTACTTTTATAATTTTCCCTTTTTCCATTTGATAAACATTAAATTTGTACATTTCTTCACAAGGACGTAGCTGTTCATATTTATATACGAAGGTGAAAAATCTCTGAAAAACTGAACAAGAAATGAATTATTTGGTCAAAACTTATTTTAATTTCTTCTTGTAGCCCGATACACTTCGTCCAACGTTTTTCTAATTTTTCGGTCCTTTCCAAATAATACGATTTCGGCAATCCTTCAGAATAGGCATTTGTTTCAGCCGATAACCTCATCGTTGGAGCCAAATCTCTTACCGCCGGGCTATTTCATTGTTTGGAGCAAGATAAAAATTGCAGGTGCCAAATCTGGAGAATATGGTGGATGACGAACCAATTCGTAGCGCAATTCATGCAATTTTGCCATCGCGACTGCGGATCTATGCGCCGATACGTTGTCCTGGTGGGAGCACTTTTTTCTCTGCCTAATGCGGCCGCTTTCGCTTCAAATGGGCGTCGAATCGATCCAACAGCTCTGCATAATATACGCCGGTGATCGTTTTACCCTTTTCAAGGTAATCGATATGGACGATACCGTGTGCATCCCAAAAAGCCGTCGCCATGACGGGATAAACTCACTTTGGCCTTTTTCGGCTCCGATTCGCCAGGACAAGTCCACTGTTTCGGCTGTTCTTTGGTCTCTGGTGTGTTGTGATGGATCCATGTTTCGTCCAAGGTTACGAAACGGTGCAAAAAGTCCTTCTTATCGCGCTTGAACATCGCCAACCACTCTTCTGATGTTGTCAGAGAACAAATGCGGCATCCATCTGGCAGATAGCTGTTCAAAAATGTATGCAAAATGTTCCGTACCCGTTAGGTTGAGATACCCATAGTCTCACCAATCTTGTGCGCTTAAGCTCGACGATCGTCCAATATCATACCATGGATTTTGTCGACGATTTCTGGCGTTGTAATCTCAATTGGACGACCAGAACGTCTGAAAATTTTAATGCTTCCTAGTTAAAGATGGTTCATCACAAATTTCACATGAGATTTCGATTGTGGCGCCGTCTGTTTTATTTTTCAGGGACTCCCCTCAAATGATGATGATGACGTTTTTATTATTATCACATTCTATATCTCACGGTTTGCGTACTAGGTACTTCGTCATTTTCTCCTTCGGTTGCATATTTGCGAATTACTGTGAATTTTCTTCATAAAACAAATTTTATACAGAATTTCATTCAGCCCACAATCCACACATTCATAAAGCTGTGTTGAATGATTCAATGGAGAAGGGTTCACATACCCAAAATCTATTCAATGTTCTCGTACAAGATGTGATAATATAGGTACCAATATCACGAGTGATAAATTGACGATAATTTTGTTGAGGCGAAAATTATTCATCAAGTTGTTAATGCACTAGGGATGTCAGGAAGACTATAGGTATCGTGAAGACCAATTATGAAAAAATGTTCTTACTTTTTTATTTGGCAGAGAATTTAATATTTATTTGATGTTCTCAGTAATGACTTAACACTTACGTTTTGCAGGTTTCGGGTGGTCAGATTTTGCGCGTAGAAGGACACTGTTGGAATAAACAAAACTTTCAAAACAGTTGAAAAATATATTTTCATGAGAAAATAAAACGATACTTTCTGGATTATGTAAATCGTTTCTTAAAACTTGACGATAAACCATCTGGTCCTGCGGAAAAGTTGTTTTTCATAGTAGATTTTTCATATTCATAATTCATCTCTTGCCACTGAATTTAGAAAGAGCCAATCTTTGATAATATCTAACATTTTCTCTAGAAGAGGTTCGAGTTATCGGTCAATCTACCCGCCATTTGTTATCAAATGTTTGCGAAAAAAAGATTATCGTATTGATTTCCCTTTATTATACGGATCTTTTTTCCCTTTTCATTTCTTATATTATAACTATTTGAGGATTATTTGTGTTGCAATTCCTCACTTCATTCATTCATGGCAAGAAATAGGTTTTGCCATGTATTGTTCCATAACCTTTTTGAGAATCTTTCCGTATATAGAGCCTTGCCCTCGTATGTATCTAACAACAATTTATTGAAATGTTAATGAAACGCTCATTTGTTGTTCTCGCCAAACAGGAGGAAATGTCCTAGTTATACTGATATAAGTGTCTACTAAATAGTAAGCAAATTTCACTAATTTTTCGCATTGGATTGAGTCGGCAGAAAAATCCTCTACGATGCAATCTCCGTATGTAGTTGCCATTTGCCGACTTCAATTTTTTCTTTATAGCCTTTGCTTAATCAAAATTCTTCAATTTTCTGCCGCCAAAATTGGCCGAGGTGATAACTGCAGCCACGTATGTTAAATCTTCAGTACAAACTTCGCGGGCAGCTTTGTGTATAGCTAGTTCAAAATCGATATTGACCGTTTTCAGCTTGAAACGAAATCCTGTTTTTTGCTTATTTGTCAGGAGACAAAACACAAGCGGAATATGATTTTTTAGACGATGAATTATAAAAAAATGTACATTGAAATCTACCATTCTTAAATACAGTTTCCAAGTCGCATAGACATTTCAAATTGGTTGAACACAAAAACACTGCTATATTATTATTATTGTTATATAGATAAAAGTCAAAATGCATTGTGAATTGCATTCTCAGTGGGACATCTGCCTTCCGGTAGATGGTTGATCAGTGACATCATCGTCTGTATCGTTCCATTGACGAGCTCATGAGAATAGCGAAACAGCTATACGTGCACTAATATACGTGTTGTCACTGTTCAACCTGGAGTACCAAAACATGTCTATTAAATTTTATCAGGAAACCTGCCTTCGTTTCGCAATTCGGACGTGACCTTTTGAAAATTTTACCTGCCGTCGAGCAACTCAACGCTGGCCGCTTGAGCTCGTCTAGTTCGCCTACCTCTGAAATCTCTCGTGATGGAATAACAGACGAGATATTTGATGAACACCGATCATAGAAATAACTGTAGAAAAAGGAAATCGACTCTGATTCCTTAATTGTTACAGGAAACGATATTCACTGTTTATCAATAATATTTACAATTCCCACTCATAATAGTTCGGTCTACGTCATAATTTATTTATGGTCGACAATTGATATAAAAATAAATTCAATATCTACATTATTTCGTTTTCAATGATATCGCTTCATGCATATTCATAAATATTTAATGCATTTTTTGTCCAAACAGCGCTCTATCACGAATGAACACTAAACAATGGGCCTTCCATATTCACAGCATATTATTCTATAACTGAACTAGAAAATATTGAGTTATTTAATGGTATATCTTGGCAAGTAACTAATTATTCTGCTGGAATATATATAATCAACGATCTAAGCTCTGGAGCTTCATTCAATATCTTATCTACAATCCATGAAACCTCAACTTTGACCTCTACGTAATGGGATATCTAATTTCGGTTTGATTTATGGATAAATATACATATTGCGGAGATGTCAGTATGAATAATATAGCCCTAGTTTGTCTTTGCTATTTTCAATATCGTGAAGTATACTTTGCTGTTACGAATTCATTAAGAGCATTAACTTTCAAGGTTGGCTAGGAATAAATCCTTTCCAAAGATTGGTTCCAACAACGTTGCAAAACGAACAAAGTTTCGAGTAAACTGCAGGAGACTGGTACAATAAGGTGCACTATCGAATCAACAATATGTAGAGTGAACGTGTAGATCGGGAAACTTAATGTTGAATAAGGAGCTTATAGCAACAACTCCGTCGAAGACAAATCAGTCTTTTACATCAAGCGGAAATTCTCATCACATTATAAGCTAATATTATTTTATTTCAATAGCATGTGTGTATCTCTATGACAAAATGTGATAGAGGTTATACTCAAGAAAGTTTATCACTATTAAAACACAGTACGGACAAATATATCTAAGTAATTTAGAAGGGAGGAAATGTTTAAACAGAAAAGCAATATATTAAATTCCGACTTATCTCCTGCTGAGAGTAACCCCTTGTTTGCATTATTATCCTCAAATAGTATTTAAACAGACACATTTTGATTTATAATTTAGTTTACTCTGATGATGGCTACTTGGTCATCAGTACTTTAAGTGTATAAGAGTGATTATCTCTTATTTATAGTGTATCCACAGTGTGGACTCTTTTATAGTTTACGTATGAATCACTTTGAAATACTTGAACTAACGTATAAAACACGTAATTCAAGACTTTCGCTTTCAATATAGATTTAAATAATGTTTTATTGATAAAACGAAATAAACAACACTGTTTTTTACTATGTGTATTACCACTGATTTAATGCTACAAATCGTTACTATTATTAACGTGCTTTCGATTTGTAAAAATATTTTGCTCATTATTTGCAATACATAGACCTAATGAAAAATATGACATCTATGTTATAATAGCGGCAGCTGTACAGTCCTCGGGGTATGTTATCATTCTATATACATTCACGAAAGGTGTCGTTCTGTCGTGATTGATTATTTTTAGGCATGAGGATCGATTCGGCATTGTGTGTGGGAACGTTGCAGCAGGTATGTCGTATTTATTAATTTTCTGCAATTTTGGGCATTCTTATATCAGCCAGGAATCTACTCAACGACAACTTTATAGTCTTCAAAATATTTTCATAATTACGTTTGGTATGATATAGAGTTGCCGAATGACTAGATATTTTTAGAAATTCTCTGTTAATGGTCGAAATGCTTGCTGATAGTCCCACCACAATCATTCATCTCATTTTCATTGTCACCTTGCTTTTAACTTAGCATCATAATTTAGTTCCATTCTCTTCGAATTAATTATACTTTAATAAGATATCAGACCAGTTTCGTAATTTCGTAATATCTTTTCCAACCTGGGATTTGTGCTCCTCGTAGTCGAGGAAAGATATTCCTCGTAGCCAGAGAAGCGGTTTGAAGAAGCAAGTTGTTCAAGTTGAACTGGTAAATCTTGACTTCGATCCCGATTAATTGTCGAGTTACAGAATAAGAATAATAATAACACAGAACGACCCTTCCGTGAATTTATATAGAATGATAACATACTGCGTTGACTGTACAGCTGCCGCTATTATAACATAGATGTCAGGGCCTGACTCATGCGGACATATTTATCCAAATAAATTATCATTTCTAAGAATATTGCAATTAAACCCTGCAACGGGATTCACACCGTTACAAGTTTGATGTAAATTCATTCGATAAGATCTGATTTTTAATTTTGCGTATCGTGCCTTCCATCATCATTCTGATTTATTAACAAGTAATGATGCAACAATAAAATGACCAATCCTGAAAGTTTTTTGTTCTTTTAATCCTTTTATGATGTATTCATTCACAATTTTTTCACTGTAAGTATAATATTCAATGTACAAATCGAGATTTCCAATAAAATCACAAGCGAAAGATTCGTTACACCACCGAATACGACAAATTGAACCATTTGCAACTGTTGACTATTTTCTGCAAAGTATAAAAGGTAGAAATAGTTCTTCTACAATAATCCAGTGTCTTAAAATGTACATCTCTTGATGCTCAAAGTAAGAACAAGCATGTAACCAAATAAAACCATCAGCTTTAGGAAAACAACATTAGACATAAATTTGACGTATTCAATTATTCTTCGCAAAATTCATTTTGATGCCAGCCGCACATATTGGATTGAATATATGACATTTGTGATATACATTAATCCATTGTGGAGGTTAGTCCCTGGAAATGTTTTGGTAAATTCTCTTTGCGTAAACACAAGCTAGTTGCGATACATTATAAATGAAGGCTGTACAATAGCTAAAGCAACAACAACAAAGCTATTTGTAATTTCATATTTCCTGTAAGTTACTTTTAGGGAACAAATAAAAACAAATTACTTCGTTAAATACCACTACGTTTACTAACTGTTCATTGCAATTCCGAACTATACAATTAAATTTCAAAACATAGAAAAAGAGGGATTGAAATTTTACATCCAGTGGCGGACTCTTATAGACTCTTCGACGTAATGTACTCACGACAATGATTGGAAAATATATACTTATTTTCATAAATAATGAATAAAACCTTCTAGAAAATCCATAAAATTATATACACTGCTGGTTACGTCTATTTATACGAAGAATGTTTTTCAGGAACTAAATACTAGTGAATCCCTAAAAGTGACTAATACAGGATTTCAACGTCAAAGAAAGTACAATATCACTATTTATTTCAAATAGCACTTGTTATATCAAATATCACCGATGCACTGTTGTTATGGTAGAAAACTCAAGTCATTAGAAACGACAGATCTCTTCAGACATAAGAGTCCTTAAAATAATCTTCATAATAACCAATAAGATTCTACAATTTTTCACTGTTGACTTGAACCCTCATTTTCAAGATTACGTCCCCATGGAGCAAAAATATAATTTTGTACTGTTACACACCAATATGAGAAATTCGTTTTGTTATTGCCAAAAATATGATTTTGATTCTCACAATGTCCCACAAATGGGCTGACTGTCTCGTGTATGGGGGATTTTTTTCATCAAATAGATCATGAGCAGAAAAAATGTTCTTGGTACGTGACAAGGATAGGTTCGATAAACGAACATCTGAAAGTTTGAATATATTATGCAATTAGAATAATCAAGATCTCAAAATAAAATCTATTCACAAATATATAAGCTTTCAAGTAACAGAATTACTATGAAATAACCAAATTGATTTTTATCGATCTTAGCTTGTCAAAAGTCACACTCAAAATGCCCGGCTTCACATCCGCATTCAATAGCTCCCGAATGTCGCGAAACGTGTGACCTCTTGCGTCAATCTTCTGTTTCTCCAATGACCTGCTACAGAATTAACATACTCAGCTTGGGCTATCAAACTATAGAGCTCGTGGTTGTCTTTTTCTGAGATGAAATATCTTACAATAGTTATCGAAATAATAAATGACCATTAAATAAATTTATTAACGTCGAAAACGTTACACCAAAAAAAATATTTATTTTACATGGTCTATTCATTTCATCAAATAGACAATGTGCACCATAAGAGTCGAGGAAAAGGAAATAAATCATTTTGAGTGGAAAAATATTATTTACATAAATTCTATTCAAATACAACATAATTATAATAAGCGAACAAAATAAAATAGACAACATAAGGATAAGTTCAGTCTTTTTATAAAGCAAATGATATGCCTGATTGTGATTTTATTCAGATCTTCTTGAAAGAGAAGTGCCTTCATGAATACGTAAAATCATATAAGACAACATCTTAATTATTCCCCTAATTGATATAACCATCATGCTCCATTAGCTTCTAAATTTGGAATTTCACATGTAACAAATTTGTTCGAATTCAAATCATCAGAAAAATGTATGCTGCTTCCAAAATCTTCATAAGGTTCTTGCTATACATCACTACCGAAAGCTCTTCAGCTGCCCGTCTTCGTTTCACGCCGAAGTAGCAATTTCTAACAAATTCTACAAAATTAATAATAATATTGGTAGGTTTCTATTGCATGTAGTTATAATATTGTTAGTGACAAATAACTACATACGTTATGTTTATTTTCAACAACAGCAAGTCATTGAAACATCATGAAGTCACATACGCACAACACATGTTCACGTTAACATAACCTATAAACAACAAGTCTAGTACTGTAAGGGTACAGTTGTGAGTTATTTTCTAAAGAATGTAAGTTTTTTCGAACAGTTGATGATATTGAAAATGTAAGTGCAATGTATGAGTAAATTATTATTTTAAAAATGGATGCTACATGAGTCCCTAGACGCAATATTGAAAAGCAAGCAGATAAGTCTCTTTTGCTTGATTGATACACGTTTACATCCCGAGGCAATTCCCTAGGTAAAGATATTAAAAGATAAATGAGAATGTGCTAATGAATAATACACACTTTTCAAAGCAGCTATATCAAATGAATGTTTTTGTTGCCTCAGAGCGAACAAGCATAATTAATTTTTTTGCAAAGGTGATCAATTTGTTGATGTCCTTGAACTGAGAAATATAGACACTCTATTTATCAAACATTTTTGTGACACCATTGTTTATTTACTTTCAATATGTTTATTATCTTAGTTTGAGTAAATAAATATCACTTCACTGCTTTACATACTATAGGTATTACAACATTAACCAATAACAAAAAGTTATTCACTTTATCAAACTATAGCTATAATATTTACCTGAACTGAAAAATCAGGAAACACTAACACATTTTCACTATTCATCGCTGCAGCAACTTTGTATCTAACGGCAGTGATAGGAAGACATGGCCCTCCATTTTCACATTCTTCTTCAAAGTAACTTATTGTTGGGGATTTATTTAAGTGAATTGGTTGCAGTAAATTACGACATATGAGTCATTGGTCAGCTGGGAAAACCATTTTGCTCAGATATAAGCCGCTCGGTAGCGAATATATAAATGCCGGTTATACCGTATTTAAATTGGTGCAACTTTTCAATCTTTTCCATTACCTATTTCAAAAATGAATTCTTAAGTTCGGAATTGCAATAACAGTAACAAGGGTAGTGATACTCAACAAAGTATCTACAAGTATTTAAAATATTCGTCCAAAGATAATCGTTGTAATACAGTGTTCATTTCACTTTTAATACTTCTGATATAAACTCTACTTATATATTTTACCTTTCGTGAAGCAAATCGAATTCGTAACACATATGCTTGGAAATTTGTAATATCCCGTTCTAGCAGAATATTTCGTTATTGTTTTTGAGGAACCATAAGAAATGAAACAAAGTAAAGACAAAGTGAGCCAGACCAATGTCTAAATACTTAAGCTTCCCGATTTATTTGAGCGTTTATAAGCGCAGTAGAGTTCATGTATCCTTGTTAAGAAAGCTGTCATGTTATCACCTGTACAAGAAACAAGATGTATATATCTATTTAATAAAGTGTATTGTTAAATGTTTGTTTTCACTTACCTGAATTCCAGCTGATTCCAGTGTGGCCAAGCAGTCCAGGTTAGATCCACCAATTACCACCTGAAAATAGTCAAAATGTCTATTAATGGGCATAACATTATGTTTGGTAGGAAAATATAGTATGATGGAAAGGGAAATATACGAAATACTTTTAACTAAAAACATAAATTCGGAGAGCTTCATTTTATTCATTCATTTTGTTCTTTTTATCGAATCGAAAGCAAAATACTGCTAGCTATTATAATCTCTCATCCAGATAGTAAAAGCCATTCAAACTCAAACCGAAATGGAAGAAATTATTTGGAGAACAGTAATACTTAATACTTAATACTTATTACTTATACATATACTGATTACCACGCTACCGCCCACAAAACCCTAGCTGTCTTCCACCGTCTAAACTTTTTGTGAATTTGTTTTCCGAGTTGTCTTTGTGCAGGCCCGGATTCAAGGGGAGAAGCACTGGGACAAGTGTACCATACAACCCTAGATAACGTAGAAAGACATATTCTAATTAGATGATTTTAGAAAAATTTAATGGTGGAAGCCATTACTTTGTGATAATTTATCATATTGATATGATGAATAAAATATTTTTACTTTGTTTTTTATCACATGTGTTATATAATATATGTAATATATATGATAAAAAATAAAGTAAAAGTGTTTTATTTTATTATATCCAAATGATATTAGGCTAAAACACATTTATTCAAGGTAAGTTATTGATCATAAAATTAGAATTATCGAAATATAACTTCTGTTACGTAGTTTTGTAATCCAATCTTCCAATTTTGGATAATTGACAGCATCAAATCTTCCCGGATTATTAATTTAAGTTGTGCGAGATTTGTTGCAATTAGTTATGCAATAAAAAAAATTATCGCAATATTATTTTATAAACTATGGGCTGGGCTGGTTTGACTTTCAAGCCAGTCCAACTCATCCTAGAACATTATTTTAAAATATAGATGAATAAATAAAGATAGAAAACTATGTTTTGCAATTAGTTACCCAAACAGAAAGCACTATCGCGTTATTCGAAAAAAAATATGGGGTGATCGACCACCTTGACAGTCAAGCTAGCTCAGCCCATCTAAAAATGGTATTTCTATAGAAAACTATTTATTGCAATTAGTTACGCGAAGAAAAAAAGTATCGCCTCATTTTTTTTAAACATATGGGGTTTTTCGATGGGCTGGACTAACTTGGTTGTCAAGCTATCCCAGCCAATTCTACAAGAGTATTTTTTACATAAAATCGATAGAATACTGTTTATTGCAATTATTTATGGGAAAAAAGAAAAATTTCACGTTATTTAAAAAAATATGGGGTGGTGCGCTGCCTTGAAAGTCAAGCTAGCCCCCCACCATTGAAAACGGTATTTTCTAAATAAAATCGATAGAAAACTATCTGTTGCAATTAGTTACGCAAAAAAAAGAGTTATCACGTTATTAAAAAAATATGGGGTAGTCCATCCAAAAATGTTATTTTCTATATGATTCCGATACAAAACTATTTATTGCAATTAGTTATGCGATAAACAAAATTATAGCCTTATTGTTTTAAAACAAATGGAGTTTTCCGATAGACTGAACTAGATCGATTGTCAAGCTATCTCAGCCTATTCTGCAACGGTATTTTATACATAATATCGAGTGAATACTGTTTATTGCACTTAGTTACGGAAAAAAGAGAATTATCGCGTTATTTAAAAGTCTTTTTTTTAGAAGCCTTTCGCCAAATTGTTTCTGTTAATATACTATAATTCATAAAGATATTGATTATATAGTGTGCTACGAATCTATCGCAATGCCAAGAGTTGTGAATAAATAATTTCAATACTGATATCACGTTTACAGCTCCTAATCATTTTAAATGTGGATGTAGTCATTAATTTGATCCTGACGTCAATAGGTTAAAGCTTCACGTTAACCAATTACTAATTGTGTAGTTTAATAATTTACTACATTATAAGTAGATACACAGCCAATTTAATTTCGGCTCTCTGAAAATCAAATCGGATAAGACTATTTAATCACCCCTTACAAGATTAGTTAAACACGTGATACTAGAGAGTATTCTAAGAACGTTTAGAGTTCACGGTCATATGATCCGAATCTCAAGAGAAATGCGAACTTCAATGTAATCGTCTTAGTTTTGGTTACTTTCAATTCAATTAGATGTCATAATGTTATTGATTGGTTGTATAATGCAACATTAAATGTTATTTTCGATAGATTCATAGTCGAATGTGTTTTCTTATAATATGATTTTCTCTCATGACAATATTCAATTTAACGTACAAAAACAACATTAAATATTTAGAAAACCAAACTCTCATCTCGCTCACTATACCTGGTATAAGGGAATCATTGTGAACTACTACTACTACACCACAAGAAAAAGCTAACCGTTCTTACCGACCATTTTTATTATGCCTTCCCCTTACCCCACGTCATCTCGCCCGTAGGCTGGAGGAGTATAATAAGCGAGTGAACTGGGTGCAGGAATGGCATCATGGTTTGGGGTGCAATATGTTATGGCAGTAGGTCATCTCTAGTTTCCGTCCAGGGCAATTTAAATGCAGCCAACTACATAACCAACGTGTTGGAACCTGTTGCAGTGCCATATCTTTGGGTGTTAATTAATTAATTAATCCAATTTTGCAACAGGATAATGCCCGCCCTCATACGGCAAGGGTTAGAACGCAGTATTTAGAAGATGCTGATGTGGTTGTGCTTCCATGGCCTGCATGTGCACCGTATCTCTCGGCGACTGAACATGCCTGGGATATAATCGTTACAAGACTGAGTAGTTTACGCCACCCCCTCCCAATTTAGATGATCTTCGACTTCGTATTCAAGAAGCTTGGGATGGGATACTTCAAGGCGACATTGATCATCTTATCCAAACAGTACCTCATCGAGATCGAGTAAATGAGTGCATAAACAATCGCGGTGGGATCACTTATTATTGAATAACTTTTTTATTTATGTTTTTTTCGCTTCAACATCTGACCATTTACTAGTTACATTAAAGTGCCTCTTCTGTAAAAATGTCAATCAAATTGTCTAACTATTACTAGGTGTTGCGTTATTCATTCAAATCAGTATAAATAGATTAGGAATGGGAATAGTATAAATTCCTTGAGTAGACTAAATAGAGAGACCCATGTTACATTGAGTAAGAGTCAACTCTATGGAGCTGTACGACATTCACCTGAACACACATACCATTGTTACGAATTTCAAGTCTATAAGATATATGAAAGTGGATTAAAATTGAAATACTAACTAACAAATCAAACAGGTAAGATCCTACTACTAGAAGAAGAAACGTAAGTAGGTACCTTTGGATGATTTATAAAACACTTAATAATAATAATTATGAATAAATATGAAAATAAGCAGAATCTACAGTACCTAAAATTGTCTGGTGGTAATTACAATAAAATCGAGCTGTGAGCATACAAATTAATGAAAGCTTTAGAGCCAAAGAAGGCGGATAGCAAAAGCTGTTAAATTGTTATAAATAGATACTCACAGCTTCTCGTTTGTTTTCATCATGGTCAACTATTCGCTTGGTCTCATTGGTGGTATACTTTCGTAATATCGCTAACTCTGTCGCAATGTTCGCCGCTACTTTTGCGTTGTTTTTTATTAGAGCTATATCTGATATTATTTAAGGAAAGTTCGCCTCTAATTGATTTTTCTCAACGACGTTTGCACTATTAACTCAACGTATTTTCTTGTAAAAAGATCTAATCGTTTACTCTTGACATTTTAATTACTGGAAAGATGTCTTAAAAGATTTAACGTGAAATAACTCGAGAAATAGTTAGCTTTTGTAATTGGAAATTTCAATTTGCCGACGATGTCATAGTCAGAGGAGATAATAATATGTTTCATAATGAATCAAATATTGTAACTTTAATTTATAAAAGGTTGAATGTTCAGTGTAGTAAAGTCTTTCCACTCTATTTGTTGTTTGATGTCTTTGAATTTTATGGAGACAAGTTCATCAGAAGTATGCCCGCATTTATCCCTTCGGTAGAACTAGATATCATTCTCGTATTTTTTAACGCATTGAACCTGCGGCATAACATTGTCATGAAGTGCCGTTCATTTAACTATTAAACATACGCCACTTTTGTAATCTATATGTGTGATTCACTCTACGAATAATCAATTGGTAATCTTTGCCGCAACATAGATTATCACATGGCGATCCTGCCACGATCGCCATGTCGTATCAAAACAAGGTTTCGTTTTTTGGTTTGCAAGGAACGCCGTGTCTAACCCAAAAATATCGATTGCTGATATATGGCAGAAGTTCCATAGGGAGCTTGGAGATAGGAAACAGCTGGTTGGAATCACACTGGTGTACAAAATGTGCTTTATGTTTAATAGTCACTAAAGTACTATAGTAGAACTACATATGCTTTGTTAACTACATATGAACTATGTTAACTAAATGTGCAAGTTTTTTCTTCTATCCTTTGACTACACGAGAGGAAAACCTATAATGTTCGAAGAACTAGAGCCGGGAAAAACTTTAGCTTTCCTAAGAGAGCTAAAAGTCACCGGTGTAGTGTAAAACAGTACTGCAAAGAACGATGCAATAGTTTTTTAAGGACGCAATATACCTGACGCGCCTCAACAATCTAATCCAAAGAGTAGTCATACTAAGTTTGGGTATTTCCACGATCAAGAGCACCATCACTAGTGGATGATCATACAAATGACGAACTCCTGCGACGTCTTGATGAGGCGGGATTCTATACCATATAATGCAGATGACCTAACATTCTTGATAATAGGAAGATTTGAGACGGTTTTATGTAATCTAATGTAAAAAGGCCTCAAAATGATTGAACGTTAGTGTGAAGACCTTTGAACGATAACCCGTGTTAAAAAGAACTGGTTCTTTTGGCGGCAAAAAGGAAAATAGTAGAGCTGAGTTTACCTAAACTTCTCAACACCTCCCTAACGACAGCAAGCTTACACAGAAATCTCACCTAACAGAGAGATGTAAAAAAGTAAGTATCACCCTCTGGAAGTGTCGGGGAGTGATACCCATAAGGTGCACTGATCTGATAACCCAGGATTAAACCACACAGAAGACCTCAATAAAATAACCAAACTATTATTTTTAAATGTGCCGTAAGCCGGAGGGGAGCAATGTATGACAACAAGCGTTTTCATTTTCAGAAAGGTTTAGGTCAGTTGTCCCCAAAAACATTGAAAACCTGGTCAACCTGACAACCCTGTACCCTGTTGCTATGACGCAATTTCTTCCTTATCGTGAACAGGCCTTATACGTTTTTCCAAACCATAAACAGCATGAAAGCAAACTTATCAGAACAATTTTGATATAATATCGAAACATAAAATGGCAAGGATACTCGTGGATAATGATTTCCCTCCTGTAAATTCCACGATCTTTTTCAATAAAAATGGTGTAATTTGCTTTCCAACTATCCCATTCTCACTAGCTTCTTTCAGAGCCTTTTGGATAATTTCTTCGATCAGATCTTTGTCCAGCTCATATTCTATTGGAACTGGAACAGCGAAGAGCATACCCGAATTCAAATGTAATTCACAGTTGCGTAAAATCACTTTCGCTGCACTAATCGCATCAGGCACAGAATAAGGAGCTTCACATCCACTTTGTCGGCTATAGAACGCTGGGAATTCTTTACTATTTCCAAAGGAAGCAACTAAAACTCCTTGAGTTTCCTAAAAGGGCAATATATTAGTATATTAAAAGTAACCAGAACAAAAATTAAACTTACTAAATATTCCAAAGTCTTGGGAATATCCAAAATTGATTTTACACCGCTCGAAACTACCGCAACATCACTCCTTCCTAGCTCAGTAAGATCAGCCGATATATCAAATGTACGCTCTCCTTCTCTATGAACTCCCCCAATCCCTAAGAATACAATAATGAATTATTACGTTATTTCGATGTGATACGCAATATATATTCTGATTTCATTGTAATAAATATATTCCACTTGTCATGTTACACCCGCCAGACTACTAAAAATTTGCTAATTAGTATTTTTAATGAATTGTCGAAATTAAGTGTTAAAAAGAAAATAAAATGTTTTCAATCACAAACCAATTTTTAGTCATGAAAGAGATCTAAAACTTCGTTGAAAGAAACAGAACAGGCGCTAGGAACTATATTCTATTGAAATCAAAAAACAAAATTTAGCAATAATTATCCAAACTTTCCAGCCAGACAAATTTTTATGGGCAGAGGAAACTTCATTAAATAAAACAAAGAAGTGTTAGAAAATGTAGTTTCATTAAACAATAATTTATAGAAAGAGGTCCGTCAGATATTAATTAACAAAAAATTCCAGCCAGAGAAAAACCATGAAAGTGCATTTTCAAGAAAAACCAATTTATAACAAAAGGTCTGTCGGCTTATAATTAACAAACATTGTTAGCCATTTTTTTCAAAAATTTTCTTTATTCAATATAAATTGCGTAAGTTTCAAGCAGGGGTTCTTTGAAGTAAATTAATTTTTTTATTAGTTAAGTTTGAAAATTTTTCCTTTTGAATTTCAGGCGATTGATGGGGTATAGAATATATTCACCTGTTGAAAAAAGGTGACAAGATGAAGGAAACGACTACGTATTTCATTCTCCTTTATGTAGAGGAGTGTGATGCTGGAGGCTTTCAAGCCTCCTTCGATACCACTGGAGGATATAGGCAGCGAGAGAAAAATTACAGACCCAGCCTTGGCCTGACCAAGTTTTCGGAAGAACAATGAAAAGAACATGGTAAATGTATGGAGAAAATGATTACCGCCAGTAGCAAATATTGGTATTCCAAGTTTATTAGCAACTATCAAAGTCCCGGAAACAGTTGTCCCTCCATTTAGTTTATTTCCAATTATGAATGAGAAGTCCCTCCTGGAAGTTTTGATGGGTTTACTGATTCTCACATCTCCCAGACGTTCCAACTCTTCGATATTCAATCCTGCTTTGATTTTTCCATTCATCAATGCGATTGTCGCTGGTATTGCACCCTGGAAAGATTTATCTTGGTATCAAACGCTCTGAGGAACAATATTGTGTAAATTTTTGATGCTTCATAGATCAAACAATCTGTATTGCCCAATATGTATGAAGGTCTCAAAATTTAGTGCTACCTTAATTATTTGAGCATGTCTGTTAAATTGGTAAGCATTTCTCTTACTGATTAAATGAAAGAACAATTACATTATTTGTTAATAATAGTAATGATAAATTACCATAGAGTAACGGCTTCTATCATCGGTATTTCTTACTGTTTCCAATGGTGATTGAAAACAAACGATTTGGCACTACGTTTTCGAATTATGGATAAAAATACATATTTATTATTCAACTTCCTAGTTGAATTCTATTGTAGAATTTGATAAGGAAGACAATAATGATATTCATTCCGTCTGTGACTTAGCCACTAGGGTTTTGAGAGTTAGAACTGGTACACTGCTAACCATTCATCCACTCAAATTAAAAAATTTAAACCTACTTCGAGACCAGTTCACAAATCTGCCGGTATAAATTCATTTTATCATTTGAATCTAATAATATTTTCTAGGATATATTCGCCTAAATTAACGCAAGAGAATTCTTACATATAATATATTTCCTTAATTAACAGTTTGGGTATACCATCTAATTTTTTGTAAGCCTGGATGCACGTTACTATATCCTTTTATTATAAATTTTTACTAGAATCAATAACCCAAATCAATAACTAGAAATAATTGACTCCTTTTATTGATAACCCTCACGTTAAACTCTTCCTGCTACGCCAATGTCAACAATATCTATAGTTTGCTACATATTCTATGAATTATCTATTATTGTTGTAAGATAAAAATCATTCTTCTTATCACATATTTTTGAATGTCCGTTTATTTCCGTTTCAATCAACATAATAAGAATATATTTTGAGAGTTAAGTAAATAACATTTTCTGTAAAGGAATAATGATAATGGTTAATCAAGTTTCGATACGATGTTTATGACATCTAGCGTAAATTTCAAATAGCTACCTGGTCACGGACAATTTTTTCCACTTCTATGGCACACGCGATGTTGTCTGGGAACGGCATACCATGTGTAATAATCGTCGATTCCAAGGCCACCAACGGCAGATTGTTCTGTAAAGCATGTCTAACCTCTGGTGAAATTTCAACAATAGTGGAATCTAAAGAATTAGTGGTCAATAAACTTGCAAATCGATTGGAACTTTTGAGTTTAAACAATATATTTTTTATTGTAAACATTTTATTAAGTCGAAATCGAATTGAAAACCCGGAAGGTCAACGGTTTTAAGAATTTACAAATACACTACCCAATTCAAGTTTCAAGTTGTTTGGGTTGACTTTTTACTTATCAGCAAGTAATGGCAGATTGATTTGCTGCTGCGAATGTACCTATAGAAGATAATATATCGGTTCGGTATCATTATCATCCGTAACGACATGTTTATGGTTGATTCAAAACACTCATTTGCCTTGTAGGAATCTGGAAGTAAAAAATATCAATAGTATTTTTCATTAATAAACTAGGAATCTCGGAGAATAAAATATCATATTTGAAATTATTAAGAATGGAATTTCTGCAAGCCGGTTTCACTTCAGAAATTCTTTTCATTTGTCAATTTGCACAATAAAACATGTTTAAAAGAATATAACAAAAGACACGCGATATTATAAAGGTAACTTGCTTTGGTAAATATTCGAAACGTCCTATATTTAAATTGATTCTTATCACAAAATATGAACTTATGAAGTTCGAATCGATAAGTTACAACTTACAACAATAAGGGTTGTAAGTTTAGGTAGGTCAATACATATAACCCTTTGCCTTTGTTGAAATGATTCCAGCTGATACTTTTGTCAGAATATCTATCATGCACTGAGATTTTGTAGATTTAAACAATTTTTTAAATTGATAAACTTGCATCAACGGATAAACTAGTTTCAAGTTTGATTAATTGAAAATTTGAAATTGCCATAAAATTTTGAATTTTAAATCAGTAGCGGATCCAGGGGGGGGGTCACGGTGGTTATGACCCCCCCCCCCAATGATGAACAAAAAAAAAATTTTTAGGAGAATAAACTGATATGGTAAACGACAAAAAATTGTAAAGTCAGCACTACATCTGTGAGCCAATTTATTTTGATTATAACAAGGATTTTAATTTAAACAATATCGTATGTGATTAAGACAAGCTTTTGTCAATTTTAATGTATGCATGTCTGAGAGTGCCCTCCCCCCCCCCACCCCAACAAAAAAACAAAAGTCTGGATCCGCGCCTGTTTTAAATGGCTCGGATGATTTGAATAATCAAGGACTAGCACACTAGAAGAATTAGTTTTTTTGCCGGCAAAAAGTTATTGTTCATCAAAATTATCATCTAGGGACAATAAATATGAGAAAAAATTGAATATATTAGTTTGGAAATTGTATTACAAAACTTATATTATCTAACAATTTCACAATTTCTACAGCGATGATAATGAAAAGACTATGTTCTAGAAATCGTTCACAAAGAGGGGAAAGTCGACTAAAGGAATATAGAAACGTGTAAATACTTTGCACGAGTGGAAATTGGACCATTCTTGTGTTTGACCTACACATACAGTCAAGAAGTTATTCTACAATCTAGTCTAGACTTCTTGTCTAATGAGTAGTGATCTAGTGATCACAACATAGTGGAACGAAATAAATTATTATCTGCGCAGACGCAGGTGTGAAACATTGCACTAAAATGTAACTTATTAAATTAGGAAAACGGAACTAGCACTGTGAGCTAAAGTTACGTTTTTCTTATTTTGTCGTACGTGAGTTGGGGCCAAAATGTATTCTCTGGCAAACAAAAAGACTCCAATTGCAATTCCGCACGTTGTTCAGTTTATCTCTCAGACTAATAGTCAAATACCTATTACCTAGTAGTTGGTCTTCTCGTTTTATCGTAATATTTTGCCACGGTTGATACTGATCTGGATAATGTAGCTCTATGGGTGATGGTGGCCATGACATTGAACTCAGTGTATTCCGGTAAACACCCAGGCTCATTCATAGCTTGAAATTGATATAGCTCTTCAATGAGTATGATTACGGTTAATGAAAATGACTTTGGGACTATGAGATAACATATATTTGATATTTTGATCGAGTCTGGACGTCTTACATTTGGTTATTTAATTTATTTCTCAAATGTGAATATTTGACGTTTTCCTAGTGCGCACTCTGTGGAGCGCTTTTGAGGTTGCTACCATTTGTGAATTATTATGAGAGCTTGTTTTGGAAGGAAGTAGAAGCGTTCCGTTCATCTGTTCTTCATAATTATACATTTTTATCTGTGACCTTAGTATAGCTGTCGATTTCGTGAATTCCTAAACCAAAATTCAAATTTTGAATCATAATCATACATAAACATTTCGAAAGTTATATTCTGGTATTGTTGCTGTAGCATTCATCTTCAGCATAGGTAAAATTAAAATATTTATAGTTATGGCACCTCATTAATTAGCACTTGTATTTTTATTCAGATAAATATGAGCGGAAAATGGTGCAGTGTTATGACTTGTTCTAATAACTATAAGAAAACCAAAAATGTGTGCGTGATAAATGAGTCTAATTGCACATTCACTACTATTATGTATCATACTTTTCCAAAAAGTTCTCTGCTTAGGAGGGTATGGATCAGAAGAACTGGAAGAGCTAAATGGCAACCAACCTCAAACAGTTGTATATGTTCAGAACATTTTAGAGATAATGACTATGTAAAGGACGCACATAATGATTTGTCAGGTGAGTGGTTATCCTAATTCTTTAAATGATTTGATTTTCTTAGATTACGAGATCCATTCAAAATGTACCAACTCCTGTTTATTTCCAATATGTTCTATCTGCATCACATTTGTATAAAATTTGATATTTTATAATGTCTAACCTTGAATAATCAACTGATATTACCCAATGGTCCAAAAAAAACATTTTCCAAATAAACTTTATGTTGATTTGATGCTCACTGATTTATTGTAAAATAAATGAATTAACTGTATCACAAAACAAAGTCAAGTTGATCATATTCAAGAACTAATGAATATCAGGATCAGAGAATAAACAAATTGAGGAAAATTTGAGGAAAAACAGTGAAATCTTGTTCCATATCTTCATTTAAATCTATTTACAAGATATATTTGAAAAATTGAGTCAATTAACATCATCGCTAATGCATTTAATGTCACTGTAAATATATTCGATAATATTAGGCCATTGGATAATTATTGTAGTAAATGAATTACTTCACTGCCACTGTAATGATGATAAACTGCAAGTAATCTGTTTTCACAATGGTATTTATGGAAATTTTGGTTAAGTATATTCATCAAGTATATGATTATTAATTTCATATACTCATATTCAGTTAATAACCAGAAATTCAGGTTATGAAATAAAGTAAGTTCGTTGTTCACTCTGGTGGATCAAATCTATATTTCCTGTCCATCCTGCAATTAATCCTCTTGTACCACAGAATTCATCTTGAAGGAGCTCCTAAATTCCTGCTACCTGACCTAGCATGCACTGTAAAAACATCAAAAAGTGATGTCAATTCCTTTATGTATGTCCGCAGAATTTCCAATAAAAAGGACATTAAAACCAGATGCAGTTCCGACTTTAGAGTTGCCCGATTTAACATACATACCAGAAACACAACCCGATGAAGAGAACAGTAGGTCAGGAGAAGAACAAGAAACTTCATTCAAAAATGGGTATGAATCACCTTTGCATGCATCAACTGATGAAATGCCTCTAATTATGAATGAGGTGTTAGGCAAAACATACCAGAGGAAAGATAGGTCTGTTTTATCATCTGATGCACAATCTGCTGAACTGCAAGAGAAATATTATAAACTGCTTGAAGAACACAATGACTTGAAAAAAGATCATGAAAAGTTAAAAGATAAATATAAGGTCCAGTTCAAAGCAATGGAAGAGCTAGTAAAGTATTGCAAGGAAACTAAAGTATTCAAAGGTTCCTCGAAAAACTCGAATTAAGCTGTGAGGAACATATTTTAAGCCTAAACTGATTATTGTGAAGATAAGATAAGAAGAGTATTTTATTTGAAAGAAACATTTCAAACTATGAATTGAGTTGACTCAGAGAATGGAAGAAGAATACAAATTATTCGATGATGAAAGAATTTCATAAAATTGATAATACAATTAGATAGGGTGAAGCCTATTACAGCTCAGATTATGTCAGCCTGCAATCATTGGTTATAGCTGTAAACATTCAAGAAATACAGATAGTTTATCAAAAATAATTTGAAAAAAGGCAGGTTTCAATATTCATTCATTCTTGAAATGCACTTTAATTTATTCTCCTAAGATGGCAAATTCCTGATTTGAAATGGTAGTATATATTATTGTATGTTATAATTATATTTAATTTTTTTTTAAGTATATATTTGCTTTTGATTGACCTCTTCTAATTCCTTTGTAATAATGTAATGTTTTAAGGTGCTTCGCCTTCGAGAGGTGCGCCATCTAGCGGTTACGAAGGGTACCGCGGTAGAAAACTGCTTTATTGATACGATGAGACTTATTATTTAGAAATTTTAGTTGGTCTTATAGCTTTTACGGGTTAAGCAATGAAGAATCAATAGCTGCAGAACGCATATACCGCGTACGTAAATTCAAACTCGGCGCGCGATGAGAGTGTTGCCAACTTTTTATAAGCGAATTTCGAGAAAAAATATCCGTTGTCATTTCGTGTTGCTTATCATTTAACATCGCGATTCACGTATATAAAGAAACGGGCGAGTGATTATTTTAACCGAAGGAAACATTATTATAACTTCGAAGAACATGTGAAAAGTTTTTATTTTACAAAAAAAAACAATTTTCTTTTGCGCATTTGTTAAAACAGAGTGACTTGTCGGGGTCGGCTTCCATAAGAGCCTGTGGTTAGAAAAGGACGCACATAGGATTTTTACGATTTTTAACATTTTTTTTCTCCGGAACTAAACGGACAGGCCCTTTCAAACTTTGACCAATTGTGTATCAATAATACATCTATTTATTTAAAAAAAGCAGGAAAAAAAAACAAAGTCGATTTTTATGGCAAAGCACCTATTTTCCGTTTTGAAGTAGGCTCAAACAACTTGGAAATTGTTACAAAATAACTCCCAGGTGGTTGTGCTAAAATGTTCAGGGGCTCAGGAACTGAACAACAATTTGCCCAAAAAGAGACTGCTAATTGTTTTCAAATAGAAATGTCTAGCTCAAACTATTGTGATTGATTGATGTGCCTTCCTAGTACACAATTGATTTTCCTTGCCCTTAAGCACTTGTATTCAAAGAGTTCTATATATAGAGTAAACATCTAAACCTTTCACTGGTATGTTAACAGACATTCTGTCCTTCTCGCATATGTACTGCGCTCTCACTCGCACGATGTGCGCGCGTTATACTTTTTCTTGTATTCTTATACTCCTTGTGATAGAAGGGGAGACCTTGCGAGTGAGAGCGCATTAACATGTGCGAGAAGGATAGAATGTCCGACTAGTTACCAGTGCTTTCCTATGCTTAACACACTACTTGTCTACTCTATATATAGAACTCTTTGCTTGTATCATTTAAAGTGCATGTACGCTCGATTAGGAGGTGCCGTGTCTGGCCATTATCGCCAAATGAACATAGTATTCATGTGTACATACCGTGTAAGTCTATGGAGCGTAGCATAGAACTAGTAAATTTATGGTACAAGCGTTGATGTTCTACGATAGATGGTTTGGTTATTTGGTAACTATTGATCACGGTCGAACATACAGGTCTGGGAACTCGTATGTTTGACATGGGTCTCTTACGCGTCGCCAAACTTGTAGTCCCTCGCTCAGCCACTAGCAGGCGCTTTAATCGAAGTGGTAAAACAATTTCTTTCCGGAATCGCAAGCAGTGTTACTAAGTATTCTGATTCGAGAGAGAGGAATAGAACTGTTACTCTTGTCAAAATGTATTACTCACCTTAAAAATAACTTCCCCTTTTTGGTTATACATGCTCGCACAAATGAAAGATCTCGTTAAAACGATTTCTATCCGGAATCGCAAGCAACCACTTTTTTCGGATTTCTGCATCTTTCGGCACTTTAGAAACAGAAGTTTCTTGCTTTACACTTTTGTACCCCGTTTTGCATTTCGGCACAATGCACGGTTTCGTAATCTGTTTCTAAAAACGCAGGTATTCCTTGTGTTTACATGTCAAGAATGTTAGTTGTCAGAGAACACTCTTTGACTACTGCGTCACCCTTTTTGGTACTATGCGACAGTTGACGCTTAGCGGGGTCACTTCTCACATACGAAACAGCCTCGAGTTCCCAGACCTGTATGTACGACCGTGCTATTGATGGATTCGTTTCGATGTTCATCCTTGCCCCGAATATGAACACCACAGATCCTTAAATCTTTGATCATCCAGATATTTGGATATTCGAATATTCAGATATTTGGATATCTGATTATTTGAATATTCAAATATTTGAATATTTAGATATTTGGATATCTGAATATTTGAATATCGGAAAATATTTTTTCCAAAGTATTTGAATTATGGATATTCTAATACTTATGCACCCACTCCCACCATGTGTATTTACTATTTACGTTAAGAAATACACATAGAGAGAGCATAGCTGTTCTGTGGTGCATAGCGCACACACTGTGCTGACGGCACGGAATTTAGCGTGTTCAACAAAAGAGCACAAGTCGATCTATTCTTTTCCTTCATTTTCCACATAATCCTAATATTATTTTCAAACGTTTTTGATGTCAATCGTCGACCAAAAAAAAAACCTATAGCGATTTATCACACGATAATTTCAATAACGTTAGTGTTTTTCCTTGTCATTTTTCCGGAATTTTCAAACAATTGTTTTTTTTACATTAATTTAATTTTTGTAATTTAACTTACACATCGAAAACACAAATGCTAATCAACACGACACTCAAAAAGTTACATTAAAAAAAAAACGAATTCATAAAAAAAATTTCGTTTTTCCGGAAAATGATGTTTCACAACTTCTTATATTCGTAAGCGGCGACCACAAAAACCCCTATAGCGACTTATCACACGATAATTTCAATGACGTGGAAAGATTTTCTTTTCAGGTTTTCCGCAATTTTCCTGCCTTTGGTCTACTTTGCATCGAAATACACGACTGCCAACATCTTTTATGTATAAAACTATAATCGCGTGAGAAATGAGCAATTTCCCAGATTTTCGGGAAAATGAACTCCGATTCGTGTTCAGCGACCCAAAAAAAATCCCTAGAGCCCAATTTGGAAGATTAATTTTCATTTTTATAAATAAAAAATTAACTTAAAAAAGAGGGTTAATTTAACGTTCAGGGGTGAATGGAAGCCCATAGCAGCTCAGCTCAACCCTTACGAATAATCCATGTGCAAAAAGAAATTTTCCGATACGACGCCATGCTTTTTTTTTCCTGGATAAGACGGGGATTAAAACTCGAACAATTCAATAAAAATATAAACTTTATTTTGCAATAATCTTACTCAGCAGTTTAATACTAAAATCTTTGAACAAAGATGATGTTCTGGAAGGTTTCTTCCGTTTCTGACTAGAATTATTCAAACCAAAAGGTTCACAATGACTATTATGAACTTTCATAACCAACAACTGTTCACATTTCGCTACTTTCAATATCTGAAAAATCTTCCATAAATTTTGATGGCAATTCTCTGACAGTTTCGTTTCTAGTGGCCATAACAGAATCGCCGACATGGGAAACATCTAAAACTGAACTTGCAACACTAGTAGTGCTACCGCCATCTTTTGTAGATATGCTCTTAACAAACGTGAACGTCTGATGAGGATCACCTTTCAAATCGAACAAAACTCGTTTCTTTGGTACAGGAGCCGCAGACGGAAAATTCCTGAGCACACCTTTAGTTGGAATGTCCGTTTTCACTCCATTTTCATTCTTATTTTTAGCGAATATTCTCTCTGGCACTGAATCATCAACACTTGAGTCCAATGATATCTTTTGGTTTTTAGCGTTCCCAATTTTCATTTCCTCTACAACTGCGTTATAGTTTTCAGTCACAAAAGAATTTTTCTTTACTTCTGGTTTCGTCTCCAATTTGATATCGTCGCTCTCGGTGTCTGATTCGAATACGTGTCTATTTTTAATCTCAATAATTGGTGCTGTTCGATCGTTGATCCTGAAAAGCGAGATAATTGAGAGATATTTTTATTTTAAGGATGTCAGGTATTAACACATTGACTGCCATGCAGGTTTGAACATAGTCAAAGTATACCAGGTCTGCCGGAGCCTCCCTTCTACTCTTTTTAAAATTTTAGTGCAATCTGATTGGTCGTTTATTTAATGTCATTAATGTCATAGACGACGACATAATATGATGTTTTTACGTGCCGGCGACGAGCTGATGAGAGCAAGGCTGTGATTGGAGGAGCTGGGTGACTTCACCCAGCGCGAGAAACGATGGAAGGGAGGCTCCGGCAGACCTGGTATACTTTGACTATGGGTTTGAACACATTTACGCCTGAGGGTATCCGGTAGCAACATGAAAAAAAAATCTCCCAAGACCATGAATGCCACTTGATAGTGTGCTACGAATAATCACTATGCATTATCAACTAAAAAGAAAAACCTTTTTGTAGTTGTAAAAAACGCCTATATGTCACTCTGTCTTATAGACCGAGGTGGCCCTCACATGCAACAGTTGTGCACATATGCACTTGTGCTGCCTCTCGGTCCAGTCGATCATCGGGGGTCATCACCCCTCCCCCCCCCCCCCAAATGAAAAACTAACAATTTTTTATTTGAAGGTGACAACCTTAAAACCAAACGTCGAAATACGCGAAATTTTTCAAAACACCCTAGGGAAATAGTAGATAATGTAAAATTACGTTGTGGTCGCGGAATTAGTTTTTGATCAGGAACACACATTTTATTTGCAAAACATTACTTTTCGCGCTAACTCTGATTAAAACTTCAACCGTTCAACATGACTTTAAACACCGCGCGTGAGTGCTACTCACACCAACCTGACGTGAACGTTTATCACTAATTGAGCAAGTGAATGATGGGAAACTGCTCACCGCAACATGTGAACTCAGCTTGAAAGACAAACAAATTTTGTTAATACTATTTATATGAACAAATCTGATTTTATTCAATTTTTAGGTACTGCGATATTAATGTAATAAGATTTTTAAATTTGATTTTTCAATAGTTTTAATAGTTAAGATTCATATTTTTTTTACTAAATATAACTTATTAATTAATATTATTTAAATAGTTCAATTAATTAGCTTATTTTAATTTTAGTAATAAAAATTTGTTTATATTTTTATCTGATTAAAATAAAGTTTTATTCTATATTTATATTATATCATATTTTTATTTAATTTACATGTAAAATTAGCTCTTTTAAATTCGCGAAGTTTAAATAATCTAGTTTTCATTAACAATTTTTTTAAAATTCAAATAAATTTTATCAGAAATTACTTACAGTATTATTTGTGTAGCGGCACAAATATTATTAAGGCTTCTTATATTAATAAATCTAATTTTATTCAATTTTTGAAGTAGATTCTGAGATTTTAATAATACAATTTTTTCAATTCATTAGTTTAATAGTTGATTCATATTTTTTTCATTAAATATAATTTAATTATTAATATTAATTAAATAGTTCAATTATTTAGTTTATTTTAATTTTTATTAAATTTATTTAAATTTATTTTATCAGAAAATATATAAAGTATTATTTCTGTAACGGCACAAATTTTGTTAATACTATTTATATGAACAAATTTAATTGTATTCAATTATTATGCAGATATTGTGATATTAATAACAAATTTTTTTAAATTTATGTTTTTAATAATTTCAATAGTTGATTCATATTTTTTTTACTAAATATTATTTAAATAGTTAAATCGATTCGTTTATTTTGATAATTGGAGTTTGTGTTGTAATCGGATTGAAAGAGCTGTAACCTGATTCATGCTACCTGACTGAAATATGTGATACATTGTGATTATTGTTCATTATTTTGAAAAAAAAAACATTTTAATATAAGTTATTCTTCTTTAGTTATTTTTATTAGGAGAAAAAATATGTTGGGGGCAGTGTAAAAATGCCCCCCCTCCCCCCAAGGAATGTCTGGATCCGCGCCTAGATGGCAGTCAATGTGTTAAGAGCAGGACGGGCACTATTTCGAATACTTCAATAAATAAAGTGCCAAATTCATTATGAAATTATTTTTACTTCCCTCACTACTACTACTAATCACAATACGTAGTGTAAGGGAAGTATTATAGTAAACGGTATTTTCGCGGAAATATCCGTTTTGGGCGTCCCTGAATCCATCTGGACTATTTTCGAGATGTTGACCACGTGTAAGTGTATAAACTGTCGCAATTCCAGGAGCAAAACCTGCGGGAGGAGAGGGTTATTTCTAAACCTAGAGATTTATACTAACCCAATACTACTGCCAGGAGTTTCATTTTTCTGTTTTAATGACATTTGACGAGGTTTAATTTTTTTTGCTTTGGCTGCTTTGGATTTCTCACTACTATGGTTTTTGACTCGGCGGTTAATTGTCCTGACGAGTTTCTTTCGAAGTCTCGTGAATTCTGTAAGCGTCTGGAATAATAAACAGATTTAATTTTGGTATTATACACAGCAGGTGTAATTAAACCTTTGCTACCAATATAGCCTGATGATCAACAATTTCCATCGATCTTAGGAAAGTACGTTCCGGTATCCCTTTCCAATCGGACGATAATCCTATCTCTCCGAGTCTACCATGGAGAATATCTTCTACTTCAACATGGAACTTCGCTAATAATCTTGGATCTAAAGCGGCTTTCTTTAGACTAAAAATATAAAAAAAATTACTTGAACAATTGTAATTTTTAGAATGGAGATTTGATATCCACAATATTTTGCTGATTTTTGAAGTTCGTTTTCGTAACTTCCCTCATTCTGGAAAAAATGCTGTAACCAACAATTATAGAATGGCCATTTTTAACAAAATAGGAGATATATTATTCAGAATATTTCATGATCAGCTACACCCAATGTTTCATGCTGACTACAGAACTTTTCAATAATTTCACGAATGCTGAGCCTAATTATCTAAACTGCTAGTATGAGGAAGAAATCATTTCCTGTTTGAATAATTGAGAAACAAGTTCAATGTATAGATCAATGTTGGATTATTCTGGTGTTTTGTAAAATTAATGGTTTCTAAAAATATATCATATCAATACCAAGGAAATGAGATGTGAATTCAGTTCTATCTAATTCTGCTTTATTATTGATTATAGAAAGCTTTACAATAACTGATGCTTTATTATTTACTAATAGTCCAGTAAACGGGGGACTTGATTTCAATTTTTTTTCTTATAGACCGATTTTGATATGTAAGGGCTCATTCGATCGTCTTGACAACTAGCTCAAAGCTTGCCACTTTTCGTTCATGACAAATTGTTCATTTTGTTAATAACATAAATAGTGGTAAAAAAATTTTAAACGCTATTTTCCATTGATTAAGCAGGTAGAGTGTATTTTTCATTTATTTGACCGATAAACAGTGTTTATCCAATATTTATAACAATTTGTTAATTATAATTAACAAATTTAAAAAAATCAAAATTTGCTAAATATTCGAGATTAGAGTTATTTTCGGATAATTTGGACCTTTTAACCTCGAATTTGATGTCCATTTTTCAATTAGTTGCTAATATAATTAGATAATAAACAATTTGTAAATTATCAAATTAATAAAAAAATTAAAGTTTTCTAAATATTCCAGATTAGAGTAATTTTTGGATAATTAGGACCTGGATAAATGTTTTTTCATATCAAGGTTATATTCTGAAATAAATAAAAAAAAAACATTTCAAATTATATTTAAATTAGTTTTGATTAAATTAAGACAAAATCATCATCATCACCATATATATGACCGCCCCCCTCCGAAGGGATTGTATCATTCTAGCTCTCTAGTGACTGGCACACTCATGAGAAAGTGTTCATTTTGTAAGTTTCGGTATCACAAATAATGGAGGGGCCTTACGAATATGCGTTGCTATGACTACGTTTAGAAAGTCCCAGGGTCGGAACAATGAATTTGGAGAAAGGGGCGTACTCAAAAGGGGAGGGAATGGAGAAGTTAAAAATTTTGTTCGTCAAATTCAAATTATCCGAAAATTACTGTAATCTTGAGTATTTTTGTTAACTAAGAAATTATTTATTAACTTATATTAGCAACTAATTAAAAAATGGACATCAAATTCGTGTTAAGCAAGTCCTAATTATCCGAAAATGTCAAATATTTAGAAAACTTTTATTTTTTTGCTAATTTAATAATCAACAAATTGTTTATGAACTGATTATATTACCAACTAATTGAATAATGGACATCAAATTCATGTTAAGCAGGTCCTAATTATCCGAAAATGACTCTAATGTCGAATATTTAGAAACTTTTATTTTTTGTTAATTTGATAATTAACAAACTAATTATATTAGCAGCTAATTGAAAAATGGACATCAAATTCGTGTTTAGAAGGTCCAAATCATCCGAAAATAACTCTAATCTCGAATATCTAGGAAATGTTGATTTTTTGTTTGTTAATTTGTTAACTATAAATTGTTTACTTCTTAACAAATTGTTATAAACAATGAAAAAACACTGTTTATCGGTCAAATAAATAAAAAATACACTACCTGCCTAAAATCAATAGAAAATAATAGCGTTCAAAATTTTTTTGACTATTTTTTTTTTATTAACAAAATAAACAGTTTATCAAGGACCAACGGTGAAAAGCTTTGACCTAGATGTCAAGACGAATCGAATGAGCTCTCACAGATCAAAATCAGTCCATAAGAAAAATTTTAGTTAGTCAGGTTTTGGGTTTCATTTACTGGAATATACAGTATCGGAAACAATTCTTCTGGGGTATAGACAGAAATCTACACGAGCAACAAGGAACGCAATGATATGATAATACCACATAAACAAGAGAGACGCACTGCTGTGCGCCCCTCCTCTTACCCCACCCGACGCGTTAACTGACCTCGTGACAAAGCGGCATAGCGACTCGCACATTCTCCCGACCGCCGCTGGCATGATACTGACGTCCTACGTCCTGAGCTGACCGCCCTGAAATTATAATGCTCTCTCAACATATAGCTATTCTTTACGCTCTCATGAAACCACTATACCCAAGATAAATAATTTCCGATACTGTATATACTTAGTTCATCAGATATACCTTGTTATAGATCTGCGACCTAAGGTTGATGTGTTCGTTTCAGATTTATTAACATGAACGATTTCGGCTTTAGGTTCATCATCTATTTTCTCTTCAGATTTACTGTCAATGTCACTATCCTGTTCAAAATCTGAATACCTCTCTTCTGAACTGGAATCGTTTCTGTACATGGGATTCGGGGTTCTCATTATATGTACACTTTTAGAACTCTTTATTGGCAATACATTTTCTTCTGGAGCGTTTTTGGAAGGAGATTTCTTTTCTGCCGTTTCTAGCTTTACTGGTGTAAGCTCTAAATTTGATTTTAAATCAGAATCCCTGGATTTCTTTGTAAATGGGGATCTTGGTTTAACCAATGGCTTCTTTTCTTCAACAGCTTCTGTTTCATTGGATGTTTTTTCTTCAATAGGAACACGAATTGGTTCTGTTGCTAAGTTCATGTTTTCTAATGCACTTAATTTGTTCCACATTGACTGCATTTGTGATTCGATCTTCTTTAAGGAACATGAAACCTATAATTATTAGCTTATTACTGGGTTATATGTATTGAACTCACTGAAGACATGGAATAGCTTCGAGGGTAGAAATTGAATACTTCATGTTGAAACATGGAAAAGGCCAAAGGCTATTTGATGAAGTTGCCTTTGACTATAATGTAAATCCATAATGCCATGAAGGAAAGGTTTTAAACGGGTGGGACCCATTTTTTCCACTCCATTTTTTCCACTCTGCTTTTTCCACTCCGCTTTTTTCACTAATATATTTTTCCACTAATACATTTTTCCACCAGTTTATTTTTTCCTCCATTTTATTTTTTAATACATTTAATAGTTTTATAAATGGATATCAAACAGGATATCAAAATTGTATTTGGTGACCGACAGCTTTTAAATATTCCAAAACTTCGCCTCCACTTTTCCTATCTTCATATTGGCGAACTAAATTGTTTATTCGCTCTTCGTTTTTCACTCTGGACTGCTGTGTAGTTTTTTTTATTTTGTGGCCTAAATTCAGCTAGCGGATCATGGCCTCGGTGTCTCCTTGTTCTTTCTGTAGCTCGAGGAAGGCGTAAAGACTAGGGTGGTTTTTTCCCACAACCACTTGGAATCTGTTGCGGCAACCTTCCGACACATTGTTGGTCCTCGACAGATTTTGTAACACGGGCTCGTACATGTTCCACAGGGAACGGGGACAACTGTCAGACCAATGTGTTAGGTCAAACTGTCAGTTGAACGTATCAAACTGTCGTTGCTATGATACTTGTTCAAATCATTTCAATTATACTATTTTCGAATTGGTGGAAAATCATTACTAGAGGAAAAAGGTTATTGCAAAAAAAAACTAGTGGAAAAATATACCAGTGGAAAAAATGGAGTGGAAAAAGTGTCACCCAATCGTTTTAAACTAATGATTAAAAACGAGATTAAATTTGAAACTTTGATGTATTAACTTGTAATGTTTCAATGTTGTTGACGATGTTCCTGTGGAATCGATACAGCTAGAGCGCAACCAATTCCAAGAAAAAGGAAATAAGATCCTTCCTAATAATTATAGACCCATTTAATTATTATCTGTGATCTCTAAAGTGATGGAGAAAGCAAACAATATCGAGCTCATCAAATACCTAGAGCTACAAAATTGTGAATGACCGGCAATTTGGTTTTCGTCAGCAAAGATCAACAGCAGATCTGCTTGCCTACGTAACACATGTATAGCAGGAATCTATTGAAAAACATGGGGAATCCCTAATTGTATCAATGGACATCTCCAAAGCATTTGACCGAGTCTGGCACCAAAGCCTTCTTGGGAAACTTCCGTCATATGGTTTGCCGCCTCAACTATGTCGTTTCCTCTCAGATATATCACTCCATGTGGTGCTTGACGGAGTATTCTCCGATACAATGGCTATTAACGCTGGTGTTCCACAGGGATATGTCTTGGCACCAACTTTGTTTCTGCTCCATATCAACGATCTGCAGGAAATGACCACCTGTACCGACCACAGCTTTGCTCTCACCTAGAGCCCCTATACCATCCAATGAATTCAGAGGAGCGAAACAGGGACAGGTTAACACAACTAATTGAGATCTGGCCAAAGATTTTGAAATAAGGATCTGATAATCTAGTAGAGTTTAATGCAACCAAAACTCAAGCTGTTCCACCGCGAGAGATTCCAGATAGCCGGACTAAACGAGCCCAAACTAGTCCCTCCCTCACTGTCAAGCTCGAAACCTGCCGAACTTTATCGAACAGCGAACTTCACCTAGTGAGGTATTCCTCTATGCCTATTACCTCCAAACCTTCAAGAAAAATACTAATGCCTATCTCCTCTCCCTATATTCCACTGCTGGCTCACACGATGTTCTTCGAACATTATAGGTTTCCCTCTCGTATAGTCATAGTATTAAAAAAAATACCAAGTCAATACATCAAACTGTAGTGTAATCTCGTTTTTAATCATTTCAAACCCCTTTCCTGCTTCTAGTTACCTTCAGAAAGTAAATTTCAAAACATTTTCGATGATTTGGCATATATTCATTCGAAATGTAAAAAATGTACTTATTGGGACAGATGATCATTCAGGAAATATACAGGGGTTGACTTGTTGGAGGTTCTAAGGCACGTTCATCATTACGTAAGGGGTTGTAGGAAGCATACCCTCCACATAGGATTGACTCAACAACAACAGCTTATCAGCTCTATCAACCAACGGTGGCGTTTGGTTCTGTGATGGAGCCAGTAACCCTGGACATGCATGAGCAGGGGCATACAGCCAATTCTCAGGCATTCAGGTAAAAACAATTCAATACCTCTCAGTCACACCCCACTATTTTCCAAGCAGAACTACTTGGTAATATACGTTGCACCCAAATAGCAGATGCAAGGAAAGAAAAGAAGCTCATGAATAATATCAAATCTCGTTAGGATTGCATAAATACATTGAACGACCTTGGTAATGAAGTCAAATTCACTATACACTGGCTCCCCAGCCACTCTGGAATAAAGGGAAACGAAATAGCTGATGAGCTTGCAAAACTAGGGGCTAAGAACGCCTGATAAGTCCTAAACCAGAAGTATGCATCATGAAGAGCACCATCAAAGGGATGATCAACTGCTAGATCTGACACTCAAAAGAGTGGTAACAAGTGAACGGTTGCAGACAGGCCAAAGTACTGATCAGACAGCAGATTAGAGAATACTGGTTCAGGTGAAGAAGTTAGTTAAAACTGATGCCTTACTGCTGGCATAGATACGAACAAGGAACAAGGAGCGTAAAAGTACCACCTTCACAAAATGGTTCACCCATGGGCAAAACACTGATTCCATAGACGCGACTACTCTCTGTAGAGCTATGCGACACTGAAACTGAGGAACTTTACAAACTAAAATCGAAAATGGTGCTACTAAAACTCTTTAGGTCTCTTGGGCGCCAGGTGAACACTTTTGAGAGGGAACTGTCCCATTAGATGATAAGGGATGCAAAAAGTTTCGGCCTAGGCATCGAGGAACCAATTTCCCCTTTCATTTAATTAAGACGGAGTGACCTTTAGCGAACGAAGTATTTCCTAGTTTCAGTTCATACGGCACGTTGTTGGTTTCTAGATAGCGGTCGAACGGCGACTCCGTTTACCAAAAATTTTCACAGAAATGGATATGATGTTTGAAATTTACTGGTTTGTAAGTCAATGTCGGTACCTTCAGCCGTTTTCGAGTAATTAAACAGAGCGGTTCGTGGAAATACACTTTGTCGCGCACTTTGCGATGAGCTAACTATCTGGCCGATGGTAAAGAGAAATAGTGCCTATAAACTCGTCGATTAGTCATAGAGATCTAGAATAGAGTACTCGTCCCGTATAAGCACAATGTATTTCGAATTGTCTCTTTGTAAGAAAGAAGTAAAAAGTCGGGTAATAGCTCCGCCCACTATTCATGGCGCGCTACGCCAAGATACGTTATAACGACGCGAGCGTTGAAAATAATATAATGCTCGACGATCTGTCGCGTTGCCGCGTGAAAACAGAGGCGGAGCTATCACTCGACTTTTTTTTTACAAGGGGGCTATTGAATTGTCGACACGAGTGCTCTATTCTATAGTCCAGGCTATGAACCGGAAAAAAAAAAGAAAACACATGTAAATTTTTTTTTGCATTAGCTTCAGGAGGTTCTCAGGATCATTCATACACCTTAAAACCTCTTGGGAACCGCAACCCCACCCATTGGGAGCGAAAATGGCCCGAAATCTCCAAGTCTTGAATTGTATTTTCTACAAAAAAGGTATTTTGGCATTTCGAGTGCACCTAGGAGATTTTTTGGGTCGCTGAACACGAATCCGTGGTCAGATTTACTTGCAATCCATCGTTGGGGTGGTAAAATCGGCGAAATTGACCAATTTTGCACCCCTATATGTTATTTTGCAATCTACGTGTTTTAGGCATTTCGAATGCACCAATTAGGTTTTTTGGGTCGCTCAATACGTTTCCGAAACCAGATTTACTCGAATATCATCGTAGGGGTGGGACATTTACAAAAAAGGCTAATTTGACACGCTTCTCAATTTTTATTTTTGCATCTTAAAATTACTTCGGAGTAAATCTGGCTTCGAAATCGTATTCAGCGACCCAAAAAACCTCCTTGGTGCATTCGAAATGCCAAAAACACGTAAATTGCAAAATAACATATAGGGGTGCAAAATTGGCCAATTTCCTCGAATCTACCACCCCTAGGATGGATTGCAAGTAAATGTGGCTACGGATTCGTGATCAGCGACCCAAAAATCCCCTTGGTGCATTCGAAATGCCTAAAACACGTAAATTGCAAAATAACATATTAGGGGTGCGAAATTGGCTATTTTTGTCGATTTTTCCACCCCTACGATGGATTGCAAGTAAATCTGGCTACGTATTCGTGTTCAGCGATCCAAAAAACTCCCTAGGTGCACTCGAAATGCCAAAATACCTTTTTTGTAGAAAATACAATTCAAGACTTGGAGACTTCGGGTCATTTTCGCCCCCAATGGGTGGGGTTAGGGTTCCCAAGACGTTTTAAGGTGTATGAATGATCCTGAGAACCTCCTGAAGCTAATTCAAACAAAAATTTTTGATTCGAACTTACACGTTTTTTTTAATTATAGCTAAAATTCCGGTTCACAGCCTGGACTACTAGATCTCTATGCGATTAGTACACGTACCGAAGCGCCCTCTACAAATTACTAGGTTTGCTACCTGTCTGGAGTCTGTCAGCTTTGTGTGCCAAAGCCGCTTTCTCTTTGAATGCCGACTGATTTATTTTCATAGATTTGTAGCTAACTATAATAGTCTATCCTTTTCCAAGATAGATTATGTTATTAATTGAGAAATTTGTGTTTTATCCACAATTTATTATTCAACCATTCAGAAAAATAAATATTGAAAAATGTGTATATTACCGTATTTGTTAAATGTTCTGTTACTTTATCAAACTGCTCAGAAACCAAGACTTCATCAGATCTGTTGTCAATAGTTATATCATGGACAGGTGTTTCTATTTTTGGAGACTGAATTTCAACCTGTACATATTTGGCATCTTTTTGAATAATAGGTATACTATCGGTTTGGGTTATACTATTTCTCTTTTCACATAAAACAGTCTGAACCTCACTTTGAACATTAACCGTTTTATTATTATCTGGTGTGATACTAGATTGACTAGTTTTTATGTTTGTCAGAGCAACATGGAACCACTTAGCATATTTTTCTTCAAAATCTTTCTGGGATTGCAGCAATTTGAATTCACATTCAACTTGATTTTTCAAAGATTCAAATTTCATTTGCAATTCATTTACTTTTGTCTGATTGTCACTAATTGTGTTCAATTCCAACAATTTGGGTTTCTTGTCATCTTGTATAAGTTTTTCAGTGTTGTTTAATTTTTGTTTTATTTCTTTGATTTCCATTTCCAAGTTCAATTTGTCATTATCTGCCACTGATATATCATTATCTACTTTCAAGTGTCTTCTTTTTATGTGAGCAGTTAAATATTCTTCAGTTGAAAATACTTTAGTGCATTGTTCACACCTGTATGTGCAAATATTTTCATGAGTACTAATTTTTAGTCTTGTCATCAACTGATGGACATTATGTTTCAATTCTTCATTGAATAACTTCAGTTCATTATTTTCCTAGAAATAAATAATAATAATGGGAAAGAAAAACATCAGTAGTTAAGATAAATGAATATACAGTTCAGCATGCAGTATTCTAGTGTTGCACCTACATCTTTCAGATTTTTTATCTCTTCTTTCAATAAAGTAACAGTGTTATCCAAATACTTCTTACAAAAAATCAGATATTCAACAGACAGTTGAGATAGACGAAATATTTTCACAAAGTTGTGGTCTAATACTTCTGCTTGTTCATCATCAAGTACATACTGTATTACTGAGGGCATGTATTTTTCTACACAGCCTACATCTCTTTCCAAAATTATTCGTTCAATATCTACTAATGCTGGAAGTTTGACAATTAGTTTCAGTTTATGTGTATTGTACAACCTTTGGTACCTATTTTGCTTTTATCTAAAGCAGATATTTTATATTTTTCAAATAAGAACCCAGTGTCCCAGGCTAGGCGTACATAATCAAAATTCCAGTGATGATTTTCAAGCCACATATTTTAATTTCATAAAGTATTTTTACTTTTATCTTGTTACTTCTACAACAACAAACTTATGCAGGTTATGAACATAGAACTATTGATTTTGTTAATTGTTTCTACTCTCCAACATCTTTATATAAAATTCTTCGTTAGTTCAATGCTTCTTCTGTGGTATCAGACCAGAAAACGAAGGGAATAATTTTTTTCTACGGCCATGACACAATACTGCTCTTTCCTAACTGTTTTTGATTAAACAATGAGGTACATTGTATGCTTTCAATTTCATTTCCTCACCTGATAACACAATGAAGTCATTGTGTTTCATTGTGTTTTTATTTTACAATTTATCACGTCTCCCATGGAATGTCAAAATTCAAACAACGAATACTGACAGCTCTGTTTAGTTAGATTTTTGAACTTGAATCAAACGATGAGCAGCGAAAGTGACGTAGAACTGACTCCCCCAGAAATTATTGAAGCCGCAAAACAGGCATGTGTCAATTTAATTCCAGAAATATCAAAAGAAAAATATGTGAAAGCATACAAATCCTTCACAGACTGGCAAAGAGAAAAGGGTACCGCGTCAAATACAGAAACTGTATTCTGTTGTAAAATCATTTCGCTAATATATTATGTTATAGCCGTAGAAAAAGTATAGTGTATAACTTGCACGGAATGCTCATTTCCCACTCGTATGATTTGCAGCATTCGCCTACGGCTCATGCTGCAAACTTCATACTCGTGGAAAATGACTATCATTCCGAGCTAGTTATACAATATACTATTGTTAACACTATGTAGAATTTAATTCGACGCGCAACACACATATTATTTCTTTTGGGCATCATTTCTCTGAAAGATATTCATTTGTGTGAAAACTGCAACCACATTTGGCCGCCTATTCCGAAATACAATTGACGAAATCTGAAATTCAATTGAAAAATGACAAATCTGAAATACAATCGATACTTTCTGAAATACTAGAACACTATTCTGAATTCAATTGACGCTTTCTGAAATGCAACTGGAAAAGGTTTAGTTGCTTAGTGACAAGTTTTCTTGTAAAAAGTTAGTTAATATCCATACATATGGATGAAATGATGAAAATTATCGTTGACAAAAGCAAATACGTTCTAGCTTAGGGGCTCCCAATCTTTTTGCACCTGCGTACCACTTGACTTTTTGAGAAATTTTGACGTACCACCAGACCTGAATATTTTGATAAGCGTATAATATTTACTCTTCTAAAAGTGTTCAAAGGCTTTTTTATTAAATTCCTGAGAAAACTTAGCGATTAAGCTATTAATAGCATGTTGCTCACATCACTCGCGTACCACCTGAAACGTTCCCGCGTACCACCGGTTGGGAGCCACTGTTCTAGATAGTTTCACGTAATTGGCGATGGATGTTACTTATAGAGCAACTAAAAAGTAAAAGATGTTAATGCAGGAATAATACTAACCTGCCAAGGAAGCATAGAAAATCGAAAATGATAAATGTCTATATTATGGTGACAAATACTGCTCCTAATGATATAATTTTTTCTGCTCAAATAAATAATGAATGCTCCACAACTATAGCACTACAGTGCTATATCCGTAACAGTTGACTCGGCTGAATGCATCCAAAATAAATAGGTTCAATGTTCTGTGAGATTTCACCTTCGAATAAACAGATTCGATGATTCAACCTAACCCTTCTCTGTGCATTTAGTCTCTAAAGGGTGAGGGCATTACACTCACTGTTGAACATTTTTTCATGAAGGAGAAAGATGTAGCTGTGGTGTCATTGTTCGATCTGGAGACTCGTGACTTCAATGATGTACGGAGTCCATTCAGTCAATGTTACATGCATTGGTTTTTCTTAGGGTCATTCTACCATCTACTTGTGGTAGATGGCGTTAGTTGTTCAGTACCGCTAGCACATTCTGGTGAGAGCAGTTCAGCAGTGATATCAAAAGGAGACACCACACCTTCGCTCATTTCGCTGATGAGCCCGCGAAGACGAAACAGCTGTCTGGAACTATTTAGCCACTGAGCGATATAGAGAGAGTTATACTACCAAATAACTCAGTATTTCAAATTCCCATCTAAAATCAACTTCCTCTTCAATCAGAAGATATTTAAAGCCTTTGATCTTCTAACTGCGAAGTCTACATTGGTAAAACGAGAGACATGTTTAGTATGTGGAAGAACATCCACATTTTTATTGGTTTACGCGAAAAATCATTGAATCAATGGTAATGTTGGAGAGTAGAAAAGCAAAATGCAACTTTTCAAACCCATATTAGGAAATTTCCAAACATGTTGAAGCATCGGCAAAAGTTGCAACCAGATATGTGAACTGGTAAATTACCAATAAAATACCCTGAAAATTTATCGTAATTTACTTTAATTTATTACAAGGAATAAATTATCGCATTCCCGTAATTTACAAGATAAATTAACGATTTTTGTGGTAAAAAATTTGCGATATTTACCGTTATTAACGAGGTTTGCTTGTAATTTACCATATTTCTCTGAAGCGACGTTCGTCAGCGAGTTCAGAACAGAACAGAAAAGAAATTTCAAGTCGATCAACATGCCACAGCTCCTTCGCACGTCGCAAAAGTGCGTCTAAGGGAGTCTATTGGAAAGGGCATTGAAAATTAAATAACATACAGTTTAAATCATTTTTGCAAAACTATTGCAATTTCAATATATCCGATGAATCAACAATCAGGAAAAGTGCAGTTGAATCAGTTTACAAGACTGTTGTAGAAAAATTAAAAAAGTAATTGCAGATAATTATTTCTACATTATCGTTGACGAAACTACCTACGCATGTTGCCTATATATGACGCATTTGATGATAGGAATACATCAGGAGGAAGTTCCAGGAAAATCATTTTTAATAGCAACTCGACAAAACAAATAATTTAACTGTTACGTTTCGTCCAAGTTTCAAATTTTTTTTTGCCGAATGCAGTACCAGCCGAAAAAATCACAATTTGTTATCAGATGCAGCACCTTATATGTTGAAAGTTAGACAAAATTTGAAAATTTTGTATCAAAATTTAATATAAGTAACGTGTTTAGCATATGGTCTTAACAGAGTAGCGGAAACTATAAGAAACGAATTTCCTTTAGTTAATGAATTAATTTCAAATGTTAAAAAAGTATTCATCAAGGCACCTTTGAGGGTGACTTTTTAGTGTGATAGAATTAGGTTTTTGGAGTTTTTAATTCTGAGTTCGGAGAAAAAAATTGTTTTAAGTAGATAATTATGATACAAATTGAAGGAACTAAAATCTAACACTTTTTGATCGTCGCAAATGGTCCAAAAAAAAATGGCAAAAATGGCCAAAACCGGTTTTTCGCGTCGGATTGAGTTAATTTAGTTCATTAACTACTGAAGAAAATGATCCCGTAAAAAAAATAGCGCGTTACCGCACCACAACTTTTTTAGTCATTTTACAAAAGTGCTTTTTTTTGCATTAAGCTGCGGTTTGCAAAAAGTGTACATCCGATCTTGCTGAAATTTTGTGTGGTACTTGGTGGTCACAAAAGCTACAATCTATTAAATTAAATTTCAGCTCTTAATCTTTAAAAGAATAAATCGATGATATTTTGCAATTTACGGGGTCACCGCTTGCCCAATCGGGTTCATCCGCAGCTGATTTTTTCCGTCTTTTCACGGCGCATAAGCTTATTAAAAGCTGTTTTCTTTTTAACTCAATCCGACGATGTCCGACGCGAAAAACCGGTTTTGGCCATTTTTACCATTTTTTTTAACCATTTGCTACTATGAAAAAGTGTTCGATTTTAGTTCCTTCAATTTGTATCATAATTATCTACTTAAGGCAATTTTTTTCTCCGAACTCAGAATTATGCAAAAATTACCGACATTTATTGATAATTCTATCACACTATCTCAGAGAAATGTGAAAACGTGCAAGGAACTATGGGAAGTAGAGTTCTCGGAAAACTAGAGAACGTGATACAAAAAAATGCAGGCCATAAATATCTAACAAATATATTTAAAATATTCCTAGGTGAAAAAATATCAGACGATTTTGATCAGCATTTGGAGTACAATACATTTCACAAATTAAAATATTGTACTATAACATCTGTTGATGTATAACGCAGTTTTTTGCTGTATAAAAATATTATAACTCATAAAAGACATTCCTTTTTAACTGAAAAATTTGAAAACATAATAATAAATTCCTTCCATAGTGTGACGGAACAATTTTGATTTTTTTATTTTACATGTTAAATTGGAGATTGTATTTTATTGCATCCAATTTCACGTAATATAAAAATGTGTTATAAAAAAGTCGTTTTCTTTATCTTTAGTACGTTCTGTTCTTCAGAAAAATTAGTATTCACTTTTTTGTAATCGATAATTTTTTTAGGGTGAAACGATTTTGCATAATTCAACAAGAAAAATGGGGCGTATCTATTCTCACATTTTTCTATTATGTTTGCAAATGTTCAAAAAGTACGTGCATATTTTGAGAAAATATTAACAATTTTTTTCCTGCATATATTCCGCGCTTTAGGTATGACCTTCAACGATTTTCGTTATTGGTGGACCAATGACCTGACTAAGCTATTTATTATCACCTCATCAGTTGATACAAGATAACAGCGAATATTTACCAAAGTACACAATTTTTCAGTAGATTACGAGTTAATAGGGAAAAATGATAGTAAAACACATGTTTGTAACAAAATAACATTTATTAAATTCTCATACATTTACAAAGAATGTAGCAGCATAAAATATATTTAAAATGTATCACAAACAATCCATTAGCCATCACAGCTGATAACCTGATAAAATTAGGAATTTACCCAATCCAAGAGAAACATTAACAATAAAATATAAATATAATATCACAAAGCTGTGCCGACATTGGAATTAATAAATATTTCGACCCATATTGGGCAATATGAAGAAGCTGCTCCTCCCCAGTTCCACCCGTTCGGTATAGATAAATGTGTGAGTCCCTGACGTACTACTCCGTTGATTCCCGTGAGGTGTGATTGCATTCTAGAGTTATTTAAGATATTTGACATGTGTGAAGATCCGATATACTTTGAAGGCAAATAATTCGTGTTCATCGATTTTGGTAATGTAGGATGCAAAAAATCGTAACTGTACAACGATTCTGCAAAATCATCGAATTAGTATATTTGCTAAAATAAAAAACAGTGGAAACTAACCTTTATCATCTAATATGTTATTGAAATCCACACACACTATAAGCTTCGTTTCTTCAGACACCAAGTCTTTGAATTGTTCTTTCAACTCGTCAAATTTCACTTGGTTCTTAAGTTTCATATTTACAATTTGTACTTCCAAATTGTCTATTCTGAAATTTACAATTAAAATTTCACAAAATACTTGAAGGTTTTTCAATCCTTGATTCATCGTTAAAAGGTTGATATTTACAGCTGCAACAAAGTATTGTTATTAAGCGTGAAGTGGATTTTGGAGATGTTTCAAATTACCTCCTTCGGAATCGTATATGAAACCAAGATATGAAGTTTCGTCTAGCATACAAAAATTCCAATTATGTTTTTTGTCACGCCATTCATCCACACGACGTAATTTAGGGTTATTCAATTCCTCGCATATTGTTCTTAATGCAACTATGTCAACACTTTGGACGGCTAAAATCGACCACCTGGAAGTCAAATTAATGAATACAAATAAATAAAAATAATAATTTGCTAAGTAAATACGTATATTGAACTGTTGAATGCAATTTCGAATTTGAATATTTCATATTCACTAGAAGGTTGGTCAGTATGGTACGCTTATGTTGTTTTTACCTGTAAATAAGAGTGTATAAAAGTGTTATGACTGAATAAAGAGAGTTGCAATATGGCTTCCTAATTGAATGTTTACGTTGTTTCTTCACGCGTTTTGTGTCATACGTACAGATTACCGACGTTTCTTAGTTAATTATGCTGAATAAATGATGAGCTCCTGGCTGCAAAGCTAATTACAACAATAGCCCAAACGTTCGAATGTTTACTTTTCCTAAAGATATTTACGGAAACAATGGATATCGGCTGTCCCTGTGGAATATTTCATGGTAACAACAATAACAACAAAATTCTCGTAGTGGTCACGCAGTATGGAATACGGATACAATGGATATCGGCTGTCCCTGTGAAATAGTTCATGGTAACAGCAATAACAACAAGATTCTCGTAGTGGTACCGCAGTGTGTATTTTAGTCAATTATTTTGAAATTAGAACAAATTGGATACAAAATATTCTGTATTATAAGTCACAATAATGCAAAGCCATGAACAATTTTACTAAGCACAACAACTCAAGTATTGTGTGTCCTCTTGCAGTTGATAATTCAAGACCATTATTCTATCTATTCCATTCAGTCCACATTCTCAAACGTATACAATAAATGGCTACAATCAAAACCCAAAAAATGGGGCAGTATCTATTAGCTTTGGCTCGGGAGACGAGAATATTTTGTTTTAAAAAAATGCATAAAGTAAAACATGTAAATTGTTAAATTTTGGATATTCTTTTACTTTCAAAGTACTATTTCTCACAAATTTGGAACGTCAAAATGTTAAATTAAATTTTAAGGTATTCCAGGAATATATTATACAGGCTCTACTTTAATTTGGTTCAAATTTAGATCATTCCAAACTGGTAGAAAATAATGGTGGAGGATGATTCGAAAATCAAGTTTTCAAGAAATTTATTAAATTGGTTAGATACGTGGAAGTCTAGTTCGGCTTTAAATAAATTAATAACACCGACACATACTGTATGGTCACTCACAGTTCACGGAATTTTAAAAATTTTTCCGTATTATTTCAAAGAGTTCAATTTACTCATTGTAAGAAAATTTTCAAACAGAACCATTAGAAGACAGGTTTTTTACATTATTAAAATCAAATGGGGCGCAACTAAGGACTTAGTTCACGTCTGACAACCTCGTTTAAACGGGTCCTTATATATGTCCTAAAAGTGAATGAAACTTTAGTTTTACTGTCGGTATTGCAGCCGTGTAACGTACGGGTGACCAGCTGCAACATAGCCTCTGACTTGTGACGTCACGATCAATCGTTCAGGCCTTGTACTGTAGAGGGCATTGCATCTACTCGTATACGTCGTTAAATATTTTGGTTTTCTCTAGTACGATATTTTTATCTTCGACAGAATAATCGTTCAGTAACATTGCTAACCTTCTCATTCTGTTGAAGAGAACGAAACGGCTGTCGAGAACTATTAGTTGGTAAAGTTCCTGATCGATCTAGACTAGAGAGACCTTATCATTATAAAAAATCGATATGTATAATTACATTGTCAAATACTCTGTGGTTTGACAGATCTGAAGATTTTCAAAGATTTTGTTTCAGATTAAGATTAAATATAAATTTCTTGAAGACACGTGGCTAAAATTTTCACATATACAATTTATTCCGTTCCTTGTAGCTGAAAGCTCGAGTCTATTCTAACTAACATTGAATGGAAAGAAGTTAGCCGTTGGAATACAATCGCATATCGAGTCGTTGGAACCAATAATCTATTTTAAGGAGGGATTGGCAAGTAATAACATAAAGATATCAATGGCGTCACACTTTACCGCACCTGAGAAACAACCCTATTTATAAAATACAAACATGACTGGCGGTTTGCTTGAGAACACATCGATATTGTTGTGGATATATCGATTTCTTTCTTAATAATTTATTCTAAAAATTGTATCATGTGATTTATTTAGGGTTTTGTGATTTACATGTCGAATTCAGAAATGATAATGAGATGTTAATTTTAAATAAATTAATACTATTTCATACTTCCCTCAAATTCAAATAAGCATATTGTCAAATATTAGGGGATGAAAGGGGACTGCTATTAGATTCTGATATTTATTTCAGAGAATATGAATGCATATATGAAGGCGAGAAGAAATGTCCCTGAAAAATGAAACAAGAAATGATTTATTTGGTCACATTTTTTTTTTTTTTTTACATTATCTTGTAGCCCGAAACACTTAGTCCAACGTTTTTCTAATTTTTCGATCCCTTCCAAATAATACGGACTTAGGCAAAATAGGCGTTTGTTTGAGCGATAACCTCATCGTTGGAGCCAAATCTCTTTACGCCGAGCCATTTCTTCAAGTTTGGAAATAGATAAAAATCGCAGGAGGCCAAATCTGGAGAATATGGAGGATGACGAACCAATTAGTAGCGCAATTCATGCAATTTTGGTATTGCGACTGCGGACCTGTGCGCCGGTGCGTTCTCCTGGCGTCGAATCGATCCAACAGCTCTGCATAATATAAGACGGTGATCGTTTTGCCCTTTCCAAGGTAATCGATATAGAAGATATTGTGTGCATCCCAAAAAACTGTCGCAATAACTTTGTTGGCCGATAAACCGACTTTGGCCTTTTTCGGCTTCGATTCGCCAGGACAAGTACACTGTTTCGACTGTTTGTCTCTGGTGTGTTGTGATGGATCCATGGTTCGTCTACGGTCACGAAACGGCGCAAAAAATCCTTCTTATCGCGCTTGAACATCGCCAAACACTCCTTTGAAGTTGTCACCCGGTTGCGCTTGTTGTCAACAGAGAGCAATGCGACACCCATCTGGCAGATAGCTTTCTCATATTCAAAAATTTCAGCAAAATGTTTCGTACCAGTTCGATTGAGATGACCAATCTCGTGCACTTTAACTCGCCGATGGTTCAATCTCATACCGTAGATTATAACGACGATTTCTGGCTTGTAACCTCAATTGGACGACCCGAACGTCTTTTGTGGTCATACCACCACAACGAAAATCAGCAAACCACTTGTAAATCGTTTCAATCGATGGTGAAGAGTCGCCATAATGTTTAACAAGCGATGCTTTGGTGTGCGTAATGTTTTTTCCACGCAAGAAATAATGTTTAATCAAGACGAGAAATTCACTTTTTCCCATGTATACAAAAATCTTCAAGGTTGCTTGCTTTTGATGTGTGTCAGAACTGAAAATTGTAATGCGTTCTAATTAAAGATGGTACATCACAAACGTCACATGGGATTTTCGATTGTGGCGCCATCTGTTTTATTTTTCACCTTGCCCTCGTATATTGTTATATTGTTTCTAATTCAACTAATTAGATAAGACCTAAGACTAGGACCCTACGGCCGAAAAAGGTACGTCCTACCAGAGTTGATTTCCTGTTAGTTTTCTGAATTAATTATCAAAATTTGAACTAGGACATTAGGTTAAGGAAGTTCATGTGAATTATCTATAATATCCGTGATCAATATTCAAACTTCTAATAGCAGAACTGAAGCATAATGTGAGGAGTATGAATAATGTAAATACACGAAAACACTCATACTTATTCCCCTAGGGAAGAACCGTCTAAATTATTCAATGACACGAATATCAATATTTCTTTGGAAGAATTCAATTGATTATTGTCAAGTTGGTTAGGATAATTTGGAAGTAATTTCGACGATTTTCTTTCCGAGTAACGCACATAGTTACGTCAGGCAAACTGTTATTTAGCACAATGTAGTATATTATTTATGTAGGTATTTGAATAATACATTTCAAGCCTGGAAGCACCACAAATCGTCACGAATACCGCGAACAGACCGAATTCCCGTCAAGTGAATGATTCGGCGAATAATAAATTCCTTTGAGCAATTCACTTTTTTTAAGTATCGGAAAACATTCAGCGCGTTCTATTCGGCTCGTAGGAACGTCCACACTACCCGAAACCGGTTTGTTCGCCCTGTTTATTTCATTCTGTTCGTTCAAGCCAAAATGTCTGGAAATTATTATTTTCCATATTGTTTAATGGTGCATTAAACAATATGGAAAATAATGGAGAAAAAATCTTCAAAAATAATGTTATAGCAGGGTATTTGAAAGATTGATTGCATATTAGCATTCATAGAGGATTATAAAGTGTTCTGACCGACTTTAGATGAACAACTCTTTAAACCTTCAGGAATACCTAGTTTTTATAACATTTTTTTGTCAAAAAATGCAGTAGAAAAATATGATAATTAGAATGATAATGGCTCTTTTGTGTAGATCGATCAGTAACATAACAAAAATAATACTTCTAGGCAGTTATTTCGCTCTTTCCACCGATAATCGATTACCTAACGAACGTATACATGATCGACTAATAGAACGGTAATAAGACCAAATTATTTAGCTCCATCTATGAGGAGATGCCCCACTTAGAAATCAATCAATGTACCACATTGACGAGTGGTTTTCGAACTTCAAAAGTTAGTAACATTGCTGATCTCTAGAAAAGAGCGAAACAGATGTTTAGAACTATTAGTTTGTGATGTTACTGATCGATCTAGACTAGACAGATCTTATCATTGTTATCCGGCAAGATCCAACTAGAAACAAATGACTGTATCCAAATATTCTTGTATATTCTTACGTTGTTTCAATGATAATTTGAGTTTGTGGTAAAACTGCAAATTTTCTTAAGCAGAAAATTTGAGATCAATGACCTTGGTATCACGATAACCATAGACCAAGACATGAAATGAAACTACTGAATTATAATGTGTTCAAAAGTGTCTTACCCATTTTCGAGAATGGTTCTACATATGACTTCCAAAACTCCCAAATTAGAAGCCTTTTCGTACGAACAATTTTCAAGGTTCCAACTAGCTATTCGAACAGCTGGCTCGTTATTTCTATTGTATCGAAAGACTTCCTCAACAATGGGTCTAGGCGAATACGCAGATAATAGTTCAAATATGTCGCCTACAGTAGACGATGACAATCCATTAGCTAGAGGAAATTTAACGGGTCCTCCATTAAGTCTCCTATCGCTGCAAATTGTGTATCCATTCGTTAAGATAACCGGTTGTGGCGAGTCGACTTCGGTTACTTCTATTTCGTTATCTTCCACTGTCAGATATCGGCACAAGGTATCCAAACGTATGTAATCTATACATTTGACTTTTTTAAGATCTCCCACCTGTAACAAACGGAGTTTTAAAAAAATACGCTTTAATGACGAGATAATGATGAAATCAGTCCTTTATCATACGAAGTTTTCCATTAATTAAGTCATTGTTTTTAACTTTATTAGGAGTAGAAGATTATAATTTTCATCAAAGTTTGCTCAAGTTGTTAAAAAACGATTATTTACTAGAGAGAATTTATTTCAGATATTATATTCGAATATTTTGACTAATATAATATATATTATCCAATAAAGTGAAATCAACGAAAACTTTTCCTGACATTTTCGTTTCAATGTAGTTGAAGTACAATTGAAAAAACAATGAATTGTCTTTTTCTCTAAAAATTAGTGATTTTCATGAAAAATGCAATCATAAGTTTTGTACGACGAGTATGGCACGTCCATTAAGCATGTCTAGTTCTAAATTCCGTCTTTGTGGCCATTCATCCTGAATTTCTCCGCTCTTATTGGTCTCGATGTGGAAAAAATTAAATCGTTCAAAAAACTCGATCCAACCGAGGCTTAATCATGAAAATATCCAATCTTATTAACATTACTTTGAAGAATACAATGTCGGTATATTTATGATAATTAAAGTCATCAATAATTCACTAATTTGAAAGTTAAGTCGTTCGCTGCGGTATGATAAGAAGGCGTTGATGGAAGAATAAATTGTAATCTGAGGATTCCAAATATACATACACTGACATAAAAAATTACAAATTTCTCGAAAAAAAGAAATAAACTTATGTTTTGTAATCAAGTTATGTGTCATTTTGAGAGATATCAATGGATATAAAAACTACACAATTAAAAATAAAAGGCTGAAATAACATCACTTTTTAGTTTCATTTAGTTTAAATTATTAGAAGACTGACAAGTAAAGGTACATTATTGTTGACGTATTCCATTTTGGCAAGATTTATTATTAGCTGTGCTGTCATTTTTCTTAGTATATTTAAACTGCAAAACAATTAATCACAAAGTTAACTTTGATCTCTTTGAATTCAATCCTGAAATAAATGTATTACGTTTGACAATATAATTGCTCTATCGAACTTCAAATTGCACTATTTTAAATTACCAAGATTGTTGTTTATCAGAATAGAATAGTGTTATTAGTGTTCAATAAAATATAAAGTAATATAAATAATAACATTATTAGAATCGATAAATTACCATCGTTGACATTTCAAAAAGTCATCAACAGAATAGAAATAATTGTGGATGATAATTTATAAGGGAAGGTTTGTAGATCTTCAATATATTTTATACAGTTAAGGATCATTCTAACTTAGGACCCTTACTAGTTTTCTCCTAGCCGTAATAATTTCAATAATATATAAATTTTCGAGAAATAGGTCACACTAAACACATCCTTATTATTTTCGTCTTTAAGTACGTTTCGGTCTTACGACCAACATCAGATGTATCAATGTCTAAAACGGGATTTCCTAAAACTAATTATATCATCACAAAGCGTCCTTATCGAACCAATTTCATGACCACGTCGCCGATACGACCAGAAACTCGATTAATCAAAATTGTTACATATTAATGTTTAAAGTTTATGAATCAAGAATCCACTGCTAGCAATTTTCTTATAAAATTCGAAGTCATTTCAAATCACCGTTTGAAATAAGACTGAAACTCAGAGAAAATTAAGGATTGTTTTAAAAAGTATAATATAAATGTTGCGCATAAACCTATACTAACTGTGTTGGTAAATATTTTTCAAACCTAAAACTTTTAATACCTAAAGATAAACAAACCCACACAGCATCAATTTCATTACAAAAATGATAACATTTTAATTAAAGAAACCAATTGTTATAACAGATCTATTCTGGAGATGGATTGACATAAAACGTGACTAAGTCTGTATCATCATAGAGCAGACGTTCAATCATTAAGTCAGATTTACACTAATTTAATTAAAAAAATTGGGTTCATAATTGATATTAATATTGTAATGTTTAATTCTCACAATCCATTTTTTCGTAGATTCATACTACCAGGTTTCGAGGTCAATTAGACTTCATCCTCAGGTATATATAAAGCATGGATGATTCAATACAAAAAATTATTTATTATCATATGGCTTCATTTCCAGATAATTAAAGTTTATATGTAAAATTTCATTATTGATTTATATAATACATGTTCAACAGTTGAAATTCAGGTAGCTACTATATACAGGGTGTTCCATCTCAGACGAGCCACCGGGTATATTTCTTATCCGATAGTGAGTGGAAAAATCTCCCGAAACACGTCGAATGATTTTGTTTGGGGGACATCTTTTGACGTATATTTGAGGCTTGAACGAGCAACCCCCTAATAGGGGGCGCTTCAACCCCTCAAAATTGAATAGGGGAGAGGGGTTGAGTGATACGTCATTTGAAAGGTCTTGGAAGCCTCTTTACAACGGTGTATGAAAAACGTAAATTTGATGAACCGTTTCCGCCAAAAATTAATTTTGTTGCTCGAATGCGCCACCTTGAATATTTTGGTTATTTTTACAATGTACAAGTTCATTTTTATTAAGCTTTTTTTACAAACTTAAGCAATCTTCAAAAAATCACATTCATAAAAGAATTGAATTGTGTTTTCATGCTTACAATGAAAAAAATTAAATCTGCGTGTTTAAATCAAATGTTCAAATTGTCCTCCATTGACTTCCATACAATAATACAATCTTGACTGAAAACCGTCTCTAACATGGTTCAGCATAATTGGAGTTATTTGACGACACCTTTTACAATTCGTTGGCGTAGTTCGTCCAAATTTTCAGGCTGACTCACAAAAATCTTGGACCTAAGATGTCCCCACAAGTAGAAGTCCAGAGGGTTCAGGTCAGGAGATCGGGCAGGACCTCTTCTTCCAATCCAACGACCGGGGTATTGCAAATTGAGGTATTGGCGAACTGGTGCGGCGTAGTGAGGAGGAGCTCCGTCTTGTAGGAAATGCAATTGTTGTTCAAGTAGTAGAGGATCGTTTTCTAATTGTTCAGTTATTAACGGATCAATTTCATTTTCCAACATTTCAAGATAAATTTCGCCATTTAAATTACCAGGAATAAACAGAGGTCCAATTAGGTGGTCTCCCAAAATTCCTACCCAAACGTTTAGCTTTTCCCGATGTTGAGTGTGAACTTCTCGAAATACATGAGGATTTGTATCGCTCCAAATTCTACAGTTATGCCGGTTAACCTCTCCATTAAATAAAAAAGTGCATTCGTCAGAAAAGCAAACGTTGTACAAGAAATTTGGGTTACTGTTGATACGCTCGACCATAATTTCGCAAAACTCTTGCCTTCGATCCCAATCATCATCATTTAATTCCTGAATTAATTTAATTTTGTACGGATGGAACTTGTGTTTATGTAAAATTCTGAAAACGTTAGATTGGCTAATACCGGAAGCTGCAGAAAGTTGTCGTACAGATTGCGGGTTTGGCATAAGTTGGACATGTCCCAATACCGCCACAGCTGCTCCTTCATCATTAACAATTCCAATGGGTGCCCTTTTTTTATCCATTATTGAACCCGTCTCCACAAATTTTGAAATCAATTCCATTACGTACTTCTGGCGAACGCTACGTTCAGGATGCTTTTCGTTAAACATCCTTGCAGCCGTTCGGGCATAATTTTGATTTTGGTAATAAAGGCTAACCAGCTCAACACGTTCTTGCAATGTGTACACCATATTTTTTGAAATTTTAAACAAATCAGCAAAGTAGTAACTCAACAGATTGATTAAAATCATGAAATGATCGAAGAAGCGTTAAAACCAGATAAACACCTTCTAAGAACAAAAAATGAAGGCAACATAAGGAAACGTTTTGCTGTTTTTTTATTTATTAGTTTGAGAGAATGTATTATTGTATGGAAGTCAATGGAGGACAATTTGAACATTTGATTTAAACACGCAGATTTAATTTTGTTCATTGTAAGCATGACAACACAATTCAATTTTTTTACGAATGTGATTTTTTGATGATTGTTTAAGTTTGTAAAAAAGGCTTAATAAAAATGAGCTTGTACATTGTACAAATAACCAAAATATTCAAGGTGGCGCATTCGAGCAACAAAATTAATTTTTGGCGGAAACGGTTCATCAAGTTTACGTTTTTCATACACCGTTCCGCTTCGAAGACCTATTCAATTTTGAGGGGTTGAAGCTCCCCCTATTAGTTTCTGTTTTGGACCAATTCAGACAAAACCAGTAACGTCAGCCAGAAGTCACTAAGTGATGCCCATCTCCAACTCGATCCAAAACAATTCAATTATATGGTATATTTTTAGCGCTATTCTGTCGTCAGAGAATTTAATAAATTTAGCATCTTTGAAATTATCAGCAAGGTCATTTATATAGATAATAAATAGCACAAGTCCTAAAACTGAGGCCTGTGGTAATCCAACATCTATACACCGGATGCTGGAAGATTTACCACTTGATTTCGCCAGGTGAATATTGAACAATTTTTCTCCTTATTCCACGTGAATTCGTTCTATTGAATAACTTCAGACGTGATAACCGCTTTATTACCCAATGTCTATTTATAAACATGGAAACAAATATGTTGGCAAATAATACGATCAAAATAAAAAATAAAAGATTACTATTCTATGTTAGTAGGTAAGGAATATGATTGAATTATAAATTATTCAGAAGTACATAGTGTTTTAAAATGCTTCCTTATTATTTTTTTTGTCTAAGAATATAACTTGCGAAGTAGTTATATTTATTTGAAGTGTTTATTGGCGCATGCGAATTTATTCTAGACTGCCAAATGTTATTTCCACTAAAATTTCATTAGCATCTGTCTAGTTGCAATTTACAGTTGAGCGTTCTTGCTGTCATTTATTTCATTACTAATAAGAATAATTCAATTTATTTTTTCCGCAACTGAGAATTTTTTTTCTATGAACATCCTCAAAAACAAAGCTAGCCAAGGTTCTTGTAGATATTTTTCTTCAAAGTACTTTATCCTCAATCCAAAACGAGCAGAATACGAGGTATGTTCAATAAGGAACCAACTTTTTGAATGTTTAATGAGGTAGGAAGTCACTTGAGCGAGACAGCCCCAGACAGTCTTATCGGTTGTCGGTCACTGTATTACCGGCCGAAAGCACTTGTCAAACACGTGTCTTAATTTTGGAACACGTGTATGAATGTTAAAGCACGTGTCAAACACCTGTCTGAATGTTGAAACAGGTGTTCCAACATTAGGACACTTGTTTGACACGTGTTCCAAAAGTCAGACGTGTTTTCGGCCGGTAATAGTGATCCCACCCTGTGACCACTCGGCCGGTAATACAGTGACCGACAACCGATAAGACTGTCTGGGGCTCCCTACCTACTGATGTCTGATTATTCCGCCTTGTCGATTCGAGAATTTTTTGCGAAAAATAACTCGCCTTCCCCGAATTGAGATGTTGTATATGTTGCTCAGCTGGCCTATCTTTTCAGATAAATTTGAAGAGGAAATAGGTGAAGTAGGATTTCTATAGGAGCCGTTGCTGTAGTACATATAGCTCCGGTAATGGTCAGGCATGATTGTCTTTGTAAGCGAGCTCTGCTCTGGTCGTTCACTGTAATGCTTTCGACCACCAGACCAATTGAAAACGAGTAATTAATCAAAAATTTACCAATTGATTCATTTGATTTTGCAAATCAGACAAAAACATAACTGGCTGTGTCGCAGTTACTAATAATTGAATTAATATCTCAAAACTTACCATAATTTCCAGATAATGAATATCAGGAATTGCCAAAATTACGATAATAAATATCAGGAATTGCCAAAATTACTAAGACCTTGCAAATTCCAAAAATTGTTAAAAAACCTCAATCCACCACCAAAGTTACCACATGTCACCAGAAAATTGGACAACAACTTGGAAATGATCAATCTAGAGGAATATAATTTTTAGAAGCCCTACAACAAAGAACGTAGTGAAGTAATTTCCGGTCCCTTATATTTCATTTCAGTCAGTTACGATGATAATGGAATGGATATCACTTTCGTAATTGACGTTCATTCCCGTCTTCCATATAAATTATTTCTTATAGAAGGGATTTTAATGTACGTACAAAAGACTATGTATGAAAGAAGCGCAGTTAATTAAATCAATTACGTATCCGGCCTGCAGACCTTCAAACAAATAATAATTCTAGTCAAGTGGGTATGAAATATAGCAATAGCTTCTAAGGCTTCTTTTGTGATTTGAGTTTTAATTACTTAAAACAAGGTCATTTTATTCGTCCGATATGTACCATTTAAATGATGAGAAAACATCTCATTTGGAACTGAAAACCAGAATAATTTATGCAGGTATTGTGATTATACGAGGAAAAGGTGAAAAGTCCCTGAAAACTGAAACAGATAGAGCCACAATCGAAAATCCCATGTGACATTTGTGATGTACCATCCTTAAAATTTTCAGACTGATATGTTATTCAGTTCTGTTTTTACGCCCATCGAAAGCAAGCAACCTTGAAGATTTTTGTAAATGTGGAAAAAAGTGAATTTCGCGTATTGATTAAATATTATTTCTTGCGTGGAAAAAACTACGCAAACCAAAGCATCGCTTGTTAAACATTATGGGGACTCTTCACCATCGATTGGAACCATTCACAAGTGGTTTACTGATTTTCGTTGTGGTGGTATGACCACAAAAGACGCTGAACGTTCTGGTCGTCGAGGTTTGAACATTTAATTTCTTAGCCCTCAATAATTCAAGATTGAATTCAAATTTGGAAGTGTTATTAACCATCTAGTTATATTGCTTTTAAATAATTAATAATATTGTACCAAGAGTATTATAAGGACGCCACTTATTCTAAAAATTAGGAAAAATCTACATAATTTGATAGACAGATTTGAATAAGCATAATACATAATATTTTCCAATATTTATAACAAATAATATGCGAATTAGTAGTGTTATATATCAAGAAATAAGAAACCTATATGTCTGTCGGTTAGGAAAATCTGATTATTTGAACAGCTTTCCTCTTGCATCTAGATCTTACTAAACTACAGGCAATCTGTAAGTCACGTTATTTAAATATACCGGGTGGGCCAATCAAAACGAAACACGGCCGATATCTCATATACCGTTCGTTTAAAAAAAAATCGCTCGGACCCGTCGATTTTTATTTCCCGGGGGAGTGATTTTGCCCATATCATCAATCTTGTAACTTTCACCCCCTCGTGGGGTTGAGCTTTAACCCCAAAAATCTTAAATGAGAATAGGGCTCGAGTGGTACCTTATTTTAAAGGTAATCGAATTCTCTGTTCAACGCATCTTAGTTTTACAAATTTGCTGCAGCTGTTTTTGAGAAAATAAGGGAAGAACAATGATAAAAAAAAAGTATTGCTCGGTGATAAAATGTTGAGATCCGTTGATTTTTATAGCGAGAAAAAAGTTTTTTTCGCTCATTTTCAACTCTGCTTCTCTAACCTCCTGCAGAGGTAAGTTTCAACCCTTAAATTAAAATGGGATTAAGTAGAATGATACCACAATTCAAAGGTCATCAAAATGTCTTTTCACGACCTAACAATCATTGAGAATTAAGTAGGTTAAGTTAGTTTATAAGTTTATAAGCCAACACTGATAAAACATTTGTATCGATTTTTACGTTAATTTTACATAATAACAAAAAAAAAGCAGCAATAGTTTTCGAGTAATTCAATTTGTTAATTAAATTGTTTATTGTTTATTAGGGGGAAGGGGGTGCGAGCCCCATTTCTCACTGGGTGCTTTCGTTTATGTAAGGCAAACTTAAGACATTGCAAAAAGTTTCAGGAAAAAATAATTGGTATCTTCATTTTTCCTGGGTTTGTACAATAATGACTCGACTATTTCTTAAGTACATGGCTTACGTTTCATTAAAATAAGATCCGCTAATAATCATTTGAACTTTTTTATGAAATTGTCTCAATTAGGGCGATATCAAACTTTGGTATTATTAATGGAAAGTATACACCACAGACCATGTGGATACACCCATGGCAACCGTGTGGTGAATTATTAAAATTCACATATTTCGCAAATGGTCCATATTTTGTATATCAAAAAGCTATAACTTTTTCATACAGAAGTGATAAGGCTTTCCGAATAAAATAGGTAAGATGTAAATGAATGAGTGACAACAAATGTATAGCTGATTTCTTCTATTCAATATTGCGACATCTATGAGTTACTCAAATCTAATAACACATTCTTGTTTGCCGTTACAAAAAATAGGCGTAGCCTAATTTTCATAACTAGACCTATAAAAATCGCTGATTTATTAACAAAACGTATTTTATTTTTAAAACTTCAAGTAAGAAGCCTCATTGTTGTTGAGTGATATCTTATTATTTTTGCCTTCTTAACGTCATCTTGAACAGTAGACTTCCGTGGATAGCTAGCTAATCTTGAAAATGCTTGGCTTCCGGATGGATTCCGCGTCACAATAGCACGACTTGACGCCGACGTTTCGTCAACGATTACAGGTGACATCTTCAGATGAAAGAACGATCTTTTAAATCCAATTTTGAAGGGTTGTATTATCCTTAGGAAGCATTTCTGAAGAAAATATCATGCCTGTCAACTAATTTGTCGATGCACTATCGACTGGTGAAATTTGGCAGATTACAACTGGGAGACCTTGTAGATATGAATTCCACCAAATAAAATTAAACCTAATGATATGCTTCTAAGAGTAGTATGAACAACAGTCTAAGTACATAGATATATTTCCTCTTCCATTTTACTACTGAAGCTTATATTTATACAACATTATGATAAAAAAATTATGTATTTCGGTCAAAGGTGCGTGTTGAATAAGAATATACAAAGAGAACCACACAATGCACTATTGTTAAAATTGAAATTACGTACATTATTTTAAAAATTAACATGCTTAGTAATAATTATTTGTAGGAGAATATCCCTAGTTACTGGATGTTATGTGTTATGAAATGTTATATTATGTCGTGTAATTTCTGATATTTTAAGCATCAGATTTTTCAATATACTAGGAATGCAATATAGAAAAATTCCAGTAATAAAACTCATTTCATAAATATATCCACATGCTGTTAGAAGCAAACAAATATCACATCACAGTTGACATTATCATCCCATAAAATAGTTTTACCACAAATAAGTACATTCCAATGCGGTAAACAATTCTCACAGGAGCATTTTTTTATACTTTGACTTTGACGAACGGGAAACCTATGTTTGAAGAACATCGTGTGAGCTAGCGTTGGAATGTTGGGGGTGGAGATAGGCATAACAGATCAGAGGTGAAATAGTAGAAGTGATTCAATATGAAGGGGATGCCTGCCTGGATTCTATGAGATTTTTTCACAATTGATTATTTGATCAATTACAAAACGCTGAAAATCGGTATCCATCCGATTAGACAGTTTATTCACTGTTAAAATGAACAGTAAAACTTTAACTCGCCGAGTCGTCATGTTGGTTGATATTTTACGATTTTTTGATGATATAAAATTCATGAGTTAATCTAAAGCAACATATCCGTTATACCAACAGTGACAATTTTAAATAAATATCTAAAAAATACATTGCGTTTTGGAGCTACTAACAGCTGTTCAAGATGACGGAATTCATCAGAGAAGAACTTTTCCCTCAGGAATATTAATTTAAAGTAGTTGATTGATTGAAGCCCCAAAATTATCATATCTTCGTCAGAAGTAATAATACCCAATTTGGAATTCAAAATATTATGCAATGTAATACTCAAAATTTGCTTCCTGAAGTTTTTCCCAATTAGTCGAGTCAAAAATGTACAAGCCCAGCAAAAATGAAGATGCTATTTTTTTTTCCTGAAACTTGTATTGCATTAAAATTTGGGGCCCCCTTCCCCCTAATAATAAATAAATAAACAATTCAATAAACAAATTGAATAACTCGAAAACTATAGGTGCTCTTTTGGCCAAAATCACACAAGGTTTTTTGGGTCGCTGATTACGAATATGTAGTCAAAAATACCAAATTGTAGATGGCGCTCGCGTAGAACCGGAAGTAGCGCTCATTGAGTTTAATTTTTATTTACTAAATTGAATAACTCGATAACCGTTTGTGATTTTGGTAAACAACCACCACCCGAAGGTTTTTGGGGTTGTTGATTACGAATCTAATGTAAAAAAATGCATATCATAGATGGCGCTCGCGTAGAAGCACTAGATTCAAAAAGATGTATATTTAACAAATACACATATTTGTTTTCAACTTCACTGATTATGAATATATACTCAAAAAATAGATGGCGCTACGAAATTATGGAAATATCGGTTATTTTATGGAAAAACGTTAAGTTATATAGAAATGACATTAATATTTTTTTTTTAATGATAATATCATTAAAAGCATATACTCGGGGATTTAATTTTCTAAAACGAGTTCCATCATTTATTGCACTATTTTCTTGCAAAGCACTATTATCCCCTTCATCGTGTATGATTGTAGGTATACTCAGGCAGCTATTTCCATTATAACCTAAACAGACACTCGTGCAGAAATGTTATTTTTCCTGCATCCGCAACCTGTCTTACACCCACATATAACTTCATTGCTCAGGAGCTGGTGGATCATTTATTCTTTCTGGGTCTAGCTCATCTCCGACTATTTTCCAACCCTAATCCTCGGGTTTTAAAAGATGTCGTGCTACTTCAGCTAAATAACCGATCCATGATTGAACTTGGTAGTATACTTTTTAAGTGTTCCTTGAAACTGTCTACTGCAGGAGGGAGTGATGCAAGATTAACTGGAGTCTGTTTCTCAGCAGTTAATGTAAGTTTCATCGAAGTTTTTTTTTACAAACGTATCTATCTGAATTCTACAAGCTGGTATGTGGGAGGTTTTCCCTCTTCTTTAGTCGCCTTATAATTGTACATTTGGATGCAGGACATTGAAGTTCTGCATTCAAATGCTAATCAACGCTTTCTACTTGCGTTTTAAATATCTCAGCAGCTTCCGCGTAATTTTTGGCCTACTCTATCGTCAAATTAATTGGGCCTAATTTCGTATATATATACTATACATTAACATCTGGTCGGGGCTGCTGCGTGCTCCGACGACATGGCAGCAATCGTGCCAGAAAAACCAAATCAGTTAATCGCATCTACTCCTCCCCTTCAGGTTTCCAAATCGTAAGCCCCAAGTAGTCTTATTGAACCTATAAGGACTGTCAAACGTACGCCGAGTTCCTACAGGCCGGAATGATCTTTAAGTTCGAACGCCCCTAACACCGATAATCAGAACTAATACGACCTTGTGGCCTGGGTATAGCGTTCGGAGCTCTTGATACTTTGTCCATTTTTCCTCCTCTTTCAAGACTTTGTTCTTCTCTCCCGGAGCAGAGAATTCGATGAAATACATAGTTACGGTTTGTTTATCGAAGACGACAACGTCAGGCCTATTTGCTTATATGGACCTCACTGTTGGAAACGAGTAACTCCAGTAGATATGGCATTTTTCGTTTCCGACCACAAACTCAATATTACTGGCATGTAAGGGAGTACTGGCTCTTAGCCTATTCCGTACGAGTGTCTTAGATGGTAAAACAACACCCGTAGAGCCGCATTATGGCGATGGGTGTATGCCGAGGCAGCTTTTGGCGGACATGCCGACAGCCAGAGGCGTATCTAGAGTCCTGGCAGACAGGGCACGTGCCCTGGGCGCCAAAGCCGAGGGGGCGCCGCTTGGTACTCTCGTAAAATTAAATCAAAACTGTTAAAATCTCTACAACTGCGATGTCGATGGTGAGCAGCTGTATGAAGAAATTTTGGACTTCCGAATGTCGCTCAGCACCAGGGACAACGTAAAACTTTAACAACGACGTTATGCGATTCATCGTGCAATACGGAGATGAGAGCGTCTTCCCAAATCTTCGAGTGGCCATCCAAACATTAATCAAGATTGCAGTTTCCATTGCTAGCTGTGAAAGATCATTCAGCAAATTAAAATTGATTCCAAATTATCTTCGAGCCTCCATGGGTCCAGATCGGTTAAGCGACCTTGCTTTACTTAGCGTCGAACGGGAAGAGGTTGAGAAGGCAGATTTCAACCGTCTAATTGATGCTTTTGAATCAAAGAAGGCGAGGAAAGTGTATATATAACAAGCATGTTACCAAAGTTCAATAAAAAATAAACATGTATATAGATAGTGTAACGACGCTTAAATTTTGAAATATCATTTATTTTAGATCGGGCAGTAAATACGGATATTACATGCAAACTTAATTTGAACAGTTCCTCATTTCGGTAGATATGCGTGATCTCCGAATGTGTATTCCGTGATTGTCACTTTTCTAAATTTCCGCAATTTTGAATAAGTGTAATTATTCAAATAGATGAATCTAATTCATGCCCGTTTAAAAATTGCATTCATTCCGATAAAATATGTTGCAAAAACAGGGGTCTGGCAAGTTAACGCATCAAAGTTTTGAACAACCTTATGTATAAAAAGGGCGAACAACCAAAAAACTCCGATAACACTTGTTTATTGTGCCGGGAGGAACTAGTCAAGCACCATGTGCGCGAATTTTAGATCTAAAAAGTAGCGTCACTTTTAAGCATTGTTCGAGACATAAGTAAAAAACCCTTGGCACAAAATAAGGAATTGGTGGAGCAGATTTGACCAGAACCTCGGAAAACATATAAAAGCAGTGACCGATAAAAGATCGCTCTCTTTTGTGCTCTCTTTGGTGATTTCGATTTTCAATCAGTGCAGTTGCTCTTTTGTGATTTTGATTATAAATCAGTACCGTTGAAGTGTGATCATATTAGGATCAAAGTGAATTAATTATTATCCGAGTTCAAGTCAGATTTAAACTGTGAATTAACAATAGTGTTCCGTTTAAGTGAATTTTGTATAAGGTAAAGTGATAGCTAAATAGTTTATCTTTTTGGGCATTACGATATATCTTCCAATCCGACCGAATTTTAACCGTCTGATATATCGTAGTGTATTATGAGCATTTCAAGTAGGTAATAATGCTGTCTGAATGATTACCGAACACCGCTTATTACTCTAGGACCTGTCCGATTTGTATTTTCCGTAAATTGATAAATGTAAATCATTTATCAACCGATTCCGTACCGTTGAATTTCAATACCGAACATGTCGTAAAATAGATATGTTGTAACAGTTTTCATATACCGCTTGAGCTTCATTACATTTCCCACCTGGGTGGATTTTTGTGAATTATACCGTTCAATTGCATTTATCAATTATTCTGAAAGTGTATTTATTGTTATTATATTTTAATATTTGGAATTCCCCGTTTTATTAAATTATTTCTGCTCCATCTTCAAACGAGCTAAGTTTTAACCAGGTATTAATTGTAATTAAAGCCTACAATTTTGATACTGTTTTCTGCCCAATGGGTCCTGGTTTTACTTCACTATAGCTACCCTAGGGACAAGGCTATCTATAGATAGCATAGTGACAAGCCTTGTGGTGAGGACCCTAGCAGAAGTCCTCTAAAAGGAGTAAACCTTTAGAAAAATCTGGCGCCCGAGGATTTGAAATAAGCAGTTTACCGAAAAGTCGCAAGGCACACGTTATAATAGATGTTTTGTTGTTGTGTATTTTCTTTCCACATTTATTTACATTAAAAAGTAATTTTAACCAATCACTTTAAAATATTTCATTATGTAGTACAAATTTACTGTATCTCGCTTATGCAAAGCGAGGAACAAATAAATTTGTTACGAATTTTCAAAGGGAGCGTCTCATGCGCCTTTCGACAGGCGTCGCAGCTGACATCAGGAGCCATCACGTTTCGGCGATAGACCAAGGTGTTGATTACGCCATCTTGGCAAGCTGCGGTAAATCCCTTGGTCTCGGATGTAAGCCCAGCTGACCTTAGGTATCTGAAGGGCTGCCTGGTTGACAAACCGAGTGTTTCAATGTTTCTGTAGAAAACATCTTATCAACATGCCGCCTGAACATAAGATCTTGCTCAGCATACCTGGGGTTGCAAATCGTGGTCGCCCTTTAGTTGGCCTTCTCGACTGATGTAAAATTCGAGACCAAGTTCTTCCATAGCTTTTTGTGCTGCCTTAACGATAAATGGCCCCACTCCGGCCAATTAGTGACTTTTGACAAGGCACAGGAGGCGGTCCGAGCTCTACATCTTCTTGAACCTGTTATATAACTTATAATAACGCATCATATTATAATATTCAGAACTGTTATGTGCAATCTAAATTAATGTACAAGGACAATGCAATAAATACTACAGACAACGACTGGGCACTTTATAAAAATATTCACCAATAACATGTTCCATATCCGGCGTATTGGTAATTACCTTTAAACTGACCTCTAATTGGACTTTTCAGTCAAGTCTATGCAGTTTCATTTATATAATATAGACACATTTATTCAATACGTTCACTAAGTTCAAGGGCATAGTTATTCACCACATTAAAAATAATACCACAAAATTGAAGTGTTTACGATAAGAAAATACAATAAGTATCTGGTACTTTCATACATTGTGATACTATTCTTGATAGGATTTCATTCTTTGAAACCGTTACAACCGATATTAGAAAAAGATGGATATCAGAAAATCGATTGTATAATGTAGCACACTGTTCTGATTATTATTTATTAGGTCACAACCAATGTAAACCAATCAATGACGGTAGCATTTCACTCGTTTTTGGCACCTTATCCAAGATAATACATTCCAGTAATTCGACGTTTGTTGACTCATTTTCCAATATGTGGCAGTGATTCCCTTAATTCACATGTTTGAGATTATGAATTACTAGTACATTGTACGATATTGAATTTATTCATTGAATAACATAAAAGAAACAATAATTGCAATTTGAACTTTGAACCTTAAACCTTTTGTATCGGAAGTCCCCAGAGAAACTTGAGAGATCTGGAGATTTGGATGGCCAATTTATCAACGTTCTCCCACGGTCTATCCATCGGTTTGGAAAATGTTCGTTCAGCCATTGCCGCACAGCTCTGGCGTCATAAACTGAACACCCACCTAACTGGGGGAATAAATTCAATTGTTCATTATTTGGAAGTTTGTGAATGGCATTCCACAAGTCGGTAATTAAAAGTTGTAAAAAGTTCTGCGCGTTCGTGCTTTCTTCAAAAAAGCAAAGACCAATATTTCGCTCGTTCAGTATCCCACACCAGCGTTGATTTCAAGGGAATACTGGCTTTCCCAATTTATAACCCAATGGGGATTTTCCGCTGCCCAATAGCGACAATTATGTGATGATACTATTCCGTTTGCAGTGAAAGTTGCTTCGTCAGTAAATAAATTTTTTAGAACATTTCTATTGTTGAAATATTCCTCTTGGGCCCCTCTGGGTGGGACAAATTTACCACCGCCCTTGCTAAACATTGTTTTGATTATAACCATCAATTCGATTACAAAAATGGTAATATTTTATCTAAAGAAACCGAATTATTATAAAGGATCTATTCTGTAGATGATTCACATAAAACGTGACTCCAAGTCTATAAATCATAGAGCATACGTTCAATCATTAGGTCACATTTATACTAATTTAATTGATTAAAACCCTTGCAAATTCTTACATGCGTCTTTAAAATGTTAAAAGTATATTTAAGGTACAATGCTCAAATAACAATATTTCTAATAAGGTCTGACAACCTTTCTCTATTACCTTATTATATTTTTTGGTTTCAGTCGTATTCAAACATTGCTTGAAATGATTTCGTATTTTATAAGAACGTGGGCATTTTTACTTGAAGTTGGTGCGATAAGCATGCTTTGTGTTGATACAATTAGTTTTAAGAAATCCCGTTTTAGACATTGGTACGTCTTCTGATGATGGTCGTCAGACCGAAACGTACGTAATGACATAAGCATATGTGTTAGTGTGACCTATTTCCCGAAAATGTATATATAATTCAAACCTGGGTCAAAAATCATTATTAAGCTGATAGGCCAGTCACCAGAGGAAAAATTAAAGAAAAAAATTGAAGGTGTCAATTTGCAGTGTTTTTATACGTATTTCGGTGTGCTGAAAACGGGAAAAATAATTAAAAAATTCCTACAAGTTACCTTCAAAAGTTACCGGCATGTTTTGGCGCGAAAAAAGACGATTTTCAGGTTTTTTGCGTTTTAAAATAAAACGGTGGCCCAAATGGAAAAACATGTCTAGATACAAATTGTACAAAAAGTTAAAACGCATCGTTTGAGCAGAAATATAAGTCATTTCGATGTTACAGTCTTGAGATATGAGCAAAATAGTGTTTTTTAGGGGAATACAAATGTTTTTTTTCTCATTCGAATATTGACCAAAAAAATATTCTATTCAAATTGAAATATATTCTTTTATAAACTTTCTACGGTGTTTTGTTTTTTTTTCTTTCATTTTGGCTCCACAATCGGCCATTTCCAAAAATCCCTAAAACTGAGATTGCCAGCCGAAAAATGGACTTATCGACAAGAAAAAAAAATTCTCTTGTAGATCTTAACAAATGTGATACAAAACATCCTTCAATACTGTTTTTGGGGCTTAAAAAAAATGTAGGACAACTTGGAAAATTTCGGACCTCGGAAAATGTGCAAACTTTTTAGGTTAGAAATTTTTTAGGATGATCTAATCTCAGGTTCTGTTATAGTATTTCACGACGCGTATTTTACGCTAAAGAAACTGAGTAGAAGTTGAGATATTGATATAAATGTGTTTGGACCTCCCCAGAACCCAATTTTGGGCCTATAGAAAAGGAGATCGTTGGAAAGTAGACAAATTTTCTGATCTAAATCCAAAAATAAAGCCTCGTAGCTATCACCATCTCGAATTTAGAGCGCGTTGACATAAAAAAAATCACGTGTAAAATAATGCAGCGGCTTAAATTTCTATACCGCTTTTGTATTCCCCTAAAAAAATACTATTTTGCTCATATCTCAAGACTGTAACATCGAAATGACTTATATTTCTGCTCAAACGATGCGTTTTCACTTTTTGTACAATTTGTCTCTAGACATGTTTTTCATTTGGGCCACCGTTTTCTTTTTAAACGCAAAAAATATGAAAATCGTATTTTTTCGCGCCAAAAAATGGCCGTAACTTTTTAAGCTAACAGCTACATTTGAAAGCATACAAAATGTACACCTTCATTTTTCAAGCGATATGCGCTGGATTTCGTTCCTCTAGCGACTGTACTATGAGAAGTATTTAATGCTCACGATGTAATGTTGATTTTGGAGAATTAGGCGAAGTATACATATTTTATGTAACGTAAATCTAAAGGTGTAAAACCTGACTTCATAACCATTTGCGTCAATATCGCCATTAGAACGCTAAAAAATACAACAAAATACCATTAGAATAACAGAACCTGTGACTTTACATCGACAAACAATGTATTATTTGGCATAAAAATGCTTCAATTGTATCGTCACTTGTGTCATAGGAAAGCTGTTTTATCGTATTCTTGCATGATTTTCTAATTAGTTCCATAACAATAAACAAAATTTTCCTCAAAGCAGTGGTGTAGTATATGTTTCTGCCGCCAGGGGATGCCAAATTTACCGCCATTTCCTCCCTCCTACACTATGGAATATACAGGGTGTTTCAATTTTTTCGTTCATAACTTCGGTAAACAATAGAACTTCTAACAATAATAGGGGTCTTTCATATAAAATTTTCCTCTAAATCACTTCGTTTCCGAGAAACAGGGGGGGTTGAAGTTTTGAACAATTATTACATTTTGTTCATTATCTTCTGAACAAATGAAGATTTTCAGTTCAAACTTGGTAAACTTTAGTTTTACTGGATGACAATTTTTTTTACTTACAAAATGTTCTTGAGACAAATACAGTAGCGTAGTTATGAGGGTTTGTACCCATTTAAACCCCTCAAACGTCTACGCCAATGGTCGGAACTCATTATTGTATACAAATTTGAAAACTTTGATTTAGTTTCTATAAAAAAGTATTCCTGATAAGTTCCAGTTGCAGGCTTCCTGTTTGAGCTATTTTGATTTTTCTAATCAGTTATCTTATGGAATTTCCTCTGAAAGGCTATTTAAAACGTAAGAAAATATTTAAATTCCTATTTATTGGTAACGGTGAAAAAAAATTCATTATAAATGCTCAAAATGATCCATTTACTTCAACGCAATGCCGACATAGATTTCTCAACGACCTTCTTGTTCGAATTAACATTTTATCATTAATTTACTCACAAGCTCTTTGAATACGATTAGGTAGATCTTCTCTATCATGAAACGGCGTGGCATAATTTTATCTTTCAAATAACCCCAAGCAAAAAAGTGCAGATTGAGGTCAGGTGATCGAGGAGGCCATGCAACTGGACCACCTCTACCAATCCATCTTTCACCGTACTCCCTATTTAGTCATTCTCGTACTTGTCTGCCAAAATGGACAGGACAGCCATCCAATTGTATGCATGCATTTGTTCCCTCATTGTGTGGTGTCTTCGTGATTAGTTTCCAAAAATTTTAAAAATGCAGCGACCGTTAACCTGTCTGGTAAAACGTATGGGCCAAAATATTGTTTTTGTAAATGCCAAGCCAGACATTGACATTGAATTTTTCTTGGAAATTTCTAGATCTTTTACCATGATGGGTTTTCATTTGAACAACAACGAAAACTTCCTCCAACAAATATTGTGGACAGATGAAGCACATTTTACATGGACGCGGATTTATTAATTTTCACAATTTACGTTTATGGGCAAATGAAAACACTCATGATCTAGGAATTTGCAAGAGAAATTCAGTGTCAATGTCTGGCTGGACATTTACACAAGCAATGTTTTTGGCCATACTTTTTTATAGAATCAAAGTTTATAAATTTGTATACAATAACAATTTCCGACCATTGGCGTAGAAGTTTAAGGGGTCTAAATGAGTACAAAACCCCATAACTACGCTCCTGTAATTGTCTCAAAAACATTTTGTGACCAAAAAAATTTCTCATCCAGTAAAACTAAAGTGTACCAAGTTTTTATGAAAGACCCCTATTATTTTTAGAAGTTCTATTGTTTGCTGAAGTTATGAACGAAAAAACTGAAACACCCTGTATATATAAAAAATATGATTCTTGTGCAAACAAAATTTCTAGAGCAAATAAAATATTAACATACACATTTGATAATTTGTACAATGTAAATAATGTTTAATCAACTTCAATTTAGAAAAGCTCTTCTCATTGCTCATTGCTGATTCCAGCTCCCAGGTGAGATAGAAACTGTGTATAATTATTCCTCCCACGCTAATATCTCGACATAAATATTCAATTACAAAGAATGTATACATGAATGGTGAAAAATATTACAAATATTCATCAAATAAAACTAGTATAAAAGAGATATTGAAGATATTAATGAAATGATTTGTTACCGGTTCGATAATGCACCACACGAATTCGAAGTGGATTATCGAACCAGTCACAACATTTTGATCCGGCTCGAAGGACCAACATTTTGTGGTTCGATAATGCACTACAAATTCGTGAGATCGTGAACCTTGTCTCGGCATTTTCTCTGTTGAGTATCTTCTTTAGTAAAAAATATACCAATATACAATAAGTTATTTCTAATATTACGAGATCGTTTCGATACTGATTATAAAAATACTGAATATAAAGTACTTTAATGTTTTTGGATGGTGCATAAAATATGAATTTAGTTTGTCCACCATTGAATGTAACCATAATGTTATTTCATACATAATTGTTACAAGCGATATAAAAAACACATACTTGCAAAATAACACTAAATTACTCTGTTTGTGGACTTTGTTTCCAGAACAATTTGAAATCTGAATTCCTCTAGAAACAGAACCTAAAAACATTTGACATTCATAGTTCACAGATTTACTCTACGGTGATACCCTCGTCCTCGTACATATTTTGAAGACCTAATGAAGGTAAAGGTGACAACAAATAGTGAAATAGTATTCGTACTCAACAAGCAACTCGTTATTGACAAAGTCGGGACTAGTGTTTTTGCTGTTAAATTAGAGATATATATTTCAACCAACACACATTTTGTTCAAATTTCAATGATCGCGGTGGGCCCAAGGTCAAGGATTTTTCAGCAGACCATTCCATGTGTTTCATTGAATATAGCATGACGGTGACGTCACACCTATCGCTGTTTAATTTAGCTTATTTAATTCAACTGTGGATCAAAGCAAAGTTTCGATTGAATGATGGCTCGCGGAATTTTAATAAAAATGGTGTTGGAAATTGGCAATACGATGAAATGAAGCAAGTACAGCGAACGAATACGATAGTTTACTAATACATAGTTTCACATATATAGATGGCATGATGTAAACAATTACGTTAAAACGTTACTAATAAAAATAAATTGATTTTAACAGCACTGGCTTCGACATTGGTATATTTATGTCGTAATTGGACGTTTTACGTGCATTCTTCTAAAGATTTTTTATGGCTACATAATATGTCTGACTTCAAATCCTATCATCGCAATATTTGTAATATGAGAATAGTTCCATATGTAGTAATTGAACCAAAAAAAAATCGAGGCTATATATTGTAAATTAAAGTGTGAAGAATGTAATGACTTATATAAACAGGTAGATCATTTGAAGTTGTCAAATTAAAATTTTGCTAATAACTTTTTAGATTCTCCGTAAAACTTTCCTCCGATTGCAATGCTAGATGTATTACATTCAACTAGTAAATGAGAAAAAACAATCCAACTAATCACAATTAGTTTTGGGAACCCTAGGCAGTTCGCTTTAATAAATTAAATCCTCATTTACAATAATACTTAGCAAAACTTACTTAAGTAAAAATCAATCACAATTTTTTCGTTTTAGCCGCTATTAGTTGCTATCTATTTTATAATTGAAAATTCCTTATAATTTAATTTTGACATGGGAACATTTACAAGTCTATGTATGAAGCTTTGAAGAGCAGCCAGTTTGAATTTTTGTGTATAATAATGTCCGTATGTGAAGGCTTATGATATGTTGAAAAGGCTTATGATATGTTGAAAATTTAGTTATGGTTAAATTTATTACAAGTGTATTTTTTATTAAAACTATAGAAATGATTTTCAACACGTAGGCACCAAAACCATCCAAAGTCAAATAATCTCCCTATAAATAGACGCAACATCTCAATTGTCCTCAATGCATGTTTTGAAAATCATTATATTCTTGTTAAACTAATATACAGGTTGTTACTTAATGTTGTGAACTTATTTAAAGATGACAGCTCAGAGTTTTATTTATGGGGACATTTTAAAACTAGTTTATACTGCACCAGTTCAGACTGTAGAAGAACTAAGAAATAGAATAATTAAGGGCGATGTAACACAACTAGAATTTTTGAACGAGTTGGTAGATACACGAGAAGATGCCTGCATAGATGCGGGAGGTCGAAATTTTTAAATTTCTCTGTGAATACATATACATGTAGATAATATGCAGTCTTATTAGTTATTACTGATTTTATGTAAACGATTTTTGCTTAGGAATAAGTTGCAGATATATATTTAACAAAACAACTTTGTATGACAAACATGCTTTTTCTACAAAATCCAAAGCATACTACATTAATTTTTAGGAGTGAAATTCTGGATTCACAGCCCCTCAAAAAGGGAATGTACGAAATGTTAACGAAAACTTTTGAGTAATAACGATGTGTATCCAAATAAAAATGCACAAGACTTATCACTTTCAACTATCTATTCTAAACGTCGAGTTAGCCATTAAAATAAAATTAAACATGCTAGCATGGTATTATTTATTATCCTGCTTCCTATTTTTCACAAAACAAATAAACTTCAAACAAAACTGAAATCTGGCAGCAGTTTTTAATACGCACATGTACAACTAATCAATTGTCCAATTGCTCTATAAAGAATCAATACTGCTTTAGGGGATAAGTATATCATTATCTAAGCAACCAAAACTGAGACGGATGAATTCTTTATCAGATTATTCAAGTTAAATTTGTGTTCATGAGGATTCCAAGAAATGTTTTTATTTTACAGATATAATGTAGGATACAGTTATCATGGACTCAGGGTGTTATCAGATGCTGACGCACTTTCTGAGTTCACGGCGGAATGATTTACAATAGAATACCGATTATTACATAGAGCGTGTCTGTCAATAAAAAATCGTACCCACCTATTTAAAGGTACACATTCGAGTCCAAAGGGTAAACTACGTTTTCTATTCTATCAATATTTCCTAGAATTGTAAATAAGATAAAAAACGCTCTCTGAAATACATTAAATAAGTCAAAGGGTATAGCATTTTGCCTAAAGAAATAATGCGAATCTTCCCTAGCATAGTTCTATACTAACTTGAATAAGTTTCACTTACAATAAAGACCATGCATTAGAAGAATAATTCGATGCCGACGTTTCGCCAACCATAGTAGGTGGCCTCCTCAGGCAAACTTGAATCATAACTTTCAAAACTTCGGCACGCTTCAGCATTTAATGATGTACCTGTAGCGCGAAATTATTCTAGGAAGATGAGTGTAGTACTACTCATGATTCACCAGAAAAATTTCGAGAAGGAAAAATTTTGCTTTCATTTTGGAGATAATGACATTCATCTGACGAAAAATCGAAAATACTTCAAGATTATAGTCACTTGGATCATGTTAATAAGGGAAACATATAAAAAAAACAAACAGCTGAGCATTTTGGAAGTAAATCTCGTAATAATTAAGTAGTAATTTGAAAAAAATGTTTAGGTACATATCTTGCAGTGTGTAATACAACTCTAGGTTGTATAATTAATTTTCAAAATTATTTTTCCAAGGATTCTAATAGTAATTTAAAACTCTGGATGTTATTGATATTTTCAATACAATTTTGAGTCTTAGTTTAAATCCTTAAACTATCCTGTTTTCTCTATGAAAGGAAATAGGTCTATTCAGTACTAATGTATTTTATTGATCTTCTATAGCCTTAGTTCAACCATACTGATTTGATGAAATGTGAAGAGTGCCCTTCTTGATTATACTATCTACTTTAGGATGAAGATGCTTACCTGTTTGAATGGTCCCTTCTTTTCTCGGTAATTTACTATTGCAGCTGCTATTTCTTGAGTTACACTGTTTACAGTTTGGAGTTCAAATACACTAGCTCTGTTTATATTCACTAATTTATTGGACTTAATTGTCGATCTGGAGTCAGTACTTTTCAAACTGTCACAACTATGAGCTCTAGATGGGGAATGGGTATTTCTTCGTGACATTACACATATTTCTGGTCTGATTCGTTCTAGTTTCTCAGCTCCTATACCAGTCACTAAAGCGAGATCTTCAACTTTCCTATATCGACCAATTGCTTTACGATGTTCCACAATATTACGAGCCACTTCTCTGTTAACTCCATCCAATGTCATTAAATCTTCTTCTGTCGCTGAATTGATATTGATAAGCTCAAGCTTTTGATCAGTATCATTTATGTTGAATGTGTGACTTAAGTTTTTGTGGTTAGTAAATGATCGGGACTGAAAAAATGATTTTTTCCTTCTTGATTTTGGGACACTAGACTGTTGGCCCATTTCAACAGAAAACTGCACCATGAGGAACTCAGTTGACTAATGGACTATCAGGAATTAATAGCACTGATCATCAAACGAAATAGCAGAGATATTCACTTGAAATTTTGTCAATTCAGTTCCAAAACATAATGCACTTTGTTCCCCTTGTATAATAATTAACAGCTGCAAATCGGATGATAAACGCAATGAGTAATAATGTTCGCGATGAAAATATTCAAACTTCACGCTCTTACAATACGTTCGTATTTGTCTACGGTTAACTTTCGTGTAAGAGTCGTTCTTCCTCTACTTCGATCGTTCCTACTCTAGTTAAAGCATCGACTACTCTGCCGCTGACCTTCCGAACGCTATTAATATCCATTATATTATGATTAGATTACTGAAAATACCTAAGCAAAGAAATTTCTCAATAACCAATGAATGGTCTGTAAAAAATTGTTTATTGACATTCGTTTACCACAGAAATGCATCATTGTCATTATATAAAGCTAATCAGAGAGTTCTAAATCTATTTCTATTCTAAACCTTAAGCTTTCTGGAAATGAAGTTTATTATAATCTAATTGTCTCTCTGGTCTAAGCGAGCTGCGTTTTATCCTTTTCTAATAGTCTGTTCTCTCTTCTGACAAATTAGAAAGAGATAGAAACACCCTAAAGTTCTTAGAACTAGTCACGAGATCCGTCATTCAAGTACTCTATTATTGATCTCTTTGGCGAATTTGAATCGGTTTATCATCCTGTCAGTGCCATCAGCGCGATGCCTCATAAACAACCAAAGTACAGCATGCTCCAACTTTAAGTTTATCACGGATGTAACTTCAATTTCACCACGGAATAAGAATATGAACACGAAAGGTATCGCGGTGACGTCACTTGACAGGATTATATTGTAGTATATAATGTCTTTGTATCTCGACAGGTTCGAGAGACACTGCAAACTGACCAGTGATAAGTTTGTGGGCTTGCCAAGACAACTATCGCTCAAAGCGGCACTAGTTAGAATCGAGGCAGGGAGCAGTTCTCGTCGGGTATTACGTGACGTTAGAAACAGTGGAATTTCTAGAATAGTTGGAATACGGTTAACGATGTTGACAGGACTTGACAAAACACCGAAAAACTTGTTAATTCTGGAAAATGGCGTTCATATAGACATAGATAGATTGTCATTGGGGTTCGGGTGGAAAATAGTTCGAGAATTACATGCAAAACGCTTCCTTTAATGGTACAAAAGATTTAATATACAAAAGTTGTGATTATTTAATGTTTGCTTCCAACACCCTCCAATAGTTACAAGAGTTACGAAATGTTTGAATGTTGAAAACACTTATAGGATCCTCCAGGTCGCGACAGACTCAAGAGACTCCGCCGACCAATCACAATCACTTGACGGAGAGTGGGGTTTGCCAAGACCACTATCGCTCAAGGCAGCGCTAGTTGGAATCCAGAGAGAGCCGCCCTCGGCGTGTACTACGTGACGTCAGGAGCCACGTGATCAGCAAAGCTTCTCATCTACTTGCCGATTATATGCGAATCATTCCTGTTGCGAATACATAAAGACTGCGCGCTATAACTTTCACGTTGGAATGTATCTAACATGAACAGCGAAATTACTAAAATACTTAACGAAGAAGACAGAACCTGATGGAACACCGAAAAACTTTTTAGATAAATGTCAACAACGAGGACTAGTATAGACCTCGTTGAATGTCAATCACAGACAGCGACGGATATAGAATTTGAACAATGATTACAAGCAAAAGCCTTCGTTTTAATGGTACAAAAGATTCAATAAACGAAAGTTGTCATTATTTTATGTTTGTTTTACACATCCTTCGACGGTTACAAGAGCTGCGAAATCTGTAATTTTATTTTTTACATTTTCAAACAGCATCATTACGTAGTGATATCAGAAGATTATTATTCCATATATCTAATGCATTTTTATGAGTATTGTTGGCTAATAATAATTAATAAAAGACACGGTCAAATTTGCCTGATTTCAAGTTTTGCAAGATAATTTCTGAGTATTCTATGAACACCTTCCGAGGAAGAATAAACTGAATCTATGATCAAAGACAGCTGATCCACTGACACTGAGTCACAGAAGTAAAAACATAAAATGTAAACAGTTAAAAAAACAGTAATTTTATTTGACATGTAGATATAAGGTGTATATTAACAATTCAAACATTAAAAATGAACGGTCAAACTAAACCAGTTCCAGAATCGCAGCTGCAAGGTGAACTCATACAAATTAGCCAGCAAAACAACACATACAAATGTTTTTTCTTCTTTGTTTTAGTTGCAATTGGAACTATTTTGGAGGTTTTGTCTGATAAGAGTACTACAGTAGCAGAAGCAGCAAATTCCTCATTGAAAAAGTTAGCTGAAAAACATCCAAATCAGGTTCTGCATTCATGCATTACTTTCTGCAACAAGAAACCATCAACTGAACATGTTCGTTCAATATTGTACCTTATGGAAACCGTTTGTATTGATTATATTATTCAAATTGATGGAGATACAGTATTGTTAGTAATAGACTCTAGTTTGCAAATAATGACTGAATCTCCCAATTTCGAAGTGATCCAGAATCCAGCCTGTGATGTTTTAGTAGCTTTAGGAAGAAAACATCACATCCAGGTTAGTTATTGTAATAATTGATTAATTAACACATCTATAGCTCATTATTTCACATCAGATTCACTGAACTTTTTGAAATTTCTAAATATTAATGTGATGCTTGGGCACATTTGATTTTGTATACACTCCTTGATAGGCTGAGATTGTATAAATATGTTTAATTCTATTCTTTGAACCTGGTGATTTCGGGAAAATTTTCTTTAATTTCAGTTGAGTGATTTATTTTCAGGTAATGGATACATTGACACAAAAATTGGAACCAGGCATGAATCCACATTATATGATTCCTCACACTTTGGGTGCTTTGGCCAATGTAAATGCTTATGGTGTTGTACCATATCTAAAAAATATTTTATCTGTATTATTACCATTATTGGGTGGGCTCAAAGCAGACATATATAAGCAATCATTTTCATTTGGTAAATATCCTTTCAGCTATTTCTTATTTACTGTAGTAGTTATGAAACTAAATTCCTGCAAGAACAATATTAATTGATAATTTTTTCGTTTCGCAAAAAGTGTGCATTTAGTACATGTAGCTCCTTTTTTGGTATCTAGCTACTGACAAACATGTATTTAAGATGAAATATCGCAATCATATCACCAATTACTTTGTAAATAACTGATTAAAATGTTGAAATGTTTCATTCAATATCACGATGATGCAAGACGCAATCATCTATGACAGGTTGATGGGAGATATCAAGCAAAAATGAGGATAGGATTAATATATGAATTATTCAAAAAAAATTACATTTAACCAATTTCATATAAATTGTATACTACATGTACACTGTGATTCAATGGTAGAATTCAATAAAAATACCAAGAAACAAATTGTAAAAATAAGAAATGCGTATAGCAACACTGATGATATACAAATAGGAGTACCTCAACGTACGGTTCTTGGACCCCTGCTTTTCATTACTTACTTCAACTCTTTACTAGCCACATACAGGCGGCACTATAATATCATATGGTGTTCTAGTTTTTGATGACAACATGGCATATCCATAGTTAAAACCTGGCTAGACTTCAAACTGTTTAAATGTAGGCAAAACGTCATATAGCCTTTTCTCTGACCGAAGCACCTGATTTCTCTAAATTAAAATTTGAAGACTCAAATTTTGAAATAAACAGTACTGGTAAAACCAAATACCTGGGTATAATTATTGACAAATACCTTAAATGGACAGACCATATTAATATCTTAACAGCAAAAAAGATACGGTATTGCTGTGTGGGGTGGTCTTTATAATAATGCCTTACAACCCCTGACCATTTTCAAAATTACATTATTAAAATAATACTCTGAAAAAAAATTGTATTCTATGAGCTTACTATACAAGGAATAATACGCTCACTGTATTATCACACATGCTGCATATTCATGTACAAACATCCCCAGTTGAAAATTAATCAACACGTAAGCATGAAACTCGGTCAAAAGATAATAATATACTAATAAGTCCCTTTCTTTACCACCAAACATGAAAAAAAATAAAAAATCTCAAAACTTTCCAATAAAAATCTAAACAGTATACAGGGTGTTTCAGTTTTTTCGTTCATAACTTCGGTAAACGATAGAACTTCTAAAAATAATAGGGGTCTTATGTATAACATTTTTCTCTAAATCACTTCGTTTCCGAGATACAGGCTGTTGAAATTTCGAAAAATTGTTACATTTTCTTCATTATCTTCTAAACAAATGAAGATTTTTGGTTCAAACTTGGTGAACTTTAGTTTTACAGAATGAGAAGTTTTTTTGGTGACAAATAGTTCTTGAGACAAATACAGTAGCGTAGTGGGGTTTTGTACCCATTTAATCCCCTTAAACTTCTACGCCAATGGTCGGAAATTAGTATTTTATACAAATTTGAAAACTTTGATTTATTTTCTATAAAACGGTATTCCTGAAAAATTTCTTTAGAGGCTTCCTATTCGAGCTATTTTGATTTTTCTAATCAGTGTTATCTCACGGAATTTTTTTTGGAGGACTATTTAAAAAGTAAAAAATATTTAAATACCCATTTATTGGTAACGAAAAAAAATAATTCATAATAAATGATCTATTTACTTCCTATTTAGCCATTCTCGTATTTGTCTTCCAAAATGAGCACGACAATCTTCCAATTGTATCCATGCATTTGTTCTCTCATTGAATGGTGTTTCCTCCCACATGTCTTCATGGTTAGTTTCCAAAAATTCGAAAAATGCAGCGGCCGTTAGTATGTCTGTTGAAACGTATGGGCCAAATATATTGTTTTTGTGAATGTCAAGCCAGACACACTGAATTTTTCTTGGAAATTCCTAGATCTTTTACCAAAAGTGTTTTCATAATAGAGAAGATCTACTGAATCATATTCGAACAAGAAGGTCGTTGAGGAATCTATGTCGCCGTTGCGTTGAAGTAAATTGATCTTTTTGAGCATTCATTATGAATAATTTTTTATCGTTCCCAATAAAAAGGTATTTAAATAGTATTTTACTTTCTAAATAGTCCTTCAAAAGAAATTCCCTGAGATAACCCTGATTAGAAAAATCAAAATAACTCGAATAGGAGGCCTCTAAGGAAAATTTATCAGGAATACTTTTTTATAGAAAATAAATCAAAGTTTTCAAATTTGTATACAATAATAATTTCCGACCATTGGCGTAGAAGTTTGAGGGGTTTAAATTCGTACAAAACACCATAACTACGCCACTGTACTTGTCTCAAAAACATTTTGAAACCAAAAAAAATTCTCACCTAGTAAAACTAAAATATACAAAGTTTGAACCAAAAATCTTCATTTGTTTAGAAGATAATGAAGAAAATGTAATAATTTTTCAACTTCAACACCCTACCCTGTATCTCGGAAACGAAGTGATTTAGAGAAAAATGTTATATGAAAGACCCCTATTATTTTTAGAAGTTCTATCGTTTACCGAAGTTATGAACGGAAAAAACTGAAACACCCTGTATATGTAAAAATCAAACTAAATACTTAAATATCATATAATTACTGTAAATACATGTATTTATTAATTCCAAAAATGTAATCTGAAAGTAAAGCATCATAATTTGTGTTTGCAACTTAATTCTCTTTAGTTGTAAAATTACTAATTGTCAATTGTATAGGAGCTATTAGACCTAGGGGCTCATACATTAGGTCTATGATGCAGTGATGCTCAATGCCTTTCGTTTTGTCATACATTCCTATTCTATTTTTTTTTGTTACGCCTGTCTTTCCAACTACACGAAATTTGATTTGCCTAATATTATTATATTAATACTTTGTCACAAATAGCAAAATAATGCAATAATAAATTGTTTTGTACACATACAGACCCTTGGGCCTAGGTGTATATAATTTTAGAAAATACCTTTGAAATGTAAATACTTACACTATGTGTACTATATACTATTGTAATGTATACTATTGTAATATTGTAATATCGATTATTACTAGAATGTACATTTTTCTATTTTCCATTGAATCTAAATCTAAATATCGGCATAATTATTAAAGGTGAATGAGTAAAATATCATATCCAGGTAGAAATTGATGTCAAATATATTTTAACAATTCCGCGAGATCGTATACAGGGCCGGATTTAGAGGTCTGGAGGCCTGGGGGCAATAAAGGAGTGGATGCCCCCTGGCCCCAAATTATTTTCCAAATAAAATGAACAATTTTTTAGTCGACTTTTTCAATAAATAATTTATTGTGAAATCAAGTAAATTCTTTTAGTATTTAACAAACATATATAAATATAATCGGAAACAAGAATTAGTGAAAAAAAATTTCAAAGGAAAAGTTGTTTACTAGTGTTTACTAGTCGGAATTTAGAAGATTTTTTTTCCGAAGTCTATTTTGGGGGCCCCTCTTTTGTGGAGGCCCCGGTTGCCCTTCCCTAAATCTGGCCATGATCGTATACACATAAGAAACAAAATTTGAGAGTTATAAAATTATGGAAGTTCTTGTTCAGTAGTCATTATTTGCATGGAAAGATAAAAAGGGAACCTAGAAGATCATCTATATACTGTTTAGTATCAATAAATATTGTTTGGAGTATATATTATGGAATTACAACAAATCAAGTTCCATGTGTACAGTGTATTGTTATTGTTATATTTGTATTTTAGCTCTGGGTAGTTTCTGTGATGCTTTATTGGAATATGCATCAAATATAGATCGTGTTCCCGATAACACAATAACAGTCGACTTATTTCATTTGGAAATGGGGATGGCATATGAAGTATTAGTAACGTCTTGGTTGCAATCTAGAGACAGCAAAGTTATTGAAAGTGTGCTGATCTCAATAACATCCATTTTCCCGGTTCTGAGTGTGGAGAAAGTTACCCTTCATACTGCTAAATTAGTCCATACTCTGCTTTCTCTATACAAAAAGCATCTTGATGCATACCACATTACAAAATGCTTAGAGTCCGTCATAAGTAAAGCCGCCAATGTAGATGGAACTTTACTAGAGCCTTTACTTAATAACATTTTGCAAAACCTATGCGACCTGGTGTGCATTTCTCCCGACTACGCTCAACCCGATTCCCTGCGAACTCATTCAGAAGTATTACGATGTTATGAATGTTTTGCTCTTCATTTCACGGATATAACCATAGATCAGCTGATTGGTCAGCTCAAAAACAATAATGACCGAGAGAAGATAAAAGGATTGTTGATTCTTACACATCTTACTTCCTATGGTAACAATCAAATCATAGAAAGAAGATTGAAAGACATCATTAAACACTTTAATGATTTGTTGAATGAACCAAATATAAAAGTGAAGAAGGCACTGTTGAAAATTATTGTTGCTTTCGCAAGCAAAGGCATTTTGCTCAATAAAGGTAAGCATTTTGTTGAAATATGTGCAGGTTTCTCAATCATTTCTATTTTAAGAATTGAATGAGGATGGTCCAGAAAAGTATATGGAATTCATTGTGAAATTGTGTTGTACTCAAGCAGTTTCTAAGAATAACGATGTTGATATTCAAGAAATACAAGATCTTCAAAAGTCTGCTGATAACACTCTGTGTATGTTGAGCACTTCCGTTATAGAGATGGAAAGCGTGTTGTGGAATTTACTGATGCAATGTTTCTTGAGTCCAAACTATGACGATGCGATTGTCGTACTGCTGCGTTGTTTAACACATCTCGCTTCTCGTCAAGAGTCTCCTCCGAACTGTGAAGCTGCCTTCGTTAGATGTTTAGCATTGTTGGCATTACCTCTGCCGGGTTTCAGGGGAACTTTTATATTAAATTTCTTGAAGAATATCAAACCTTCCGAAGCGGCCACTTATAAAACGGTCTGGGATCAGAAAATTCCTCAATTGATGAAGTACCTCGAACAAAATTACGATAATTTTAATGATTCGGAATGGAAAGATTTAATCTGTGATTGCTTGAATTTATTACTAGAAACTGTTACCGACGAGCTTTTTTCCAAACAGTTGGTCGTTAAAACGAGGCATCAAATGAATCTTTACAATAATGGGTAAGTTTATGACAAATATTTATTTTATGTTTTAGGGTGCTAAATTTGAAAACTGATGATGTTTATGCTTTTCTTAATTAACTGTAGGTGTGGGAGAAACATTAATCTCTGTTGACGAAAGCCATGTCATTCACGATTTTGAGGATGAGCTTGATGTTGATTGCTTACTCCATTACATTTGACATCACAGATGGTTTATTGCCAAAATGATGCTTATTTCTTTTCATAAAAGAAATTAAACATACTCTTTTAATTCGTGGTGGCGCCCTGGGTTTGATATGTAAAAGGGAATAGGGCACGTTACATTATTGTTTGAAGAAACGCCGAACACCCCAATTGGGCTAGTCTGGGCAATATATTTAGCTTTTGATGAATTCACGCTTCAATTATTATTTTCATTCAATAACGTTGAGAATATTATACAGGGATCTCAAAAATTATCTTGGTCAAGGGTGGTTGTGGAATCTAAAACGTGTGTTTTACTTTACGTTTGAAATAATTATGTCATAATTAATTTTAAAGTTTCTAAATGTGCGAAATTTCGCAATTTTATACGAATATTGTAACACTCAGAAGTCTTAAGCGCTTTGGACACCGGAATTTTCACGTGGCCTATCGAAATTAGAAGGTTCGAATTATCTAAAAACATAATTGCATGAACGCCAGACGTCCTATGTAATTAGCTACGAACGAAATTATTTTGACATATGCCTCGAGGAGCTCGCTGCGCGTAAGTTAGAGTTTATACATTTTACCTCGGTCTTGTTAATTTGGGGCCGTTTCTTGCCCCGTGCGACCGGCGCCAGTTGTAATAAAGTGTTTTTGGCTATGGGCCGATAGCTTTTACCCGCTTCGTGTATATTTTAGTCGCGAGAAAATTCCCTTTGGTACGTCACACGTTAGACGCGCGTAGCTGAGATCTGAGAATAGATCAAACTGTTTTAATTAAATTTTCCTATTTAATGGACATTTATCGAAAAAAGAAGGGCCGTCGGGCACGGTCCGATACTAAATCTAACTACATGGAGCGAAAACGGCACGCGAAAAGTCGTCGTAAAGCCGTATTAGGTACAACCAGTTTGCACTTTTCTAACTCACGTGAACGTCATTCGATTTACGGAAAATTAACTATTTCAAAACCGTTTTTGACCCGGATTGTGGCTTTCACGACCTCTGAAAAGGTTCAAAGTTCACATAATTATTTCATAATTTGTAGTTCATTATTGTTTTACAACTGAAATAGATAGGTATGAAATTTGTAGGTTATTGATGATGTCAGTGTGACAGTGACATAATTATTTCAAACGTAAAGTAAGACACACGTTTTAGATTCCACAACCACCTTTGACCAAGATATTTTTTGATATCCCGGTATTACAACCCGATCGTCCAGTAAAATTATTCATAGAATCTTATATCTTATTGATATATGAATGATTAAATATAGAGTTGACAAAACCATAAATGACCACAGCCAGGTAAGGTCATTTTTGAGACGGTAAAGTAAGGTCATTTTTGAGACGGTAAGGTAAGGTCATTATTGAGACGGTAAGGTAAGGTCTTTTTTGAGACGGTAAGGTAAGGTAATTTTTCATCAAAAGTCAGTGACCGAGCCTGTGGTTATTTTTATTCATTTATGGAGTCATATGATTATTTACTGTCATTAATGAGCATTTATGTCAAATTTCTGAGGGTTGACTAATTTGTAATTTCCCTTCTGATATAGACTGAGTTACATTGTTATACGAGGGCAAGGTGAAAAGTCCCTGAAAAATGAACCAAGAAATTCGTACGTCACAGTAGGATTCTAGCAGGATGGAAACAAACCAAGGAAGGGTAAACATCCTGCAAAGATTTGGTGTTAAGTCTGCGGCTCCAAAGTGGAATTTGTTGGCTTTTTCTTGTGGTGGGTCATCATCTTTAGTTAGGGGCGGGAATGAACTGGAACTGCAATCATACATTTGAATGTATTGTCAAAAATTAGAAACCTGTTTCAATACCATAATATAACGAGAACATTTAGATATGTACCACATGTTCGTTAAAGATGGAGCGATTCCATTATTTTCATTCAAGCTTTATTTTCAGACTGATTGTGAATGGAGGAAGTGGCGACCTTTCCGTCAAACAGATCGAAAAGCAATTCCTTCTCAAATGTTTAGCCATGTTATTGTGTCACATTAAAGAAACCGATATAGTCGTCCAAACGTTGGACAACGTTTTCGTTAACGCCAAATTAACTGATTACTCGGATTTGCACTCTATCGCAGAATCCGTTGGAATAATATCAAAGAAGCATCTGCAAATTGTACTAGATAAACTTATGACTATTCGAAAAGGAGCGACACTGAAGAAGTCTTCGAAATTTCTCCAGTTTCGATTTATCAAAGATCAAAAACATGAAATTAATGGCGAAAGATTGCGTTACCTTATAATTAATAGCTATGCCGAAGTTTGTAACGAGGCACCACCGGAACAGCTCCTGAGATTGGTGCAATCAGAAATTTTAGATTTCGTAGTTGAAGAATTGAGCATTTGCAAAGATTTTTCCATCAGAAAAGCGTGTTTGAAAGCTATTGGAGCAGTGGGCGATGCTATGCATCCCAATAGAAACACGTTACACATTAGAATGGATGAAAGAGATCATATTTTGCAATTAGTTTCCTCGCAAATTCACTTGCACAACGGTTCCGAATATATAGAATTGTTTCCAATTATTTTACCAGTGATAACGTCTTTGATCAGTTTACCTCACACTTTGGAGTCGGAACAAAGACTGAAACTTTTGAAACTGTGTTTCGATAGCGTTTATAACGCCTCATCAATTTATTGCAAGATAAATGAAGAATCAGTTGAAAATTATTATGGTACTTTGAAATTGGTGCCTTACGTTATAACCAGTTTTAAGAAATTGAATCAATTGGTCCAGGAACTTTTACTGATGAATGTGTCACCAGAAATTTTAGACGAAATAGTCACTTTGTTGGAAGGCTGGTTGGGGAAAAGAAAGCCCGAGCAGAGGCTACCTGCTGTCGAAACTTTGAGGCTTGTACTTCAAACTTATTTGGACAACATGGAGTTCGCTTACGAATCTTCAAGCACGTTTAGTCAAACTGGTTTCTTGTTGTCACGGATTCTTCCAAGATGTACTGATCCTAATACCAATATCAGAAAGGTTGGTGCTCTTATTTATTATTTTTATTACTTGTTCCAAGTATTGTATGCATAGATAAAACAGCATTCACACTAAGATATAATCTATAAAATATTATTGAAAACTGTTGTGTTGTATACAGGGTGTAAATAAATAATTGCGAAAAAATTCAGGGGGTGATTCCTTGTTGAAGAATAAGGTGGGTCTTTCATATAAAAAAATCATTTGACCCCCTAATGTTGAGGTATAGCCCTTTAAATGGGGCGCCAAAAAAGTAGTTTTTTATTTTTATCTTCTAAATCCAAAAAGTTACAAAAATAAAATTAAGCACACATTATTTGCTATTAAGAAGGCATCCAATAACTGAGTTGCTGGTTTTCCACTATGTTTGTAAGGGGTAGAAATAACCACCCCTAAAACTTTTTTTTCACTTAACTTTTTCTCTTATGTGTATATTGCCAATTAAAAATTTATTTTAGGTAGCTTGTTTCACTCTGAACAAAAAAAGTCTCTTGTAATTTTTTCGAGAAATTTGAGATTTCTGAGAAAAAGAAATTTAATTATAAGTACATCGCACGATTCTCATAGTGTGGAATTTTAATTAAACTTTGATTTACCTAGTATGCGGCTGTCATGCTGACATATTTTGTTAAGACAACTAAATTATTTTTAGTATGTGCAATAATAAGTTAAAATCATTGTTAATTGTCTTACACTGTTATCATTTTGAGGCCCTTTTGTAAAGAATTTCAGTAAAATGGAAGTGACAGAATTGACAGATACGCATTTCGTTTACGGGCTAATCTAATCGAAATTCCTTAGAAGCGTCAAGAAGATATTCAGAAATGTATACTTTTTTTGTACAGGGTGATCCACTATAAATTAAAAAATAGCTATATTCGTTATATTGGTCGTACAAAAAGTTTGAATTAAGGAAGTATTTTTACTGAACCTTCAGAATATGAATTCAGAAAAGACAAAAAATTATTGCAATTGTCAAATTTTGACAGACGCTTAAATGCTTTCATCAATATTTATGGAATATTTCGAAATAATGTCACATTACAACAAAGAATTAGAAATGTTCAAACAAACTACAACGAACAATTGCATATGATGTACTATTTCCAAGGTATCATGCAAGATTAACAGACTACTAAGCAATTTTTTATGCTTAGAGAATCCTAATGATTCAATAAGAGACTATGGCCGGGAATTAGATCGCTCCTTCGAAAAGCAAAGGGCTGTATGGAAATATTACATGAAAGATCTTATATGCAAAAGTTCAAAACCTTACCGATTTTGATAAACAAAGACGGTTAGATTTTTGCAGGCATATACTAAATGTCTTGCAAGAAAATCTGGACTGTTTTAGTAATATTTTACGGACGGTTGATTCATTTAATTCATCTGGAGCAACGAATTCAAAAAATACCTATTATTGATCTTCCGAAAACCTCGCAAATATCTTGAAATCAAAGAATCAGGCAGACTATTTGTGGGCTTGTGGTATGGTTAATATATAATATATGGTTTAGTTAAAGATAGAATTATTGAAAAATATTTTATAATAGATTACCTATTTTGCAATGATCTATCTCTTAACATGAATAGAAACTTGGTTTGACAACAAGACGATACCCCGGGGATTAATAACTCCGGTTCAACATCTTAAGATTAATTTTTATGGGGCTATCTATAAGGAAAAAGCTTATACAAAGTGACCACACGTTTTCGATCAAATTCAAGCCTCAATATGGGAAGAAATATTGTATCTGAATTGAAAAGTCCCTGAAAAATGGAATAAGAAATAATTTATTTGGTCAAAACATATTTTAATTCTCAACACAATTTCCTTGTAGCCCGATACACTTCGTCCAACGTTTTTCTAATTTTTCAATCCCTTCCAAATAATACGATTTCGGCAATCTTTCAAAAGGCGTTTGCTTCAGCGATGACCTCATCGTTGTAGCCAAATCTCTTTCCCCCGAGCCATTTGTATGGAAATAGATAAAAAAACGCAGGGGGTCAAATCTGGAGAATATGGTGGATAACGAACCAATTCGTAGCGCAATTCATGCAATTTTGCCATTGCGACTGCGGACCTGTGCGCCGGTGCTTTGCCCTACGCTCTCGCTTCAAGTCGGCGTCGATTGGATCCAACAGCTCTGCATAATATATGTCGGTGACCGTTAAATGAACGATGCCGTGTGCATCCCAACAAACTGTAGCCATGACTTTGTTGGCCGATAAACCCACTTTGGCCTTTTTCGACTTCGATTCGCCTGGACAAGTCCACTGTTTCGACTGTTCTTTGGTGTCTGGAGTGTTGTGATGGATTGATGTTTCGTCCACAGTTACGAAACAGAGCCTCAGCAACCTAGTGCACTTTAACTCGCCGATCGTCCAATATCATATCATGGATTTGATCGACGATATCTGGCATTGGACGACCAGAACGTTCGGCGTCCTTTGTGGTCATCTACCACAACGAAAATCAGTAAACCACTTGTGAATCGTTCCAATCGATGGTGAAGAGTCCCCATAATGTTTAACAAGCGATGCGTAGTGTTTTTTCCACGCAAGAAATAATGTTTAATCAAGAAGCGAAATCCACTTTCTTCCATGTTTACAAAAATCTTCAAGGCTGCTTGCTTTCGATAGATGTCAAAACAGAACTGAATGACATATTTTAATGCGTTCTAGTTAAAGATATATCACAAATGTCACATGGAATTTTTGATTGTGGCGCCATTTGTTTTATTTTACAGGAAATTTTCACCTTGCCCTCGTACTTCAACCCTAATCATTTTTTTTGCTACAAATAAGCCTGATCGTGACGTACCTATAATATTTTTTCTCGATTACAGGTTGCTGTCGAAACTCTATGTTTAGTGTTGTGTATTGCTTCACGTTACGAAGGCCACATGCGAGACCACGACAAACTACTTAGCAACTCGATGCAATATATACAACAACAGATAGAATACAACGATCCTAAATTATTATACAACTTAACAACCGACTTAGCTAACATCATTTGCAACAACATGCCACCGTTTCAATTGATCCACTTCGTGAACGGACTCATCGAAGCTCTCTTGGATTGCGAACCTTCCAGTTCCAATGGGAGTAGCATAGTGTTGAATTTAACGTTGAAGAATAAGGGAGCAGAATTGCAAAGTCACATGTCTCTCATCGTGCAAAAATTGCTCGGTCAATTGAATCTGATCAAATGTCCAAGAACGAAAACTTCAGCTCTGAGAAGCGTACAAAATGCCGCCTCGCATCATTCCAGAATTGTCGGCAGTATTTTGTTGCAGCAACCATTGCCGTTTGAACCGTGAGTAATTGAAATATTATATAGTGCAGCCAAATGGGTATTTGAGGTCGAAATTCTTGGGAAATGAACCCATTTTGATGAGACAAAGTGCATTCTCTTTGGAATTTTATCAGAAACAAAGTCTATCTCGTCTAAAGTTGCGCAAAAATGTTGCATTGTTTATAAACAATAAATTAACAATTTAATTAGCGTATTTATGAGATTACATAAAAATTCATAAAAAATGATCGGGTGAAGACTATTTTGGTTAGTGAACATATGAAAAATAGTTGAATTAACTTCATTTGTTATAAACAATTTATTTATTAACAAATAGACGAATTCGACCAAAACTACAAGCTTAGGATCGTTTTCGAATAATGTTGGCCTTCTGAGTTTGATTTTGTCGTCAATATTGTCAAATGTATATCCGCTAATTTGTTTATTTGTTATAAACAAATTATATTTATTGATAAATATACGAATTGACCAAAATTTCGAGTTTATAGTCGTTTTCAGCTAATTTTGGCCTTCTGAGTACGATTTTATTGTTATTATGGTCTTCAAATGAATACATAAATTTTTGAATTGTTATAAATAAACTAATTAATAATAATTATACGAATTTGACCAAAATGTCGAGTTTATAGTCGTTTACAGCTAATTTTGGCATCTTGAGTACGATTTTATTTATTATTATTATAGTCCTTAAATGCATAAATATATTTTTGAATTGTAATAAATAAATTATTTATCAATGAATATACGAATTGCGCCAAAATTCCAATTGTGAAGTGTTTTTTAAATTAATGTAAAATGTCAAATAAATTAAATCAAAAAGAAATAGCATCAAAAATCAAAATAACAAATTAATGAATAACAAAATGCCATGTTCAAGAAAAAAAATAGTTTAATTCAAACGTATCACGAATAATACTTCAAAATTCTCGCTATAATGCCACAAAAAGAATATTTTAGTAACATGCATATCTATTTTTCAGGCTTCACAAATCTCTTGATCAATTAGAGAACATTATTGAATTATTAATTATTGATCACTAGTTTAGTTTTGAAGGGTTTTACATAAATAGAAATATACTTTTAAAGTATTAAATGCATCAAAATAAATGTGTATGTCACTTGCTCATTCTTCTGTGAATTTTAAATCTGTTGAAGAATGCCTTATTCACAATTAACATCTGTCGATTCCAACTAGCAGTCGAAAAAGTAATGTTATATGCCTTGAAGGCTAGCTTCAACTCTAATTTTGATAAATGACTTGAACAGTGCTTATTTTTATGTTGTGTTCTATACTTCCAGGTCAATCTGCGATTGTTGGTCAATGCTTTCAACGGACCACACTTTAGTATTAGATTTACTCGATCAGTTCAAGAAAATCGTGAAACAAACACCGCTGTACGAAGAACAAGGCAACGGCGCAATAAAAGTAGCGAGTATAGCTCCATTGCAAGTTATATGTGCCTTACACGAAATCTTCAAGTACACTCAACTCCAGGAAATATGCACCCAGCAGTTTCCGGAACTGTTCTCGTTACTTTTGATAACGTTATCGTCTTACATCGGAACGTCGTCACCGGCCGTTAGATCTAACGGTGACAAGAAAGACAAATATTTCATCTTGAATAGAGACGCGCTCAAATTGATTCCGGCAAAAATCGCCCTGGACACTTTTCGACTTTTTTTGTTCTGTTGTGATTACACTCAGATGGCCACCAGTTTGACCACGTTCGCTCACGTCGATAACACGGAAGATTTTACGATATTTCTAGATATCGTTTCTATGCTTGTCGAGAATATCTGCGAAGAAAATCCGCAATATGTATCCTGGTTGGTGGCGGGCTTGGGACCTTATATACGAGCCGAATTGGAGCCGCAGAGAATAGCGGTTGTCGCGTTTTTCACTTATTTGCTGCGTCAAAAAGTGCACGATCAAACGGTTCTGGCGGAAAATTTGTTGGAAATGATTTTGGACGTGCAGATGGACAGCAGTTGTTTTGTGAAACAGATCGGTCTCCAGGGACTCGGTCACGCGGTGGAGCATCTGAATTCCGAGTTGATTAGTCGCCATTGCAATCCTATTTTGAGCGTGTTGATGAATAGTTTGGACTACAATAATATCACGTAAGTAATTTGAGTATTAATTGTATTCATTCAAACATCTAGTCGTTTATTAAGCCATACATATTGGACTTTATTAGCAATTTATTGACAATTATTGAGGGTTCGGGATGGGCAGTCAGCATAGGAAAGCCGACCGAGACGATAGTGACGATACACGAGTGGAGATTCGTCGATGCGGGCACGAATTAAGGAGGTTCAATTTTTTATGATAACATCATTTGAAATCTTTACAGACCGTTGAGAATAACAATATAAGAATACGTCAAATTTTTTGGAGTGTTTCACTACACCGTTTTTTTAATATAACGTGTCAAAAAAACAACATTATAACATGTAAGCTATGGGGACGTGGTTAAATGTTCAAATTAAAAAAAAACGACAGTATAGAAACTATTTTCTTTAAGTGCAAGTTTGAGCCCCACTAATTATTTCTATGAAAACACAGCTTATAATTTTAAATTCATTAATTTTATTAATTGTAATTAACTTTTAAAAACACGTAAAGTCGACGAAAACTATACGATTATTATTTTTACATGTGTTTATGTATACAAGTTCAGCCGACAATATTTATAGCGTTGCCAGAACTCCGCTCTCGCCCTCTTCTACTACCTTAATAATGTAGTTGAAGATTTCAAAAGAAATCGCTTGCGCAAGTTTGCGCCATTTCAGCGGAAGACCGTTTTTCTGCGGTGTGGAAGGGCATGGCAGGCGTGCCATGCAGGGCTGTATTCTAGGAGTGCTCCGTGCACTTTGTGTACGCACAGTTTATACCAGCTGACAAATAATACACGATAATTAATTAGTTAATAATTAAATAATTAATTATTAATCATGGGTTGGAAAAATTCTTTAATTTTTTCGAAAAAACAATTTTAAATATCAATTTTTTTACTTAAATCAAAAATATGAATTTTTTTCATCTAAATCAAAATAATCATCATTTGAATCGTATTTATTTACCATTACTATTTATTTCTTTCCTTTCGATGTACCAAACTAATTATAAAATAATAAGTAGATGTAAGCGATGAAGAGGATGCCATCTATAGGTAAACGATAGAATTCTTGGAACACCTTGATTCCGCCCTCCGTATCACTTAAACCATTAGAATTTTCTTCGATATAACCGTATTTCACTAAATATTCGTTCGCTTGAACAGCGAGGAAACATGAGAAAAATAATAATAATAACATGTTGACCTGTCAACAACTTTACACTTAATGAGTGCGAAGATATGAACACCTTGTGTAATATCAGAGTCGCCGGTGACGTCATCATCGTTCGTAAACTATGGTCGCCGGATTGAATCAGTTACTGTTATCGGTTTGAAGCAGTGACGTCATCATCGTTCGTAAACTATGGTCGTCGGATTGAATCAGTTACTGACAACGGTTTTGAAGCTGTGACGTCATCATCGTCGTAAACTATGATCGCCGGATCTTCAATTCAATAAAACACCACTTACTCGTCAAAATCATTATGTATTTTGATACACATAAAGCTATCGTTAGATGTTCTCCCCACCTAATTTGCATGCATCAATTTTACCTCATCAAAAATATGGAAATTAACATTCTGCATGTCAAGACTTTCCATTTGATACCTATAAAGCTATGGTTAACATTCATAGATCCGCCATGACAGTTCACGTGATAGATGCTTCATGGATACACCACGTCACACCCGCCAAGACACGACACGACATGGAACCTCGATGAAGACCTCACGTGACAGACGCCATGACACCTCGTTGAAGACCCACGTGACAGCCGCCGTGACAGTCGCCGTGACAACTCTTTCCGCCCCCCATGTTGCTCTATGGTTTTGACTTGGGGTAGCTCTATATCCTTCAGCTCTATGGTACGTGATAGCCGCCATGACACCTCGTGACAGACACCTCGTTGAAGCGTCATGATGTCTCACCGCGTGACAGATCATGTGGTTTCAAAACCGTACGAGTCGAACTGGTGGCGCCACCTCCACGAAGCAGTCTGTAACTTTGGTTCACTGTCACGTGGTGGTGATACCTAAACGAAGCAGTCTGTACCTTCGATACACCCCCCGATGACAGCTGTCACGCTTCGATGACAGCTGTCACGTGATAGCGACATCTTTACGAAGCATTCTGTACCTTGGGCCCACCATGACAGCTCTCACGTGGTGGTGACACCTCCACGAAGCAGCCTGTGCCTTCGATGACAGCTGTCACGTGATAGCGACATCTCTACGAAGAATTCTGTACCTTGGGTCCGCCATGACAGCTGTCCCGTGATAGTCACGTGACCCGGTACATGTGGCACACTTTTTGTAAGCACCCTGTATACTCTTTACAAACAACATATCCTTATCTCACACCTTATCACATACATCCATTCCTTATCACATGACCTACATCCTTATCGACTGATAAGGATAACCTCACACTGGATGGACAGCTAGACCGGAAGTGGAAACCGGATATCTTGATCGTAGAACGCGCCCAGTACATCTACTGGCCAAACGGTCTGAAATTGGAAAAAAAAATGTTGCCACCTCCATCAACTTGTAGTTTTTATGTAAAAGAAAAGATTGTGCGAGTGCCAACATATTCTTATATGGCCTATAGCCAAAAAATAATGAATAAAAAATGTATTGTTGTCATCGTAATTTCTGATTTCCTCTTGGTTAGGGTAGATTGAATTACATTAGAAAACATTTTGTTAACACAGTTTGTCCTTACCGTTCTCGTACAATGCCTCCCTCTCCCCCAGATGATAAAAAATTGTTCTGGTGCAAGAGCACTTTTTTCTTTGTCAAATGCGGTCGCTTTCGCTTCAAATCGGCGTCGAATCGATTCAACAGCTCTGCATAATATACGCCGGTGATCGTTTTGCCCTTCTCAAGGTAATCGATATGGACGACACCGTGGGCATCCAAAAAAAAACTGTTGGCCGATAACCCCACTTTGGCCCTTTTGGGCTTCTATTCGCCAGGATAAGTCCACAGTTTCAACTGTTCTTTGGTCTCTGGGGTGTTGTGATGAATCCATGTTTCGTCCACGGTTACGAAACGGCGCAAAAAGTCCTTCTCATCGCCAAACACTCCTTTGAAGTTGTCACACGGTCACATTTGTTGTTAACAGAGAGCAAATACGGCACCTATTTGGCAGATAACTTTCTCATATTCAAAAATTTATGCAAAATGTTCCGTTCTCGTTCGGTTGAGATGCCCATAGCCTCGGCAATCTCGTGCACTTTAACTCGCCGATCGTCCAATATCATACCATGGGTTTTATCGACGTTTTCTGGCGCTGTAACCTTAATTGGCGTCCTTTGTGGTCATACTACGACAACCAAAATCAGTAAATCACTTGTGAATTGTTCCAATCGATGGTGAGGAGTCCCCATAATGTTTATCAAGCGATGCTTTGGCTTGCGTGATGGTTTTTCCACGCAAAAAAAAATGTTTAATCAAGACGCGAAATTCACAAAAATGTTTACAAAAATCTTCAAGGTTGTTTGCTTTCGATGGGTATCGAAACAAAACTGAATGAAATATCAGTCTGAAAATTTAAAAGCGTTCCAGTTGAAGATGGTACATCACAAATGTCGCATGGGATGTTCGATTGTGGCGCCATCTGTTTTATTTTTCAGGTACTTTTCACCTTGCCCTCGTATTAATAACTATTTTAAGCAATCCATTGAAGGAACCTGATAAGTACCGAGAAATAGAGGTACAGATTAGAGGGGAAATATTCTTTTCTTTTCTGATTCTGATAGGTAGGTACCGGGATATCAAAAATTATCTTGGTCAAGGGTGGTTGTGGAATCTAAAACGTGTGTCTTACTTTACTTTTGAAATAATTATGTCATAATTAATTTGAAGTTTCTAAAAGTGCGAAATTTCGCAATTTTATACGAATATTGTAACACACAGAAGTCTTTAGCGCTTTGGACTCCGGAATTTTCACGTGGCCTATCGAAATAAGAAGGTTCGAATTATCTAAAAACATAATTGCATGAACGCCAGACGTCCTATGTAATTAGCTACGAACGAAATCATTTTGACATATGCATCGAGGAGCTCGATGCGCGTAAGTTAGAGTTTATACATTTTACCTCGGTCTTGTTAATTTGGGGCCGTTTCTTGCCCCGTGCGACCGGCGCCAGTTGTAATAAAGTGTTTTTGGCTATGGGCCGCTAGCTTTTACCCGCTTTGTGTATATTTTAGTCGCGAGAAAATTCCCTTTGTTACGTCGCACGTTAGACGCGCGTAGCTGAGATCTGAGAATAGCTCAAGATGTTTTAATTAAATTTTCCTATTTAATGGACATTTATCGAAAAAAGGAGGGCCGTCGGGCACGGTCCGATACAAAATTTAACTACATGGAGCGAAAACGGCACGCGAAAAGTCGTCGTAAAGCCGTATTAGGTACAACCAGTTTGCGCTTTTCTAACTCGCGTGCTACGGGCTTCTCACGTGGACGTCATTCGATTTACGGAAAATTAACTATTTCAAAACCGTTTTTGACCTGGATTGTGGCTATCACGACCTCTGAAAAGGTTCAAAGGTCACATAATTATTTCAGAATTTGTAGTTCATTATTGATTTACAACTGAAATAAATAGGTATGAAATTTGTAGGTTATTGATGATGTCAGTGTGACAGTGACATAATTATTTCAAATGTAAAGTAAGACACACGTTTTAGATTCCACAACCACCCTTGACCAAGATAATTTTTGATATCCCGGTATTATAACAATTCTGGCACAAGGCACATATCTTCAAATATTTTGTTTTATAAAACCAATATAATAAATTGAGGGGGGTCGCCGGGAATCGTTCCGGTACGCCTGTCCGCCTATGACCAGGAGATGTAAACACGATACTTACTTGAAAAACTTTATTTCTCTAGACCAAAAATACAACGGTGAAAATATAAGAACAAAAATTACAGAACATATTGACAACCAGTCTTGCTTGTTGAACGAGAACATTTTACAAAACTTTTCATAAGGAAGAACGGTTTTATTACCAACGTTAGTACTGTATCCTGAAATGCTGAGTTTATCGCTTATATATTTCACTTGAGCTTCTTGTACCTGATACGTACCACGTGCTAATGGCCGAATTATAACTACATGTGTATAGTTACGGCGACCGTTTATTCTGGGTATGCTTATTTGAATTCCTCCTGCAATCACCTCATAGAACGACGAATTCGTCTGCGTATCGTTCAGCGTGACGTTCAATACGTCTTTGTTCCCAACGTTGTGGATCGTGTACTTGAGAATGGCATCTTTTCTCTCAAAAAGTAGACTGTTTAAAATTTGTTTTTGCAGTAGCAGCTTAGAAACTGGCCTCATATATGCGCATTCAATTTTTGAAATCCATCTTAATCCTAGGATACTAATAATGATCAAATATGGTAATAATTTCATATCTTAATGTTGGCTTTTGTTGCATGATCAGACCATCAACGAAACTGGCTGCTAGAAAAGAAATCGTTCTTATGAATAATTATCATTGTTTAAGCACTGTGATAAACTCAACAACACCCCTATTGATTTTTAAATTGTTAAGCGCATTTCTCCAGCTACGCTAGCATCATCAGAGAAACAGCTAAATTAAAACTGTTACTTACTAGTATTCATTTTTTAGTCCAGGCTGTGAACCGGGATTTTAGCTATAATAAAAAATAACGTGTAGGTTCGAATCAAAACATTTCTCTTGGGAACCCCAACCCCACCCATTGGGGGCGAAAATAGTCCGAAATCTCCCCCAAATTTGCAACATGCCAATTCTTGAATTGTATTTTCTACAAAAAATAGGAATTTTGGCATTTCGAGTACACCTAGGAGGTTTTTTGGGTCGCTGAACACGAATCCGTAGCCAGATTTACTTGCAATACATCGTAGGGGTGGTCAAATCGACAAAATTGGCCAATTTCGCACCCCTTATATGTTATTCTGCAAGGGGGTTTTTTGGGTCGCTGAACATGAATCCGAAGCCAGATTTACTTGCAATCCATCGTTGAGGTGGTAAAATTGACAAAATTGGCCAATTTTGCACCCTTAATATGTTGTTTTGCAATTTACATGTTTAAATGACTAGAGGTCATTTTTGCAACAAAATTATACTTTATTATTCATAACCGTGTCAGGAAAATCTCAAATTTCCCGAATTTTCCATCTGGAGAGAGTTTTTTGGGAAAAATAACAGGGGAATCGTGATCAGCGACCCAAAAAATCTACTGGAGGTCATTTTTGCAACAAAATTATAAATTATATATTATAATAAAGATTCTTGACCCACGTATGAATTATATATAAATTCTCGGGAAATAGGTCACATCAAACCATATGCTTTATATTTCCGTCTTTACGTACGTTTCGGTCTCACGACCATCATCTGAAGACTTATTATTTCAATAACTTGATGACTTAAAACTAATTGTAATAACACAAAGCGTCCTTATCGCACCAATTTCATTCAAAATGCCAACGTCACCGAAACGAACAGAAACACGAAATCGAAATTGTAAAACAACCGTACTATAAGTATTATATATCAAGAATCCAATGCTAACTAGATCTCTCAAAAAATACGACAATATGTCATCAAGGTCTAAGAACGACTAACAAACGAGATGAGTTCAAGTATTTATTTTCGAACCAGATGTCATGATTTATTAGGTAATAAAAGAAGGTCTGATCTCTTGAATATACTTTTGGCTGGTTTATGAACTAACTAAAAACAGCTGGATAGCTTATAAAATATCCAAATTTTTGTAGTAACTGAAAATAACCAATACATTGGGTAGTTTATAGACAAACCAACCATAACTATCTAGCCAATTCCTATAAGAATGATGCTTTTCATCTGGTCCTGATGGCTAACATATTGATATTATTGAAATAAATTAATAGTTTTATATCAGTAAAAAATTAGACAAGACATATAATGAAAATCGCAGAACAGGAAATTATACAAAATTAGTAATAACATTTTGAGGGGAGGTGAACCATGTTGATGATAATTTCTCTCATCTGTGAATTCAGTTAGGTAGCTACGATAATAATCTGGGTAGTGAATTCGGAAACAATTCTTAGAGTAGAATACATCAGTTAGCTAAGCTCTTGATATCAAATGCATGTTTTTTTCGAATGAAAATCTTTCCAAAGATACCAAAACTTGTTCTATGGATGGCTGTATGCCTCTACTTTCGATTGTTGTACTTAAGAGTTTCCTCAAAATCGTTCAAAAGTTCGACATTTTAAATGTAATAAACTCGAAAATATTTTAGATAAAATTCCAATAATGAGAGAACAGGTAGTATACAGTATCGGAAACAATTCTTCCGGGGTATAGACAGAAATCTATACGAGCAACAAGGAACGCAATGATATGATAATACCACATAAACAAGAGAGACGCACTGCTGTGCGCCCCTCCTCTTACCCCACCCGACGCGTACACAGCGACTCGCACATTCTCCCGACTGGTGCTGGTATGATACTGACGTCCTACGTCCGGACTTGAAACCACCATACCCAAGATAAATACTTTCCGATACTGTATATAAAATTCAATGTCAATTTTGAGAAAGAGGTTATGATGCCAAAGCAAAAGAAATATTTCCACTAGACATAAAGAATATTTTAATTATGTTAGATATAACACAACCCAGAAATTCCGCCATTAGCTAAAGCTAAAGAAAGATTGATGAATAATATTCACAGTAAAATTTGTTTTTACCTAAAGATAATACGTTTCAGATTAATTAAGACCCTTCCTTGCTCTCTACATATTTGTAAATATAAATACTAGTAAGTAACAGTTTTACTTTAGTTGATGATGTTAGCGTAGTTGGCGAAATGTGCAGAAGATTTGCATAATCTATAGTGGAAAAGGGTATTTGTGATTTCACTATTTGTAACAAATTCAAAGATTTAAACCCAGTATATACACTGTACGATATTTAACTAATTATTGAATCAATGTAATTTTCATTACAGCAATGAAGGTTCGCTAATATTGGAGGGTTTATTAACGTTCTCGAAACTGCTTAGCACGTTAGAGGGTCAAAAATTCAGTTCTTGTCAGGTAACGGCTGCAGTTCGGATAAAGCCTCTCTTTAGCCAGGAAGACGTGCAATTAAGGAGAGCGTCCATCCGATTGTTGGGTGATTTGACCCAGTCGCTGAGCCCAGAAGCGAGTCTAGACGCCTTCAAAGAGCAAATTCATGGTAATTTGATCGTGTTGCTCCTACATTTATGCGATCCAGATCAGTATGTGGTGAAAGTAAGTAGATCCGATCCCGACATGCTTCATTTGATTTGATTGCGAATTTTATAGGCATGTAAATATACTTTACGGAAGGTGGGGCCGCATTTGCAAAGTCCAAAGGTTAATTCCATGATACAAGAACATTTGATAGACGACGCTAACTTGCATTATTCGAATTTCATCAAAGATCTGCTCAAAATTATGGTAAGTAAATATGCGTAGCTAAGAAAATATTACTCACCAGTTTCGCATTGTGTAATTTCTGACATTCACTGTGACAGTAGCACAGATGCACATCAGAATTAATTGTTTTGTCAGGTCTATGTGTTTGACGTTACTATCAGCGTTTGAGGCACTTCCCACCAGTAGCTACTGGTCGCATTTGACGAGTATGAACGAGGCTAGCTGATGATGGGAAAGGGCAATCACAAAAAAAAGATATGAAAAATGAGATTGCCTTCTTTTGGGCAATGGTTCAAATGTAAATGTATAATTTTCAGCAAATTCTGTATACTTTTTTATACTTTGACTACACGAGAAGGAAACCTATAATGTTCGAAGAACATCGTGTGAGCCAGCAGTGGAATGTTGGGAGAGGAGATAGGCACTCGTATTTTTGTTGAATTTTTGAGGTTATAGGCATAGGGAAAGACCTCACTAGGTAAAGAGTTCCACAACTTTGCTGTTCACTAAAGAAATTAAGTCTGGTAGGTCGAAGTTGGGCAGGACAGTGAAGTGGTGACTAGTTCAAGCTTGTCTAGTCCCCCTATCTGGAATCTCTCGTGGTGGAGCAACAAACGAGATTTCTGATGGACACCGACCATGGAAATATCTATAGAAAAGGGAGAGATCTCCCACCTTTCTAAGATGTTCTAGAGAGGTCAATGAACTCGTAAGTGTGTTTTGTAGATTATGAAGAGCTGCTGGGATGTAAAGTAGGTCTTGGCACGGAATAGAAAACAATGTTTTTGTGAACCGGTTTTCGTAATGGACCTCACTTCATAGGAATAGTTGTGCCTGACATCATCATACTAGGGATTGTGGGATCCCCCTTTCTGGAGAAGACGCAAGCTTGAGTTTTGCATTAAACTCTACTAGATTATCAGATCCCCATTTCAAAATCTTTGCCAGATCTCCATTAATTGCGTTCACATATCCCGGTCTCGCTCCTCTGGCTTCAATAGATGATATAGCTAGATGAGAAAGCGGTATGAAGTATACCATCATGTGCAAAGCTGTGGACGGGATAGATGGTCACTTCCAGTAGATCGTTGATATGGAGCAGAAACAAAGTTGGTGCCAAGACAGATCCCTGTGGAACACCAGCGTTGATAGCTAACCACCACATGGAGTGAGCTATCTGAGAGAAAACTCGATAATAAGCGATAAAATTGAAGCGGCAAACCAAGCGGAAGTTTACCAAGAAAGCTTGGGTCCAGACTCGGTCTGGATTCCCCATGTTTTTTAATAGATTTCTGCCATACATGTGCTACGTAGGCAAACAAGTCTCCAGTTGATCTCTGCTGACGAAAGCCATAATGCCGGTCATGCACAATTTTGTAACTCTCTAGGCATTTGATGAGCTCGATGGGTCTTTAATTATCAGGAAGGGTCTTCTTACATCCCAGGCTTTTGTGACTTGAAAAGCTTCTACAGTATATCGAATATGGTGAAAACTATACATCTAAAGTTAAACCATTGGCGAAAAGGCAGACATCTTTCATATCTTCTTAAGGTTGGTTGACTAACATGATGGCACTCTCCCATAATAGTGTCTTTTCGGGGTCTATCACACTGACGTTTAAATTTGATTGAATTAAGGAACAGTTTTGTGTTCTACGTGCCAGTAGTATGTGCTTACATTATTTTAATTGGTGTTGTTGTTCCTTCTGTGTCTTTGGAGAACTACTTTATCCTCTCGCTACTGTTTCACAGTACGCCGATGAAATGCAGACCTTCAAGAAAGATTAGGATTTTCCTCTTCCCCAATGGAGTATTGATTCCTTGGACCTTTTTTCTCGACAGCACCGTATTATACAGAAAAAAGTGCCTCAAGAATGTGAAACTTCTTTTCTCCTAACTTCACAAACCAAGATATTGACATGTGTCCGAAAGTGAAAAAATCTATAGCAAATATTGGTTCTCGCCATTGTATTTGTCTCAAAAAAGGATGTAAATAGCGAATACGGCTCGCCGGAGAAAATTGTACTTTTCGATCTTTGTTGTACATTTTATCATATCTCCTCTGTATTCTCTTGGCCCTGCCGTTGTTGACCCACTCATATGCGATCTTTCTTTATTGGAGTGTCTTACCATTTGTTTCATCAATGTCTTTAGATTATCATAAAATCACCCGACCATTCCTGCATCCCATGAAAAATTGGAAGGTGTGATTTGAAATGCATTGTAAGTTTTAATTATTCAGGGGGAAGAATTACAAGACCTGTTCCCGCTCTTGGTCATGACAAGTTTGTCGTACTTCAAAAGTCCCTGGGTGGAAATAAGAAGTAACGCAGCTCTGATGGCGGGATTACTGTATTCATTGTTAAACGAGGACAATAAGCATCGGGTATCAGCAGATACTGTATGTTATAAATTGATGAAGTTGTTGACAGACGAACACGAACAAGTTCGGAAGCAATCTGTACAGGCTATTGGACACCTATTCTTATAACTAGCTTGTCCAGCAATCATTAAAATCAAATTAACTTAAATTATTCCTATTATGTGATACACTATTGTTACGTTATGTTATTATTTTATAAACATACTCAAATGTTTTATTAAATAATTAAGCTCCAATTTGTTTGCCTTCTATTCCATGTAACCTCGAATCTAATCTTCCTTTTCGTGAATACGATACCATAGCTAAATTTTGGCATGGGAAAATAGTAACAAAATACTATTGGTTCAACTATTCCCATGGATTATATTCTTATGCGCTTTAGTGGTGGCAAAAACTCATTGGAATTGATAACACCATGTATTTTGCTCACCAACTGAAAAACTTTTTTGCTACAAATGAATCTGGATAATTGCATAAACTCATTTTAATTTAAGTGATTCTGAAGAAGTCTTCACAACCTAAAAGATTTGGAAGTTTTTACAACGTAAATGTATTATTTTGCTCTATTAAAACGAATTGGATGACGTGGTTTTAATAGGATGGGGGTATTGATCGGCCACTGAGATTTTACGAATCAACTTCAGAGCATATGAGGTGAACAAACCGGCTACAATTTGAGAGGTAAACGAGCAAATCATAAGGGAGACACCCTGCCGATTATTCTGTAAGCAGAGGATGGTAAAACTCCAATAAAATCAGCAACGACAATTTTCCACTAGCCATGGTATTTGAGAGTTGAAAGCAGTTGAAGTAAAGGTAGAACGCAACCTCGTTTGAAATCAATCGGATAGTAGGAGAGAGGGTTTTGGTAGCTTTGTCTGGTAGAGATTTGATCCAATCCTTCAACTCTCTGAGATAAAATAAATTTGTCTTTGGCAGTACCAAACCTAATCTGGCATAATTTCCACCAACGCCTGATGCTGCCAAATTCTGTGGCTTCAGAGCATATCACCAGGGAATGACGTGGGTTGAAGAAAATAAAACATTCACTTGACTGAGGATGGAAGAGAGGAAGCAAAGTTTTAGAACCTATCACAACGAAACGGGATGCTGCTCCTCCAAATCTCTTGCTCAAATGTCTTCCAAATGTGCCGCAAGATGTTTGGTTGTCTGTGGCTGCACGAAGGCGGATCTAATGTGTACTTTTTGCCAAAAAAAAACTGCGGCGAATCCTTCGAAACCCGCCTAGAATTTGTTTTTAAATACGACGAAGAAGACGCCTTCAACCTACCCTCTGCTTTTCAAGGTGGATTGAAAATTTAATCAAACCCAGAAGGCTGAGTAGAAACTGCCATTTCTCCTGCCCCCCTTCAAAACGTTCTAGATTGGAATAAACTGATATGACTATATATTTATTAACTTTCGTTTTCCCTTTCGTTCGCAAAAGAAAACCTGCTTCTACTATGCAAACATTCCTGTTAATAAAGCACCAAACTTGAAAAGAAACTTTGTTTCTTTCTAAATGTACCCTCTCTTTTCTATTGATCATAAAATTTGTATATTGCAGGTAATATAATTATTTACAAAATTTATTTCAAGGTTCATCAATGTTACGGATTTGTTGTTACGTAATGTCGAAAAACAAACTAAAAATTTTCAAAGTATGCGTTTGATAGCTCCATTCCTAGTGATCGTAGAAAAAACTTCTAATCTTAAATTTGTAGAAAATTTTGTCTACAAAATTACATACATGTTTTGCACTAAAATGCACTGAAAAGTAGTTATAGGCGAAACACTGAAAAGTGCCTGTTTTCGTCGGCTATTTCAAGATGGTGGAGAAAGCACGGGGGGTGGGGAGACGAAAACTTGGATTTTTCATTACTTCATCGACTTACTTTTTTCAACATATCAAAAATCCAGAACTACGGAACATTTTGTAGGGTAACACCCCCTTATCCACTGGATTATAAATAACTTTATTTTTTAGAACATTCAGGAAAAACAATTGACTAAGGGAATAGAATAAATATAGCATTTAATTATTTTCCTAAATTACATAAATATACAAATATATACCTATACAATATACAATGTAATACTAGTATACGTCTTTCATGAAAAATTATAAAAAAAATTAAATTATGTAGAAGAAAATAATATCTAGGTGAATAATATTTTCTGCTTTGAAAAAATTACATATTGAAAATCATAGAAGAATCGATATTTGAAATTCAATATTGTCCTATTATAACCCGATATAAGCTGAATACAGTTAATGAAACGATATTTTCGTTTGTATGAGAATCTCATGAATACTAAAAGAAAAGAGGAAAATATGTTTCTAAGATGAAGTGATTCTCAAATTATAGATTCATCCTTTTCATTTCAAGAATATTTGACACTGATATATATGGATGTGTATATGGTAAATCAGATTTTTTAAGTGGGACACATTTGGCTAATGCTGGTTTGTAACCGGCATAACCCGGAGCCATTTTATCGTGTGCCACTCGTAACCTATTTTTCGAAATCAAATCGCCTATTATATTTTTCTGATGCTCCGATACTAAATTCCTTAATGGATCCACACATGCTCCACATCTGTAAACATACAATATTACAATTAAAACAAACGGCGATGGAAGGCACAGGATTTTGATTCTCATTCCGTTAATGGTATTTTCCTAGTGCATTTTAAATGCGCAATTCTGTTCAACTGTTTTGAATAGAAGTGACAGTTATTATATTCGCATGAACCAGAAGTACATTATTTAAAAGTTGTAACAGTAACCAAAGAAGGCAGTGGAAGTTAGTGTAAATATATGAGGGTTTAATTCATTCTAACCTATAATGTTAAACGTTTTTATTCCACTTCACATGTTTCTATTTTATTCTTAATTCAAAGTGAAATATCGAGTTCGGTTTAGAATTTCGTTGTATAGGAGAAGCTGATTCAATCACTAGTCAAGGTAAGTACCTATCAATTCTTTCTTTTACACTTTTATACTGTTACGGTAAAATTATCGTGATGATAGACAATTTCGAATTCGGCATTTGGATAATACTTCACATTTTAGATCAGGCTATACCAGATTTAATTTGCAGTATTTCATTGGCTACTAAAGTTAACAAGTAGAAATCAGGAAAATTCGGGAAAATTCCCGATTTAATATGAGGGGCTTATCGTAATACACAGTATTCCTTCTTAGTAAAAGCTCTACCTCTAGATAACTCATTCCTTCTGCTCCAATTTTATCTTTAAATGGTTTAAATGTTGGTTTACCCAGAGAAAATGTTTCACTCGATTTTAATTATTACCTGTAGGAGTTGTTTGCTACCCAAAAATTAACTTGAAAAGATTTAATCATCAGTCGCTCCAGGCTTTTCGAAGCCGCCAATATTTGAGAAGTAACGCGTTGCTACGATTTGTCGTGACCACATTTTCCTTTCAGTGGATGAGTCAATCAATTCGTGATTTTGGCACACAGCACGTACAGGCATTGTTTTTTTTTTGTTGCGGAGGTGAAGAAAACCCTTTATGGGGAGGTTATGAGCCTTTAAGTCTCAAGGTCTACTGTGAGAGTCACCATTCCAGGCATACTCACTAAAAACTTCACCCCCTTTGTAGGCTTGTCTGGCTATTGCATCCGGTGACACTTAGGCCTGCTGGCCCATTGTATCTCACCTATGTTTTGTTTATTTAAGGTATCCACTCGAGTATTTTTGTACCTTGTACGAGTGTGTCCTTTACTGGGTGGGAACTGTATAATTCTGGTTCGCCGTCAGGCTTTTCGAAAATTGACTGTCTCTTGCGATCCAGCGCCACGCATTTACACAGTATGTGTGTCACTGTTTCTGTATCTTTACCGCAAAATCTGCATGTCAGGTCGCCATTGTAAAGTCCAATTTTGTTTAGGTGCTCTTTTACTGGCGCATGTCCAGTCATGAGCCCTGTTACGACCTTTATTTTTCGCCTATTTAGTGCTAATAGGTCTGTCGTTCTTTTGTTACACGGGGCTTTGATGTATTTCTTCCCATGCTCGTTTCTTGGGATTTTTTCCAGGATTCTTTGTGGTTTTCCATGATCCAGTCTTCTACAGACCTTCGTGCTGTACGTTTTGGTTCTGGATCTGGAGCGTTCTTCGATTCTCTTTTTGCAAGTTCGTCGGCTTTTTCATTGCCTGTCGTTCCCTGATATCCCGGCACCCAAATCAGTTTAACGATGTTTCGGTCTGCCAGTATTTCAAGTTCTTTTTTGCATGTCCATACCAGACGGGATGTCACTTCCTGACTTCTCATTGCCTTAAGTGCAGCCTGACTGTCTATCAATATGTGGATCTGCTCATCGTCGATAGCTCTCCGATGGTTTTCCTTCACACATTGGAGGATTGCATATACCTCTGCTTGGAAGACAGAGGTGTGTTTACTCAATGAATAGCTGACGCCAGTCTTTGGGTTTCTTGAGTATACTCCTGCACCTGCACCTTTTCAGTCTTAGACCCGTCTGTATACCAGATTTTTTCAGCACTGTTAACCAACAGGTTAACGCCGGCTGGCCAGAACTAAAGGGTTTGTTGTTGTGTGTGACCAGCCACAATAGTGTGAGTGGGATCTAGGTGGCCAATGTTCTGGCCAGAATGCGATCCACTAACACTACCAACGACTAGAGCCTATAATCGAGGTTTCAACTTGAATGGGTCTGCCTCGTGTAGTATACCTTCGCGTAATTGTACTAGAAAAGACTTATACGAGGATATTGTAGAGCCGATTATGCTTATAATCGTCACGACACTGTGGATACCATAGAGATCAAGAATAGAGTACTCGGAGGCCATAAGAGCAATGTTATTAATTTGACTAGGTCTTAGCGAGCAGCGGTGGTTTTATCCTCTTCTAATAGTCTGTTCTCTCTTCCAACAAATTAGAAAGAGATAGTCACGAAATCTTTCATTCAAGTACTCTATTCTTGATCTCTGTGGTGGATATCCACAGGATATGACAATTGACAATCACCCAATCCGGGAGAAGCAGTTGCGAGAACTTTGTCTTGATAATTCGAGCAAGATACTGGCCAAGTTTCTCACTGAAGCTGGGATATTTACTGACTCTATGGCTTGAAGAGCCATAATTCTAGATATTACGGATAATCCAATATGTAAAGGGTGCTTGCAACAGTTTCTCGTATTGGCACTACTTGAGGTTTTCAGTCTATCAAGCTACGTTATTATCAAGGATAATTACTAATGTATGCCGACATGAAATATGTAGCATGGTGTCTAAGATGGGTCTTCTTGGGAAACCTGAGTGTTGAGGTCAGATAAATTGATTAATCACGCTCTTGTCTTTCTAGTTTTTGATGTGATAATTTCAGCAACTTACTTGACATTTTGGCGCTTCCAAAATTCTTCGGTGGGACTTCCCATTAGTAGTGATTGCTCTAGTGCCCATTTGACTCCTTTGTAATTATATTTTGGATCCAATTCTGGCATTAGTTCTGATAAAGAATCGTATGTTACCTGAAGGAAAACAATAAGTTGATCATGGCAGCTGATTATTATTGTCAGGATTGATATCATAAGTTGAATGATTATTACCGTCGTTCCAATCATGCATTTCCAAAAGTTTCTTACCGGAATGTCTTGACATTCAATAATGTTGCCGATTACTACGAATCAACGTAGGTAGACAAAACAGCTTACTAATTTTGGTCCCCAGCATGAACATTTTGGTTTTTATAAGTTTTATGAATAAAAATGGTAGATAAAGTTTTTAAATTACTGAATCTTACAAATGAGTATTTTATAATAAAATTATCCACCCACTTGAAAATTATAATAAAAGACCTCGTGAAAACCTAAGGGCTTGTGATTTATACAAATTTCTAATAAGGGTGGATATTAAAGAATTCGGCGTAAGAAGTCCATAAGTGAGTACTCTCCAAGTTTGTTGGATTATTATTATTAGGGGTGTTTCTCCTGCTGCATTCTTGAAGGAGCATTGTTTCCCCCTTTCTCTACTGTTCCACAGTAGGCCGATGGGCATCAGATCATTCAGAAAGTTTGGGATATTCCCGGTATCAATGATGTAATTCACTCTACGCTCGTTCTGGCCGCATATTCGTATCTAGCGTAGCACTCTCAGAGATTTCCGAACGTACCATTACCAACTACGTTCGGAAATTCTTAGCCCCTAGCGGCGATCGCATCAATAGTTGATATACCGAATTCAATGTTGAGTCTGCATTTGCTGTGTTGGCCTATAGGCGGTAAAACCTGCGGTATGTATTTTTGCTCCTTAGCGGCGTAGGTGCAAAACTCCAAGCGGCTAGGTTATCGCAGGATAGTTTGTTAAACTATTGACGGGTTAGTTTCTTCAAATTCTACGTATTCACTGTTTTCAACCTTTCGTATATGAAATGGAATACACGATATCAAACGCTATTTACAAGGTGCCTGGGTACAGTGTGTTATCGCGCGCTACGTCCGATACGAAAATGCGTCCCGGTCTGTGACCCGGAAGAGAATTAAAGTATTTCGTGATTGGTTCCTTGTCTTCTGTGCCGAAAATTTCCTGTATATTGTGTGGACCTATGTAGTAGAAGCGTTCCGGTTTTCTTACCGTAGTTTCAGCTCCCTTGCTTGCAAGTGAGCTCTCTTGTTAATTTTCCTCAAATCCTGTATCATGGACCCAGTGGGGTGATTCTGTTCTGCTCGAGACCTGCCGTACTTCTTTCTACCAGACTTAGTTTTTCTATCGAACAGCGAAGTTGTGGAACTATTTGACTAGTGATTATTTTTCTGATGCTTATAACCTGAAAACTTTCAAGAAAAATTCCAATACCAACCTCTTCTCCCAACTTTCTACCGTTGGCTCACACAATGTTCTACAAACATTATATTTTTCCTCTCGTGTAGTCAACGTAATAAATAAAAGAAAACTTCCCCTAGAAATATACTGGTGTATTTACTCATGGGTAGTGAGTCTTCGATTATGGGCAGCCTCCTCACCAATTTATCTTAATGATCATTCCTGTTTCTCTGATAATTTTTAAAATTTTACAATTAATTCCCCGTTCTCAGTAGTTATTTTTAATCTGGCAACAGTGCCCTGAGGCTAGACTATATATCTCAAACGCTGAGCATGTGTTGTTCAACGCAGTTGCCGTTTTTCCGACCAGTCCGAACGCCAACTGGGTAAATCAGCGAAAACGGCAACACCCTCTGTAGGCTAGCCTGCGGCAGCCGCTAGCAATCTATGAAATACGAGACGTGCGTTCTGCCGACTGCTGAGTAGGTCCGTCAGTGCTTGTTTATGTGTTGTCACGCCACGCGAAGTAAGGTTAGATTGTTGTCTGTTGTAAATTTAAACTGAGTGTTAGTGTGTTAGTGAGTTAGTTGCTGCCTTTTAGAAAATCCATTTAGTGAATTAACATATGATAAAAGTGTTTCTTTTGAATAAACGGCCTTTACCGGATTTGAAAGGATTAGTAATGTCAGGTAACTATCAAAATCGATCATTGTTAATACTAATAGTAGTATTGACAAGACGTTTAAAAGAAAAACATTGATTTCCCTGTAATGCTCCAACTCGATGGAATTTTACATCACGTGCAGTATTTACCATCCATAAAAATAAAGACAAATTAATTGAAACATTTGATTTTGTATTAAACAGTGATGACTTTTCAACAGATCAGGTTTCATTAAATGCTGCTGTTGGTTTAAAATCTTATTTAGAAAATGAAGAATTTTTGTTTTTTCTTAATAATTTTAAATTAATATTTGAACAAACTGATCTTATTTTTCAAATTTTACAACATAAATTCACTGATATAATTTATTCAAGAGATCGTTTGAAACAACTCATTGGAAAAATTTCAATCTGTCAAATTAAAATTTTCAAAATCAGCGTAAGAGAGCGCACACAGATTCTATTTACTCTGTGACACATGAAAAATACGACGGAGAGCGTGACACAATACTTGTACTAACACTTCCCCTCGCGATTGTACGCTGATTATTTTGATCTCAAGACACGTTCTGACGTAGTACGCTTAATAGCCCTAACATTTTCACACATCCTTGATGTCTAGGTCCAGGGAGTCCTTTTGTAAAAACGTCAGCAACCAGTTCAGCTGAAGAAACATTTTAATATTTTATTTGAAAATTTTTCAACTGATGAGGCTCCTCCCGCGAAAAGGAGGAAAACATATAATTTGGTAGACAAGAAACTACATTATAAACAACTTTTTTATGAAATTTTAGATACTATTAAAGGTCAAATTGAGATTCGATTTTCCGATTTACATGAATTGAAGTTTTTTGACTTGACGAATAGAAGATTTTTCGAATATTTTTCAAAAGAGTTCCTCAATACACTTTAAGATAACTTAGTTCTAAAATATAAATTTTTTGATAAAATAGCACGGCACAATGAATTATGCGTTATATACTCGGATAAAGATATTTTAGGCCAGTATGACAGTCACGCCGATATGATAAAATATATGATAGACAATGATTTGCCTCAGTTTTATAAACTACTTTGTCAGTCACCATTTCTGTCAGGTCGGCATCGGTGGAGAGATCATTTTCTACTCTCAAACGAATTAAAACTTACATGCCAAATACAATGGGCCAAAATCGTTTATACAATGTTAGTTTAATATCTATTGAAAAAGATTTAGTAAAACATTTAAAACAAAATGATACATTTTTTGATAATATTATTGATCATTTTTCGCAAACTAAAGACCGTAGAATTCCGCTCATATATAAAAAAGTTAATAAAATTAATAAAAAAAACAAAATATGAAAAATTCCAAAAAAAAGAAAAATATTAAAAATCCAAAAAAAATAAAAGACAAAAAACGAACAAAAAAATTGTTTGCCAAGAGAAACTCTATACTTCCACGTTGGTTCTTGCTGGGTAACAATTAATTTTGTCACTGAAGTAGCTTGTACGGTCGCAGTGCAAAGGTTAAAAGGCTGTGAATAGAGTATATTTTTACAAAAACGTTTCATGTCCAGCCTCCTCTCTCAAAAATTCACGAGCCGCCACTGCAAGCAACAATACTTGCCTTCTACAAAAACCGATAGATAGTAGTATACTAACCGGAATGGGATCCATAGTAGTATCGTGTATTATTTTTTTCTTGTATGTATTCAAGCTGATGCCTTCTTCTAACGATCTCTTGAAATCAGTAGTGTACATATATTTGCAAAGAAGTTCACGCATATCCGGGTCTGGAACATCGTCCATGCTGACAGCCGGTGACATATATATTCTGGGTCTTGTTTTTATCGCACCTTCCAATCCTACATCTTCTGGTAATTTCTACATAAAACAGTGAAGATCATAATGATCACGTATAACTTAACGAACGAGTTTACACTATCACTTTTTTTTCACAATTTTAAGTGAAAAAGGGTGAATTAAATTATATTTAAGTACGAACGAGTATGAATCAATCATTTTAGTTCATGCAATATACACATACATGAATAAACGCTACTCCTCAAGTAATTCAATTTCAAAGACATTCAACGCGTTGACTGGAGAGCGTGTGATATTGTTGTTTGGATGACGCCTAAGATAATTGGGAGCAAATATCATACGACCAGTAAAGTTGTAGGGTCGTGTCATAACAATAACAAAATACTCTGCAAATTTGGAAACGTTTGTCGGCACTCCTTATGTTTTGATTTGTAGCGATTTAGAGTGAATATGCGCGAATCGAGTGTCTATTGCGCAGTGGAGGTATAGTCGGCACACTTTAGTCTAGGTTGTGAGGGCATGACTAGCTTCTGGGTTCTATGCGTCCCCGAGTTATTCCGCGTCTATAATTCGAGACAGTATGAAATAAAATTAATTACCTCAGTAGCTATGGTAATATTAGGGTTTCCATTGAAATGAATAATTATACTTTCTTTAAAGAAGCGTGGAATGAGGAAGGTTTGGGGATTCATTAAACATTGATTGAATACGTCGCCTAAATGACTCAAAGCAGCCTTTAAATGGATTGAATTCACGTAGTTCTTTTTGCAAAGTCTGCAGCGTTATCGATTCGTCTACGAAAATGAAACGTTAACCACACACCAACAATCATTGGAATATATACTTATAAGTTACGATGTTGCTACATGTCGTAAACCTTATACTCTATTGCCATTTCATCAAAATTAATTATTATATTATATTTCGCCCAAGTCAACTGTAAAATTGTAATTTCTCCGATCCGTTGTATATGACTTTAGGAGCCCTACTCATACCGATTTTTCTGATTTCATCGAATCTTAACGTAAATTATGAACCTTAAAATATGGATGACGTCCCGATGAAGGACTCGGGATGCAACTAAGGACTCAGCTCATGTTTGACAACTCTGTTTGAACCAAAGAGTTCTATATATAGAGATGACAAGTCGGATTTATACCGTACTTTGGTAGTTTCCCTTTTTTCGCTTTTACGCATGATCGAGACGACGACTATTCATTTATGACGCTATTGCAGCAGAGTAAAGTTATTTTCGTTATTTCGTTTTGTTTATATTATTGTTTTTGAGTGATTTAACCTCAATTTGTTTATTATTTATGTATTATTATCTATTTATTTTACAACTTTCCTGAAAATCTTGAACGACGGAAATTGTGGTGTGAAACAATGTTGCTTCACCCAAGTTCACTTGCAAAAACTAGTCGACTCGATCGCTTGGGACGCGGAGAGAGGGTAACCGCACTGGACTCCCAAAATACGTTCTCTTTATATACAAACGATACAACTTGTCATCTCTATATATAGAACTCTTTGGTTTGAACAGGAAGTCCTTATATGTCTTGAAAAATGAATAAAACTTTTGTTTTACTGTCGGTATTGCAGCATAGTACCAGATGCAGCATAGCCGCTCTGGCTCGTAAGGTCACGATCGAGCGCTCAGGTCTATTGTGTGAAGAGGGTATTGACATAGTCCCCAGGCGCTTGTCCGACACTCACTCAATACTAGATAGATATTCACTTCCCAAATCTTTTCAAAATCTATTGTTCAAACTTACTTTGAGTTGATATTTTTCGTGAGGATTCGTTCGTAAAATATCTTTCGGCACGCTCGTCATATCAAAAGGAGGTACTCTCCTTAGTTTAACATAAGATTCTGGATCTATGGGGGTTAGAGTGCCTGGCCGTTTCACTTTCTTTTCCGTTCTTTCCTTTTCATACAATACCACATTTCTAATCGCATTTCTATACTTTCGATAATCTTTGTCATACATTGATATTTTATCATCACGAATGGGAATCTTAGTTTTTCCGTCGAAATACATTTCAATTATCGGGATTCAGGAATGTTGAAGCAAATCGATGTGACAAATATTATTTCAAAAGAAACGTCGATAGGCGAACATAGATGCCTAGCTGTTTTTGATTGGACATAGAATACGATAACTGAATATTCAGTTTTCTTACTTCTAGACAAGAAGGTGCATTTGGTCATGTTGTTTCAATATAATAGATGAGTTAATTGATAAACGCAAACACCTAGGGTAGGCGGGGCCTCCGAGTCGAGATACTTGCGTGGAAGAGTTTGCTCAATAGAGCATTGTCCTTCACATACAAACATGGTTTCATCTAATAGTGTTTTCACATGGATCAGATGAAATAACTAACATCGCCTTGAAAATCATGCCGCGGAAGGCGGTGACTGCAATGGCAGAAATTATCAACGGGTTTCTAATACTCAGATATTTCCCGAAGAAATGTAAGCGTGCAGATGATCCCTAAATCAGAAAAAGCAGCGGTTTCCACAAAACTACCGACCTATCAGTCTCTTACCCACCACGGAGAAAGTAGCTGATGCGGTGATTTTACGAAGACTTGGACACCGTAGAAGAACTCAGGATTATCTCCCTGACGAACACTTCGGCGAACGAAACAATCAACGACGCAACAAGCTTTGAGAATGGTAGAACACATAACGGCAAGTTTCAACAGAATCGAAGTTGCAGTGGCTGGACGCAGCAAAAGCATTCGACAAAGTTTGGCACCAAGGACTTATATTCAAGATGCTTGAAGCGGGCATACTAGTAGCCATTTGTCAACTCATTTCTTCCTTCCTGAATTGAGGAAGTTCTAAATCAAGATTGAGGACATCAGATCATCAGAGAGAAGTATGGATGCGGGAGTCCCATAAGGATCCCTAGCCCTACTTTCACCAATCCTCTTCAGAATCTTCACCCATGAGATCCCGAAAACTGTATATACGGAACTAATATACTATGCTGACGATGTCGGCGTCCTGGCCCGTTCCATCCGTGCATGGCTAGCCATATGGAAACTCCAGACCGCTATTGAGGAACTAGAAGAATGGTACTCCAAATAGAGAATTCAAGTTAACCCTGAGAAGACCATCGCCATCCTCTTCTCGAGGAAGCGAGTAGAACCTGGGGGTGACATAATGATGTTCGGAAAGACAATACCATGAAAGACGACTAACTTGGCGACAACACGTCGAGCACCCCCAGAAAAAGTGCAAAGCGGCAATAGCTTAGATATTTCCACTTCTAAATAAGCGCAGCAAAATAAGCATCAGAAACAGGTACATCATATACACATCCATCATCAGACCTACGATGCCCTACGGCAGCTCCATATGGGGATATGCAGCTAGAACACATATGCAGCTTCAAGTTCTCCAGACCAAAGTCCTTCGAAAGACGGTAGGAGCCCTCTGGTTTGTTCGCAATGAAGAAATTCACAGGGATACCAACACCCCATACGTCAAGACATACATCGGAGATGCAGCGACTACAGTTTTTGAGATCGCTGGAAACCACTAAAATCCACTCCTGAGAGCGGCGATGGATTACCATGGAGACGAACGCAGAAAATACAAGAGACCAAAGACCATTATACTTAATGACGATGATCGATGAACACAAGAGATTTTCGCTCCACTGTCTAGGTTTTCTGCGATTTCCCTAGACACTACGGCAAATGCCGGGTGGACGACATATGAAGTAGCCATGAGATTACACAGTAAAAGGGTCATACCCTGACTGTAGTAAGTAATGATGATCAAAGTCAAACACTGGCCACTATGCAGAGCTTCTGTCTATGATGGCGCCACAGCAGTCTACGGAAATTGATGAGAACGTTAATACTGGAGATTTTATTGCCGAATTGGATGCATCAGCTAATGACTATAGTAACAAAGCAATAAAGAAAATAAGTGGGAGCGGATTAAATTACAATTTGCCCCGAGTTTTGGGGACAACAGCAAAACTTAGCAATGCGATTATCCAAAATCTTGAATCTTGTTCTTTCATGTCGAAGGCGCTGACATCAACGAATCGCCAACAAAAGGAACAGTTGCAGAGTTGCACTACTACTCATTGCGAAATGAACTGACGATTGATCTTGTTGGTGGCTGTAGTGGAGCTTCAAGACGTGTTGGTAGAATTTCAGCACGTGTGAAAACAGTCTCAGGGAAACGGTGGTCTAAGCTACTTCAGTGGCAAAATGGTGTCGCCATAGATTAGATATTATATATAGGAGAGGTTTCGCTGCCAAATGATCAATTTTATTTGAAGATTTGAATTGACAGGAATATCTATGATATGGAAGATCTGTGACTGTCAGTATCAGCAGTCTGTCATGTAAACGTTAGGTATCTTGCTGGGGGGTTATGTGTTTTCTGTCATAAACAGTTTAAACTGTGATTATCATCCATTAGTCTATTTATCTGTCTGTCATCTAAATTATACGTGCCTGTGTCGTATAAGGACCATATCTGCCAAGTTCCGACAGACAAAACACATGGCGTCATTACCTAGGACTTGGAACTTCGGTCACAATTTTATTGTTGACGACGAGTACAACTGAGATAGTGCAGAACTTTACCTATCTGATGGGGTCCATGGTGAACAAAAATCTCAACGTCAGAGAACATTAAGTAGAGACAAGTTTGGAATAGTGCTAGCCTATGGATCTGAAACGTAGACACTTGGAATTGCACCAGTGTTTTTTGAAAGAAAGGTACCGAGAAAATGGTGTCTGTATAATTTCGAACTTCACTAGAAATACAAAGAGCTTGGAATCCAAGAGGTGAGTGTAATTGAAATCGGACTTCAAGATGGACAGGACACATAAGGGTGAATAATAGTTACCCACCACGGCGAATCCTGATGTCACACTAGATCAAACTTGAGATTATCTGGCAGCATTTGGCGAGGATAGTAAGAATTCAGGCCGAGCCTGGCCTGCAGCACTCATGATGACTTACTGTTTTTTACGGCCCAAAATATCTACACCTTTCATAATAATATATTTCTTTGCAAATTATATATTTAGTAGACAATATACATAAACTGCATGTTTCATATAATATCTGGGTATATACTAAAATTTTAATATAGTAGGAGCTTCATCATTTGGAGTACCTATAGTGCGAACCAACATCCTTCATTCTTTTTTCCTTGTAGCCAAAGCTTCTGAGGCAGACAATAATGGATGCGAAATAGGCAGATCACGTTTGGCTAGAGGGATCCCAAGAGCTAATTCTGGTTTATATCCAACGTATCCAACAATTTTGTCGTGAGCAGTACGAATTGTATTGCTTTGTATCAAACTGGATATCTTTTCTTTATCTTCTTTAGGAACTAAAGTCATAAGTGGTTGAACACAAGCACCGCACCTGAAAAAGATGTATAATTTTTTAATATTCAGTGTGGACATCAATATAATGAATGAGACTCACTTAACTTCTTTAGTTCCCCAAAATATAGCATCCCGGTCAATATCAGCTACTAGTTGATTATGGGTCCAATCTCTAGCTTTCAAATTCCATTTTATGTCTATCTCAGGATCAATATCTGGTCTACACATCATCTATAACAATGATTCATATCATAAATATAACACCATGGAATATACTCATTAGGTTTAGTTCTATTTCGTAGAATCCATATCTATAACTACTCGCTGCGGATATGCCAAATGGAGAAGGTGGTGAGCCGAAAGCAGGAAAGTCTTCATTCGTTACGATCAGTCCGTCTTTAGCTTAAGCCGATCAAGAGCGCGATCCGCAGTCTGTCTAGTTGCGGGGGATCGATCCCTGACCGTTTCCCCGTTGATTCTTTCAATTTCGAAAACTGTATTGTTAATGCGTAGCATTGTGAACTGCTTTCTGGCAGATGATGTTGGAACATCATGAAAGTGTTTTATTGTGTCACTTTCGAAGATGATTGATCAGTGACTAGTCTCACTGACGAGCTCGTGAGAAGAGCTAAACAGCTGTCTGGTACTAAAAGACCAGTTTTCACTGATCAACCTGGTGCATTAGCGGTATTCCTTACATTTTTAACTGCAGGAACGTTTAAATACTATTAGGTTAACATATAACTCGCAAGTGAACATTTCAGCATCTTATAGTTTCATTTCTGCACGCCCCAAATTCATCAAAACTCGAGATGAACCATTGCTTCACATCAGTCAACGTATTATCTTGTCAGAAATTTCATAACGAGGATTTAGAGAAGCTAGAAAATGATTTGTACATACCAGATATCGTTGTTCCTTGAACTCATCTGGTACCGTCTTCTTATATATCTTCAATAGACTCACAGCCTCTCTTTCTTTGTTTCTTGCATCCGTATGGTACATATATCTACAAAGAAGTTCTCTCATTCCTGCATCTGGAACGTCGTCCATACTAACGGCAGGTGCTTTATATATTCTAGGTCTTGTTTTGATTATTTGTTCTTTAAGCTCGTCTTCGGGTAGAGCCTTCAAGGAAAATAGGGATTACATGATCAGTCGTTAACAGGAGGCATATAAATGGCAATAATTTCACGGAGTGAAAATCTGTATTATAAGATTATAGGCTTCCACCCTCATGTTTTATGTACCTTAAGAAATGAGAACAAATAATGAGGTTTGAATAATACGGAGTTCCATATTAGTATGATTGTTGCACATTGCCTCCACCCAACGACGTATGCATCTACATGGATAGCTCGTCAAACGCCTTTTGTTTGTTCATTCTGCGTATCTAAAGCAGATGATATAGTAATTAGAAGAAAATTTGAGAGCATTCTATTGGACATCATTGAATAAAGTCTTAAGATCATAGAGAAATGGTGTAAATAGAACGGACTAGGAATCAATTCTTGTGAAACAACAATGCTGGCCTTGACCAAGAAAAGAAAGATGGATCATATGAAGCAAATCAAGTTGAATGGAACCCCCATCGCGCTGAAAGATGAGGTAAACTATCTAGGCATTGCACTAGACAAGAGTCACTTTCAACCAGCTCCTAAAGAATGTAAATAAGAAGGCGACACGTGCCCTAATGGTATGCAGAAGGATGATAGGTAAAACATGGGGTTGTTCACCCAAAATACTGCTCTGGATGTACAAACTGATGGTGAGACCCATCCTCACCTATGGGTCGTTAGCCAAGCAAATTACCAAACAAAGGGAATTGAGTAAAACCCAAAGACTCGCATGCATATGCATAACGGTGGCCCAACGGCTAGCGTGGAGAAAACACTGGGATTAACCCTCTCCATATAGCCATAAGTAGGATAGTGAAAAATACTATGTTCAATATAAGCACAAAAGAATCTCAGGTAGGAATTAAACTTCAGAAACAGAACAATATATCTCTGAAGAAGGAACACCCAATACTCATGGCACCAAGAGATGACATAGGCAAGTAGTTCGTGTATACACAGAACTTCCAAACCCACCTTGGGCATAAAGAAGAGTGGACAGGGGAACACTCATCCTGTTAGGGAAGGAACAATCTGTTTGTATACCGATGAATGAAGAACTGCAGAAGGTACGGACGCCGGAGTCTTTGGGTCCAAAACCAAATACTCCGGAACCATTCATCATACCAGCGGAAGTCCATGCAATTGAAAGATCTGCACAGCTCAATACGGACAAAAGATACAAAAAGAAGGATAAAGCCATCATGTCCGATAGTTAAGCAGCAATAAAAGCGCTGAGCTCAAACACATTAGCTCAAAGATGGTTATCAACTGCAAACCTAAGCATAACACCTTAGGAATGCAGAACATCACTCTATACTGGATACCAAAACATACAGAAATCGAGGGAAAAAACGTTTCTGATAGGACCGATACCCTTCTGCGGTATAGGCAATCACACTATAAAGGAAATTCTTAAAACGGAAGAAACAGAACTCAGTACAAAGTACTGAAGAATCAGAACAGGATCCAAGATCCATGACAGGATACTGGAAACTCAATAGCCATATAAGTAAAATTGCTCTAGTGAACGACGGAATGTGTAGATTCTGCACAAAATCAGACGAAACACCGACAAATCTGCTGATCCACTGCCAAGCTACACAACTATCGAGGAAATTTTGCCACTGGAGCCGGGAAAAACTTTAAACTTTTATAAGAGAGCTAAAACTCACCAGCGTACTGTAAAACAGTACTGTAAAGGGGGATGCAATAGTTCTTTAAGGACAACCCTTAATAATCTAATCTAATCTTCTGTTAGATTGTGGATAATTGGCAATAAACGTGTCGAGCAGGTGATGATTACTCAAGAAGACATTTAAGAATTAAAATTTCGCAACCTGTGTTACAAGTCCCAGTATATTTTCCGACCTACGTAACCATAACGAAGCCAGCGATTTTCAACTGTTTGTGTCTAACTACAGACTACCCTGTTTGATTTCTAAATTGTAAAATAGTGTAAAGCAAACGCAAAACTAATAGATCAAAGTGGCCTTAGTAAAAGTCTTTTTCTACGTTGTTCGGATTCAGTTCAAAATGATGTGGTAGTTAGTTTCCGGTTCGTGTTTAATTCAACTTACTTTTACTTTTAATTTTCGATGTGGATCACCTCTTGTGACTTCATTTACTTCTATCATCAAATCGAATGGCAAAACCTTTCTCAATGGTGCGAACGTTTCTGGGTCCAGATGTATTTGTTCTCGGCTCGGTTTTACTGGTTTTTCTACCCGGTCCCTTTCTAGTAATGGTTTCGCTTTTTCTGGATTTCGGTATCGTCTGTAATCGTTACGCTGAGTAGTGGAATCTTGGAATACGTCATGTTTAATTCTATCATCAAAATACATTATTCGAAAAAGATTTTATTTAAAAAAATAGTTAGGATAAAATCAAACAAAAATATGATAGACGTCAAATAAAAAAATTCGACAGTTACGTCGTTTGGATCAAAGAATAGAAATAGTGAAGTGTATATATTACACTCATAGAAAAATCAAAATGAACCCCCATGACTCTCCAGTTGGTGTTCTCATAATAATTTTTTTGCTTTTTCCTTCTTGAATACCCCTGTGCTTTTGTTCCATACAGTGTTCTTCCCATAGACCTATTATCCTAAGGAGACAGAATTGTTTACATTTAAACACGATCAGACATTGTCAAAATTTCGGGCCACTCAGACCGCTGTATATTACAAGTATGGCCGTATGGAATGTGCTGTTGCCGGATTAGTTGTTCTGTGTGCCGGATTGAGATTTGTAATTATTATAAAAACATCCATAGCATTATTTTTATTGGTTATATTAGAAGCAATACTGTTGAAATGTCGTTTTCTCTGAAAAATATTCCATAATTTATGGTAGCCTGGAATATACAATCGAATTATAGAATACTAAAATTTTTAAATATAGAACTATTCCATTCTATTGCATCATTTGTTCAGAAGGCGACAACGCCGCGCACCTTTTATGAATGGGGACTTTGTTCTGTACTAAGCAATTTGACAGCTTCCGTATTTCTCGTAGCTATTTCGAAGCGGTGTTGCCTTACAAGTGGTACCAAGTTTTAAATCATAGTTACAGCGTTGCCAATAAGGAGTAATTATGACTCGACGACAAAGAGGTCCGTTGGTTTTCTTTGTCATACTTCATGTAATCATTGCGACAAGTCAAATGGAGTTTTAAGAATGAGATGTTTCGTCGGGATAATAGGTCTATGGTTCTTCCCATAATAATAATAATAATAATGATAATAATATTGATCATTAATAGTCTCCAACTAAGTGATATAATAAATGTTTTCCAATACATGTCGGTAAGTGGGCTATTTCTGGTGCTTCCTGGTTGAAAGTTATTATTCAAATAAGTATACATAAATAATATACTAGATTGAAAATAAAGTGGGATAGGTAACATTGTCTAAAATTAATAGATATAATTCTACAAATAATAAAAAAACACTAGAAGCTACCGTTAGGTCAGTATTACAAAGTTCTAATTTTATCAATCCTGTCACGACGAAACTCGTTCCTGCCAAGTTGAAAGCTAGACCAGCTGTGATACGCTTTACCTAGTAAATTATCAAAAATAGCTGTAATTTTGATAAAAAATCGAACAAATACTAAAACCGCAATAATATTTATTATCCTAAATACGATTTCTAATAACTAAGTAGCTATCTTCTGTAGGTCGAAAATAAAATACAAAAGATTAGTAGATTTTATTTTTAATAATTTTTATAATACATAAATTGATTTATAAAGTCCAATAAATTTGTAGAATTGTTTCGTCACGCAATGATCAATGCGAGTTATCAAGTCGAAACAATTGTCAACAAGTAAACTTTGCAATACGTATGAATTTAAATTTGCATTTTATTTCACTATTCTGTAAATTTATTGAACTTTATAAGTCAAATTATGTATTATAAAAATTATTACTCTCTTTTACATATTTCTGAAATGAATTTACACGCCGAATCCATGAGATAACATTTAATGAAATAAATAGCTGTTAAATAGTTTAAACACAGTTTTTGTAGATTAAAAAAATAATGTTGTTTATGAACATTTTTGTACATTATTTACAAAATATTTAAATTCTGGAATTTCAATAAATGTATGTTGCAATATTGAATTAATTCACTCAATACTTAAACAAAACTTTATTCATTTGAATAATACTTATTTTAAAAAATTCTTTTTCAATACCGTAATTAAATTATTTTTTCTTAAGAATAATAAAATGAACTTATTTCTTTTAAATTCAAATTAAGAAATTTTTCATATTTAATAATTTAATTAATTTATTTAAACTTGATAAAATAAAAATTAATAATAATTGCCTACAAATTATTTTATTCAGTCAGATAAGTGATACTATGCCATACCTGATTGTTGTTAATTTGATTGCCAGCTATTTCCAAAAAAATTCAACGACATACATTTCCATATTTTTACTTGCCTTACTATACGTAGTATATAGTGTGAGGGAAGTATTGTAATCGGCCAAAAAAATGTGAAGTCACAGTCTATTTTATGGGTTCACCCTGAGGCAAATGTTCATAGTTCATATTACAGCAGGTGTCAGTATAAAACATAGAGTAATAACATATATTATGTAGACTATTTGAATAGAATTTGAATGTTACATAGAATATTTCTTAACGTCTTTCATTAGCGGTTTGTAAATTATTTCCAAAATATCTTCTGTTCCTACAATGATTTACTTAAACTGAAGGGGTGTACGAAACCTATTCTGCTTACAGAGTGAGGGGAGGGATCGATTACATTGAAAAGGGCAAAACGATCACTGGTGTATATTATGCAGAGCTGTTGGATCGATTCGACACAAATTTGAACTGAAAGCGGCTGCATTTGGCAAAGAAAAAAGTGCTGTTCCACCAGGACAATGCACCGGCGTAGCGCACAGGTTCGGAGTCGCAATGGCAAAATTGCGCTACGAATTGGTTCGTCATCCACCATATTCTCCAGATTTGGCCCTCTGCGATTTTTACCATCTCCAAACTTGGAGAAATGGTCCGGCGGAAAGAGATTTGCCTTCAACGATGAGGTCATCGCTGAAACAAACGCCTGCCTTGAAGGATTCCCGAAATCGTATCATTTGGAAGCGATCGATGGACGAAGTGAGGACTAAAAGGAGATTATAATATGTTTTGTGTAATCTGTCGTTAGGACCACCACATCCTATTAGTTCACTCCTGATGGCTCCAACGCCATGTCACATAGTCAGATACGTAACTGACATCCCGGATCTGCGAGATTATCCGGTTTCAAACAGATCGAAATGATACTGTACGAACCAAAGGTACTCGAATTAATCTTTTATGAAAATTGCGAGTATCATTTAATATTTTTGATGAATGAACAATTTTATCAGTGAACTAAAAGCTGACATTAACTTTAGTGTCTAAACTAACTTTTTGTGTGGGTTTAGTTGTATTTGCTGTGTCACTGAAAAATATTAGCTGTATCGCTTGCTATCGCTGCTCGCTCGTGCATTTTTACCGAGATACGCGAATCATTTGCATAAGGCTATAATAAATAAACGAAGTTATCTAGGTGCATGGAATATATGCATGGCCAGTTCAGATTACCTAGATTCGATAAGTGCAACACATATCGTACCCGCTGCCCACGGCTGCCTTTAACCAGCTTTTAATGCATTTCTACGAGGCACGTTCATCCGACTATCATGTACATGTATTGACACTTCCAGCTCTATATCATCATCGCAATTCGCAAAATACAGAAAGAGTATTAGCACGTTTTGATTTTGGATCCCCACCTATATATAATATACAGTGGCAGCTCGTCGAGGTAGGCATTAAGTATTCTTCAGAACAATTCACAATAATTCAATAATTAAAATGTGGTGTGATTGAATTAAATATGGAAACCTTTAAAAATAAACTTGTTTATTACCGAATCTTGTTTGCTGTTTCTTTAAAAATTCTACAAGTTCATAAAATTTTAGAGATTGATCTAAAATCAGACCGAGATATTCCATATGTTGCACTCTTTCAAGGAAACATCATTAATCATGATTGTAGTTTCAGAAAACATTTTTTTACCTATCATCATATATTTATATTTTCCAATGTTATCAATCAACTGATTCGATTGATGATGCACTGATAGGGAGGATTATTTCTAAAATGTGTCGATGACTTAGTTTTAGGATGGAAGCTATTCACTAGTTTGATCATTTTCTCATTTGATTGTTTTTTATACTTTAACTACACGAGAGGGAAACCTATAATGTTTGAAGAACATCGTGTGGGTCAGCAGTAGAATGTTAGGAGAGGATATGAGCATTCGAACTTTTTCTGAAGGCTTGGAGGCTATAGCCATAGGGGATCCTGAGCATGGATATGGAAAGACTTCATGGGAATAGTTGTACCTGACGTCATCATATCAGGCATTGTGGGATTCGCCTTCCTGGAGAAGACGCAAGCTTGAGTTTTGGTTGCATTAAACTACTAGATTATCAGATCCTCATTTCCTCTGGCTTCATTGGATGGTATAGGGGCTCTAGATATGAAAGTGGTATGGAGTGTACCATTATCTGGAAAGCTGTGGACGGGATAGGTGTCACTTCCAGCAAATCATTCATATGGAGCCGAAATAAAGGTGGTTCCAAGACAGTTCCCTGCGGAACACTAGCGTGTATAGCTATTGTATCGGAGAATACTCCATCGACCACCACATGAAGGGATCTGGATCTAACTGAGAGAAAATTCGATAGTAAGCGACAAAGTTGAGGCGGCAAACCATATGACGGAAATTTCCCAAGAAGGCTTTGGTGCCAGACTCGGTCAATTGCTTTGGAGATATCCAATGCTACAGCTAGAGATTCCCATGCTTTTCAATCGATTTCTGCCAGACATGTGTTACGTAGGCAAGCAGGACTCCTGTTGATCTAAGCTGACGAAAACTATATTGCCGGTCATTCAGGGTTTTGGAGCTCTCTAGGTATTGGATGAGCTCGATGTTGGTTTCTTCATCAGTTCAGAGATCACAGATAATAGTGCAATGGGTCTATAATTCTTTTCTACTTTTTTTGGAATTGGTTAGACCTTAGCTGTCTTCCAGCTGGAAGGAAACGGAAGGATATGGCGATCGATGGCAGTAATATTAAGAGAGTCCTTCCCTTGTGAATCCAAAATGGAATTTGCTGCAAACATTGCAGCAAAAAAATTGGCTTTTTTTTGTGGTATAGTAGCTAGTGTGCCATCATCTTTGGGGAGGGGAGGCAACTGGAAGTGAAATTTCTACCAATTGCTTTTACGAAAGTCTTCAATTGTTATCATAACAATGATTATGCAATAGATGAAAGTAAGAAGGTATGATTCTGGCGAAATTGAAAACTTTTCTGTCATGATCTTGTCATTGCGGATTGTTCTAGGATTATGAAATTTGGAGTGATAGGAAGGATTATTATACACTTCGCAGACGAAGTTCGAAGAGTATATTGCATTTACTCAAGCTATTTCTAATGTCGTTAAAAAACCTAGAGCAAAAATTCCTTCACATAGTATTTTTCAACGAATTGTGAGCAACTTTGAAAAAATTCGTCTGTCTGGACGTGCGTCACGAATTACTTGATAACTTGAAAACGAAAGATCAATAGGACAAAAAATCGTTTTTCTGTTTGATGACGAACCCTATTGCTTTTTCTTAAGGGGTCAAGAATTTAAAAAATCATAACTCGTAAAGTATACATTGCATCGGCTCAAAACTTTTACAGTAAATTTAAGTTAATTTACAACTGCTTTCACCCAAATTTCAACAAAATCGTTCAACAAAAACAACATAAACAATTTGTTGCTACGAACCAAAGGTATGGTCTAGGCTAGGGGTTAGGATACTTGTCTCCCACTCAGTAGGCTCGGGTTCAATTCCCAGAAACGGAAAAATGGTTTCTGTAATAACATTTTATTAAGAACATTAAGTAGAATATTATTTAATTGTGTAAAGATAATGAAATAGATAATTTATTTCATTATCTTTACACAAATGCGAGGAGTATCTTATAGAATGTGAAACAATTATATAAAAATCAGTAACCAAATCAAATTATTTGCGAAGACCGGAAACACTAGTTATTCTTCGCTATTTTTTAGGACAATGTATGCACTTTTTTGTTACATTATCAGTAAATAACAGTGTCGCTAGATTTAGGGACATATTCTGTTCTTGTTTTGCTAATATTATGTACTTATTCTCTCAGTTGTTCAATAACTGTCTAATCATTTAACCTGAAGTGAGTGATATTTAGTATAGTTTGATGCATTTCCAGTCATACTTTTGAGGATCATTCCGCCAAATGTAAACCTATAGTATGGATCAACTTCACACGGTACATCTTAATCTCAACGTTGACCTAATACACACACACACACACACATGGATTTGCATGAAATATGTAAATTACTTATAGATTTTTATCCGTTTTGCATAAATATTTAAAAAGGCATCTAATATAACGTTTTTCAAGGAATAAAATACCGTTCGATAAAGATCGTTCACGCACAATTCTACCTATACTTGCAATGCTAGTATATTGTTTCCTTGATGGAGTTGAATTACCACTTGCAAGCAATATATTGTAAGCAACTAATTAATCTAGAAGAAGTTAATTATAACCGCATCTTTAGAATTGATTATTGGTTATTTACCATTATGTTCAATTAACCAGGTTAATCTATATCATTTAAGTACATTGAACGTAATATGCATATTCGGTTTCAGACCATGAAAATAAATGGATTTAGGTATAATTCAATCATAGCAATTGTCAAGCTATAGGTTTAGATGTTTACAAGTCTCAAATAAACATACACATACGTTCTAAGAATACTGAAATGTTAAACAGATCATATGGACAGTTTGAAAATTATTAAAAACAAAAAACGATTTTACAATTCTAACTTTCGAGGGTTCTAACTCGGAAACGAGTGCCTGTATTACAAAATTTTATATAAAGTGCTAATTTTTTTTTGTTCAAACCAATATGCTCCCGACTTTCTTCTCCTTGGTTGGACTGTACATTATATGAGGGGAAGGTGAAAAGTCGCTGAAGAATGAAACAAGAAATGATTTATTTGGTCAAAACTTATTTTATTTCTCAACATTATCTCCATGTAGCCCGATACATTTCGTCCAACATTTTTCTAATCAACTAAATCGCAGGGGGCCAAATCGGGAGAATATGATGGATGGCGAACCATTTTGTAGCGCAATTCATGCAATTTTGTCATTGCGACAGCGGACAATGCGCCGGTGCATTCTCCTGGTGGAAGAGCACTTTTTTCTTTGCCAAATGGGGCCGCTTCAGTTTCAAATCGGCTTGGAGTCGATCCAACATCTCTGCATAATATACTCCGGTGATCTTTTTGCTCCTTTCAAGGTAATCGATATGGACGATACCGTTTGCATCCCAAAAAACCATGACTTTGTTGGCCGATAAACCCATTTTGGCTTTCTTCGACTTCGATTCGTCAGGACAAGTCCACTGTTATGACTGTTCTTTGGTCTCTGGTATGTGATGGATCTATGTTTCGTCCACGGTTAGGAAACGTTAAGTCCTTCTTATTGCCAAACACTGATTTGAAGTTGGCACACAGTCGCGCTTGTTGTCAACACAGACCAAATACGGCACCCATCTGGCAGATAACTTTCTCATATTCAAAAATTTATGCAAAATGTTCCGTGCCCGTTCGGTTGATTTGCCCATAGCCTCAGCAATCTCGTGCACTTCAACTCGCCGATCGTCCAATATCATACCATACATTTTATCGACGATTTCTCGCTTTATAACCTCGATTGGACGACCAGAACGTTCGGCTTCCTTTGTGGTCCTACTACCACAACGAAAATCAGTAAACCAGTTTAACAAGCAATGATTTGGTTTGCGTAGTTTTTTCCTCTTTAATCAAGACGCGAAATTCACTCTTTTCCATGTTTACAAACATCTTCAAGGTTGCTTGCTTTCGATGGGTGTCAAAACAGAACTGAATGACGTATCAGACTGGAAATTTCAATGCGTTCTAGATAAAGATGGTACATCACAAATGTCACATGGTATTTTCGATAGTGGCGCCATCTGTTTTTTTATTTTTCAGCAACTTTTCACCTTGCCCTCGTATGTTTATGAGTCTCAAATAAACATACACATATGTTCTAAGAATACCTAAAATTTTAAACAGATCAAATGGAGCGTTCGAAAATTAAAAACAAAAATACAATTCCAATTTGAAAACTTACAAAATTTTATATGAAGTGCAAATATTATTTTGGCTCAACCAATAAGCTCCCGAATTTTTTTTTCTTAGTTCCGGGACTGTACATTATACCTTATTCATAAATTAAATTTTTCCAGTGAACAAGTACTACGAGGGACGAAAACAAATGAAGTGAACGAATAATTGAAGGATTCGCTTCTTGACCCCAATCTATTCTTCAAGAAGTTGGTATATTGAAATGTGAAAGAGAATAACTTTGAGCATTGGATTCGGTGAGGAAGAGGATTGAATTATTTGGTGAGTTCAGTTTCGACTTAACATAATAATTATGATTTAGAAAAAATCCAGATACAATGAGTCTAACTTATCCTTATATTGAAACAAATTAATTTATATACCGTATCTTTTATGTTCAACTTTGTTATCTGAAATCAGTTAGTTCCCACAATTTTATTTAGAAATGGTGCTAATACGTTTATGATATTCTTACATAGTGGAAGGAACAAGAAATGTTCGAAAAAGCTTAACAAGTAATTGGAAAGTATACTGCCGCGTACAGTGATTCTTGTCTTGATATACTTAGTTACCGTATGGTCATTATGGCACTATTACGCTCAACAACACTTCTGATGAAGATAATGTGATACAAACTGACCTAATATTATTATTAGGATAGACTTCTACATAATTTACAAATAATACTCTTACTTAATAGTTGAAATGATTGAATGTCCTAATAACCCTGATAGAAAAACTATGACAAACTCTTCGATATTTCCAATCCGCCCTTTTCGGCTGAAACTACATTTTTATGTAATGACTCCAACTTTTCGAAGATTATACATAATTCTTGTGAAGTTTTCCGTTTGTTGTCCCATTTTATGATCTTCACTATATTTTTCCCTCGAGCATTGGATTTAGTTTTGGAATGATTAAATTTCAAACTGGGTTCATGTTGCGACCTGGAAGGCAACACGATCTGCTTTGTTTGTCGTGCACGCTGTGATCCAAGGGGGGTGGGTTCTCGCATTCATAATGTGATAACTCGTATCGATTTGTTCATAATATTAAACCTATGGTGATGCCTGGTTGAACAGTTGGGATGTAAATTTGTTGGGATTGAATTAAACTGGAGAATATTTTGGAACATATTTTTTATATTCGAGATTTTGAACAATAATGACCCTTGTCTTTTATAATATATTTTTAATGCAATTTATTATTCATTCGATTTTGATATTCGTTATTACCATGAAATAAATTATTTTATGGTTACTACATTTCACAATTTAACACCACCGTAGACATTTCTATGGTTATTTCGGAGCGCCATCTCTTTTACAATAGCTGAATTAGCTTTTATTGCTTCTTTTGCACAAATTATAGTCGAACAGCGTTGCCAATTCCATTGTCCACGAATCTGTCCAGAAATGTCATTATACGTGCTCAATGTCGGTGATTTGTGAAGTAATGTATACTGTGTATGCATTATGTGGGTCATCAATAATAATCCATTCTCTGTTCTAAGTCTCTGTTTGTGTTCTAGAAATCTGTAATATCTAGTGCTCTCCAATCGATCAACCGAATTGGTAACATTACTTTATGTTTTGGAGGAGCCTCAACATTTTTGCACGATAAACAACCTTCAACTTGAAGCTGTATCTACAATTTTTTATGTGATATTTGCATGTTTCCTAACTGCAATGTGATCGAGTTCTCGTACCATAAAATTGTGTATATACTACGAGGGTAATACGCCTTTCGGGCGTTATGCCTACGCCGCGGGCCATAATAGTCATCACTACGCCCACAGGATACACATTAATTTCGTAATTTGCCTTGATAAGTGTGTGATAGTTACATTGCATATTGCGCAGCCACCTTCAATTCAAAACTGGTTCAAGTATCGTATTTCATCTCCTTCTCCCTGTGCAGATTTTACCAATCCTTGACCACTTAGTGAATATGGGAAAAGTGGAGAATAGGGGTTAGGGGTGAGACTTATAGGGCATTTACTGATTTCGTAATTGGTCCAACTTGATTTCAAAACAGGTAATGCAGTGACCATGTATATCCTGTGAAAAAATCCTCGGAATAATTCATGCCTGGGACACGAACCCATTTTCCCGTGCTCCAGAGCTTTGGAGGTTCATGAGATCATCTATAGTAGGGTCAATATAAATAATTTTGCTCAAAAAACTGGTAGGCAATTGTAATTACTAGCCTCTACATTCAGGAGTAGGATGAGATATGTAGGATAATGTAGGTGAATGAAAGGTAGTTCAATGTTATCATATAACCGTGTGGGTACGGTCTAAGAATTTCCTCATGGTAAATCCTGTCTGCCGTAAGAGACTAAAAGAATAACCATAGGTGGTAGATGCTTTCCTCTTTCGTCATGACCCGGTGAAAATCCATCACCCGGCACCACACCGAATTGGGCAACCATGTTTCATTTACAATTTTGAAATAGGGATCTGATAACCTTGTAGAGTATTATACAAGCAGAACTCAAGCTTGTATTTTCTCCAGGAAGGCGCATCCCACAATCCGTAATATGATGATGATGTCAGGTACAATTATTCCCATGAAGTCCTCCTAATCTATGCTCAGTATCGCCACCAACAGCACCCTCTCATGGAACGATGATGTGAGTTCCATTGCGAAAACCGCTTGACAGAAACTTGGTTTTCTATTCCGTGCCAAGAGCTACTTTACACCCTAGCAGCTCTTTATGCTCTACAAAGCACCGATTCGATCTTTCCTGGAGTACTCGTCAGATTTTTGGAATTCAGTTCCCAAATATACGCTGAAGCTCTTACAATTTATTCAGAATAGAGCTATTCGTTTGGTTGGTGATGTTACACTTACGAATTCATAGATCTCTTGAAAACATCGGCGATGTAGGCGATCTCTCAATTTTTTATAGATATTTCCATGACCACCCTGCTCATCGAAAATCTCGCCTGATATTCCACGCTAGCTCACACGATGCTCTACGAGAATAATAGCTTTTCCTCTGGTGTAGTCATAATATAAATATACTAGCTATCCGTGGAATACACTCGCAGAAACAGCTAATATCCGTAGCATCAGTTAAGGCGGCGGCAGCCGCCCCGCTTTCATTCTACAAGTTTCAAGACTTAGTGCATATCATTTTAAATGAGTAGATACAGCTAAAGGTGTGGAAAGACATCAAATTGTACTCTGTCATGTATTATTTGAATTTACAGCAATACCTATGTTATGGAGTGTCTTTCATAGAAATTGTGTAACTCGATATATCAGCTGTCTTTTTCATGTAAAGGTCACCTAGGGTGATAATGATCCATCGATGCTTATGCTCTGTCATAAAAAACTTGACGTGATTATATTAGCTATCAAAAACGTCAAAATATATCGAATCCCTTCAGCCTATGGGATTTAATTCTGAATATTAGCGGGTGCCTAAAAAAAAAATTCACAACGAATGGCTTCGAATCGCAATGTGATAGTTTGATTCTATTTATTAATCGTTTCCTTTTTACCGATGGATCGAATTCAACTCGATTAATCAAAAATGATTTAATAAATAATTTAATTTGATTGTAGGCACGAGCATAAGTTTCGGGAAGCAGAAGAGTTCATTTATTACTTTATAATCATTATTACGCAATATGCAATTGACTTCAATAGTGTGGCGTCACAACCCCACCTTTCACTGTCTTACATTCAAATTGGTCCTCATTTCAATGTACATTAGGACTATAATATAATACCGTAAACGAGTTTTTTAACGCTTATTTATCAGTGTGATAATGCTCAATATTAGAGCTTTCACAAGTTCTTACGATAGTGAGTGGTGGGGGTGTGACGACATAACTATAGGAATGAATTTATTGAAAACATTAAAATAAATGCCAATCCTTTTCTAATGAACCGAGGCTGATAGCCGATCATGTATAATAGATTGTGCACTTTTATTATTTATGGATCTCAAGTGGCAGGAATTTATAATCGAAGCAGAAAGTTGCACTATCGTTCAATAGAGGTCTGCATCAAATTTACTCCATCGTTATCGAAGTAAATAATGGAAACAATTGAATCGATTCACCAAATAATCTAGACGATTTGGATCGATTCATTTTTTCCTATACATCGATACCATTGAATCGATTTAAAATCACCCTTTCCTATAAGAAACCTACCTACCTGAGTATGCAGGATGGGGCGAGTGGGTGGGTAAGAGTGCATTTGTGTGTTGATGTGCTCCTTTTTCAAAGAGAATTTCACTAGAATATATCAATTTGTAGGGGTGCATCCTGCGATGGGATATCTGGTGTTCAGTGAAACATTATATTTAGAAATAAATAATTTATTGTCTCCAAGAAGGGTAAATCACTGTGTATACCTTGGGTTGATGTTTTGAACACCACACAGCTAGAATAATAACACGTAATTACTTGTACATTTACCTACTGTTAAAATTGTAATAGAACTTCTTACCTAAACTGATATGAATGTAGTAAGCTGTTATGTATGATCGTTAAAAAAAATATACACAAAAATGCTTTGGCATATTATACTTACAATATAATCTTATAAGATTCAAACTTAAAACTATGAAAAATATTTAAATCTTCATTTGTACAAAACAAAGGGTAAACTTTTATACAAACATATAACTATATATTAACATATTGCAATATTTTCAAGGTATGCCTTAGAAAATTTATAAATATCAATGAGGTCCAAGCAAAGATCAGTGATAAATTGTATGAGAATACAATATTATTCCTCTACAGTAACCAATAATTGACGGTTTCTCCAAAATTCCACAAAGGTAATACAATGAAATTTAAATTTGAAACTTGTGAATTAATAGAAAGGAGGCTGTCCTCGAGGTGTAACAGCCCAAGCGGTCAAATTCCAATTATTTGCCAATAATAGGATTATAATGTAAAACAGAGGTAATGTTCGAAGGCATACCTGGCACATTTTAATAAGTATATGAGTGCGTATACAATAAAAACTGGCCCAGACTTGAATAACACTGAATATAACTTGTTTGTCGCTAATGAGATTATAACATTACAGAATCTGTTAACCATTTTCTTTTTATAGAACCGAAGCTTCCGCAGGTCTAGATGTAGTATTATTGTTATTATTCGCGGAAGAACTCGTAATTTCTCCTGCATGGCTGGAGCAGTAGAACTTTTTATGAGCAATGAACGTTGAGTAATAAGTGAAGGATATATCGCAAGACTTGCAATATTTCGGACCCGGTTTAGCGGCTTCTTGTAAAATTTCCTCTTCCCGTTCACTGTCAACTATCCGTTTTTCGTCTTTCTGCACGTCCAACGGTTCTTGTTTGACGGACTCATCTATAGACGCTATAATGACTTCCGGTTCGATGGCTTCTTTTTTTACGATGATTTCGTCTTCGTCCTCGATCGCCGGCATCGATTTGATGACCGATTTGTCGCCGGAACCGTTTAGCAGACCTTCGTCATTCGGATGCAAATTGTGGACCATCTTAATGTGTCGCAGAACGTTGGTTTTGTAGGCGGAGCTGTAAGCGCAATGGCTGCAGGTGTGGAGCGGCTCTGTGCGACCGTCACCGGTTGGTGAAACTTCCCGATCGTCTGTCACGCTGGGAGTTACTGAACCGGATCGTGGTACCACACTGATTTCCATCGGATGAGTGCCATCGTCTTCCAAAATATACGTGATGTATTTTTCCTCCTGAAATTAAGAATAAGTTGTTGCTTAATAGGTGATATTTAAAACAACATAACTGATAAACTGGTTTTGCACCCTAGAACGTCTTCTTGCTACGTGACTACTCATATATTTATTTCCTGTCTTGAGTAATACAATTAATACAACAGGTAAAGTAATTGTCAAATTGAGTTACAACAGAATTTGCTTGAGTATCATTCAAATAATTAAACGTTGCCATGAAATTTAGATCCATTGACCGAATTATTCGCGCCTGAATTCATCAAACTTTGGGAGTAACATTTAAGGAATTTTTTTGTCCGAATTTCGGCAAGTTCTAATTTTGGTCTATTATTATGTATTTTGACGCTCTGAACACGATGGTATAGCTTACATTTGAATTAACCCTGTGCTCGAAAAACTATGGTCATTTTTTGGACTTCAAAATGGCCATTTTTCGATTTTTTCCGTTTTGAGAGAAAACTATGGGTTGTATGGAAAAATGTTTGGCACAAAAGTTGTTTGAAAAAATTAATGCGCGTTTTTTGTCGATTCGAAGTCGTGGGCCCAACATTGGGGCCATTTAGTGTGTTTTAGCACATTGAAAAATTGAGTGTATGTCGAGAGTTTTTGTTTTTTTCATATTCTGTTTCAGTGAAAAGATTTTTATTTTTTTGGTTTTTGGTATTTTCACCTACCTCATTTTTGCCGCCAAAATAGGCCATTTTGAAAAATCCTTATTTTACGAAGATCAGACGAAATACTTATGTTATCGATCTAAAACCAAATTCTTTCGAAAGATTTCATTATTCTGCACCTATTATCCAAAATTCATGAATTTTGGTCCAAAGACATAACTTTGGAGCTATTTTGAAAATTTTGGGCAACACAAAAATCCAAATTTTTTGAGGTTAGACTTTTTTTACGGAATCCAAATTCTAGGTTCTATTAGAGGTTCTCATAAAGAGTCTTTTGAGCCTAAGCACGATTTGGGGTGAGTAGAAGTAGGGTTATCCCAATGAATGTGTTTGGGCATCTAGAGGGCCCAATTTTGGGCCTATCGACAAAAATCTTGGATCAAATTACAGAGAAATACATCGGCTATTTAGATTTGAAACAGCGTACGGCGATTCGTCCACAATTCTCAGTTATAACGAATTTCATCATAAAGAAGCTACCGCGGAATTTCATTTAGCGGCAATAAGCGAGCGTCGGTACAATAGATTCCGCGCTCGAAATTATAGTTTTAAATATTTTGAAATGCACCTGAATGCTTATAATCGTTTTGTGTGAATGTGTGAGTGTTGCCGTTGAGGGAATCCCAAAGAAAAAGGTAGCATGCAAACTCAGAGATCTAGCTTTATTTAACCATATGGTCTGGGAAATGTATTCTTGTAGTATTTATGGAAACATCAGCGCTGTACGACGTGTGTAAAGTTAAAATTCCACCGCAATCAAGTGGTCTATTGTGGGTCACTTCTAATTATAGTTCACCCAGCAAGTTCAGTCTTTTTATCATGATTTTGCTGGTTCAGTTCTATTCAGATCTTCTTGTAGGAGATGTGTCTTACCGAATATCTCAGATCTGATTAATTCCCCAGCTGGGCATTCACAGAGTGTTTTGCCCCGTTTCATCATCCACAAGACATAGTGTATTCCCCTAAGCCGAGTCGTTGGGGATGGTGGGTTAAACGCAAGTGTCCTGTTTTGCTCTAGAAGTATTTCAACATTGTTTTCAACAACAGAAGGAACTGGAATTGGAGTATATGGGCCTGGAACCGAATACTCTGAAAGCTTAGGCAAATCCCCAAGTATTTTCCAAGCGAAATTCACGTTATAGGATAATTACGGGTAGTCGAGTAGCCATCAACGTGCTGAGCTCCCACATAATCAGCTCCAAGATGGTCTGGATCCTTAGAGAAACTTAACGAACCCAGCAAGAATAATGCAGTAATCCCTATGGATTTCGGGACACACTGGAGTGGAGGGTAACGAAAAAGCAGACGGAATTCGCAAATAATGGCCGAAACACCATTCCTGGGAACTGAATCCTTCTGCTGGATAACCGCCAGCACAATACTGGAAGAACTCAAGAAAGGAGTGGACCATAATAGATCACCGGCTAGAACTACAGAGACTGGGGCAGGCAAATATACTTCTGGGAAACTATAAACAGAAGAGGTCTAACGACTGAGTCAACCTTAGAAGAAAGGATACCTTAAAATGCTCCGATTAGTAGAGGAAGAAGAGTGCAGGTTCTTCTATTCACATCCTAATCCAAGGGCACGACACCTAGGTGCGTACCAATTAGAAGAGGGAGATTTACTTAACTTGAAGTCATCTGACATCCTGAACTCCCCAAGAGCTACAGGGTTGGTGGAACTGCTATAGCCATTGAAATATCCTGAATAGCGCAGCAGTAGTGGGGGACACAATAGATCTATTTGATCGCAGTGTGCATTTGGGGGATATTTATCACCAACACAGTACAATACAACCTTGTTCTCGAAGGATTTATGATAAACGCGAGTGGGCCAAACCTGGTAAGGTTGCCAATAATGAAGTATTCTACTCTCGGTCCAGGATAACTATTTTAGGCCGGGTATTCAAATCAGAGTCACTTTGTTCTTGTTGCCTAGACTTTTTGACAATTCCTTACCGTTCTTGAGTTACTACGCTTGGCTAATGAAGAAATTTTGTAACGTTTGGTTGCCTTTGTTGTAGCGCTCGTGCATACAACTATTCGGGCTGTAATCGTATATTCTGGCCTATCTCTTTTGGTAGTTTTGGAGCCGTCTGTGAACCAGTAGAAGTCGCCGTTAGTTGGCCGGTTTTATTCTGGATCCATTCATCTCTTTCTGTGAAGATGATGTTGGGGAGGAGGTTGACGTTGGTTGTTGTTACTATGTTGCGAAATACCCTACAGTAACGATTGTAGGCTTTCCTCCAAAAAAATAATGGTTCAATAATGTAATTTTAATAAAACGCAAGAATTCCTTATTTAGTTCGACTATGCTATGGTTTATCATGTAACTGAAGTGTTTTGGACGCCCCAATATCGACTATTCAACTTATTTTGTTACCACTTCAGGTGAAAATGATCATCATTAAACTTAAACATATTGTGGATTAAGTTTCGTATCAAGAAATGGCAACATATCTCCAACAAAATTAAGGTGCTACCAAAATGTGTATTTTTTTCTTCCTCCACATTTTGAATTTCATACGAGTGAAAAGTTTTTAGTTAAGATAGGAGGAATCGATGCGTCCCTGATGTTCAATGCCAAGGCATGTTTGATCGCAAAACGTTTTGGATTGCGATGGTAGTTCGAAATACCCGGAATATTGATCTCATTATAAAAGAATTCTTGCACAGTTATCACGTGTACACAATTTTTCAACTATTCAACTCAAGAAGCACGATATGTTCACTGCTTCATATCAAATTGGATTAAATGCCCGAAACTAGCAAACTAAGCCTTTACATTTTCCATTTTCACTAATGGAGTAATTTGACAATCGCTAGGTCTAGGTCATTGTCACGTTATTGATGATTAATGACAATTAATAAAGGAAAAACCTTACCTGTAGATCTGGTGAACGTTTATCAAAATGCATACGAATATGGGTCCGCATCCCCCTCAATGTATTACCCTTGTAACGGCAAATGGTACATCTGTAAGCCTTGACTCCTGTATGTGATTCCATATGTCTCTGAGCAGCACTAGAAGTCGGACTGATTACATCGCAGCATGGACACTTCCAACCAGCCACAGCATTCGGCATAACGCATTGGTGTCCAGGTTCTACGACTCCTCTACATTTGCCACAGCGCCTTACGTCGACCTCTCCACGTTTCAGGCAATAGTACGCTTGGTGCGCTGTCAGATTATCAAGCGATGTGAATTTAATGCCACAAGCGACGCAAATCAGTTGTTGGTATTGCCCAGCTGGACTAGTTGCTTCTGTACTTCCCGGACTGGTTGGAGGGCTACCGGAAGTTTTCGACAATTCGTCTTCTTGCGTTCTTGCGGAACAATAATGTTTTTTGTGTATCACATAATTTTCGTGTTTACAAAACACAATGTTGCATTCTTTACATTTGGAAACGCCTTGCTTGACTAAAACCTGAGGAGTTACTGACGGAGTCGGCAACTCCGCTAGACGCATTTGCACTTCGGGAGGAAACAGTGTCAATGGTCCGGCACGCATAAGCAGAGGATGCAATGTTTCGAATGGAATGTTACTTGTATCTGGACTAGAATGTTTTTTATCAACTGAACCCGTCGGTTTAGCTGAGGTTTTCGATAGTCTTGGACTGTTACTCCTAGACGTGTCGTGATCTTGTTTTCTCTTTGGAGAAATGCTAAGTGACGGCGATGCACCCGACTGTGAAACAGGAGTGGACGGAGGTGATCCATGTATTGATGGAACACACTCAATTTTTTCAGGAGAAGGTGAATGATGTTTGAAGTTCTCCTTCTCGTTATCGTTTCCAAGATCGATTACTAGGTTTTTCAGTTCAGGAGATTTCCTAATGCTAAGATCTAGAGGTACCGTCGACGATGTTTCTCTGATCACAGAAGTTTCTTTCGATTTATTCATCGATTTCAGTATTTCCCCCGTTAGATTGGAATTGACACCTTGCGTCATCGGTTGGAACGTTCCGTTCGGTAGAAGGAAACACGGCGTTTCGGAATTTGGAAGCCCAGTAGTTGTGGGTAGAAATCCAGGAAGTACACTGGCACCTCGAAATAGCGAATATGGCACTATGATGATAGGATTCGTCGGCAAGGCCAAAAAAGGTTGTTGTGGCGGAAGCGAACTTGGTGACGGAGGCGAACGACACGATGCATCGACCGGGGAAGTAGGCGAAGATCCGGACGTACAACTGGACGTAGTTTTGGAAGGTAAATTTGGAATCGGCTGTTTGACCATCCGCCTCGAATTGCAATAGTGCAATTTATGAGCGCGATAGGTTTTTTGCGAACTGAATCGGATATCGCATTCGGCACAATACCTGTCGGTATTGTCGCCATCTTGGTTTGGTACAGTAACGTTTATAGGACTAGGAGAAACTGTGTGCATTCTCATATGACGATTCAGGCTCACTTTCTTATCGGCCGAGTATGAGCAATGAGTGCAAGTGTATTGTTTGCCGGTGCGAATGTTTTTCGTGGAAGCTTCGGAAGGATCTTGATCAGATTGACTCCCGCTTGGTTCCGTGCCTGTTACCGACTTGGCATCATCGTCGACTGCTTTGTTCGCTCGATGTGAACAGTAGAAGGTTTGGTGAGCTTCCAACGTACTCAAAGATGAGAATCTTATGCCACACGGTGTGCAGACAAAAAGCGGCATGTTGGATTGCCTTGTTACATCGGCTGAGTCAGGTCGTACAGGTATTTCAGAAGATGGTATCGACGCAGGAAGAAATAGACCACGAGCGAGGGCTGATTGTACTGCCGGTGGAAGTTTGTTCAGATATTCGTTCGGTAGTAGACTGTGCTCCAAATCCATTTTGAGAGATGCCAGTGAAAGTAACTGTGGATGTAGAGCAGGATCGAGAGCCAAGTGGGGTTTAAGTCGGATTCGGGGGGCGGCCTTTTCTTCCACATGTTCGGCTTCTCCTTTCGGTTTGGTATCTTCGTCGATAGTGTGTTCTTCCGGTGTTTTGGACTTCGATTGAGGAGATGTGGGGGCATGGTTCACCGAAGGACAGTTGTCGTTCACGTTATTTGACCATTCCTCCTCTTCACCTGAAATGGTAAGAATAAGAAATTAGATATTTCATTGATTGATTCAATTATGTTTATCAATTATACAGGGTAGGGTGTCCTCGAACTGCGTGGCCAAAATAGAGCCGAAGATTCTTTGATTCGAAAAAAAGGTGATGAGCCTTTTTACTTTTGCCTCAAGTGTCTTGTTTACCCGGTAGAGGGCTTCAAAATTGCAAAAATAATTTTGTTTTTTCGGTATAACTTGAGAATGTGGTGAAGAACTTTTACAATATTTAGCAGGTGAGTTACTGTCAATAATAGCCGTTTTTGAGAGCGGAGCATAGAGCCTTAGAGACCATAGAAATGGCTCAAACTTGAGGATGTAACGGGAAAAGTGTCCAGAACTTTTTTGTGGTCAATGTAATTCACTCGATATTTTTTATGTAGATAGCTTATCTAATTTGAAACCTTTTCTTACTCTTAGAAAATTTTGATAAAATCAACGGATTAGCTTGAAAAAATTAATTTTCGAGTCTCTGCAATTTTGGCTTACTAATTTTACTTGATTAAAATACCTTAGTTGCCTTTGCTTTTCTAATGTCATTTTGGCATTTGAAGAATTTATTCTCAAAACTGTCAGTTTTTACTTTGCTTTCCGTAAAAATTTTATAAAATTATGGCTCAAAATTTCACTAACACTGAAATGGTTGATACGTTATTGATTTATGGACTTTGTCGTTGCAATGGCCGGAGAAGGGAAAGATATCCGCATCGCAGAATTCCAAATCGGCAAACCTTCGCGAAACTGGCAAATTTGAAGCAAATCGCAGAGAAACCTGACGCAGACGGACAAGAAGGACGTTAGAGCTCGAAGAAGCGATACTGGAAGCGGTTGAAACTGAACCTGGGATAAGCACACTACGTTTGGGACTTCGTATTGGAGCCTCAAAATCATTAGTTCATAATGTACTGAAAGGAGAACTATTGTATCCCTATCATATTAAAACAGTTCAAGACGTATTGCCCATGGATCCAGGTCATCGGCTAGATTTCTGTCGGCTTATTTTCCAAAGACAAAACGCAAACCCCAATTTTTGTAGAAGAATTCTGTTCACGGACGAAGATACTTTCACGAGATGTGGTCTTTTTAACCTCCATAATGAACATTTCTATGCTGATGAAAATTCTCATGAAACGGAAGTTACATATTTTCAGAATCAAACTAAAATCAATGTTTGGGTTGGAATTGTGGATAACTTTATTATTGGCCCTACCGTTATACCCGATCGATTGAACGGGGAGAACTACTTGAACTTTTTGGAACAAAGGCTACTTGAACTGTTGGAAGACTTGCCCTTACACATTCGTCGTGGCCTGGTTTATCCATGATGGTGCACCTCCTCATTTCACATTAGCTGTGAGGCGACATTTGAATTTGGAATATCCAGATCGCTGGATAGGTAGAGGACCCGATGCACCAGTGAACTGGCCGGCCCGCTCCCCTGATTTGACGCCCTGCGACTTCTTTCTATGGGGCGCCTTGAAGTCGAAAGTTTATGCAGCCCCAGTAAACACACGAGAGGAATTGTTGCAACGAATTAATCATGAAGCGGATTTATTGAAGAATGATCCTGAAGTACTAGCCAGTTCAATCCAATTTCTTGAAACGAATTAATTTGTGTATTCAGGAAAATGGGCAACATTTCGAACAATTGATGCGATTTCCAAAAAAGTTTTGTTGTTTCTTTTAATTTAGCATTTGTTTTTCCTAAATAATCACATCGTTTCCCCATTTCTATTGTTTTTATTATTCGTATTTTACCGAGATATTAACCATTTCAGTGTTAGTGACATTTTGAGCCATAATTTTATAAAATTTTTACGGAAAGCAAAGTAAAAACTGACAGTTTTGAGAATAAATTCTCCAAATGCCAAAATGACATTAGAAAAGCAAAGGCAACTAAGGTATTTTAATCAAGTAAAATTAGTAAGTCAAAATTGCAGAGACTCGAAAATTATTTTTTTCAAGCTAATCCGTTTATTTTATCAACATTTTCTAAGAGTAAGAAAAGTTTTCAAATTAGATAAGCTATCTACATAAAAAATATAGAGTGAATGACATCGACCACAAAAAAGTTCTGGACACTTTTCCCGTTACATCCTCAAGTTTGAGCCATTTATATTGTCTCTAAGGCTCTATGCTTTCTTTCAAAAACGGCTATTATTGACAGTAACTCACCTGCCAAATATTGTAAAAGTCCTCCATCACGTTCTCAAGTTATACCGAAAAAACAAAATTATTTTTGCAATTTTGAAGCCCTCTACCGGCTAAACAAGACACTTGAGGCAGAAGTAAAAAGGCTCATCAAATTTTTTTCGAATCAAAGAATCTTCGGTTTTATTTTAGCCACGGAGTTCGATGACACCCTGTATATAAAAATTATCGGGAAATAGGTCACATTAACACTTTGTTTTATATTTTCGTCTTTACGTACGTTTCGGTCTCACGACCATCATCAGAAGACTATGTCAAAAAGGGTTTTTTTAAAACTAATTATAGCACAAAGCGTCCATATCGTACCAATTTCAATCAAAAATGCCCACGTCGTCGAAACGAACGGAACCACGAATAATCGAAATTGTATCAATATTTCAAGTATAAAATATAACAAGGATCCACTATTCAGTAATATTCTTATAATATACAAGCGCATGTTGGTATAGTGTCTCAATGACTGGAGATCAAAACTATTACGTTAAGTATCTACTCTCGAACCAGATGTTACGATTTATGAGATACTTGAAAAAGGTTGCATACCTATATTGGAATATTACTTTTGAACATTCTTCCTTAAATATACTTTCAACATTATAAAGAAGCATGTAGGAATTTGCAAGAGTTTTAATTAATTAAATTAGTATAAATCTGACTTAACGTCTGAATATCGGTCCTATGATTTACAGATTTGGAGTCATGTTTTATGTGAATCATCTCCAGAATTTTAAAATAATTGTTTTCCTTAGTTAAAATATTTTTGCAATCAAATTGATGGTTATAATCAAAGCAGTGTTTAGCAAGGGCGGTGGAATTTTCTAAATTTTTATTTCTTGTGCTATACTTATGGCCATAAATTCTTTTTTGTAAATATTGTTTAGAGATTCCGGTATAAGTCCCATCGCAATCTAAACAATTTAATTTGTATACTGTGTGGGTTTGTTTATCTTTAGGTATTAAAGGTTTTAGATGTGAGAAAAATTTTCCGACACAATTGGTAGGTTTATGCGCGACATTTATATCATACTTTTTAAACATTTTTTAATTTTCTCTGAGGTCTCCGGAATGTATGGTAACGTTATATAATTATCTGTATTACCTTTTGTGTTACTTATATATGATGTTCCATTATATATTTTGTTTATTCTTTCTTTAATGACCTATTTCTCGAGAATTTTCATATATAATTCATACTGGGTCAAGAATCTTTATTATATACAGGGTGTTCCATCTCAGACGAGCCACCCCGTATATTTCTTATCCCATAGTGAGTGGAAAAATCTCCCGAAACACTCTCCCCTATTCAATTTTGGGGGATTGAAGCGCCCCCTATTAGGGGGTTGCTCGTTCAAGCCTCAAATATACGTCAAACAAAATCATTCGACGTGTTTCGGGAGATTTTCCCACTCACTATGGGATAAGAAATATACGGGGTGGCTCGTCTGAGATGGAACACTCTGTATAAAAACATGAATTTGACCAAAATGTCGAGTTTATTGTTGTTTCCGTATAATTTTGGCCTCCTGAGTACGATTTCATTGCTATTATGGTCTTTAAATGCATACATACATTTTTGAATTGTTATAAACAACTATGTTTATTAATAAAAATACGAATTTGACCAAAATATCGAGTTTATAGTTGAGATTTGTTTTGATTTTTTTGATATAATTTATTTGATTATTAATAAAGATTAATTTTAAATACGCATTACACATTTTGGCACAATTCGTATAATTGTTCATAAATAATTTGTTTATAACAATTCAAAAATGTATGTATGCATTTAAAGACCATAATAGCAATAAAATCGTACTCCGGAGGTCAAAATTATCCGAAAACGACTATAAGTTCGAGTCAAATTCGTATATTTAATAATAAATGTAAATTGTTTATAACAAATTAGCAAATTTGTGGGTAACATTCGACGATATTGACGATAAAATCAAACTCAGAATACCAAAATTATCCGAAAACGACCCTGAACTCGGAGTTTTGTTCGAATTCATCTATTTTGTTAATAAATAAATTGTTTATAACAAATGAAGGTAATTCAACTATTTGTTTAACTAGTTTCACATGTTCGCTGACTAAAAATAGTCTTTATCCGATCAAAATTTGCATCTTAATAGTTTATTTATTGTTTATAAACAATATAAACAATTTGCGCAACTTTATTTGTGGCCAACTTTTTTCTGATGACATTCTGAAGAGAATGCATTTTGTTCCATCAAAATCGATCCATTTCCCAAGGATTTACGGGTCCAATACCCATTTAACTGCACTAATAATATGTTTTACATACATGGCGATAGCTTTGTTGAAATCCTGAAAACATCGAGTATTTGGCAACAGCGCCTAAACAAATGACATGAGTCAAAATTCATAGGCACCCCCAAATTTGTCTCATAAAAAGAGCTCGAGGATGCGCGGTCGTTTTTTTTCTAGCGCGAATATTAATAGATATACCCCATAAGGACATCCAATTTGATTCACCCTGTACAAGGCACATAAGTGCGTTATGTGAGAAAAAAATCTCGTCACAATGTCCGATAGAAAAAAATGCAAATGTTATCCAGGACAAGTGTTCGTTTGGTGTACTAGGAAACATGAACGTCGATATGATCTGAAGCGAGTGTTCGATACTGGGTAGGTGATAAGTAATAAAATAGTGGTCGAGTATTGTGAGTTACGACCGTGCGACGATAGATGGGAACGAAGAGAACAGGTTGGTACAAATGCATCAGTGATAAGAGCGAACAGTACACGGGTCGCGCATGTCGCAGGCCCTCTTCTAATGAAGCAGTCCGTCAGACGGCCCACGCATATATACACACACACATACAGACACTAACCAACGACCGCCGGTTGCAAGCCCGTACATCACATCAACACCACGATATGCACCTATCAACGTAGCTGCTACAATCAATAATCATTATTAACTGCTAGCCACCACCTGAGACCGAACTTCACAGATCCAGTTCGTCGTTAGCACGTTCTCCTTTGGATGTCCCAGAGGAGGATAGCAGAAATTAATGTTCTTCTGCCATTACTAGGCGATTTAAACTATGCTATGATTTGAACTGCTAAATAGTACTTGGGGAGATTACTGCATTCCCAGACCAAAGATAGACATGGAATTATTCAATAAAAACCGTATTAGAATTAGAGATGTGTATATTATATGACCATAACATTCTTGTGAGCCAGCAGTAGAATGTAGGGAGAGGAGATAGGCTTTCGCATTTTTCTTGAAAGTTTGGAGGTTATAGGCATAGGGACCTCACTAGGTAAAAAGTTCCACAACTTCGCTGTTCGATAAAAAAGGTAGGAAGTCTCGAGTTTGACGGTGAAGTGATGACTAGTTTGAGCTCGTCTAGTCTACCTATCTGGGATCTCTCATGGTGGAACAACAGACGAGATTTCTGATGAACACCGCCCATGGAAAGACCTATAGAAAACGGAGAGATCTCCCACCTTTCTACGATGTTCTAGAGAGGTCAATGAACTCGAAAGTGTGACATCATCAATCAAACGAACAACTCTCTTCTGGATAGAAGAAGATTTGAACAGTACTCCAGGACAGGTCGAATTTGTGCTTTGTAGTTTATGAGGAGCTGCTGGAGTATAGAAGCACTTGGCACGGAATAGAAAGCCAAGTTTTTGTAAAGCGGGTTTCGCAATGGACCTCACATGATCGTCCCATGAGAGGGTGCTGTTGGTGGTGATACCGAACATTGTTATGGAAGACTTCATAAGGAATAGTATACCTGACGTCATCATATTAGGGATTGTGGGATCCGCCTTCCAGGAGAAGACGCAGGCTTGAGTTTTGGTTGCATCAAACTCTACTAGATTATCAGATCCCCATTTCAAAATCTTTGCCAGATCCCCATTAATTGCGTCAACCTGTCCCTGTCTCGCTCCTTTGGCTGCAATGGATGGCATAGGGGCTCTAGATGAGAAAGCGGTATGAAGTGTACCATCATCTGCAAAGCTGTGGACAGGACAGGTGTTCACTTCCAGCAGATCGTTTATATGGAGCAGAAACAAAGTTGGTGCCAAGACAGATCCCTGTGGAACACCAGAATTGATAGTCATTGCATCGGACGATACTCCATCAACCACCACATGGAGTAATCTATCTCAGAGAAAACTCGATGATAAGCGACAAAGTTGATGCGGCAAACCATATGACGGAAGTTTCCCAAGAGAGCCAAAGGTGCCAGACTCGGCAAATGCTTTGACCAATCCAATGATACAGCTAGAGATTCCGCATGTTTTTCAATAGTAGATTTGTGCCATACATGTGTTACGTGAGCAAGCAGGTCTCCTAACGGAAGCCATATTGCCGGTCACTCACAATTTTGCAGCTCTCTTGTTATTTGATGAGCTCGATGTTGATTGCTTTCTCGATCACTTAAGGGATCACAGATGATAGTCCAATAGGTCTATAATTATTAGGGAGGGTCTTCTTTCTTCTAGAAATAGATGAATTTGAGGCAGAATTAGTACCATAGAAGGGTGAAAAGGTTGCTCTAACACTTAAACTCAGAGTTTACTCTCATGATGGCTACATGGTAGCCGAAAGGACCTTAGTACTTCAATAGTATTTTTAGTTGATAAGGTTTATTATTTCTTATCAATAATGTTATAAAATAAATAAGAATATGTGTCTATCAATTATCTGGTTTACATAATTGCTTTCATTCAAGATTTCTCATTTCTGGTTAGTATTATTATCAACAAAACTTTCTAATGTCAAATATTCAAGCAAATTCTTAACCACTGAATTTCAATAAATTGTGAATGATAAGAACTCAAAATACTGAATTAGTTATCAAAATTTCGGGAAATAGTTCACACTAACACATATGCCTATTATTTTCGTCTTTATGTACGTTCCGGTCTCACCACCATCAGAGGACGTATCAATGTCAAAACGGGATTTCTTAATACTAATTGTATCAAGCACAAAGCGTCCTTATCGCACTAATTTCAATTAAAAATGCCCACGTCGCCGAAACGCACAGAAACACGAGTAATCGAAATTGTAACACATTAATGTTTTAAATATATGAATATGTATCAAGAATCCACTGCATAGTAGTCATTTTAAGCAATGTTTGAATAAGACTGGAACCAAAAAATATAACGCTCAAGTATCCACTTTCGTACCAGATGTTAAAGATTTATGAGGTAATAGAAGAACGTTGCCAGACCTTATTAGAAGTATTCCTATTTCAGCACTCTACCTAAAATATACTTTCAACATTTTAACGCATGTAGGAATTTGCAAGGTTTTAATTAAATAAATTAGTATGAATCTTACTCAATGATTGTACGTCTGCTCGATGATTTACAGAGTTGGAGTCACGTTTTATGTGAATTGTCTCCAGAATAAATCTTTTATAATAATTGGTTTCTTTAGTTAAAATATGAAAATTTTTGTAATCGAATTGATGGTTATAATCAAAACAATGTAGAGCAAGGGTTAAAGATGATCAGTTAGACCTTTACCAAAGTGATCTTTTCCTTTGTCTTTCAAAACACTCTTAGAATCATTCTTAAAATATTAAATAATAATCATCCTAATGCACAAATTGTTTCTTAATTCACACTGTATTTACCGGGATAACACAAAATTTTGTCTCTTCTTCGATGTCATTAACAATAATTTTAAATATCAATTTCGAACACTGTATGTTTATATATACCAGAAAAACACTGTTGTCATAATGATACAAATAGTACTATAGATTTCATTAAAAAAACTAGAGATTTATGTCAAAAGGGGTCTTACAACTAGGCTACAGGTCACCGTTTCCCATTTTCACCACATGAAGCGATTTGCAAATTTTCAAATTCTTACAATTGAGAAACGGCACTGTGGTTTACGCACATAAGCACATACGCACAATCTCCAAAATAGTCTGGATGGATTCAGAAATGTTCAAAACGGAAAATTTTTAGGCCGAATACAATACCCCCCCCCCTTCACTAAACTAAACACTTGAGACAGTGAGAACTGAAAAAAAATGTGGATGGTATCAGGTTGGTTCGTATTTCATTATCTCCCGCCTGCAGCTGTTTTCATTACTTTTTTATGTACCCAAATTGAAAATTTTTTAAGCTTCTTATCATTATCATGAAAATCATCAGTAAGGCGTGAAAGTTTCTTATATTGTTCTGAAATGAGTAAATATAGGAAGTGTTATTTCCTAGGTATTTGTAGAATACATTCCGATGATGGTGTCTGTGCAATTAACTACAGAGTTGAAATCATCCCACCGAGACCAGATTAGCCTGGCATGTGTGTTTATCGCCCGTTGAAGTCTCTAATCGCTCACCACGCTCTTCGACTCCCTGTCCATTTCGTGGTGCTATAAACAACACATCTACTGGACAAAGACGTTATGAACTTTGATCCGGTTCAAAATATTATTCTCCTTCCGGAATCGATTTTATTGGATCTTGCAAACATGGCCAATACAGCTAATCGGGTTCGAGTATACCAACCTTGTGTAAGAATCGAAATTTTGAAAAATCTAGCTCCGAGGCTTAATTTTTCTTCACTTACAACTCTGTTTAAAATACCGGTGAGTGCTTGAACAATCTCTATCGCTCAGCGCGGCGGCTTCTCTGATTAGGCAGCGCCTCCCCAGTCACCACAGAAACAAAACCCACGAATAGACAAATAAGTCAACTCCCTAGAAATAGGTAATGGCTTGGACTCCGCCGCCGCGATGTCATTACCCGAATCTCAAAACTTAAATGCATATTGCAAATATTCCTGTTGTCTGTCAAAAACGTTAAAGTATATTGATTCCCTTTTACCTCCTTTGGAATTAAATTTCGAGAATAGCTATTTGTGTATTAAGAGCGCAAAGTGATATATTGTCGCTCGACAAAGAGAGTTACCGCGCGACGCAAAGCGGAGCGCGGTAATCTTTGGAGAGCGACAATGACACTTTGTGCTCGAAATACACACAAGATTTTTTCTACAAACGCAGTTTTCAGAAAAAAAAAAGAAAAAACACCAGATGCTTTATTCAACAAAAGTACATCAAGTACAGTTTATAAATACCTGATTAATGTTGATTTAATTTATCATTGACTATACTAAAATAGAATGTACAATTGTGACACTCTTTAATTATTATTCCTGAACCTGATGGACGATCAGTAGATTTATCTAACATTGATTCCCCCGAATATTGGAAATCTACAGAACGAGATGTAGATGGTCTTGAGAATATTCTCTTGGTAGTTTCAATCTTATTGTTGATTGAATCATCTATGTAGCCTTCTGCTACATTGTTACTTTTCCATCCACCATGTTTTTTCAGTTGTATTAGGTCACCTCTACCATTCACCAATAAAGTAGCAGAGGTTCGTCGGAGACAGTGTCCAGTATATAAATTATGCTCGGGCAATTTCAAATATTCAGCAATGTCACTAGGAGTCTTGCCGATTGAATTCATACCCACAACTTGTTTCATACATCTACCTTTTTCATAACGTAAAAATAGACGTTGGACAGTATTGTTATTCAGACAATGTTTTCTGAGTGCAATATATTTTTTACAAATTGAAAGATAATCAACTGAATTCTCTTCATTATGACCAACAATCGTAAAAACACGGCTTATTCTCGTTTTTGAATCGGGAATTCGGACTATTATAGAATCCTTATCTTCTATGTCACCAATCTCCATTTTGACCAACTCATCGCGCCTGCAGGCACCAGCAATACCCATAATTAGAATAACCTATAAAAAACTGCAATTAATAGCTATTCCAAATGTCTATGCTAACCAAATTGCACTAAATTCAAAAAAATACTAACCGCTTCTCAAACTACTAAGAGCATGAAATATTAAAATTTACCTTTTTTAGTAGATATTCTTCATCGGGCGCTTCTTGTAAAAATTTGTGAATATCTTCAGTGGTGAATGTTTTGGATTTTTTCGCTTTATATCCAACAGACTGTTTCTTCAGAAATGCGATAAGTTTAGGATACTTATTGATTTCGATGTTATTTTTAACATTCAAGCATGTCCGTATCATCGAATACGTAGACCAAAGAGTTGATGACTTACAAATCAATGATTTTTCTCCAAAATAAGCCAGTAATACGTTTTCTGAATACTTATTCACCTTCTTCGACTGGCACCACGTCATGAATTTACCGTATTGTAATTCATATTTCTTCCTTGATTTCTCTGGTGGGAGATTCAAAGTAACAATTTTTGCACTTTCTGCTACATCAGGAGGAGTGTTTGATAATTCACTGTCACTATCATCAATCATCATGCAGAAATACGTTGGAGAAGCGAGCGTTTTCGAAATATTTCCGCTTTAGAGCGCAAATGCTGCCACAAAATGACATTTCACGGAAAACGTCAACTTTGCGTTGAAATCTGAAAGCGTCAAAGGCTACTTTGTTAAGCGTTTGTAGAAAAATAAATATTCTTGATATTTGGTTCTATAATATGAATGAAATAAGACTTATTTTTGACGTTTGGACAGTATTTCCATATCTTTCTATATCGAAAATTGTTATGTTATCTAGTGTTTACATGTAGTTAAGAATAGAGCAGATGACTATGATTATTGAAATGCATCTGCACCCGACGTTTGATTAAAATCCCATTAAAACTGCAGAAAACATTGAATCGGTAGTGTATGAAAGAATATTATGAGAAAATGTTAATGAAGCGTATGACTAATTATCAAATTTATGTGCATGAAATAGATCAAATACCTAAGATATTATTCTACATAGCTAAATGAGTACGATAATTCTATGTAAATAGCTATTCTGTGCGTTACATTTCATGTTTTCTATGTATTACTAAATATCGAGTTCAGGATAATTCTATGGACATTAATTTGGAAGCTTTGTTCGAAATTCCACAATGTTAACACATATGATGAGGTCTTTATGGTCTAGATTGATCAGTAACGTCACAAACTTATAGTTACAGGCAGCTGTTTCGCTCTTCTCATAGAGTCGCAACGTTACTGAAGGATCTCTGCTATACCTTCAATAACATTGCAAACTTGCTCGTTTCACTGAAGAACTCTATGAGAAGAGCAAAACAGCTGTCTGAAACTATTAAGTTTGTGACGTTATCGATCCAGACCGGTACATTATCTAGGAGCTTTGTAAGGTCGTTATTCAAAAACTTTTAATATGGTTTCACCTTTAAGCGACGAGGCATTACGAGTATAAAACGTCCAATTCAATGATTTTCAATTATCCTTGTCCATACATTCATCGAAAATTTGGTTTGAAATTTTGCTTCAAAAAATGTTCACGATATTTTCGCGATTACAAGTGAATATTTTGATTTACATGGCTTTTTGACATGCTTAATAGCCTATTTCATTTACTGAAATTCACTGTGGATACAGAAACAGATAATCAGCTTCCTTTTCTTGATATTAACATTATAAAAGATGATAATCACTTGGATTTCGACATATACAGAAAACCCACTCAAACAAAATAGGTATATCCCGGCAGATTCAGCTACATCATTTAGATATAAAATAGCTCCATTTGTTCATAGATTATTAAACGTCCCGTTGAGCGAGCAAAATTATAACAACGAAGTTGCGAAACTTCAGCAAATAGCGTTGGACAATGGTTACGACAAATCTTTGATCAATAATTTAATTTTTAAAGAAAAGAGGAAATCAAACTAGCCAACTAACTAAATTAGAGCCATTACCGTCAAATACTTCACTAAAAAAAAGTTTCACTTATCATCCTTCAGTAATTAAGAAATTCCATAATTTTTTTCCAAAATTTGCAATACAAGTTTATTGATGTAAGAACTAGCTGAAAAACCATTCAGGTAGGCAACACCATTGATAAAATTTTCGACTTCGAAAAATTCGGGATTTACAAAATCGTGTGAGTCGTGTTCAACATGTTATGTGGGTTAAACTAGAAGGAACATACCTTTCTGAATAAATAACATTTTGCCCATATAAAGAAAAATAATGGTGAAAAATAGCGTCAGCGGAACATATTTTGAATACCGGTCACACCATTTCTCAAGAAAGTTTATCACTATTAAAACACAGTACGGACAAATATCTGGGTAATTTAGAAGGGATGGAAATGTATAAACGAAAAAGCAATTTATTTATTGAAATCCGATTTATCTCCAGCCCAGTGTTACAACTAGTTTACATTATTATCCCCAACTAGTATTCAAACAGGCACATTTTGATTTATTTAGTTTACTCTGATGATGGCTGTTTGCTAGCCGAAAGGTCCTCAGTACTTGAATAGTATTTTTAGTGGATAAGGATAATTATTTCTTATTTATAGTTTGTTGAGTTATTTAATTTATCATTTTATATAAGAGTTTGCACGACTATTATCAAATCGGTTTTTCCCGAAAATGGTTCGCCTGACAAAAATTTCGTAGAATACGAAAAAATTTAAAATTTAAAAATAAAACAGAAAATGTATAGCAGGTGTCCCATGGCGCCCTACCTGGTAAGAACGGTACCGTATTAAAATTCTTGCATCGATAATAGTTAAATTGCCAGAATTGAATTGGAATATTATGGTTTCTGAGATATAAAACATCTTTGAGTCACACATTTTTGATGCGTCGTAGCTCTTTATTGTAGCATTTCTGGAAGTTGATAAGAACTATGTTTCTTAGTTTTTCCTCCTGAAGTTTGCCATGTGAATTTGCGAACATCATGTATGATAGTTTATGGTTTCATTGCAAGATATCGTCTTAAAGTACAACAACAAAAAGTTTGTAGCGCGAGGCAACCAGCGTAATACCAGAATCAGGTGCAAAGCGCGCGATACCTTCTCGAACATAACTTTCAATTTGAAAACAATACGAGTAACATTAATCTTAAATTGTGATCGCACTCGTAGATTAAAGATATTAGGAATTAATAAGATGGTGGTTGCAATTTCTCGCGGCCGATAAGCATCTTTAATTAGAGTTTGGAATGTGTAGTTGGATAGATAGCGATCAACCGTGGCCGTGTCCCCGCCACCGTCTCACTGGTGATGGTGTGTATGTGTGTACGTTCATGTATGTGCGTATGTGTGCGAATATACGATAGGATCAAGCTTTGTTATTAATTACACGGCCGTAGGATTAGTCAATATGTGCATGGTCGCCGTCTCTCGCAACCAATGTTAAACACTGTCAATCATCCGAGGATATATCGGATCCATCATAAAGGACTATTTCTGTAAGCTTTGTCGAATAATCTTGATTTCCAGGTGGATTCTGTGTCACGGTAGTTGCAATCTCAGGGTAGGCTGGAACTGGTTCAGAGATTGACGATTGCTTATTGACAAAATGCTCAATCTCAAAATAAAATTGCGACTCAGCTTGTCTCTAGTGAACACAATTTATATCCTATCGAGGGTTAGTTGGATTCATATTCATATGATAGTCACCAAATAAAAAAAGCTGTGATCAATAGATCACGAGAAATTCCCTCACTTTAGTTAGCAAAATAGCTTTCGAACAGTCCTGCGGGTGAAAAGTAAATGGTTGTAGGAACAGAAAATAAAGATTTAGAAACTGCTAATGAAAGACGTTAAATTATACTATATGTTACATTCACATTTTATTTACTGCTGATCGTTTTTGTAGTAATGATTATTTATGTCGCAAATAGCTGAAACCTGATGCTGTGCTTTCAGATGGTGACCAAATGGCACAATTGTCCAGGAAATAAAGGTTTTGAAGCGGGAAATTTGAGGTAAAGGACCGATTTTGATGTACGAGATGAGGGCTCATTAGATTCGTTTTGGCCTCTAGATCAAAGTCTGCCATGGCTACATAGAGAGAAATGTCTCAGATTGTTAATAAACAATAAATATTGACCAAAAAATGATGTGTCAGTGTTATAACAATATATAAAAAAAAAACTAAAAACGCTATTTTCCATCAATTTTTAGCACGTAAAGTAGAAAATTGCAGTTATTTGATCAATAAACAATGCAAAATTTAAGGTTTATAACAATTTGTTATTATCTATTCGTTAATAAACAACAAAATGAAAATTATCAAAATAATCAAGATTAGATTTATTTTCAGGTAATTTGAGGTCGCTGAATACGAATTCGATGTTATTTTTTTGATTGGCTGTTAATCTAATTAGTTGATTAACAATTTGTTAATTAACCCAAAAAAATGGAAATTTTGAAAATAATCAAGACTAGGGTCATTTTCAGGTAATTTGAGATCGCTGAATACGACATGATGTTATTTTTTTTATTAAATGTTAATTCAATTAATTAATTATTCAGTTACCGAATTAACAAAAAAATTCAGTGTCAAAATAATCAAGATTAGAGGCATTTTCGGGTAATTTTTTGAATTAAAGGTTAATTTAATCATTTTATTGATAATTACTTAGTTACCGAATTAACAAAAAAATTCAAAGTCTTAAAATAATCAAGATTGGAGTCAATTTGGTATAATTTAAGGCCGCTGAACACGAAATTGATGTTACTTTTTGAATCGAATGATAATTTAATTAATTAATTAATTCACTTGGCGAATCAAAAAAAAAATATTCAAAGTTTTAAACTAATCAAGATTACAGTCAATGTCGGATAATTTGAAGTAGTTAAATTTGAATCTAATGTGATTTTTCAATAAATTGTTCATATTATTAGCGTATTATTATAGCGTTGCCATGGTAACTGAGAGAAGTGCAGGGACGTATGAGCTGAATTCAGAACCAGTAATTCAAACTCCAGGGCCGTAGTCGTAAAGGGGAAGAGTGGTTTTCCATGTTATTGATAAAAACTAGCTTCCCAGCAATTTATTTCAAAAATAACATCAAGTTCATATTCAGCGACCTTAAATTATACGAAATTGACTCCAATCTTGATTATTTTGAGACTTTGAATTTTTTTGTTAATTCGGTAACTAAGTAATTATCAATTAAATAATTATATTGACATTCAATCAAAAAAATAATATCACTCTACTTAGCGACCTCAAATTAACTAAAAATGACTCTAGTCTTGATTATTTTTTAAATTTCCATTTTTTGGGTTAATTTGTTTATTAACAAATTGTTAATTAACTAATTAGATTAACAGCCAATCAGAAAAATAACATCGAATTTGTATTCAGCGACCTCAAATTACCTGAAAATGAATCTAATCTTGATTATTTAGGAAATTTCCATTTTGTTGTTTATTAACAAATAGATAAGTGACAAATTGTTATAAACCTCAAATTCACATTGTTTATTGATGCAATTCTCTACTTTACCCGCTAAAAATTGATGGAAAATAGCGTTTTCAATTTTTTTTTTATTATGTCAAAAACATGCCATTTATTGGCCATTATTTATTGTTTATTAACAATAGGACAAATTTCCCCCTATGTAGCTGTGGCAGATTCTGATCTAGAGGTCAAAACGAATCGAATGAGCCCTCACACATCAAAATCGGCCTTTTACCTCAAATTTTTCCAATTTGGGTCGATTTTGTGCCTTCTAGACTTTTTATGGGCAAATTCTGTTATAACATCATCAGTTGGGATGATGACATCTCTGTGAATTGCCATTAGGGCCAACCCGGTTAGCCTCTCTTGCCCACAAGAATTCCGTAGGTAGGTTTTTAGGCGCCTAAGTGTGGAAAATGACCTTTCCGTGGTTACTGGTAGAGTCGACAAGATGTTCAACAATATATAAATGTTGGGATACAATTGCCTGTTGCACTCTCCGACAGCCTCAATGGCGCAAGAAGGCCGGTCCGAAGGGCTTTTGCCCTGCCACAACAATTTCCATAGTTGAATTTCGCCTTGTGATTCGTCTAGTTCCACCAGGTCCTCGTACATCACTAGGTCCTCTCTTGGGAATGGCGGTTGGTATAAGAGTGTACATAGCAGCCATCACTTTCTTGTGGTCAGTAAATCTTATTTTGAGCTGGGAAGTTAAGTCTTCTAATAGGGGTATTGCAACAGTTCTGCGGTAATACTGTTCGGGGTTATTAGTATTTGGATTAGCGCGATGCTTCTGTACTGATGTCAACCGTGGAAGCTTGATCTCTTCATTGACATCGGCCAATAAATCCTTTGCTTCTGTAGATGAATTTGCAATTTTTTTTTTCAATATTGGATCAAATATCTTGAAAGTGCGATATTACGTTCTCAATATGGTCGACAGCTGTTACTAAGTCACAAAGAGGTGACTGCAGGACTTTGCATACTGTTAATGTTGCTGCAAATACCTTCGCCAAAAAACAGAGTGATACCACCAATTCGCTGGCAAGAGCAGATCTCAGAAAAGAAGAAGCTTTGGTTGAGGTCTCCATATCCGGGTCTGTGCTGAATTGTTCTAAAGTCTCAATAATAGATTTAAAATTATGTTTAAATTTTAACAAGCCGTTATGATTTTCCACCCACCGAAGACAGATAGGCAGGTAATAGGCAGCAGCGACAGGGCCGGCGCTGCGTGGTGAAAATACTGATTTGGAATGTTCGTCGATTTGATCTAGTGTTAATCCATTTTATTTCGGGGGGGAGGGGGTGTAGTTCGGACCCCCTGGGCACGACCTTGTATCCACTAGCATGATATTTGAGAGTTGAAAGCAGTTGAAGTATAGGTGGAACTCAACCTCCATGGAAATCAATCGGATATTTTTTAATATATCTCATGCAGTCAGATAAGTGATACCATACCATACCTAATCGAAAGTGAGGGAAGTCACGAGATCAATTGATCAAAGTTCATTCAATTTATGGTTTTGTTTATGAAGTATCTTGACCTGAAAAATTCAATCAATCACAATAAAAATGGGGGATGTGCACTAAGACTTCCTGATTGGGTCCATTGTGTGCCCCGTGGAACAAGGTTCAGTCCAGCACGTATGAGGCGGTATACAGGCAAAAAGATTGAATTGAACTTATGTCTCTCATGGGCTCAGACGCATGAATCAAATCCAGGAAGGTAGGTATAGATCCCTTTTGATCGATCAGTGACACCATAGGTAAATAGTACCGGATAGATGTTCCGCCTTCTCTTATTAATCTAATCCACAATGGTAGTATAAGTCTCTCTGGATCAATCAGTGATTTGAGATCTTTATTAGGTACCTTTGTGGGATAGATTAAAATGTAACAAGTAATTGTTCGATTATTGACTTCTCCATTGGTTTGTGTCGCCCTCTGACACACTGGTCCTAACATTGCCTGGTTCTAACATTGCCCGTCGTGACTTCTATGAAGTACGGAAGATGCATTTACTTAATAATATTCACATTGCGTTAGTTTTTGTGTAAGACAACTCGCGGGTAGATGGCATTAGTTGTTCATTACCTCATTATCTCTCTAGCACTTTCTGTTGTTGGTAATATACAGGATGTTCCATCTCAGACGAGCCACCCCGTATATTTCTTATCCCATAGTGAGTGGAAAAATCTCCCGAAACACGTCGAATGATTTTGTTTGGGGGACATCTTTTGACGTATATTTGAGGCTTGAACGAGCAACCCCCTAATAGGGGCGCTTCAACCCCTCAAAATTAAATAGGGGAGAGGGGTTGAGTGATAGGTAATTTGAAAGGTCTTGGAAGCCTCTTTACAACGGTGTACGAAAAACGTAAATTTGATGAACCGTTTTCGCCAAAAATTAATTTTGTTGCTCGAATGCTCCACCTTGGAATATTTTGGTTATTTGTACAATGTACAAGCTCATTTATATTAAGCCTTTTTTACAAACTTAAACAATCTTCAAAAAATCACATTCGTAAAAAAATTGAATTGTGTTGTCATGCTTACAATGAAAAAAATTAAATCTGCGTGTTTAAATCAAATGTTCAAATTGTCCTTCATTGACTTCCATACAATAATACATTCTCTCAAACTAATAAATAAAAAAAACAGCAAAACATTTCCTTATGTTGCCTTCATTTTTTGTTCTTAGAAGGTGTTAATCTGGTTTTAACGTTTCTTCGATCATTTCATGATTTTAATCAATCTGTTGAGTTACTACATTGCTGATTTGTTTGAAATTTCAAAAAATATGGTGTACATATTGCAAGAACGTGTTGAGCTAGTTAGCCTCTATTACCAAAATCAAAATTATGCCCGAGCGGTTGTAAGGATATTTAACGAATCATTCGACGTGTTTCGGGAGATTTTTCCACTCACTATGGGATAAGAAATATACGGGGTGGCTCGTCTGAGATGGAACACCTTGTATATCTCAGCAGAGATATCGATTGGTGACACTATATTTCTACTCATTCCGCTAATGAGCCTGGGAAGGCGAAATAGCTGCCCGGAACTAGTTAGTTGTGATGTCACTGATCGATCTAGAGATATGTAATTAATCAACAATTGACTACTACAAACTGAAAGGAACATTCTAACTCGGTACATTTTGCCCATATAAAGAAAAATAATGGTGAAAAATCCGAGTACGCTGAACATATTTTGAATACATTTTCTCAAGAAAGTTTATCATCACTTTTGTTTTAAAAGTATTGATAAATGTGTAGATAATTTAGAAGGGATGGAAATGTATAAACGAAAAAGCAATTTATTAAATTCGTATTTATCTCCAGCTGACGGTAACTTCTTGTTTGCATTATTATCCCCAGATCGTATTTGAACAGGCACTATACAATTTTAACCAATCACAACTGCTTTCCAATCACCATTTGAAATAAAAATTGAGGGGAACAAGTCTCTAAATTCTATAAAATATTGAAATATTCAAAAGGGCGGTGTTACACATATTGTTCACTAATAGGTATAAATTAATTTTGACATTTGATATATGAGGCATGCTATCTGTAATTATGCCGCTAATTTCCTACGTTCAACTTCTACATTTAATCACACTTGTCTTTTGAAATGTATTGTAGAGAACCATACATCGTAAAGTTGGAAATTTATGCAAATATCTCAAATCGTGATACACGACACACCACTCTGCATATCTCGCCTTAATTAAGTGCATAATGTTAATTCCTACACACAACCACTCTCCACTTAGCTTCCCCATTCACACGTCTTTGCAATAAAATTTCGGGCATGATTCCGATTTCCCGTCAACTGCTGTTAGTTTGAATTACGAATAGAAAAAACACTACTCGACAATTGAAACGTAACATTACAGAATAAGCCCTATAGGTTACCATACCGAGGTTTGACTGACAAAATACTGATGACCAATCCTCCAATGGAAGTCCCGAAGTGTGGGTGAACAGTTCTGTTTGTAACTTTGTAATATTGCCGTTTCAAAAAGCTGTTTCAAAAACCAGGGAACCAAATCACAGATGCATACTGCAGCCGCGATAGCACAACTGTTTCAAACAACAATTTGAGCGTGTCTATGTCTGAAAAATCACGACAGCCTCGAATAATGAACCCAAATAGTCCGTTAGCAGCCTCTATCACAGAATCCAGATGAGAAACGAAGGATAGTTTGGGATCGAAAATTATGCGAGGTCTTTATAGGTTGCTGTTTTTTTACGGATAGTGCCGTCTACGTTGTAATCAAATATGGTCAACTTGGACTTAACGCAGCACTTGTTAACATTAAGAGACAGCAAGTTCGCTGAACACCAGACCAACATCATGTCAAGACTTCTCTGAAGTAGATACAAATCAAATGTGGATTTGGTGACAAAGAACATTTTAAAGTCATCGGCATATAAAAGACTGAGTACACTTAGACATATTGATATAGCGCTGATAAAAATGTTAAAGAACAGTGGTCCCAAAATGGATCCTTGGGGGACACCTGAAGAAGCAAGGTATTCAACCGATCTCTGCCCATTTACCACGACAAATTGCCGCTTATCACTAAGATATGAGGCGATGAAAGATAAGAGCTCCATAGAGAAATCAATAATAATAAATAGTAATAATAATACAAGTTTATGTGGAATTTTTCTAGAGTGTATTATTCAGTGTAGTGTTCATTTGTAATATAACGAATTTCCAACAACTAAAGAGCAGTTTAATCTCAAAATTGAATGAAATTATCTTGTAGAATATGCATTACTTTTCGAAATCGTTGGTATCGGCTGTAACGTTATGTTTCAATGTTGTTAAAATTTGTTACAATTATCGAGCAGTTAAATTCAGTCTCATTTGGTTTTATTTCATTCATCCATTTATGTGCAGAAAGAAATTGATTTAGCAATTTAGGTACTGCTGCAGAATATCAAACTGATAGCTTCTCGTCGTGAATTTATGGAGACATCCATTCGAAATACAAATTATTATATCCCCCTTCGCTTACTGAAAATTACTCTTTGTATACTTTAATTTGGTCGACAAATTTATTGGGTTATAAAGTTGCCACCTCGTTATCCATTGTCTGTTTTAAGTCGTCTTCCTTCCGTGAGACGGGAGTAGTTTAGTGACGCTGAATTGAAAGAATTAGGCGGACGACAAGAAGCTTTCTTTCAGCGAGTTTGAAGAACAACTTCGTTATACTTGTATTAAGCTAATCAAGTTTGCGTGGTTTTGATGTTGCATTATTTTATGGTATGGTTATTAATCATCAGTTCGGGATGTTATTCTAAAATTCCTTTTATACTTCAAATGCTGGTAATAAAATAAAGGATGAAATTATTGAAAAAATATTTATTCCTTATAAATAATCGCTTATCTGTATTTTAATAATGAATTTGAAATTTTTCAATACTCCAATCCGTTATACTACCTCCAGCATTTAATGTTTAATCAATATTCAAGAGCTGTTGTAAGAATTATCAAATAGGGATCTTTTGAATCTTTCAAATCTAAAAGATGTGTCGTATTCCTCAAACATTTCAGATGAGGCGAATGTCGTGGAAATGCCAATGCAGTGAGAATATTGTACCACCAAAGATTTCCCGATAGCCACTTACTATGAAATTTAGAACATTGAGCAGAGGTAAAAATTTTTGGCTTCCGGATGGATTTCGCGTCACAATAGCACGACTTGTGCTATCCGCGAAAGTCTACTATTCAAGATCCAGAAATTTTTTATTCAAAGTAGTTTTTCCAAAATAAATTCCTGAATGTATTCAAACATGCGAGATTGCAAGCGTAAAACTGACGTCATAAGTAGCCATAAGTATAGCACAAGAAACAAAAACTTAGAAAATTCCACCACCCTTGCTAAACACTGCTTTGATTATAACCATCAATTCAATTACAATAATGTTAATATTTTAACTAAGGACACCAATTATTATAAAAGATCTATTCTGGAGATGATTCACATAAAACGTGACTCCAAACCTGTAAATCATAGGACAGATATTCAGACACTAAGTCAAATTTATACTAACTTAATTAATTAAAACGCTTGCAAATTCCCACATGCGTCTTTATAATGTATATTTTAGGTAGAATGTCAATAGTATATCTTCAATAACTGACAAACCTTTTTCTATTAGCTCGTAAATCTAACATCTGGTTTGCAAGTGGATAGTTCAACCCAATGTTCTCGTTTCTAGTCGTTCATAGACTTTGTTGACATGAACTTGCATTTATTAAGAGTACTGCTTAATAGTGAATTCTTGATATATTATACTTATAACATTGATGTGTTACAATTTCGATTATTCGTGTTTCTGTTCGTTTCGGCGACATGGGCATTTTAATTGAGATTGGTGCGATAAGGACGCTTTGTGTAATACAATTAGTTTTAAGTAATCCAGTTTTAGATATAATAAGTCTTCTGATGATGGTCGTGAGACCGAAACGTACGTAAAGACGAGAAAATATAAAGCATAAGTATTAATGTGACCTATTTCCCGAGAATTTATATATAATATGGGAACACCTCCACAGGGAAGCCCCTAATTGGAAAATTATTCATGAAAGACAACCCTCAAAATACTTGTTCAACACCCTGTGTAAAGGAATCCAGTATATTTGATGCTCATATCAGTGAGGTGGTAGGAGATGAATACAAAATGTATTTTCCACCTCGATAGGAAACGAAAAGAAAACAGACAACTGAAAACGAGGTGGCAACTTTATAGCCCAATAAATTCGGGTTCTGAATTAAAGTGGACAAAGAGTAATTCCCTGTAAGCGAAGAAGGATATAATAATTTGTATCTGGAGTGGATGTTTCCTTAAATTGACGCCGGGAAGACATCGGGAAGCGATCTGGCTGTTCCTTTACAGCGGAATAACGCGGTATAATTATAAATCAATGTCTTATGCTAATGTAGCGTGATCGATAGATTTTATCGAAAACAGTCGCAGTATAAGAGGAAGTTGTAAATCGTTTCGAATCTAAAATTGATCTGTGAATTCTATCCGCATTAAATCGACGGGCACACCTCTGTCATCTGCAGACATTTTATGCGCTATCGAGCTCACCAGCGAAACTTTTTTAAAGGTTCACTGAGATAAGGTGAGAAATGTGTTAAGGGATGATTAAAAGGACGAAGCGACGCTGGCGGCACAGATAACGCCGCCGAGTACGGTTTATTCTGTCGCACGTATTCGGACGGGACTCAATCAGTCTCTCTTTCTCTTTGGAACTCTCGGTGAGTTACTAATCACCTGGCCCACCATTGCGGACCTTCCTCCTTATAATAGACCCCGCAGCTACCGCCGCTTCAATAATGATAACGTTTTTTGTTGGATTAATCCTCACAGAAAATGCATTCATAGTTCATATCTCTGCTAATGGAGATCGTTTTTCATATCTCCCGGACAACGGTAGAAACCTCTTTTACTTCCACTTCGGGTCGATATTGAAAAATAACACCGATATAATTAACCAGAGTAGACATAGATAATGGATGGTCGTCAGCTTGACTCTTCGATAATTCTTGATATTCACATTCTTAAACTTTGTGCGATTAGATTTAATGGAAATGGAGAGCCGAGACTGGGAAAGGTTCAGTTTTTTAGAAACGGAAATAACTAATGATGAAATAAAACTAAATAACGAAAGTAGTAACTAAGGGCAATTCTAAATTAAAGGAGACAGCCAAGGGGAAAGGTGAAGGGGTCTGCGGAACTTGCCGGAGCAATTTTTTTCCGTTTCTACATCGTATTTGAACTCGTTTACCGGCATTTAGAGGTTTAAAAAGTTTTTTATGAATTTTTTCAATTTTTTGGGTTGTTTTTCCAACGAAAATGCCAAAAAACAGTTTTTGACCCCAGAAACCGACATTTTATAGTAAATAAACGTCCAAGAAGTCATTTCCGATCGAAACTTGGCCACTGAATCCAAAAATGGTGTCAATTTCCTTCCATAATCAATCATTTTCTATCCATTGGCTGATTTTCGGCAAAATACCTTTTTTTTACGGCGCCATATCGGTGTGAGCAGCCATTTTTTTTTTTTTTTTTTTTTTTGCGAAATCTGCGTGTTTTCACCTCAGCTATACGATCAAATAAGAATTCTTCTGACTGAATGGGTTTTAGAGGTCGGAAATTTGAAAAAACTAAAAAAAAACGACAAAAAACCGATATTACTGTACAAAAATCTGCCGTCAGGTCGCTGACAAGTCTTTTTTTGTGACATATGACCTCGGAATCGGATTCAGCGGCAAATATTACGATAAGAAAACAGTTCCCGAACGTCATCCAACAGTTTTTGCACTCCAGTATACCATTAATTTTACGCCAAAAAACCAGGTAAACGTAATTTTCTTCTTCCAGTTTTTGACTTGCCTCAAAGTTGCAGAATTTAGAATCGTAAGTAGGATAATTGGATTCCTTGGACAATTTCCGATGGAGAACATGCTTATAACATTATTTTTTACATATTTTGGTGCTTTGGAAAAAAAGCTTTTTCGTAGCTGCAAATCTTTCGTCTTTTTGTAATTTTTGAAGTTTGTTTCTTATAAAACTTTAAATCGTCTAAAATCGTGATCAAATTACTGATTTTGATGTAAAATTTCCCAAGCATTCTGATTCTGACAATTTTTCAATCCCACATGATGACCCAGAGCCACAAAATTCAACAAAGCGCCAAAATAGGAAGAAAAACAACGAAACCGAATATAAATTAGTATAATTTAGTACTTTTGTGGTTCTGGGTCATCATGTGTGATTGAAAAATTGTCAAAATCAGAATGCTTGGGAAATTTTACATCAAAATCAGTCATTTTGATCACGATTTTAGTCGATTTGAAGTTTTAAGGAACAAACTTCAAACATTACAAAAAAACGAAGTCTCTAGATTTGCAGCTACGAAAAAGCTTTTCCTAAACACCAATCAAATGTGACACACTGTAGTCCTCATTGGCGACTTCTCCGCCCCGCTTTGATTGATTGATTGATGATGCTAATTTATAAAATGGAGTAATTTTGGGAGGCACTTCCGAGTATAAACCTTAGCATCGACTGCCGGACTTCCAACATGGCCCACTTTTTGGCAGATTAACATATGTCATTATATCCTCGCATTCTCAAATAGTTCGATATATTGTAGTTTTTGAGATATTGTGCTCCCGACAGATTGTAATAAATCTCGTTTAGTCAACTGTCCAACTAGGTTATAATACCCTTTCGGATATCTAATTTGTACGCCATTATGTAAATGATTGAAGTGTCAAACAATTTTTTCAAAACCCACAGCATCCAAGATCATGTTTCATAGGTGACTTGACTCAGTAGGCTCAATATTTCCCAAAACTTATGTAACAGGTATTATTCCTTATATTCTTGCAGCTTGCATAACATTGGAAGTGGTTCACTTCAATGAGTCCATCACATCAACGCTACGGAATGAAACAATCGCCCTACTAATTCACTAAAAATACTGTTAAAGTACTAGACACTTCTGATGATGGCTACTTGGTAGCTGAAAGGTACTTCCACAGTATTTTTAGTGGAAAAGGGTGATTGTTTTTTTTAGAGTGTTATAATAATAATGATTTTTATTGTCCATAAGACCAATGATAAGATGGTATATAAGACACGTCAAAAAATGTATGTAAGTAAACAAATAATTAAATAGATAAATAAACACGTATTTTGGTACAACAAATATGACAGAAAAGGAAAACAAAAAGAAAAAAAGATTCAAAGAAATATAAAGATAATACTTCCTGTTGAAAGTAACGAATGATAATTACGATTATAGCCTAGTATCTACTGTACTTATTTATAAATAATAAATTAGGAAATTAAAGAAAATGAGCAAGACTTTATGGATCATCTGTTATTAAAGATGCCAAGTACTCAGAAACACTGTAAAATACTGCAAGACTCAATTAAGGCACACGTGATTTTGCTTGCATCATTCCATATGAAGAATATCCAGGATGGATATTTTCTAAAGAATGATTGCTTTGACTAGAATATTAAAATGGTTAAGTTGATAATTGTTATGAAAACAATGTCTGGCAAAGATAAAGACCGTTAGATATTCCCCACATATATGTGTACATTATATTATCTTTTCCACACATCCTCTGGAAAGTTCTGTGATAATCCATTATTTGATAGTTTTGATTACAGCTTTGATAAATACTTTTTGGAGGTATGATCATTATGAATTCATTCTGCGATATAATAATATCATGCAATCATTTTCGTTACATCAAATATTGATATTTGAGAAATACGAGCGCAAGTTGAAAAGTTCATGAAAAATAAAACAGATGGCTCCACAATCAAAAATCCCTTGTGACCATTGTGATGTACCATTTTTAACTAGCACGCGTTAATATTTTCAGACTGATATGTCATTCAGTTCTATTTTGACACCCATCGAAAGCAAGCAACCTTGAAGACTTTTGCGTGGAAAAACGTTACGCAAACCAAAGCATCGGTTGTTAAATATTATGGGGACTCTGCACCATCGAGGAACGATTCACAAGTGGTTTACTGATTTTCGATGTGGTTTAAATTAAAGTGCACGAAATTGCTGAGACTATGGGCATCTCAACCGAATGGCTGCCGCATTAACTCTCTGTTGACAACAAGCGCAACCGGGTGACAACTTCAAAGCAGTGTTTGGCGATGTTCAAGCGCGATAAAAAGGTCTTTTTGCGCCGTTTCGTAACCGTGGCCGAAACATGAATCCATCACAACACACCAGAGACCAAAGAACAGTCGAAACAGTAGACTTGTCCTGGCGAATCGAAACTGAAAAAGGCCAAAGTGGGTTTATCGGTCAACAAAGTCATGGCGACAGTGTTTTGGTTACCTTGAAAAGAGCAAAACGATCACCGGCGTATATTTCGCAGAGCTGTTGGACCGATTCGACGCCGATTTGAAGCTAAAGGGGTCGCATTTGGCAAAGAAAAAACAGCTCTTCCACCAGGACAAGGTGCATAGGTACGCAGTCGCAGTGGCAAGCATTTATGAATTGAGCTACGAATTTGTTCGTCAACCACCATATTTTCCAGATTTGACCCCCTGCGATTTTTATCTATTTCCAAACGTGAAGAAATCGCTCGGCGGAAAAAGATTTGGCTCCAACGATGACGTCATCGTTATTTGGAAAGGATTGAAAAATTAGAAAACGGTTGACCGAAGTGTATCGGGCTACAAGGAGATTATGTTGAGAAATAAGATAAGTTTTGGCCAAATAAATCATTTCTAGTTTCATTTATCAGGAACTTTTCACCTTGCCCTCGTATATGCGTTCTGATGGTTATAGAACCTGAAAGGATGTGAAGATTAACTAGTGCTTTCATATAAAGTATTGTTCTGACTGTCTCTGCTATTAATTCAATGTAACTTGACAGTTATTCAAGAAAACTTTTCATTCCACCCTCGTACATCACTTTTGACGTTAACTTCAAGTGATCATGCGATCTGAAATATTGGAAATATTTTTATCCCGCAATAAAAGATTAATTGGTGCATGATGGTTTATCGTGCCGTATATTTTCAATTTAAACAGAAAAGGGTAGATAAAACTTGAAAGCACTAACTATCTTCAGTACCGTATCAGTTTATCAGCCAGACTAATGCAACTGTTGGAATTTATTTTGAAAATACACTTACAGTAAACAAGCTTCGTACAGTTAAGAGATTCGATAAGAAGAACGCGCATAATTAGTTCAAACTAATAATAAAATATCTTCATTCATTCACAATGTATTCAATTAATTTCAGCTGGGAGTTAATTAGCCGCCAATCTCATTTATGTTCGACAATTTATGATACCTAATTATTATTTTAAAATTATTGATAACAATAAATTTCAAGTTCAAATTTGTTTGTTCACCTGCGGTTAGCTATGTTCGTCAGTTGTAGTCTTAGATCTATAGACCTTTAAGTACATAATCAGCGCATCAAACGATCAGAGGGTGCCGACATCTGAGGTAATTGCTCGGGTCAGTTTCATCGTGCCTGCGAGACACAATAACAAAACCCTGTAGTTATTTATTATTCATATATTTTCAGTGGCCATATTTTCTGAATTCATGTTATAGTTTAGAAATTCATACTTTTTGATACTCTTGACTTTTAAGAATCTAAATTACATTAAATTTTAATTCGGAAAATAAAGTATTAATAATATTTTTTCACGGCTTGAAACGGCCAGCGCGCAAAGCCGAATATTATTACCTGTGTCACGCGGTCATTATTTAGGGGTTAAACAGGTATATTGAATAGAAAGGAAATCTTGAAATTATAGAGTTTGATTTATTATTGCCTTTTCAATGTGTGCAAATTGAAATTCTAGGTATATAATTTTCCACCTTTATTTTAATAATGCAAATTTTTTTGAAAGTGTATGTCCTGTTTCTAGGATATGTTCAGAGCGAGATGAAGCTGTTTTGTAAAGTCTAAAGATTCTGATTCTCATGTAAAAAGTGACTCCTCTCGTTTTGAAGGTCTAGTGTGCAAAAGTTCACTACGATCGATAGTAGCAGTTTTAAAGGGCGAGGAGAAGGTTGGGGTAATTTTTGCGAAATCTCATGAATAAGTGACTCCTCTTGTTTTGGAGGTCGAGTGCGCAAAATTTCCCTAAGATTGATACTTGCTGTTTGAAAGGGTGGGGAGAGTATTTATGCAAAATCTCACGTGGAAGGTGACTTTCCTCTTGTTTTGAAGGTCGATTGTGCAAAATTTCAACAAGATCGATATCTGTCCTTTTAAGGGGTCGGAATAGGGACTGGTGTAATTTTGGGAAATCTTTTGAAAAGCTACTTTACTCCCTTATGAAGATCGAGTGTGCAAAATTTTATCAAGATTGATAATTGCTGTTTTAAGGAGTGGAAAGAGAGGTTGGAGTAATTGTAGCGAAATATCATGTAAAAAGCGACTTTCCTCTTGTTTTGAAGGTCTAGTGTGCAAAATTTCATGGATACTTGTTGTTGTAAAGGGCGAGAAGAAGGTTGGGGTGATATTTGCGAAATCTCACGAAAAAGTGACTCCTCTTGTTTTGAAGCTCGAGTATGCAAAATTGCTTTAAGATTGATATTTTCTGTTTTAAGGGGTGAGAAGAGGCTGGGAAATCTCACGTGGAAGGACTTTCTTGTCGTTTTGAAGGTCGATTGTGCAAAATTTCAACAAGATCCATATTTCTCGTTGTAAGGGGTGGGAATAGGGGCTGGTGTGATTTTTGGAAAATCTCTTGTGAAAAGTGACTTTCTTTCATAATGAAGATCGAGTGTGCAAAATTTTACCAAGATTGATACTTGCTGTATTAAGGGGTGGAAAGAGTGGTTGGAGTAATTATTGCGAAATTTCATGTAAAAAGTGACTTTACTCTTATTTTGAAGGTCGAGTGTGCAAAATATTAATTACTTGATTTCTTAATTTAAGGTTATCAATAACACTCTTAAATTTATAGATTCAATGAACATAAATATAGGTAGATGCTTCAGACTTTCAAAAACAAGTTCCACATTTGCAGATTGTTTTTCGATAATAACCATTCCTCTTCTGGAATAGGCAGTTCACATTCACTATAAATAAGAAACTATCACTCTTATCCACTTGAAATACTGTTGAAGTAATGAGGACCTTTCAGCTAACCAGTAGCCATCATCAGAGTTTACTTTGGACACTATAAATAAGAAACAACCACCCTTAACCACTAGAAATGCTGCATCTACATTACGCATCAATTACCGGACGGATAATTTTTAGAACAGCTCCATCCTCTAACCAATGAATTGTACTCGAAATTATAATTTGATATCAAATAACAGAATTTGCAGCCCAAAAATATTGAAGAGTTACTCTTTGAATATCTATCTTTAATGTATTAAAATTAGTTATTAAATTTTGATATTGGGTACCCCATCGGCTCCGCGCGCTAGACGATGGAAAAAGGGATTATGTTTTATGGCCCTTTTTCCGGCAATCGATTTCCAATAGACGACAAACGTGGCTAGCAGTGAGTAATTTAGATTCTGTCGTCGATGAAATGCACCTTTGTATCCGTCATTTTGCTGTAATGGACCATTTTTCTCGACCGCCAATCGATTACCTATATTGCTTTTAATAAGATCCTCGTAAGACCATGATAATATTTTGATTATATGAAAGAATAACTACTTTGTTTTTATACCACTTTTATTAATAATAACGTAAAAACGTAACTATAGTTCCAACACCGAAGTGCCATTCATAGTCAAGTATACTTTGACTATGGTGCCATTATCAAACAATTAGAAAATTATGAAGAAATCAATGAAACAGTTCAAGTATAAATAGAGTAGAGTAAAGTAGGGTTGAAATTAAGGGATCAACGGAAATTCCAAAAACAGGTAGATCCTAGGAAAGTACAGTATTACATAGTAAACATAGCAACAATTTGTGAATTAGTGTGATTAAAATTTGATATTCTATGAATTCCTTAAAGAGCGGTTTGAAAGACAGTATATATAGTAAACAGTATATATAGTAAACAAGGTGACAATTTGTGAATTAGTGTGATTATAATTTAATATTCTAAGAATTATTTTAAGAGCGGTTTGAAAGACACATGAAAAGATCACTTTGATATAGGTCTAACTGATCATTGAGGATATTTTTATTAGAGTTTTTGACACCTTCATAAATCTCTATTGATTCTAATATATTCAATTTAAAACCTCTGGTTTGGTTATGTAAAATTCTTAAGCTATCTAAATTAAGGAAATTATGACCAGTTTCTAAAAAAGTAGGTAACTTACCATGACTATTTCACTCATTCCATTTTAAGTGAGGAAGTTTCCATAGCAACTCTCGTTTCACAGCGATAAAACATGCAAGCCGGCAAAACTTAGCAAGTTATTATTTCATCGATAATATTTTGACATTTCTCACGTTCATAGATAGCTTGGGAAATGAATACCATTAAGAAAACAAACAACGTTTAGTTAATCTATGATGAATACTTATTTGTCAAATAGCGCAATACGTGTCAAAAAGTAGATTGGGGAATTCCAAAAATGAGCCTCCAAGATAGATTTGGAAATATTTCGTCGAAAGAAATACATAGTGAAATTGCCAAACTAGTGCCTTTCAACACAAGAAAAACTAGGACATCTGCATGGAACCAGTTCATGGAATTACTTCTAAAAAGAAACTATACCTTAGATAGAGAAACGACTCCAGAAAGATTAGCAGAAATATTAGAGGATTATGCTTTCAATATGAAGAAAAAAAACGGAGAAGATTATAAAGAATCCTCTGTGAAGTCTTTATGGAATACCACGGCACAGATGATTGAAGAAAAGTTTTTCAAGGAATATGATAGAATGATCGATCCATTCCAAGATTTAATTTTCAAATCAGATCGTCTGGCCAGGGATTCGAAGCGGAAAATGTTGCAAACTTTACCAGAAAAAAGGAAATCAAGTTCTAAAGCTTTTTCGACCGAACTGTTTTTGAGAATGGTCAATTGTTACGATGAAGATAAGCCAGATGGGTTGCAAAAGAAATTTTCCCATATATGCTCCTTCGAATTGGCTTGGAGAGGCAATGAGGCAGCTAATTGCTCAATTCATTATTTTCAAAAAGAATATGATCTTCTGGAAAACTTCAGTGGTCGGGTGGAATATAACCCGAAATTCTCCAAAACTTCCCAAGGTGGTTCGAAAAACTTATCGAATAGTAAATGGTTGGTGAGAAATAAAGAAAACGAAGATTCATGTCCTGTTCGCTTATACCTTAAACTCATGGCAAAAAGATCGACAAATCCAAACGTAACAACTGACAGACTTTTTTTGGCTACACATACAAATTGGGAAAGAGGAATTTGGTACAAAAACATGCCTGTAGGAATAAATTCAATATCGAAATGGACAACATCAGCAGATAATATTGGAATTAGCACAAAAAAGTTCAAAATATCAAACCATTCCCATAGAGCATAGGCCATTTCATCATAGGCCAAAAAAGGAGTTAATGAACAAGAGTTAATCAAAATTACGGGACATTCGAGTGCACACTCCTTAAAACCATATTTACAACTAGATGCAGAACATCATTTAAAACTAAAATCTTAGAGAGGGCAATCATGAATCTGCCGCCAATCAAAATCATCACAGAACAGAATCAGAAGTATCAAATCTTTCATCAGATGGGATTCCGTCTGCTGCAATCGAAAGGAACAATTCCCAAATAATTAACTATAACAATTGTAACTTTTACTTCAAAAATGAATTTGAACATGTTCCAATTCATTATTTCAAAACATTGTTTGTCCCATGAATCGTTATTTTCTTGACTTTCTCAGATGTGACCATATTACTATTAGACATATTTTCTCGTGAAATAGTCATGTCAAATACCACTCGAGATGAAATTTAAGCAGGTAAAATTTCTCTTTGTAACATTCAAGTTTGTTGCTTAGGCAATTTCGTTCATGACATTTTTTCCAAAATCACTCGCCTGACGGCTCGTGATTTTGAAACAAATGTCATTCGCGAAATTGCCTAAGCAACAAACTTTCATATTACAATCGAGAAATTTTGCCGGCAAAATTTCATCTCTAGTGGTATTATATATGAAAATAGTTAGTTCTAAGTTTGGAACAACCAACTGCTGATTCACATGAGTGTTTTTTAATAAATCTAAATTTTATACCGGGAACCAATCAGAGACTTGATTTTGCGCTACTTGTACCTTCGTTTCTATTAAATACACACAGTTCTCAATAAATAGCAGGAGGGGAGGCCATATTTCTCTTTCTGAAAGGTATTTATTGTACCTATCATCGTCATCACTGTTTGTTGTTCGTATTGTAAAAATAACTTAATTAATATGTGTCCGGGACAAACCAACCTACTTATAAAATATGGCGTCGTGACCGAAGGTTTTACAAGGCGAACGCCTTAGATGTGTTAAGTAGATCTGTAGCGTTTAAATTTATGGCTGACCAGGCGGCTTATCCCGGTCATATTGCATATGTATTGGCCTTGTTTAAATTTATACAGACTCTCGTATTAATTGCGCAGATTACGATCAAGTGTTCCTTAACAGTGGTGCAAGATGGTTTCAATGGGTTATTGATGGCGCCAGTACTGTTAAAATCTCATACAGTTCCTTCTTGCATTTAGATAAATCGTGGACTTAACGATAGGAAGAATCTAAAAGCATTTTAACTGATTAACTTAGTGAACGTTCTCGCGGTTTTACGTTCGATTTGTACTTGCGACCTTAAATTCCTCAAAGGCAATGGAGCTAATAAAAGTATGACTGGAGTAATTATTTATGAAACTTTTATTGGGTATTTAATTAATTGATACACAGATTGGCTTTCTCATATTTTATAATAAGTGAATTATAGACGTATTATAGCAATCTTAATGCCTGTTTCAGATAATAACTCATTAGGAATTCGATCTGATTTGGTATTTTGTCGAAGGCTGAGTGGTTTTCAAACGATTTTATAATAAAGGAGGATTTTTGAGAATGCGGTTAATTAGTAGTATGAAGTTCTTTATATTTTGAGATAATTGTAAGTTTTCTTATCCTTCATTAATAATATCATTCTAACATCAAGTTAACTATAGAAACTGAGAAAGATAACACAATAAATTTCCTATACCTTACCCTCACGCACCATAATAAAAATTTATAGAAAACCTACATTCACAGATACAACTATTGCCAATTCATCTTTTAGCCCTAGTCACAAATTAGCAGCATACAACTCAAACATACATAGAGCTCTTTACTTTTTCTTTCTTCTGAAAATCTAAATGAAGAATTGAATATAATCAAGGTTGTAGCCATTAATAATGGTTTTCAACCTCAACTCATATCCAAATCAATTGATAGAAAAAGCAGAAGTTAACTTACTCAAGTATCTACCCTTTTACAAAAAATTCTGACTCTTCATCAAAATACATTTCCCTCGCATATTTTGGTACCGAAGTGAAAGAATTGCAAACATTTTATCGAAACAATCTAAAAGTTAGCTTCAAACCTCAAAATAAATTGTCCTATTTTTTGTTCAATGCTAAAGATAAAAGAAATAAGTTTAATAAACTTGGAATATATGAATTAACCTGTTCAGAGTGTGATAACTTTTACACCGGTAGAACCAGTTTCAGTTCAAGCCTCGAGCCTGCTCTGAAGATGCCACCTGTAATGGTTGGCGAAACGTCGGCATCAAGTCGAGCTATTGTGACGCGGAATCCATACGGAAGCCAAGGTTTTTCAGTTTAGATGAAGTTCACATTCACAGATACAACTATTGCCAATTCATCTTTTAACCCTAGTCACAAATTAGCAGCATATAACTCAATGATACATAGAGCTTTTTTACTTTTTCTTTCTTCTGAAAATCTAAATGAAGAATTGAATATAATCAAGGTTGTAGCCATTAATAATGGTTTTCAACCTCAACTCATATCCAAATCAATTGACAGAAAAAGCAGGAGTTAACTTACTCAAGTATCTATCCTTTTACAAAAAATTCTGACTCTTCATCAAAATACATTTCCCTCGCATATTTTGGTACCGTAAGTGAAAGAATTGCAAACATTTTATCGAAACAATCTAAAAGTTCGCTTCAAACCTCAAAATAAATTGTCCTATTTTTTGTTCAATGCTAAAGATAAAAGAAATAAGTTCAATAAACTTGGAATATATGAATTAACCTGTTCAGAGTGTGATAACTTTTACACCGGTAGAACCAGTTTCAGTTCAAGCCTCGAGCCTGCTCTGAAGATGCCACTTGTAATGGTTGGCGAAACGTCGGCATCAAGTCGAGCTATTGTGACGCGGAATCCATACGGAAGCCAAGATTTTTAAGTTTAGATGAAGTTCACATTCACAGATACAACTATTGCCAATTCATCTTTTAACCCTAGTCACAAATTAGCAGCATACAACTCAATGATTCATAGAGCTTTTTTACTTTCTCTTTCTTCTGAAAATCTAAATGATGAATTGAATATAATCAAGGTTGTAGCCATTAATAATGGTTTTCAACCTCAACCCATATCCAAATCAATTGACAGAAAAAGCAGAAGTTAACTTACTCAAGTATCTACCCTTTTACAAAAAAATTCTGACTCTTTATCTAAATACATTTCCCTCGCATATTTTGGTACCGTAAGTGAAAGAATTGCAAACATTTTATCGAAACGAACTAAAAGTTAGCTTCAAACCTCAAAATAAATTGTCCTATTTTTTGTTCAATGCTAAAGATAAAAGAAATATGTTTAGTAAACTGGGAATATATGAATTATCCTGTTCAGAGTGTGATAACTTTTACATCGGTAGATCTAGTCGTAATATAGAAATTAGATATGATGAACACTTTCTATCCTTCAGACTTAATAAAACAGATTCATCTTTCTCTAATTTTTTTTTATAAGCAGAGTACACTTCCCCAAGTTTAGATGAACTTGAATAGTAGACCTCCACGGATAGCTAATCTTGAGAAATACGGCTACAGAAACCAGTAGAACCAGTTTCAGTTCATGCCTCAAGCCTGCTCTGAAGATGCCACCTGTAATGGTTGGCGAAACGTCGGCATCAAGCCGAGCTATTGTGACGCGGAATCCATACGAAAGCCAAGATTTTTCAGTTTAGATGAAGTTAAAATTTACATAAGCAGAGTAGAGGTTTCACATTAACCACACTAGATAGAATCAATAGAAATTTTCAAAAAGGAATCAAAAAGAATGACAATAAAATTTTAAACGATCAATTAGATGTGTACTACAACATTCTGTTTGATGTCTTGATAACGTAAAATTTGCCATAATCCTCTTGTGCATTAAAATTTCCTTATCACAATATTAATACTACCTCATTATCCTTTTCAATTATACTACTCTAGCAACAGTGGCGTGCAAAGGCATGTCGTATTGGGGTTGCAAAAAAATATAACTTTATATAAATTATATAAGCAAAAAAAAATATACATAATATATATGTTGACATTTTGTTATATGTAATTTCCGAAAAAGGGATATGTATATATCTCATATCGAATTTAAAAAAACATCTTACTTATTGTTTGTTTCACTTCCATGCCAAAATTGGAGGAATTATGTTCGCATAATTTTTCTTCTTCACAAGGCGCTTGCTTCTTGATTTTCATCTATTTTTGTTTTTTATTCCACCATCCAGGAAAATCGACTAGGAATAATTGTCTTTTTTTTGACATTTTGATATTACGACTTTAAAGAATTACTCTTTTAAAAGAATATAATTAAAAACTTGTTCCTTCACCAATGTAGTGTTGCCACCCAATCAGTAATCTTCTGAATTTAACATTCTCTCGGTAGATCAGAATTTATTATTGTGTAGAATTCGTTACCGACTGAGACGTCGAAATTTCTTATATCAAGGTTGGACATATATTTAGGATATGATTACATGAATAGGATCGCGCGGCTTATTTAAAATCAGTCAAAGTTTCGAATCAAAATATATACCTAATAATAAAAATTTCTTAATTTACGTGACTGTATATAGTTGAACAAAAATATGTCAAATATGTGTTATAAATAGAATATACTTCAATTATAACGATACGTCTTTATGTATCTCGTTGATGACTAATAATTGGAACATCTTTTTGCAGCTTTCATTCGGTTTGGGAAAATTCCCTGAACAATTGCCTGAGGAAAGATGAGGAGGGATAAACGGAGGAACTGACTCCCAATGTCCCTAAAGAAGACGAAGCAGACGGTCCACACCTTTCCTTCTTCCGAAGGTACGATAATGGATATTGAAGAAAGAAATGAAGAGATGAACCTTCGTCACACCAAGGACATTTCCAGAACCAGTTAGGGATCGTGCTGTTCCAAGAACCATGAATGTACAGGAATCAGGTGAGGGGTCTCACCCATCGTGACGCCAAAGTAATATATCAATCTAGTGTTAGTACACCCCGGACAAGTATAATGGTAAGAGAAGATATTAATTATTTTTGTATTTCAGAATTCATGACCAGATACCTCGTTCCAATTCAACCCTACCTCGAATACAGGAAGAAGCAACAAGATGGACCCGTGCCGCCTCCAGAAGTCCATAGTTTAGTAGAGTACTACCAGAGGAAGAATCTGATACTACTCCTAGCATGTGACGCCAACGCCCAGAACATGATTATTTGGGGCAATACGGACACCAACCAGTAAGGTGAGCAACTTTTCGAGTAACAAGAAGCCGTAGCAAGCTATTGTCAAAGTAGACCTGACGATGGCAGATGTTATTCTGCTGAAACGTCATCAAGACCAGTGTGGTTCAACCAGGGACCAAACATCTACGCGGAAGAAAACCCGGAAATCCAGTGTATCAGACAACGCCAGCGGAAACCTAAAAATCAACAGTTTTTGGACTGGGCTTAAATCATTTTAGTGTTTAAAAACGGAACATCACGAAGTAAAGGACGATTCAATTTTCGTAAATTCCATATTGTTAGTGGAACTGGAAAGCAGAGATTTGCATTTTCTAAATTTTAAGAAATACTATCAACTTATTCCTTCTGAATTGTTTGAGCAAAATAGTTATTGTATCGGATGTGTGAACAATTTTCAAACAATATTCATCAACAAGGGAAAACAATTGCTTCAAAGTGAACAGAAAAACCTGATAAAAATCCCATTCCAAATATCGAACAATATCATTTGGTCCGATACCTCGAAGTTAACTGATAAATGGCGTCAGTTTCTTTTCTTATGTCATACCTACATTATAAAAGAAGATTATAACGAAATGCGAGTCTGTGACCATCGTATTCATTTGAAGACACCCAATCAAAGATTCTAGCTTGCAGCGGTAGGCGTGCCAAACGGTAGCAACTATTAGCGATGCTTATAAAATGCCGCATTATTATTAATTCCAGTAAAGAAAAGGCAACGTGTGTAGTACGCGTGTAAACTAGACCTTTAGGCGCTTCTGAAGATATCGGAAATTCCGCGGCACAGACATATATCAAAAACTATTATCAAAGGGCGATAATAAATCATTTTAGAACGAATATTTCGATTTTATCGGTCCTCGCGGAGCCTAATTTAGAATATATCTATGGCGTGATTATGTCTAATATTTTACGCCGGGCGATACGGAGAAATTTGTCAATATTTTAACCCGTACGGAAAGTTTATTCCGTCACGTAAAGTTGATTTAATCTGAAATTCTAGCTTGCCAATATTTGCATTCGATAAACAATTAGGCGGAGGAAGGTAATTAGATTTGAGAATGTATAAATAAAATACAATAATCTTAATCGTGTTTCTATCAGATTTTGTTTTTAAAATTTTCAAACTATATGTATCGTAGAAATATACACTTTCATACTAAGATAAAGGTTTTAACGAACAAAAATATCACGAGAATTAGAAGAAATCAATAATCCCCGACATGGGCGAGCCTTATAATTCAATTCTAACCTCCTGAACTTGTCAATTTCAAGTAAATATAACAATAAATTGCCTTTATTTTGTACAAAATAAAAAGGAAATACAATGTAAGAAAGAGAGAGGCGAAGTTTAGCTTATGCTACTCATTCTTAACCTCTAACAAAAATAAAATAAAGAGAAACACTTAAAAGAAAGTATAAACTTACTTATCGAATTTTAAACTACCAAGAAAAAAAGGGAAAAATAATATGTAATAATCTAAAGTTTGTTACCGAGAAAAGAAATAGATTCATGCAATACTGAATAAAATACTTCATAAACTGCAATATATAGCCAACTGTTCTTTTTGTAAGTCCAGTAGCGTCGATTTGAGTTTTCTCTTGAGAAAACATTCTGACCCTGCTTTGAACGTAGGAGGTATCGAATTATATATTTTAACTGCACTGTAGGTGAAACATCTATTTGACCAAGCAAGACGAAATTTAGGCTAGTCTAAATTGTACGTATGACATATGCAGTTGTCATGCAAACTTCCTCTAAATATTAGTATACTTTTATGGTACAGGGGAGTTTAGGTGAAAAGTACAAGACAGACCAACTATCATATGATATCTGAACAAATTTTCGATTCTAAGCCAGCCTAGATTGTTGATTTTAGCTGATACTCTGGCATATTTACGGAGACCAAAAACAAATCTACAACAGAAATTTGGGATTTTTTTAAAGCGATATTTAGTAGTTTGAAGCAAGCAAGGAAAATTCAAAACTGAGCCGTAGTTAAGGATAGATAACACTAAGCATTCACAAAGTTTTTCCTCAAGTTAAAAGAAATTATTTTCCTATGCCTATATAACTGTCTTAACACAAGATAGGACTTTTTAATCAATAACGTTATACTCCAAGATTTCTAGCGTTATTTGAAGCTTTCAGAACCTGGCTCCGAATCTTAAGCCGCATATCAGTATCTTTCTCCGCATCAGCCATCAGACCAGAATTAATGATAATATGGCAGCATTTGCTCGGGCTCAAAGTCAGATAGATTGTAAGCGTTTGAGTATTTTTCTGAGGACATGAGATCGTCATTATTAAGATTAGATGCATCCTCAGATTTAGATGGATCATATGAAAGATGCAGCTGATTATCATCAGCAAAAGACTGTATACTGACATATTTAACAGAAGACTATATGTCGAAGACATATATGATATATAGTTGGGCCTAATACTTACCCCTGTGGCACCCCGGACATTACCTCTGAAGCGTCCGATAACTCGCCGTTGAGCTCAACTTTCTGCAATCGATTATTTAAATGAGAGCGGAAGAATCCCACCGCTTTATGATCCAAGCCGAGAAATTCAAGTTTGGCAATCATGAGCTCATGGTTAATACTGTCAAAAGCCTTTGAGTAATCAAGGAGGACCAGAGAAGTAACCCAACCCTTGTCCAGTGAATTTATGATACCGTCAGTAGGTTTGAGAAGTGCCGTAACAGGACTGAACCCTTTACGGAAACCAGATTGATGATTAGGAATAATATAATTTTGACAACATAATCATAAACTTGTTTTGCTACAACTTTTTCAAGAATTTTGACATAATTGGTAAGATGCAAATGGGCCGCAGATCATTTAAAGACTCAGGGTTGGTCTTTTTGGGGATAGGTTTATCATTATTATTGCACTCCAAACTATGCGGCCATTAGTAATGATGCGAGATTGGTCTTGGTGTTGGTATCGCAAAAAATAACAAAAATATGACGAGAACTGAAAGAAATCAATAATCCCCGACATGAGCGAGCCTTAAATGCAATTCTAACCTCCTGAACTCGTCGATTTCAAGTAATTATTGCACTATGTGGTCATTAGTAATGATGCGTGATTGGTCTTGGTCTTGGTGTCGCAAAATTCCAAGACTAACACCAAGACTGGCAATGCAAGACCAACACAGCGATACAAGAATCGCAGTTTTCCAACCATCTAGCTAAGGCGAGTACAAAAAGGGAATGGTTATAAAATTAACAGGTTTGTAGGAACAAAGGTCAAATGGAGAAAGGAGCAACAATGGTTTATGGACATTTGACCTAAACGCTTCACTAGTAATCAGAAAACATAGAACATGTTGAATAATAAATCAAGTCGGTGGGTGCTATGTTTAAATTTCTGGTCAAACAACTGAAATAAGGTAGGTACATAATATTTTTGTGAAAAAAATTTCAAAGTTTTTTATTTTTAATTATACAAATTTATTATTACAAACAATTTTAAGTTTGTACCTTTTAAAACGATAAAAGAGTTCATACTGCAGATACACTATAACAATATAAATAAGAAACAATCACCCTTATGCACTAAAAATACTGTTAAGGTACTGAGGACCTTTCAGGTACCAAGTAGCCATCATCAGAGTAAACTAAATTAGGAATCAAACAACAACATGCTGATTTTTCACCATTATTTTTCTTTATATGGGCAAAATGTTCTTTATATTGAGTTAAAATGTTGCTTCTAGTTTGATTCACATAGTATTTTGAACATGACTCACAATCGATTTTGTACATCCCGGATTTGTCGAAGTCGGAAACTTTATCAAAGGTGTTTCCATAATCTCCAAATAGTTTTTGATAGTCCATAATGCTAAAGCACTAATTTGAATAAATAATAGAAATGGCAAAAACATTTTCGTAGGTACTGTGCTATTTTTTGGTACTAGTATTCTCACATTTCTCTTATGTTTTGTCGTTTGATGTATTGAAATCAAACATTAAAGGAGTTTTATTTTTACACCATGGTTCAGATATTTTTACTCTGTACACGCCATATTTGACGTTTCCTCACAATGACTCGGATATTTTAATTTTAACTCAGTTGACGTCATTTGACCTTTCCTCACTGTCAGAAAATTTAGAATATGACGTCAACAAAGTGAAAATATCTGAGCCATGGTGTGAAGAAAGATCTATCACGTCTTTTGATTTTGACCCTCCTCTTCAATCAGTATTAGGCATTTGCTAAGCTGAAAAAACCTAGGACAACACCGACAATGCAAGATCAAGACCCAAGATCAAGAATGCGAGAACCAGACCAAGACCATAGTACATCTCTAATGTTCTTGCAGAAATAAGCTGAAAAATCCTAGAAAGACCAAGACCGACAATGCGAAACCAAGGCCCAAGACCTAAAATACAAGAACAAGACCAATACTGATACCAGGCTACAAGTTACAGATTGAGAAATACGTTTGTCATCTCGCAACTTACTGACTTCATCGCCCCGCTCGAAAGTTGACTATATCGCCCGTCCTGCAGCGCTGTGCTTCAATTCGTTACTGTCTTGGCGGTCGTAAGATGGCCGTTATGTTACCAGTCACACCTCAACCCGTCACTCCCTTGTCGGCCACTGGGTGACCGTTTAGTTACAAGTCGCCATGTCCCCTCGATCCATCTGTGACGTATAGGACCTTGAAATCCAACATTGGTATGCATTGCTCGCATCGCATAAGCTTTCTGTTGTGGTCCCTACCCAGGCTAAGCCACCTGATTGATTCTTCGCGTCGAACTTCTTCTGACTCCATCGACCGCTTTCTGACCAGCCCACTACCAAGGCAAAAGCTCCAGATCGTTCCTCTTCGCTTCATTAGCCGGAAGTTATGCTCCCAAAGGACGTAACTTCGCTGATCGATAGTGCTCGCCGTTGACTTCGACTCGTCGCCCGAATCCGCAGGCCCTAGCCGTCTCGCCATCCCGCACAGTCCGACTGTTCATCGCCCCACCACCTACGCCTACCACGCTGCTTGCTCGCTATGCTTGTGTTTTTCTTGCTCATGTAAGTTGTTGTTTTATTTACCCAGTGAATTATTGTGCTTCTGTTATTATTTCGTCGCTCTATTGTATAACTAACTATACATAGGGCAGCACGAATATAACTTAGCCATAATTTGCTCCGAACTTTACATATACCTTTGGTATATGGACCAGTGCAACAAACTTACCCAGTGACCATTGGACCTTGTGTATTGTGCAGTGGCGGCTCGTGAACTTTTTAAGAGAGGAGGCTAGACATAAAACGTTTTTGTAAAAATATACTATTCAGCCAATAAATTCAACCTTTGCACAGCGACCGTACCAGCTACTTCAGTGACAAAATTAATTGTTGCCAAGCAAGAACCAACGTGGAGGTGTAGAGTTTCTCTTGGCAAAACATTTTTGATATTTTTTCTTTTTTTTTGAAATTTTTCTTATTTCGTTTTTTTTTATTATTTTTATTAACTTTTTTTACATATTAACGGAATTCTACGGTCTTAAGTTTGCGAAAAATGATCAATAATATTATTATAAAATGTATCATTTTGTTTTAAGTGTTTTACTAAATCTTTTTCAATAGATATCAAACTAACATTGTATAAACGATTCTGGCCCATTGTATTTCGCATGTAAGTTTTAATTCGTTTGAGAGTAGAAAATGATCTCTCCACCGATGCCGACGTGACAGGAATGGTGACTGTCAAACAAAGTAGTTTATAAAACTAAGGTAAAACTTGTTGCAAATCATTGTCTATCATATATTTTATCATATCGGCGTGAATGTCGTACTGGCCTAGAATATCTTCATCCGAGTATATAACCCATAATTCATTGTGCAGTGCTATTTTATCAAAAAATTTATATTTTAGAACTAAGTTATCTAAAAGTGTATTGGGAAACTCTTTTGAAAAAGATTCGAAAAATCTTCTATTCGTCAAGTCGAAAAACTTCAATTTATGTAAATCGGAAAATCGAATCTCAATTTGACCTTTAATAATATCTAAAATTTCATAAAAAAAGTTGTTTATAATGTAGTTTCTTGTCTACCGAATTATATGTTTTCCTCCTTTAACAATATTCTGTTTACCGTTTAATTTAAACTTAATACTCGATGTAATATGTTCCTGCGATTTTTCATGTCTGTCTATACCACGAGCTGAATTTTTCAAATCATCATAACCCGAGTGCCCCCAACATGAAGTTCTATCAGATATAATAATATAATTTATTGTGTATTTCGATTTTGAAACATACCTGTCCTCACTAATCCTTTCAAATCCGGTAAAGGCCGTTTATTTAAAAAAAACACTTTTCTGTCATATGTTAATTCACTAAATGGATTTCCTAAGAAGTCAGCAACTAAATCACTACTCATTTTAACGTTAAATAACTCACCGAACAGATAAATTATAGCTTAACCTTAGTTCGCGTCGCGAAACAAAAACAATAACTGACGGAGCACGTGTCGCATCGTATTTCGTACGACCGACCGAATGCGAATGAGAAGCTAGCCTACACAGAGTGTTGGCATATCCGCTGTTTTACCCTATTTGGCAATTGGACTGGTTGGAAAAAAGGGCAACTGTGTTGACCACACGTATTTAGCGTTTGAGATATATAGAGAATCTAGCCTCTGGCCACTGTTGCCACATTAAATATAACTACTGAGAACGGGGAATTAATTGTAAAATTTAAAGAATTATCAGAGAAACAAGAAATAAAATGGAAAATGATCATTAAGATAAATTGGTGAGGAGGCTGAGCCTCCTTAGCCTCCTTCGAGGAGCCGCCACTGGTATTGTGTGCATTTGAACATTAGATCTTTGCCTCGCCCTACCTGGCATATCAGTCTAGACAGACTTAGCATCGCCCTCTGTATTTAATCACTGTTAGTATAACCTGCAGTAATAAACAGGGCCCAGTGCTCCTGTCTGTGTATATTCTGTTCCAGAGCTAGCTAATCGGACGCAACAACCACAGAGGGCCTCCTTGCCGAGACCCATCACATCACCTCATCACCCCATTCTAATATACCAGCGGTATCAAAGACCATAGTACACCTCTAATGTTCTTACAGAAAGTCCAGTTTGACAACGAGATTTTATAAGGAGGTGGTTCTAGACGACTGAAACTTACAAATAAGAGTTAAAGCAATTCTTAGATATTCTATACAAACTTTCTGTGCTACCTTCCAACTGAAAGACACTTACAGAGTCCTACACATTCAAAAATGTGGGAAGAAGACTCTTCCTAATAATGGTATACCCATTGCACTACTGTCTGTAGAGTAATGGATAGAGAAACCAACATTGAGCTCATTCAATACCTAGAGCTCCAAAATAGTGACAAACCGACAATATGCTTCGGCACCAAAGATCCACAGGAGATCTGCTTACCTACGTAACACGTATTTGGCAGACTTCCATTAGAAAACTTCACGTTACTCCTTTTCGATTCAAATGCCGTTGTGCAAGTGAACTTTTATCATGTTATGATTTATAGGTTACATAGGAACTATATCTGATATTCGCAACACGACCTAAAGATATATCAATGTCATTCTAAATCGTAAAACAAGCAGTGCTTCAACGGAGCCACCGCGATGGAATTGATATATTTAGCACTATTATCAAACGTAATCGCTCCATAATGAAGCGCTATCTGCGCGAATCCAGATAATACAGCATCGTGTATCACGTGAAGATAAATTAAAAATGTCAGAGACGTACAATTAAAATTTGCTTACATAATCAGATTTGAAATTTCATCCGTTTATTCGCTGGAACGTCCCTTGTACATTCCATTATTTTCAAAAAAAGATTGCCAAGTTTGGTATTTCCTATCCATCAATATCATATTGATAAATAACTGTGATCTATAGACCACTAACTTCCCTCACTGGTACCGAATATACAGGCTGGTCCAGTTTTGAAAGCGGAAACCTTACAGGCAGACAGATAACTACAAAATAATATCAGTTTGTGCCATAAACTATATTCGAAAAATGCTTCGTTACAAAGATACAGGGTGTCAAAATTTTTATAAAAAAATCCAGATTTGATCATATTTTCAAAACTACTCCAGATATTTGAATGAAATTTGGCACGTTGGAATAGATAATTTAAATAAATTTTTTTACGTAAAAAAAATTATTTTACTTCCACCAGTGGCGTGTTTACAGACAAATCTTCGGCTATTTTTCATAAAAAATATGGTACGTCACTGATTTTTTAGAAGCAAAAATTATTTCTAGAATCCTTGTTAAACTTACAACAAAAAAGGGTCTTTATTTTTTTTGTTCGACACATTGTTTTCCAGTAAAAAATTTAAATTCTTTAAGCAACTGCAATTCAGACAAATTTCAATCTGTCGTAGTAGGCCATTAAAAAAACAACTACTACTGTAAGTGTTCTTTCATTTTATTATGACAGTTGATTGAATTGTAATTTAATTTCAAGTTATTGTTAACATTGTTATTAGTGTTACGCAAGTATTAATCTGAAAAATGCTTTTTTCTAACAACGAATATGCAGGTATTCATTTTTGCTACGGATTTTGTGATGGAAATGCAGAAGCGGCAGTTCGTGCATATCGCAGACGCTATCCACATAGAAGAGTTATAGATGCTTGCGTTTTCATCAGAACACATCAGAATTTTCGTAATTTTGGCATGCGTGTTAATAACGAACGGAAAAGAAACCGTCGATATAATATTCAGAATAATCATATACTTCGTACTTTTGATAACAATCCGAGGCTGAGCTTTCGAAAGGCAGAACCTTCACATACTGAAGTCTACAATATTACGAATACTACACGATGACCACAGACATGCATATCATCTACAGCCTGTTCAGGATTTTCATCCTGGTGATGCTGAAAAGAGAATAAGATTTTGCCAGTGGCTTTTAAACTCAATGGAAGAAAAACCTGACTTTTTCCATAAGATTCTTTGGACGGATGAATCCTCTTTTACCAGAAATGGGGTAACAAATTACTATAATACCCATATTTGGGCACATCAGAATCCTCGAGAAATTTGGCCAAGATCATTTCAAAATGAATTTTCCATAAATGTTTGGTTGGGCATTATTGATGTTAATGTTTGTGGTCCACATTTCCTACCCCCAAGGTTGAACTCGCAACTGTTTATGGAGTTTCTTAACAATAATCTGCAGGACCACCTAGAGGATTTACCCATTGATTTAAGGCATGAAAGTTGGATAAAACTGGATGGAGCTCCCCCCCATTTTGGAATAGTTGTAAGAGAATGGCTCAATACCAATTATCCTCGACGATGGTTGGCCGGCTAGGGAGGAATGACATGAATAATGTCATGGTATTGGACCAGTGGCCTGGCCACCCAGGTCACCGGATCTTAATTCGCTAGACTTTTACGTTTGGGGCACTATTGAAGATGAAGTCTACACTAATCCCGTATTAACAAGGGAAGATTTAGTTTTAGAATTCAGCAAGATTGCAATGATATGCGGCAAAATCCGCATGAAGTATCTGCTGCAGTAAATGCGTTACTGAGTAGATGTCGAAAATGTCTTGAGGTGGGTTGACTACATTTCGAGCAATTTTTGCGATTTCACCTTTAATTTTCTTTCATTTAGTTATTGTTGTTGTAAGCCACTAATTAAATTTCTTATTTTCGTTTTTGTTCAATTGTTTTTCAGAAATCAGGTATTTTAATTTTTTACTGGCAAACGATGTGTCAAACGAAAAAAAGTAAAGAGCTTCTTTTTGTTGTAAATTGAACAAGGATTCTAGAAATAATTTTTGCTTTTAAAAAAATCGGTGGCGTACCATATTTTTTATGAAAAATAGCTGAAGATGTGTCCGTAAGCAGGCAACTGGTGGAAGTACAATGATATTTCTTACGTAAAAAGATGTATTTGAATTATCTATCCAAACATGTCAAATTTCATTTAAATATCTAAAGTAGTTTTAAAAATATTATTAAATCTGCATTTTTCGAATATAGTTTATAGTACAAACTAATATTATTCTGTAGTTATCTGTCTATGTTTTCGAGATACCAATTATTGTTGAAATTAAAAAAAAAATTGTTTTTTGCGAATATCTCTGAAACCGTTTATCATACAGAAAACAGCTTTAGTATGCATTTTGTAATCATAGTGTTTGGTGCGATACAATTTTTTTTTAGTCATAATTGGTGAAGATTTTGAAGGGGTAGTGGGTGTTATTCTCCCCAACTTCTACGCCACTGGAAAAAGTACCGTTTTGAGACGCCCCTTTGAACCGCCAATGTTTGCTACACAAAAAGGACTCTGGTAATAAGCTCTAAAGTTGACCGTTTTCGAGAAAAATCAAAACATGGTCAATTTTTTGAAATAAAATTTTTTTTTACTAATTAAACAAAATTTATTTTAACGTTGAAACTAGCAACAAAGCCCCTGATTGATCACAGACGATGATCACCCGAAGCGTCTATGCAAGATTTCCCCTCCTCTGCGCGAAAAAATGTCATAGACATATCTGTGCCAAACTTTTGGAAAACTCGATTGGGAGTCATGTTCAAGATGCTACTAGAAGCAATATTCTAACTCGGTCTAAAGATCATTTCGAGCACATTAAGAACAATAAAGGAGAAAAATCAGTGTTGGGCGAACATATTTACATATGTCACACTATTTCTCAAGAAAGTTTATCACTTTTGAAATACAGTAATTACGAATATTTATGTCATTTAAACAAAAAAAGCAATGTAATAATTTTTTTTCAGCTGAGGTCCTCGGTACTTTAACAGTAATTTTACTGGGTAAGAGTGATTGTTTCTTATGTATAGTGCTTTAGAATTTTGGTAATAAAATTGATAATTTTAATAGCGCGAGTGGTATTTATCCCTATAATAAAGGAATTGATTTTTATGACATACATAACCTCATCCCTATTTTCAATCAAACAGCATTATTTCGGTTATTAGAACAGATTTAACCAATTTTTGATTCAGCATTGTCGAGTGCTAACAATTAATCAAATGCCAAACGAGAGACGAACTGATTTACAATGACAATTTTATTACGCGTCTTGTTCTTGTTTGTTGTCATTTATCGGATAGAATAATCTCTCAAGAAACGGCACATTTATCACCATCAGAACATATTTCAATTCGAAGGTTAACGGTGACAATTTCGAAGGTCTAAGTCGTATAACGTTGCCTTCTTATCAGATTTCAGAGTAAAAGTATGCGAGTACCGTGTGTGTGTCAATTAACATAATTGTAATTATGCTTGTGTGTCACGCTGTGTCATGACAGATTACGTATCTTGCAAGGCGAATCGAGTTTAAGATGTGCCTGACCGAAGCGTTGAACTGATGTCCAGATGTGACAAAATGTTCGCGTGAAAATGAGTAGACATGTAATGGATAAGTATTATAATTTAGAAGATTATAAAACAAAAGAAAGAGCTGGAATATGAGTATATGGACCTGAAACTAAATACTATAAAAGTTTAGGCAAATCCCCAGGCTATAGGAACATGTGTCCAGTTCAAAATAGAAAGTAATTTTCGTAGATACGATATTATCATTATGTCAGACAGTCGAGTGGCCATCAATCAGCTCCAAGATGGTCGTAGAATACACATAGAACTAAAAGAACGAAGCAAAAATAATCCTGAGTTTCTGGATATGCTAAAGTGTAAGGCAGATGTAATCACAAACACAATGCCTGAACCCTTCTGAACACCAGCAAATTACTGGATAAACTGAAGGAAGAAGTACGAAAACAAAACAGATTCCATTACTGGGTAGAACTACATGAATTGAGACAGGCAACATACGGCTGGGCAACTAATACCAGAAGAATTCTGAAGATTGCACTACTAGGAAAAAATAAACTCTGGCGAAAAGATTAAATTGAACCAATTTAGAAATCGCCCTCTGATAAAGTTTTTGGCGTATATTCTCGTCAAGTAATCAGAGAAAAAAAACCTTAATTTTTTTGACCTAGTAACGGATGTTTTTACATTTGACTGACTTCATAAGACCACTTTCGTGACATTTTCGAAACTGAGAAGCATCTGGTTCATTAATTATTATGAATATAAATGAGTATAAAAATATGTGGGGATCACCAAATCGCTTTGAAAGAGAGGCAAAAATTTTACACCTCGAATACATTCTACCGGGATATCAAAAATTATCTTGGTCAAGGGTGGTTGTGGAATCTGAAACGTGTGTCTTACTTTACGTTTGAAATAATTATGTCATATATAATTTGAAGTTTCTAAAAGTGCGAAATTTCGCAATTTTATACGAATATTGTAACACTCAGAAGTCTTTAGCGCTTTGGACTCCGGGATTTTCACTTTGCCTATCGAAATTAGAAGGTTCGAATTATCTAAAAACATAATTGCATGAACGCCAGACGTCCTATGTAATTAGCTACGAACGAAATCATTTTGACATATGCCTCGAGGAGATTGCTGCGCGTAAGTTAGAGTTTATACATTTTACCTCGGTCTTGTTTATTTGAGACAGTTTCTTGCCCCGTGCGACCGGCGCCAGTTGAATAAAAAATTTTTGGCTATGGGCCGCTAGCTTTTACCCGCTTCGTGTATATTTTAGTCGCGAGAAAATTCCCTTTGGTACGTCGCACGTTGGACGCGCGTAGCTGACATCTGAGAATAGCTCAAACTGTTTTAATTAAATTTTCATATTTAATGGACATTTATCGAAAAAAGAAGGGCCGTCGGGCATGGTCTGATACTAAATCTAACTACATGGAGCGAAAACGGCACGCGAAAAGTCGTCGTAAAGCCGTATTAGGTACAACCAGTTTGCACTTTTCTAACTCGCGTGCTACGAGCTTCTCACGTGAACATCATTCGATTTACGGAAAATTAATTATTTCAAAACAGTTTTTGACCCGGATTGTGGCTATCACGACCTTTGAAAAGGTTCAAAGTTCACATAATTATTTCATAATTTGTAGTTCATTATTGTTTTTTAACTGAAATAAATAGGTATGAAATTTGTAGGTTATTGATGATGTCAGTGTGACAGTGACATAATTATTTCAAACGTAAAGTAAGACACACGTTTTAGATTCCACAACCAACCTTGACCAAGATAATTTTTGATATCCCGGTATGTATTAAATCTCGGAGTAATATAACCTTATCTGAAACGAACTAGTAAGTAGTAATAGATTTTGTTTTCATAAATTATCATGAATATTAATAAGTATATCAACTTACATACATAATTGGTGGAATGTGAATGGAGCTGTACATACCTGGAATGAAGGAAAAAATACATTAAAATAATACAAACATTTCTCAACCTTTCTTCGTTGTAAATTTTGCTAAAATTGAAATTAAAAATAAGAAGCATTAATAAATATCTTTGTTATTCAAATTGTATTTGGAAGAAATTCTACCGTATAGTGTGCGGTATTTGACAGCTCGTAGAATGATGGCTCATCACTGCACAAAGACTATTCGTGACAGACTACAGATAACCACATAACCTCAGACTCCTATAACGAATAACGTTAATATGACAAGCAGCTCATACATCGACAGCAACACATGTTTGTGACAGACTACGCCTCATCATAGATATCCTTGATGATTTAGAATATAATTGACGTATTTCCACGCCTTCAGTTCTTTCTAACCATTTGCAATATGCATTTAAATCTTGAAACTTGGGAAATGCAAAGCAGTGTCGAAGTTGACGCCACTACCTGTTCCTACGGGTTACGCCCGCAGAAAAGCGTATATTCTATAATGCAAAAATAAGAACGAATGAATTATATGAGTTAACCTATAAAGGATGTAATGCCAAAACAGATAGATCAATCGAAGTTAGTATTTTAACTCATTATTCTAAAACAAAGTCGAATTAAAATATTGCACTTTTCAGATTCAGCTTTCACCCTATCGGAAATCTAGATATTATCTTCAACTGGTGAATAATCTATTAAATAATCCTGGAGTCAGTTCGCATTTTCGTGTTAGAATGGTTCCTAATAGTAGCATTAATAAATATCTTTGTTATTCAAATTGTATTTGGAAGAAATGCTACCGTATAGTGTGCGGTATTTGACAGCTCGTAGAATGATGGCGGTTTGTGATTTTATAATCATATCTATTCAATAGACGAATTGTGTATCGACGGGTTGTGACTCACTCATATCAAAACATTTGCAATAAAAAAAGTAATCTCAGAAATAGTTATTTTACATATCCAACTTATTATATACTTGCCCACGAATTCTTATTATATGCTGAAAAAAATCCTCGAGCACGTACAGAATTTATAGAATTTATGTATCTAACGAAAGTCGTGAGTATGTTTTTTTTCCATATAAATCCTCTTCGACATTATATTTGATGAACTGTCATTTATTCGTTTATAAATTTCTAATTTCTTCGATTAGCACCAAAAAATTCCATTAGAATTAGCAAGTTATATATTTTCTGACATTTTGGAGAAACCATGTATGTTCAGAAAATTTCTGACATTATTTCAGTTGGGATTTGTTCACGCATTTCCGAAAATTGGTTGTGGCCAGATTATGATTACTACGTGGCCACGGCGAACTACTACGTGGCCATTTGGCCACGTTCGTATTACTTAAAAAATGCCCTGCAAGCAGCTCATAGATCGACATCAACATATGTTTGTGGCAGACTACGCCTTAACATAGATATCCTTGATGATATAGAATATAATTTGACGTCTTTCTACGCCTTCAGTTGTTTCTAACCATTTGCAATATGCATTTAAATTTTGAAACTTGAGAAATGACAAAGCAGTGTCGACGTTGACGCCACTACCTGTTCCTACGGGTTACGCCCTCAGAAAAGCGTATATTCTATAATGCAAAAATAAAAACGAATGAATTATATGAGTTAACCTATGAAGGATGTAATGCCAAAACAGATAGATCAATCGAAGTTAGTATTTTAACTCATTATTCTAAAACAAAGTCGAATTAAAATATTGCACTTTTCAGATTCAGCTTTCCCCCTATCCGAAATCTAGATATTATCTTCAACTGGTAAATACTCTACTTAATGATTCTGGAAAGTCAGTTCGCATTTAGAAATCTTGATCTACAGTGCATTGGATGACTAACAACCCATTTTCGTGTTAGAATGGTTCCTAATAGTACCATGGGAGCGCTGCAATCGATCTTTGTCTCAAAACCCAATTTGACTGGACTTAAAACACACCGACACTATATTGTAATTTATTTATTAGTAGATTTGTCATTTGTCACATTTCAGTGGGAAATTAAATATTTCGAACTAGTGGGAAATACGTAATTTTCTAGGCTAGTTCATGGTGCAAAATGATAAGTTTTTCTGGTAGATTGTTGGATAAAACATTTTCGTGTTAGATGTCAAGAGACAGAATTAAGCTAGATTTACTAGAATATCTACAATGTTTGTACTTCGGTTGATTGTGGCATTATCAAATTTTCCCTCAAATATATCCACGTCAGTAGCAATTAGTTCTTTCCAAATAATCTCCCTTAAATAGATATAACATTTCAAAATCTTTCATCGAACGTTTTTGAAACAAACAAAAGGTTCTATAAACAATGTAATTGTATTTATATTTGTTGAATTGTTGTAAATGTAGCTAGCCAACGAATTTGAACCACTGATTCTAAATAAGTGAAAAATACCGAAGGTTAATCAATTATTGGAATGAAGCGTTGAAATGCCGAATGAAGTTGGTAATAATATTCGGTTTTAATGTGAATAACCTATAGCAGCGATTCACGAAACAACAGGAAAACGTTAAGCTGAATTGAACTCGACTTCAGAACGGCTATCGGCAGGTAGGAAGAAAATAATCTACCAACCACTATTTTTCTCACGTAAAATAACATCTGCGATTTAACGATACGACGCGGTGATCGATCTTATTTGACGTTTGTTTTAGTTCTGGAGTGTTGATAAAACTTTGTTATATTTTTGTAAGGCTCTAAAATTCATGAATTATTTATGTGAAGTAACACACCTATAACGTGTCTATTTTATGTTACGTTTGACTTATCAGCTGTTATGATCAATTCGGAATTAGATTGCTTTCTATTCGTGCGCAATTTTTGCTAACAGCGTTTTATCAGTATTACCCAGTCATTGGTTGATTCACATTCATACTGTGCTTCCCGAATACATTATAATTTTCGCTCTGCTTATGAGTTATTTTTGTCTTACAAAGATCCTTCATATTACTCAATAACTGATAACCATGATTTGATTGAGACTCCTCAGAAAACGAATTTGTCTCGAATGAGTTCGAAACTTCAAAAACTATAGGACACAAAAGAATAAGTGAACTTGATATCAGGAAAGAAGATATAAGATAACCTTACTCAGGCAGACGAGGGTATAACTAAAGAGCAATTAGCAATTTATGAGAAAACACCATTACCCAAGGAAAATTCAAGGAAGCAATGGATACAGTGGTTAAAGATACTTCTGAAGTATCTGCCAAAGTAGAAGAAAAATTGAAAGATGAACAGGAATCCGGAGGACCACATTTAAAATATGTCCCAATACACGAAGTCGATATTAAACATGCAAAATATGATGTTAAGGTTACAATTGGTACTTTTGAAGTATCTGGGAAGCAAAATTGAAAGATGAATTGGAATCTGGAGGACCACTTTTAACAGATATCCCAACTTCTGCTGCCGATATGACAGATTTAAAACATGATATTAACGGTTCGGTTGGTACTTCTGAAGTATTTGCTGAAGTAGAACTCATATTGTCGATTTCGCAGATGCACAATATGGTGTTGAGGGCGCAGTTGAAACTAGTCGCGAATCATCGAAGGACGACACAGAAGTAGTTCTTTCCTGGATTCCTTTTCCACTTTTGGTATATTCATTTTCCTGGTACATAATCATAACAGATATATTGTCAATAAATCTTAGTTTAACGAGTTACCCTAGGTTCAAGGAATTTCTCAAAACACCGAATTCACGCAACAATTGGTGAAAAAGGAAAAAATTCTAGAGCTGTACTTTAATCTTTTACGGTTCAGAGTCCTGCTTCCATAGAAATTAATTTGATTACTTGTAATGTATGTGCCTTTTCTGGAAGATATAGGGCAGAATGCTCTCAAGAAAAGTTCAGAATAATGAATCAAGTGCCTACTTTGGAAGTTTGTCTCATTTTGTAGGTTTTTCAGAAATAAAATATGTATGAAATTCTAGAATTATTTATATTAAAAAAAAAATAACAATATCTGAAACATTAATTCATTCAATAAGGTGCTCATCACATGGTGATACTCAAAATAAATTGTGGTAGCCTGGATAACAGGATATTGAGCGATTAGGCTGCTCAAGTTGCAGTCGGAAGCTGTAGGTAACATCAATGACATCAGTGTTCATGAGTATTTCGTGAAGTGACGGTCATATCAAAAAACTGGCGGCGAGTAATTCAATTCCATGAACTGATCAACAATATTTATATAGAAACAGGCTGCATAGTAATTCCCTATGCACTGTTTCGGGGCCGTCACCTGGTGGTAATATTTCCCCGTCGATTCGTTTATTCGCGAGATCTGTATCATCAATGAGTGGTGTTGGAACATCTAGGTTCGCCGAACATGTTCGAAGGTGGTTGTTGTTATATCACTGCTGGAGATGGTGGATCAGTGACTTCGTCGACTGAGCTTCGATGTCATGAAAAACCGAAGCACCTATTTGGGACTAATAGACGTGTTGTTACTGTTCAAGCTGGAGATCCAAAACTTTGTATACAATGAATAGTGTTAAACACAATACATCACTGGTTGTCACAATACACGGTCCTTTCCATGCCTTCCAAGTTCATGACTTTTGGAAGGAAAGGTTAAAAAAAATTTGCTCCAATTTATGTTATACAAGTTATTTCCTGGTGCAGATGGACATGAAATAAAATTGAAGATTACAACTCTTATATAGGGCACAAAGAATGAATAAGTGTCCATGTTATCTGCTACTGCCAGACTGACACCAACTGGATCATAGTCAAAGTATACCAGGTCTGCCGGTGCCTCCCTTCCCTTGTTTCTCGAGCTGGGTGACGTCACCCAGCTCCTCCAATCAAAGCTTTCCTGTCATCAGCTCGTTGCCGGCACGTAACAACATCATATTATGTCCTTGTCTATAACATTAAATAAACGAGATAAACGACCAATCAGATTGCACTAAAATTTTAAAAAGAGTAGAAGGGAGGCTCCGGCAGACTTGGTATACTTTGACTATGAACTGGATTATCTAATAACTGTTCTCATGTTGTAGATTATGATTGTATTGTATTTGTTGGGGATATCTATAACCTATAACCTATAAGAGATCTATTGTGTTCCCTCTTGTTGCTGAGCCCTTCAGTGTGTCTCAACGATTGAAGCGGTTCCTTCAATCCAATGGGTATTAGGAAGTTTAGGATTTCGGATGACATGAGCTTAGATAAGTGTCCCTCTTCCATGCTCTCTCAGTTGACTTCACGTCTGTCGTTATCATATAATTTGAATTTGTCTTCAAATTCCTTTTCAACAACCTTTCTCCTATTCTAAACGGGATTTAAGGACCCACCAGTACTAGTTTGATTATTTTTCCACACATATTCTCGAAGTTTTCGCAAAACCTAGTGAAGTTCATGACATACATCATTATTCTGGTGGATCGGTCTCATGACTAATAGATTATTCTCAACAGGAAGATGAGAATGTCATTACAATAACTAGAAAATGAGACTTTAATCGTTCTTCTCTTTTTATGATCCAAAGAGGTGTATTGGCACGCACAATTACTTGTAAATGGTATTGAGATATCGAAGAAATAATCAATACAATGTAGAATTCAGCACAACTTTCTGGGTGTTTGATTATTTTTCAGGCACATTTGTTAGGATCAAATATCATTATCAGCACAGCATCCCAATAAACATTCAACTATAACGTCAATCAATGAATTATCTCTAGACAAACATATAATAAACTGTGCCGTGCTTTGGCGTGCAGCCATTTCCACATTCCTCCCTCGACGGGATGACAACCCTGGAACGGTGCTCTGCGAACTACTACGCTTTGATTCTGTTCTGCCGTTCTAATCGCAAGCTGCTCCCTAAATAGACCGGATTGGTTAACACTCGCATCTCTTTGGTTTGCACTCTATCTGTTTAGCGAGCCATTGCAACTAAACTTGTAGACCGCTGCATTGCTGCAGTCGGTGTACTCTTCCTCGTGGATGTAATGTCCCTGAGGAAGAGTCCCTGTATTCTGTTCAGAAGTTTCTGGGCTGTAACCAGTTCGGTTCTTTTCCATCATACGAGAGGTGCATGACTGAGACTTGATATAATAATAGCTGAGGAGATCCACACCAGCTGCTTAGGCCCCAAAATTCCACTTCATGCCAATTGCTCTCTTCCACGGCCAAAAGTTTATCATAGCATTTTGGCACCTAGCCTCCAGTTGCTTCTGCCAGAGTAGTTTTTTTGTCCAGGGTGACTTCCAGATTTTTCACCGTCTCAGAAAAGTCAACTGACTTGCCTCAGATTACCATCTTCTTCAGAGACTCGATTTGTAGGTTTCGAATGATAATAAATATCAAATAATAAAAGTAGAAGAAGAAATGAATTTACAATATCGACTATGGATATATTAATTAGAACCAGGAATATAAAAAATTAATATAGTAATCTTGATTATTCTCAACAGGAAGATGAGAATGTCATTACAATAACTAGAAAATGAGACTTTAATCTTTCTTCTCTTTTTATGATCCAAAGAGGTGTATTGGCATGCACAATTACTTGTAAATGGTATTGAGATATCGAAGAAATAATCAATACAATGTAAAATTCAGCACAACTTTCTGGGTGTTTGATTATTTTTCAGGCATTTGTTAGGATCAAATATCATTATCAGCACAGCATCCCGATAAACATTCAACTATAACTTTAATCAATGGGATTATCTCTAGACAAACATATATAAACATGTATATAGGGCGATTTAGAGCATAGATAAGCGATAAGTATATGCGATGATGTCAGGTAAAGATAGGGGCTGGCGGGGTATACTAGTGCCAGTATACGGGCCTGTTTGCCGCCCGATAGCGCCAGAGATACGACCTGGAAGTAGGAAACGAGACAGTTAGATAAGAAAGTAATATGGCGGCTGTAGCAAGAAGATAATAGCTGAATAAACCTGTAGTGGTGGTTGCCCGATCTAGCGTGCATTATAGAATTGATCATAATGCGAAACTTTCCTGTCCACCTGGCGAGTTCACCATAATGTAGCGCGGAATCAAATCATAAGTTTCCCCTGAACGTAGCATCTTGTATGGCATATTTGTATTTGCAATTAATAGTTAATACTAAATTGTAGCCTACACTATGGTATTTGCATATAAACATGATTGAATTAGTATTTTCATGGAAACAAACCTACAAAATAATTATGATAACGTCTTTCTAGACCAGATCGATCCGTCGTCACAAACCTATAGTCCCAGACAGCTGTTTCGCACTTCTCATAGAGGTCATCAGTGGAACGAGCAAGATCACAAGTTTACTGAAGGATTTCTGCTGAAGGTAGTCATAATCAGCATTCAAACTTACTTTTTGAAATATTGTAGATTAAATATGGAATCATCTAGGGCTACAGAATGTTTGTACAAGCAAGATAATTACTCACTTTATACAAGTTCACATACAATAATTATTTTTAAGCTATTGCATATAGCTTTTATCGCGGGCTTTTAGCGCGGCGACCGAATCAAGAAAAAAAATTGTGGCACTCGGGGACTGCCGCGGTAGAGCTATTGCATAGCACTACGCCACTGGAAAAAGTTGGACAGAAAAACATCCACTACCCCTTCAAAATCTTCACGAATTATGAGTAAAAAATAGTATCATCTTGATCTCTATGAAGAGTATTCTGTGACAAGCATAGATAACTCTACTACCGGTAGTAGAGTTATCTATGGTGACAAGTGTCAGTTGACTTGTAAACACAATTTTATACGAAAGTTTTAAAGTTCAGATCTCGATAGCGCTTCCGGCTCCGGGATTTTCACGTGGCCTATTCGAAAGGTTCGAATTGTATGAAAACACAATTGCATGAACGCCAGACGTCTTATGTAATTAGCTACGAACGTGATAATTTTGACATATTCTCGAGGAGCACGCTGCGCGTAAGTTAGAGTTTATACATTTTACCATTATTTTGTTAACTTGGGGCCGTTTCGAACCCCGTGCGGCCGGCGCCAGTTGTAATAAAGTATTTTGGGATATGGGCCGCTAGCTTTTACCCGCTTTCGGTATATTTAAGTAGCTAAAAAAATTCCCTTTCGTACGTCGCATGTCAGATGCTAGTAGGTGAAAGCTGAGAATACCTCAAACTGTTTTAATTAAATTTTCCTATTTAATCGACATTTTGGGGCCCGAGACTATGTTATTTAGTTGGCCCCGTTCATAAACTAACGACATGGAGCGAAAACCGAATGCGAAAAGTCCTCGTTAAGACGTTCTATGTACCGTAAATTTGCACTTTTCTAACTCGCGAGCTACGCGCTTCTCACGTGAACGTCATTCGATTTATCGAAAATTAACCAATTCAAAACAGTTTTCGACCCACTTTGGGGCTATCACGACCTTTTAAAAGGTTCGAAGTTAACATTTCGACAATTTTAAGCTCGGCCGAGCTACATGGTAGGCGGAGTGGTGGGTCTTAGGATATTTCGTTACAGTATTTGTTTTTTGTTTTTTTAGATTTTCGTTACGGTATTTGTCTATTGCATATAGCTTTTATCGCGGGCTTTGAGCGCGGCGACCGAATCAAGAAAAAAAAAACAAAAAACGTTCATGCAATTGTGTTTTTATACAATTCGAACCTTCTAATTTCGATAGGCCACGTGAAAATCCCGGAGCCGGAAGCGCTATCGAGATCTGAACGTTAAAACTTTCGTACAAAATTGTGTTTACAAGTCAACTGACACTTGTCACCATAGATAACTCTACTACCGGTAGTAGAGTTATCCATGCTTGTCACAGAATACTCTTCATAGAGATCAAGATGATACTTTTTTTCACTCATAATTCGTGAAGATTTTGAAGGGGTAGTGGATGTTTTTCTGCCCAACTTTCTCCAGAGGCGTAGTGCTTTGCAATAGCTTTACCGCGGCAGTCCCCGAGTGCCACACGTTTCATTTTTTATTCAAACAAGACGCCGCAAACATATAACAAACTTGAGTGCATAATAAGGGGGGCAGTAATTTTGTGGAGATAAATATAAGAATATATATCAACATCTAGTCCACCAACATCATATTGTATTGATATACAAATAACTCATAGCATTTACTTGAACAAACAAATGCCATGGATTACATAATTACAATTCAAGTGGGAACGAATAAAACGCATGTTTTCGGATGCGCTGATCACGAATATGGACATTAAAATTGTCTGGGCTCTATGCTACTCGAAATATTGGTAATTTTTCGGGTTCAAATTGCCCGGACTTTGGTTTTTTCAATTTTTAGAAAAACTCTGAGTTCCACTCGATCATTTTATTACAGAAAAGATTGTAAGAGATCGAAAAGAGAAAAATAGCCAATTAGAAGTTAATAGAATGTAAGTGGCCTACTATACGGCCCAAAAAGTGAGATTTTTGAGCAAAATCAAACGTTTGTTCAATTGTCAATTATAAGATGATTGTTTGTCGTATCAACTAATGCTGAACATGCATTGATAGTATTTTGTGTGTACTTCGATATGAGTTCACTTGTTTGATATTTGCAAAGAAGACGCTGCAATCGCTCTTTTCGTGAAAAACGTAATTTTGCGATTGCGGTCTGTAAAATTTACCTTTTGACTCAAAACAAATTTCGAACGGAAAATATTGACGGCTTTCACCTATGAACCAAAATCCGACCACTTTGGTTCATATGGACCGATAAGAGATCCTTTTTATAAAAAGGAACCGCGAAAAATGAGAAAAATGTTTCAGATCAGAGAAATAAACTCATAATTGAATAGCTGAAACATTCACGCAAATTTTAATACCAAGAACGATCTTCTAGATTGTGTCAATCACGAGAAAACTTATGCAAAGCTTTTTGAGCCCTACTGGGCCCAATTTTGACTCCTCCGTTATAAACTTTAGTTCAGACTATAGATGCCTCTTGTGGTTATCTGAGTATACTATTTTCCTCGCTTTAGCGTTTGACAGTCACACAAAAAAGAATTAACTAAAAATTCCAATTCTTAATTATCAAAGATGATGTACACTACCGTTAACCCGGGTTCGATTCCACCAGGTAGACTTCTTTTTCTATTCTTCAATTATCAAAAAAAGTGGGAAAAAGAAAAAAAAGTCTCCCAGGTGGGATCGAACCCGGGTTAACTCAAGTGTACATCATCTTTGATAACTAAGAATTGGAATTCTTAGTTGATTTTTTTTTTATTTGACTATGTTGAATGCTGAAGCTATAGTCTGAACCAAAGTTCATAACGAAGGACCTAAAATTGGGCCAGGTAGGGCCTAAAAGGCTTAGCACGATTTTTCTCGGAATTGACGCAACCTAGAAGATCGTGTTTAATGCCAAAATTTGCGTAAATGTTTTAGTTATTCAACTATGAATTATTTTCCTGGTCCGAACTTTGTGACTCAAAAATTTTCCTCGTTTTTCGCGATTCTTTTTTTTCAGAATGCTCTCAAATCGGCCCATATAAACCAAAATCGTTGGATTTTGGTTCATAGGTGGAAACCATCAATATCTTCCGTTTAAATTCTGTTTTGATTCGAAAGGTTGATTTTTTGTCCCGCAATCACGAAATTACGTTTACAACGGAAACACCGATTGCAGCCCTTTGCAAATATCAAACGAATGAAAAACGCATATTGAAGTACACACAAAATACTATCAATGCATTCTAAGCATCAGTTGATACCTAACAGTCATCTTATAATTGACAACTGAACAAACGTTTGATTTCGTCCAAAAATCACATTTTTTGAGCACTATATTAAGCCCCTTACATTCTATTGACTTCTAATTAGCGTCATTTCACTATTTCTGATCTCTTTCCTGTCATAAAATGAGCGAGTGGAACTCAGAGTTTTTCTAATAATTGAAAAAACACCAAAGTCGGAGCAATTTGGACCAATAACTCGAGTAGCATAGGGCCCAAACATTTTTAATGTCCATATTCGTGATCAACGCACCCGAAAACTTGACCAAGATTAAGGACCGTAAAAACGTGAAATAAAATTACAGAGGGACTGGACTATAACATTTCTAGAAAAATTTTGTACGATTTTAGAGTCGTTGAATTGCATATCAAATAAATCCACTAATCAATTCAATAACAATCAAAAATCTTCATATTATGAATGTACCGTAACAATCATTACATCAGTGGATCAAAAACGAAACGTGTGCGTATATTGTAAGTCATCCAAACACATAATTTATCAATGTCAAGAATTCCTGAATTTATCCGTCCAAAATAAAATGGAAAGGGTTAGTCACCTGAAACTCTGCGTTAATTGTCTGAGAAATAAACATTTTGTACAAAATTGTCGCATAACCAGAAAATGTCGCGTATGTAACGAAAGGCATCATGCATTGTTACATGAAGAAATAACGGAGACTCAAATTCAGACAACAGATTTTTTCGATTATTCATTCTATGAAATCTAATACTTTTCGGAAAACAGTACAGAGCCTGATGAAAAGTGGATTGTAAAGAATAAAAGTTTTTCAATGTTAATTGTCAAAACAAGTAAAATGGATGGCTTATCGAAATACAAAAAACAAAACATACGATTCATCTCATGGCATCATGTTTCATAATAAATCATAACGTCTTATACAATTTTACTTCATTTATCTGAACCAGTCTAGAACTTCTATTCAGGAAATGGAACATCAGTAAGCATGATTTATTTCAATTGTAATAATTACGTTTAACTATTCCGAAATCTAGGATGGGTTATGACTTGTTTTGCTGCTCTAAGTAATTGCTTGTCTCATGTAAAAGATGATCCTATTTCTTGTTCGAATTGATTAAGATGTCCTTTGGAATTGCGCGATTTGAAAAGTGACAGAACCGGTTTTTGCTATTATTGATAGTTGAATAACTAGTTCATGTTCGAATTTAGTCTTGTATACTATTAGACAAAAGTGAGCACATTACATTACAACTAACTAATTGCATCAATATTAACTTCATTGAGGAATGATTGCAAAGTCATAAGTTATCATTCGCTTCAAACAAAAGTCATTTCTATATCTGATAATAAAGGTCGTGAGCAGCGTTATCTTCAATTTTACTAGATAGAGTTCAAATCTATCAATTTCGGCTTGTAGTTATAGTCGCTAATAAACTATAAAAGAGTTCACACTGTGGATACATTTGGCTAACTTTGAATTGGATTATTATAAAGTTTTGAAAGATTAAGAATCAATTTTATTATAAGCAGAATTGTTTCATTTCTTTTAATTTGGATACTTTCTAATATTAAACGTTTATCATTATTTTTTTCAACATTTAGTGAGCATATGAAACACACAAACTCATTTGACTACATCAATACATAAATTTTGAAGTTTGAGCTCGTATAGTCCGCCTATAGTCCAGGCAACCAACCAGAAAAAAAAAATATAGTGAGCTAGAATTTCAATTTTTTTTTTGCATTTTGTTCCTAATATCCCCTAGATCATTCATAACTATCAAGACCGCGGGGGTCCACCTTACTACCTCCCCAAAACGGGGTTTCAACCCCTCAGAGGAGCATTCTTATAAAAACAATCCAAAAGTTTCGAAAATTAATGAATTAAGAGCCGAAAATGACCCCCAGTAGGTTTTTTGGGTCGCTGATCACGATTCCCCAGTTAGTTTTCTCGGAAACACCCTCCAGATGGGAAATTAGGAAAAGACATATAATATATAATTTATAATTTTGTTGCAAAAATGACCTCTAGTAAGTTTTTTGGATCGTTGATCACGAATCCGCTGTAATTTTTCCCAAAAAACTCTCTCCAGATGAAAAATTCGAGAAATTTAAGATTTTCCTGAGACGTTATGAATAATAAAGTATAATTATGTTGCAAAAATGACATCTAGTATGTTTCTTGGGTCGCTGATCACGATTCCGCTGTTATTTTTTCCCAAAAAACTCTTTCCAGATGGAAAATTCGGGAAATTTGAGATTTTTCTGAGACGGTTATGAATGATAAAGCATAACTTTAATACAAAAATTACCCCTAGTATGTTTTTTGGGATGTTGATCACGATTCCGCTGTTATTTTTCCCAAAAAATTCTCTCCAGATGGAAAATCCCAAATTTCCCATCTGGAGGGAGTTTTCTGAGAAAACTAACAGCGGAATCGTGATCAGCTACCCAAAAACATACTAGGGGTCATTTTTGTAACAAAATTGTACTTCATTATTCATAACCGTCTCAGGAAAATCTCAAATTTATCGAATTTTCCATCTGGAGAGTTTTTTGGGAAAAATAACATCGGAATCGTGTTCAACGACCCAAAAAACCTACTAGATGTCAAAATTATACTTTATTATCCATAACCGCCTCAGGAAAATCTCAAATTTCCCGAATTTTCCATCTGGAGACTTTTTTGGCAAAAATTACAGCGGAATCATGATCAGCGACCCAAAAAACCTAATGGAAAAACCTACTAGAGGTATTTTTTGCAACAAAATTATACTTTATCATTCACAAACGTCTCAGGAAAATCTCAAATTTCCCGAATTTTCCATCTGGAGAGACTTTTTTGGAAAAAATTACAGCGGAATCGTGATCAACGACCCAAAAAATCGACTAGAGGTCATTTTTGCAACAAAATTATAAGTTATATATTATATATAAATTTCCCAAATTTCTCAGCTGGAGGGAGTTTTCTGAGAAAACTAACTGCGGAATCGTGATCAGCGACTCAAAAAACATACTAGGGGTCATTTTCGGCTCTTAATTCATTAATTTTGGACTGTTTTTATAAGAATGCTCCTCTGAGGGGTTGAAACCCCGTTATGAGAGGGTAGGAAGGTCGACCCCCGCGGTCTTGATAGTCATGAATGATCTATGGGGTATTAGGAACAAAATGCAAAAAAAAAATTGAAATTCTAGCTTACTATATATTTTTTTATTATGGTCTTTTTCCGGGCTTATTGCCTGGACTCTTATCAGAAATCTCTCGTGGTAGAACAACAGAGGAGATTTCTGATAAACACCGACCATGGAAATATCTATAGAAAATGGAGAGATCTCCCACCTTTCTACGAAGTTCTAGAGAGGTCTATGAACTTGTAAGTGTGACATAATGAATCAGACTAATACCTCTCTTCTGGATTCCAAGAGCTTCAACGTATGTTTGGAAGCCGATCTCCAAACATGTGAATGATAAGAAATAATCACCCTTATCCACTGAATCAATTAAATTACTGAGGACCTAATCTTGAAAATACTTGGCTTTCTCATGGATTCCACGTCACAAATAAAACGACTTGATGCCGACCATTTTCCAACCATTACAGGTGGCATCTTCATAACAGGCTTGAGATGCATAATATTTTTACTCGGTTTTCCACACTTACAAAACTTTCCCGTTTTACAAACCTATCGATCGCCTTTCTCCTCTGCATTTAGGTGTTTATAGCATGTGAAACAGGTCGTACAGTGTACGTGTGAAAGAACATGGGCGGTGAACAATGATCTGCACTTGCGGAACATAAGTTTGACACAAATCATCAAATCCTTTGCGAAAATACTGCAATCCTAGCCCGAGCCCCCCCTAACTTTGATCAGCGAAAATTTTTCGAAGCGATAGAAATTCTAAGCCTTCCAAATAATCTTAACCGTGATTCAGGATATTACCGTCCCGACATATGGAAACTCATCCTCGTAAGGGCAGTGAACTGTGTAGTGTGAAGGTTTTTCTTCCACAATAAATACCGCTACAGAAGCCAGAAGAATCAGTTTAAGTTGAAACCTCAAATCTTCCCTGAAGATGCCACCTGTAATTATTGGCGAAACGTTGGCATCATGTCGTGCTGTTGTTTTCTTATTTATAATAATTTTGCATACACCCGTGATTCTCCATTAGTACTTTGTCAAATTTCTGTAAGACCAATCGACTTCAGTAATCCATATTGATGTATATTTTTTACACTTATGCCCTTCCAACGCGTTGAAGCCTCAGATTCTACCCAATGGACAAGGGCAAGGCGAAGAGTGCCTGAAAAATGAAACCGATAGCGCCACAAACGAAAATCCTATGTCACGTTTGTGATGTACCATCTTTAACTAGAAAGCACGTTCTGTTTTGACACCCATCTAAAGCAACCTTCAAAATTTTTGTAAACACAGAAAAAAGGTGAATTTCGCGTCTTGATGAAACATTATTTCTTGCATGGAAAAAACATTAAGCAAACCAAAGCATCACTTGTTAAACATTATGGGGACTTCTCACCATCGATTGGAACGATTCACAAGTAGTTAGTAGAGATGGAACGGACTTAAAATTCGCCGGAATACCGGAAATCCGGCCAATCCACCTGACCGGACCCCGGACGTTCGACCGAACTATTAGAGTCACCAATTACTACTAAAATTCGATATTATTTTGGTCTTTCGCGCTCATTCCTACCCTGTACTATTATAAAATCTACATACAGCGAAAATCCATTCTAGCTGTACGGTTCTTTAGATGCGACAACAGTCGGTAATCTATGTGTATGGCACACTGCTGTGATGCGAAGTGCGGGGATATACCGACCTTGTATCTGGGAATCCCCGAATGTTAACAGAGCAATATAGCAAATGGCAAATATTCAGTCGCCTGTTCAATTTTCAATCGTGCCCGTTAGTCGCTTCGTGTTTTGTGTAATAATGTCATTTGAAAGTAAAGTTTGGATTTTTTCGTAATTTGTGATGACAATTCTTTCGCAAAGTGTAAGCTGTGTGAAAATAAGTTTTCTCGCCGAGGTGAAGAAAAATCTGCGTCAACTTCGCCATTACTCAGACATCTAATAATATCTCATCCAAGAGAGTATAACATTCATTTCACCAACAAAAATGAACATTATTTTAATGTTAGTCAGCCAGGAACAAGTAGAAGTGTGCCGGATGCAGCCAACATTGGGAAAATTTATAAGTTCAAGAAAGACTTTGAACATAAACGATAATCGAGCGCGTAATATTCATTACAAGTTAGCAGGAATGATTTGTTTGGATAACCAGCCATACTCCATTTTAGAGAACATAGGATTTCTCCGTCTATTTGAAAGCATTTCTCCGCAATACAAAATGCCTTCCCGTAACTTTTTTCGCAATAATATTATACCAGACATATATAATAGAATTTTCAGAAATGGAAAATATTTATGGAGAAAAACGTTCCAGACTAACTCCACAGAATGCAGAAAAGCTTTTGTTTATTCACCATAACTTAAAAAAGATAAATTTTGACTACTAGTTTCTTAAATAAAAATATTTTTAATAAAATACATAATAGTATAGGTTTTCGTTTCGCTTCTGTAGGAAGTGTTAACATGTTTTTTTTCAAAAAATTGTTATATATTATGTTGACTAAATAAAATAGATTTATAAAAATTAATATTTTACTTGTCTTTTAGAGTCATTATTTATTTTAAATGTATTTTTTATGAATAAAAAAATTCGGCCAAAAAATCCGGCTAAACCGAACGTCCGGTAAAGAAGCCGAACTCGGCCGGATTCATTACTTGGCCGGACGTCCGTTCCATCTCTAGTAGTTAGTATGACCACAAAGGACGCAGAACTTTCTGGTCAACCAATTGAGGTTACAACGCCAGAAATCGTCGATAAAATCCATGGTATGATATTGGACGATCGGCGAGTTAAAGTACACGGGATTGCTGAAGCTATGGGTATCTCAACAGAACGGGTACGGAACATTTTGCATACATTTTTGAATATGAGAAAGCTATCTGCCAGATGGGTGCCGCATTTGCTCTCTGTTGACAACAAGCGCGACAGTGTGACCACTTCAAAGGAGTGTTTGGCGATGTTCAAGCAAGATAAGAAGGACTTCTTACGCCATTTCGTAACCGTGGACGGAACATGGATTCATCCCAACACACCAGAGACCAAAGAACTGTCGAAACAGTGGACTTGTCCCGGATAATCGAAGCCGAAAAAGGCCAAAGTGTGTTTATCGACCAACAAACTCATGACGACAGTTTTTTGGGATGCACACCGTTCGTCCATATCGATCTGTTGGATCGATTCAACGCCGATTTAAAGCGATTTGACAAAGAAAAAGTGCTCTTCCACCAGGACAACGCACCGGCACAGAGGTCCGCAGTCGCAATGGCGAAATTGCATGAATTGCGCTACGAATCGGTTCGTCATCAACCAAATTTACCAGATTTGGCCTCCTGCGATTTTTATCTATTTCCAAACTTGAAGAAATAGCTCAGCAGAAAGAGATTTAGTTCTCACGATGAGGTCAACGCTGAAGCAAACGCTTATTTTGAAGGATTGCCGAAATCGTATTATTTGGAAGGGATCGAAAAATTAGGCAAATATTGGACGAAGTGTATTGGGCTACAAGTTTTGACCAAATAAATCATTTCTTGTTACATTTTTCAGGGACTTTTCTCCTTGCTCGCGTAGCTTTTTGGCGCTTCCAGTTTTTTTCCGATTTCAATATAAGCTGTTTCCCGATCAAGCATGTGTTTTGTGTTCCACAAACAATCTCGAGCTCTGTACTCTTGAACATATTTTGAGGTGGTGTCTTCATTCCGATGCATTATAGTTCGTTCACTAAATACTAAACTCACATGTCTAAACGTGTTTTGTAAAACATCCAGTAAGCATATTAGTGCTGACTTCTTCCAGTAAATAGGATCACCTACTTATTTACTTAACTTATATTTTTACTATATCTTTCACTGCCATCAGTACGAAATTAAACTTCCATACAATGCAAGTACGTAATTTAAGTTACTTAATTTAGTTACTGGGTATTTGTTATCAAGATTGTTTATTTTTAGGTCTACATTAATTATACGAATATTTGTCATTTACAATTATTAATTAAAAATATCGTTTATGCATGAAGTTGAAGTAATAATTAATCTTCGATAACCAGTTTCCCTATTATTAATATACAATTTTTTCTATCAGTAACGTAGATAAATATAAAATCAGCATGACATTTCCACCATTAACAGACAAAAACACAATTTCCTCCGGAACTATAAGCCTTTGATTTCCCGGATGGAAATTGCATATACACATCAATCGAACGCATCAAATTCTAGTTCACCGTTTTAACATTGATAGTAGGAAGATAAAGTGGAAAACTATCCATATAGTACGCGCGTGACATTTGAAATAGTTCAAATGGAAAATCAGTCTCAAAAAACTTTAAATACGCCTAGTTATTTGTTTTAGACGCTTTATACAATTGTAATAAAGTGTCATCATCAGTATCTCGACCAAATTACTTTTTACCAAGCCGATCAAATTCGTATTCTCAATTCCAAACGTCATATCCAAAGCTCCTTGCCACTCGAAACCCTCTCGTCAATACTATGGTTAATTTAGCTTCCCATGTCCTTTCCGAAGGAAAACAATCAGTTCTATACAAAGGTTCAAAGCCGAAGTTGTGCTGGAAGAAAAGAAGAAGGTAATATTGTGTTTTAAATTGTTGGCATTGAACCAACATAAAACTCAGTAACCGCCGGAACATTTTTGGAAGGACTAGAAAATGACCTTGAACAGGAAGTGTCATCAAAGAACAATAAGCAGCAATTTGGACAAGAGAAGGTGGGCAAATCGTTTATGAAAATTACGATAGTAAAGGTACCATAAAGATCCTTGAGGAACCCCTTTGGCTGGCATATTAGGAAACCTTGAAGCCACTTGAACATATTGTTGAAGATTTTATGCTCAAAGAGAAGAAACTAGTTAAAATTTGTTAAAAAATATGGCCAATAATCAATATAATCAAAGGCTTTGAAATCGCATATGTGGGGTGGGGGGGTTGTTGAATCGTTAATATTCCTTTTTATTCCGCTAGAAAATTCTTGTATTTGTATTCTTGAACCATTTTATGAATGTATGTACGTTACGTTTAATTGGTATTTTGGTTCTTTAATACTGCCAAAAATAAAATTAGATTTTTTATTTTCGACGTTCCGATATTTTATTTATATCTTTACCAAAAACTGTTATGTTAATTACTGTTTTCATGTAATTTAGAAAAGAATAGATGAATTTGATTAATGAAATGCATCTGCAGCCTTGTGTTTTTTAAAATCCAATTAAACTATTATTCCATGATTTACAAATAATTGTAGTTACAAATGATTGTAACTATGATTATTTTATGAATTACTTATTTTATGATTTACATTTCATTTCTATTACTAATAACTAATCAAGTTTAAGATAGCTCTATGGAATTTTTATTTCAAAACTGTCACTGTTATAAATGTAACAATGTCAGATGATACATTATATTTTTAGGTTGAATTATAAATAGAAAACAAAAAGTGATAAAGTTTTGAAAGATTAGAATCAATTTTATCACACAATTATTTCTTCTAATTTGGATACTTTCTAATATTAAACGTTTATCATTATTTTTTTCCAACATTCATTAAACATTAAAAAAACACAAACCATTCATTTGATTACAACAATACAAACATTTTGAATGTTGAAAGAAATAATGAAAAACGCTTGATATTAGAGAAAGTATCGAAATTAAAAGAAGCAATTGTGTTAATAATAAAATTGATTCTAATGTTTTAAAACTTATTGTAATCTAATGATAAGTTACCAAATCCAGATATTTTGAATTACCACTTTCTGTTCAACCTAAAAATATAATGTATTATCTGACATTTGCTACATTTATGACAATTTTCAATTAAAAATTCCATAGAGCTATCTTAAACTTGATTAGTTATTTCATTAATAATAGAAATGAAATGTAAATCATAGAATAGTATCTTAGGTATTTAATTAGCTAGATTCAATCCATTTCAAGTAAAACAATTTGATAATTAGCCATACATTACCCTTTCAACCACAACCGATCCAATGTTTTCTGCAGATTGGAACTAAAACTAAAAACAAAGTTAGCTGCAGACGAATTTCATATATATTATGCTTTGCGGTGTTGATTCTGGTAGTTTACTAGCAAGTACCGGGATATCAAAAATTATCTTGGTCTAGGGTGGTTGTGGAATCTAAAACGTGTATTTCACTTTACGTTTGGAATAATTATGTCACTGTCACACTGACATCATCAATAACCTACAAATTTCATACCTATTTATTTCAGATGCAAAACAATAATGAACTACAAATTATGAGATAATTATGTGAACTTTGAACCTTTTCAGAGGTCGTGATAGCCACAATCCGGGTCAAAAACTGTTTTAAAATAGTTAATTTTCCGTAAATCGAATGACATTCACGTGAGAAGCCCGTAGCACGCGAGTTAGAAAAGTGCAAACTGGTAGTACCTAATACGGCTTTACGACAACTTTTCGCGTGCCGTTTTCGCTCCATGTAGTTAGATTTAGTATCGGACCGTGCCCGACGGCCCTTCTTTTTTCGATAAATGTCCATTAAATAGGAAAATTCAATTAAAACAGTTTGAGCTATTCTCAGATCTCAGCTACGCGCGTCTAACGTGCGACGTACCAAAGGGAATTTTCTCGCGACTAAAATATACACGAAGCGGGTAAAAGCTAGCGGCTCATAGTCAAAAACACTTTATTACAACTGGCGCCGGTCGCACCGGGCAAGAAACGGCCCCAAATTAACAAGACCGAGGTAAAATGTATAAACTCTAACTTACGCGCAGCGAGCTCCTCGAGGCATATGTCAAAATGATTTCGTTCGTAGCTAATTACATAGGACGTCTGGCGTTCATGCAATTATGTTTTTAGATAATTCGAACCTTCTAATTTCGATAGGCCACGTGAAAGACTTCTGAGTGTTACAATATTCGTATAAAATTGGGAAATTTCGCACTTTTAGAAACTTCAAATTAATTATGACATAATTATTTCAAATGTAAAGTAAGACACACGTTTTAGATTCCACAACCACCCTTGACCAAGATAATTTTTGATATCCCGGTATAAATACAAATTTTGAGATCTTTTAGAATGTTATAGGAAGATTTATTTTTTGCAAATTTAAAATTGGATCATCGTTATTCCTCAAGAAATAAGTATATCTCTGCACTATAAATCGATATGAATTAGCATTTCTCGGAAGCTAAATTCTAAGTAATTTATTATTTGATTCATGTTCAACTTTCAATTTGAACTTTGTAATCTCCATTTTTTTGGAATCAAAATCCTATTATATTATGTTTATGAAGGATCTGAATTAATCTTGATATTAAGAATGATAGGAATGTCATTAATTTATTCAATCAGCACGTATAGATCATTCGGCATAAAAAATGGAAGGATGTAAGATTGAAGCAGAAAAACAAGTTCAAACGTTCGTATAAAAATAAAAGCTATCTAAACGTATATGTGTTTCGTCAGTTGGCTTCATTTTTTGTTCGATAACGATCAAACTTATGTTGTTATTTGAAAAATTTCGCAACATCTCCAACTGCTACATGGCAAGCTCCATTTTAAAATTCAAATAGATATTTCTAAACTATGATAAAAACAGAGAATAAAGGCAAATGCCGCTCTATAATATTTTAAACTGTCTTGATTTAAATCGAGATTATTCTGATTACCATAGATATAAATAGTCGTACAAAAACGGATATTCTCGACTTGTATTATACTGTTGGAGAAAATACAAATTAGGGAATAGATACAAAGAATATGAACCGAAGTGTAAAGAGGACGAAATAAAGTGCTGGGATTGTTGTCTGGTTGTTTTCCGCCCCACTGATTATCACATAATACCAAGAATTTTATATCTGATTTTTAGACAATCATACTTTGTAGTTCGAACTATGCATATTATAAGTGACAAGAACTTCTTGAATCAACAAGCCACTATTCGAATGATTCATTATAATATCACACTTTGAACGTTCCATTCTTCATATAAGTACGATAGATTCCACTTGATAGGACACCTTCTATGGTGGTATACAAATCAAGATATTGTTCACTTCATATTACGCATGTAATTCTATATAGAAGAAATAATTTGACCATTCTCTAAATGACATGACTTGATCCAGAATAATGTTTGATTGAGTTTCTACCACCGATTCAGAAATGCTCAACATAGATACCTTTTTTTGGGCCCATTTTTTATTGGGCCGATTACAAATTCGTTTCCATAAAAAACTTATAACAATGATTCACTTTCTACTTCCTTCACCATATGTAACATACGGGAAGTATTGTAATCGGCCTTGAACATTTGGATTTTCTGAAATATCCGTTTTAAGCCGATTTCCGCACACGGAATTTTTATATGAAAATGTGGAATATGATCATTTTGGACATACAAAATGTAATCGGATAATAAGCTTTTCTGAAGATATTAATTAGCCGTGATAAACAAGATTATTGTTCAATAATAATCTGAACTCACAATTTCGTTATTCATAGAAGCAGGAACAAACAAAAAATTATCACGTTTTAATACATGCCAAACATTCAGTCAGCAAACTGAGACTCCATTTCCGGTAAATTTAGCACTGAAGCATTAGGTGATTTGGAAAGTTTTTCATTTCTTTTGGAAATTGTGAAATTGCAAATGCACATGGATATTTTATATAAGCAAAAAATTAATACTGTTCAAGCTTAACGTATTCATATTTTTATACATATTGACAATAATTATGACAAGTCATTTAAAGTATCATTTTCTGTATATTATCTATTATAGCCTCTGTGGATGTATTTACGACACATCTGTAAGTCAGTCGTAATTGTGTCAATTTGTTATCAGCCGATGAAGTGTTATTGATGAGTTGACATGGTTTATTTATATGGGTACTTCTAAGCATGGTTGTGTTGCCTGGGATTTCTGGTCAACACATATATAGCCAACGATAGCAGCTACTACCTTTCTTTACAGACCTTTTTAGTCTTAAACTTGCCTGAAGTAAACGACTTGTGGAAAATAGACATTCACAAAAAGCTCATTCATCGAGCAACATCATTACATTACTATAACAATTACATCAAATTCATTCATCAAGCAACATCATTACATTGCTTTACCAATTACAACGATATCACTTCAGCGAACAACATTATAACTTGCAATAACAATAACATATCTCACAATTAAAACGTTAACCTAGAGACTTACAACTTTAGGTAAACTAGCCTTCATAAAATAAGGCGACTCAGTTGGTTTAGTGTAGTTTGTACATGAATGTATATAGGTGTGAATAAATAACTTAAAAACATCAAGTGCTATTTCTTCAACCAACTACCATCATACTGAGTCATACAAGAAGTGTAAACAACAGCAGCATACAGCACAAATACCTTTGAAAAGAATACAGAAATACGAATGGTACTTTTACGAGGGCAAGGTAAAAAGTTCCCGAAAAATGAAATAAGAAATGATTTATTTGTTCAATTTTTTTTTATATCTCAAGATAATTTCATTGTAGCCTGATACACTTCGTTCAATGTTTTTCAAATTTTTTGATCTCTTCCAAATAATACGATTTCGGCTATCCTTCAAAACAGGCGTTTGTTTAAGCGATGACCTCATCGTTGGAGCCAAATCTCTTTACTCCGAGTCATTTCTTCAAGTTTGGAAATAGATAAAAACCGCTGGGGGCCAAATCTGGAGAATATTGTGGATGACGAACCAATTCGTAGCGCAATTCATGCAATTTTGCCATTGCGACTGCGGACTTGTGCGCCAGTGCATTGTCCTTGTGGAAGAGCACTTCTTTATTGGCCAAATGCGGCCGTTTTAGCTTCAAATCGGCGTCAAACTGATCCAACAGCTCTACATAATATACGCCGGTGATGGGTTTGCCCTTTTGAAGGTAATCGATATGGGAGATAGCGTGTGTATCCCAAAAAACTATCGCCATGAATTTGTTGACCGATAAACCCACTTTGGCCTTTTTCGGCTTCGATTCGCCTGGACAAGTCCACGGCTATCCTTCAAAACAGGCGTTTGTTCAAGCGATGACCTCATCGTTGGAGCCAAATCGCTTTCCGCCGAACCATTTCTTCAAGTTTGGAAATAGATAAAAATCGCAGGGGCCAAATCTGGAAAATATCATGGATGATGAGCAATTCATGCAGTTTTGTCATTGCGACTGCGAATCTGTGTGCCGGTGCGTTGTCCTGATGGATGAGCACTTTTTTCTTTGCCAAATACTGCCGCTTTCGCTTCAAATCGACGTCGAATCGATCCAACAGCTCTGCATAATATACCCCGGTGATCGTTTTACCGTTTTCAACGTAATCGATATGGACGATACTGTGTGCATCCCAAAAAACTGTCGCCACGACTGTGTTGCCCGATAAATCCACTTTGGGCTTTTTCGGCTTCGATTCGCCAGGACAAGTCCACTGTTTCGACGGTTCTTTGGTCTCTGGTATGTTGTGATGGATCCATGTTTCGTCCACGGTTACGAAACGGCGCAAAAAGTTCTCCATATTGCGCTTGAACGCGAAATTCACTTTTTTCCCATGTTCACAAAAATCTTCAAGGTTGCTTGTTTTCGATGTGTTTTAAAACAGAACTGAATGAAATATCAGTCTGAAAATTGTAATGCGTTTTAGTTAAAGATGGTACATCACAAATGTCTATGAAATTTTTGATTGTGGCGCCATCTGTTTTATTTTTCAGCCCTCGTAAAGTAAATTGCCAAACATTTCAATAAATACCTTGATTATTCTTCAGACGTTTGATTTTCTTAAAAAAATATGCTCAATACCAATTCTAATTATAAAGGAAAATAAAATACTTTCTATTCATTCGTTCTCCATTTCCTTTAATTATCTAATTATGAAATATAACTGCACTAATATCATGATACAAACACTGCCAAGTGCAATAAACTGTTGGTATTATATGAAAAATACTGGATACGGTTCTGTGCGAGTGTCACTGATAAGTAAATTATAAAACTGGCAGCGCCAGTACGTAGTATGTATACTGCATATGAGCAATGCATACAAAACTAACATCCTGTGCAGTTGGTATAACAAACAGTAAAATATCCATATTGAATTTGCTATTACATTTTGTGGAATATATGACTGCATAATAAGCTAACATTTTCGGGCTGTGAGTCGCCAGATAAGATTTGCAGGTGAATTTCACCATGTGCAATTTTTGATTAAATTGATAGTAGCGTGCAGTTTTATAGTGTTTTTATGCCTACATATTCTCACGTCATCATTATACCGGCTCCCGGTACAGCTAACCGTTAGTATCAAAATTACAACAATTACATCTTCATTTCGAATATTACTCCTCACACTCCAACTGTATAATTACCAGGTTGTCTTTTTATGGAACGAAAATAACACGATTCCGCTGTTCTTCGTGCATGGTAACAATGTTTCCATAATCCAAAAAAAGTTCACTAAACGAACCATTTGTCGGATTGTATTCTAAGAACACTGGAGATGTTACCAGACTAAAGAGAGAAGACTCAAATTACGCTAAACGTAATCATTATTTTACCCATAGTCCAGATATTTTGCATCTACAGCGTTAGGAATCTGGTACCATCTAGTTTTATTATTAGGTTGCTATGGGAGAAATATTCTATTTTTGACAGTTTTACTGACACATTTGTATTCATCAATATTTGAAATTCAATTAGTCATCGACAAATTTCCCATAAATCTACTTCCTCTTGTGGTAAAACCGTTGATACGACATGAGTCAGTTGTGTTGCCAACCTTTTTGTTGAAATTCGACTTTGGACCCACAAGAAAAGGTCCCCCTAACATTTCTGCCATCGATAGCCATATGCCTGAGATTGCCTTTCGTCAGTGCACAATTAGGCGCATTCTACTTGATCTCAATACAAAAAGGCTATGGGCAGACGGAATACCGCCTGTTTTTCTCAAGAAATTTGCCCAAGAATTAACATCCGTCTTTGCAGGTTGTTCACCCTTTCTTATAAACTTGGTGTGTCCTTCCATAAAGCTAGAGTCCAACCAAAGGGCATTTCTAATAATTATAGACCCATTGGATTACTTTGTGTGATTTATAAAGTATTGGAGAGAGCAATCAATTCTTTATCAAGAAATATTGAATAATTGTAATGAAGTTATTGATGATATTTCCCCAATACAAAATTGTAGTCATAGCAGTCATTTGCCATGGTTTGATAATGAAGTTTACAGCAAAATCAAACATCGTGATCGGGCATACAGAGCGTTCAGAAACTGTCCAAATGCAGATAAACAATATAACTGGGAAACATTCAAGAGAATGAGAAATGATGTTGTTAATGTGTTGAAAAGGAAAAAAGATCAATATTATTTTGAAAAAATCGACAGATACAGAAATAACTCTAAACAAATGTGGAAAACTCTTAAAAAGCTAGTTAATGGTGATGACATAGACTTTCAAAATTGTATACAGTTTGAAAAAGCAGGAAAACTTATATCACTAAGAGATAATTCTGAAATATCAGATAACTTCAATAGATACTTTGTAGAAAGCATAAACGAAATAGTTGAGAGTATTGACTATATGGAATCATGGTGCAATAAAAACTATAATATATATAAAACTTTCTCAGAATTCAGATTACTTACATTAACAGACCTACGTAAAATTATACTTTCTATGGATAATAAGTGCAGTATTCATGAAATTTTAAATTCCAAAATATTGAAACAAGTTTTTGAGATTATCGGTCATGTTCTATTGCATCTTATCAATACCTCTCTTGAAGCTGGTCATATACCTGAAAGACTGAAAAGTAGTACTATTGTCCCGATACCTAAAATTCCTCATACTATTAAAGCGAATGCATTCAGATCAATCAATACTTTACCTCCGATTGAGAAGGTACTTGAAACAGCGGTATATGATCAACTGATTGAATATGTTGAAAAAAACGATATTTTAATAAACAACCAATCGGGATTCCGTAGAAGGCACTCGTGCGAATCATCAGTTCAACTTTCCCTAAATAAATTCAAAACCGAACTGGATAATAATAAGTTTGTTGTGGCTGTGTTCCTTGATCTCAGAAGAGCATTTGAGACCATTGATAGGTCTATACTACTAGCCAAATTGAATAGATATGGAATAGAAGGGAACGTGTACAACTGGTTATCTAATCACTTGACCAATAGAAAACAACGTGTTAGAGTGAATGATATATACTCCTGTGAAATTGCAAATGATGTTGGAGTTCCCCAGGGTAGTGTTCTGGGTCCCCTTCTATTCTTACTCTATTTAAATGACATGCCATTGTTTGTTGATTCCGAATTTCTGAACTTTTTTGCGGATGATACCCTATTGGCATGCAGTCATGAGAACTTAGAAATGGCAATAGAAAGAATGAATACCACATTAGCAAGTGTCAACAAATATTTGAAAATGAATAAACTCAAGCTGAATGTATTGCAAACAAAAGCAATGATAATCACTACCAAATATAAATACAATCTAATAGACCTAAAAAATATTAATCTCAACATTGATGATAAAAAAATTGAAATAGTGAACACAACTAAATATCTGGGATTCCAAATAGATAATACTTTATCATTTGATAATCATTTTGATTATATTCACAAAAAAATTTCAAAGAAATTATTCGTTTTTTCTAGAATTGCCAATAATCTATCAACTGAGTCAAGAATCACAGTTTATAAGACAATTGTTCAGCCACACTTCGACTACTGTTCCTCTATCCTATATCTATTCAATCTGAATAAATTGTCTCAACTCCAAAAACTTCAGAATCGTGGTATGAGGATCATTTTGAAGTGCGGTAGGGATACTCCTATTAATATTATGCTTAATGTTTTAAATTGGCAATCTATTTCCCAAAGACTGTTTTATTTCACCATGATATTCGTATACAAAATACTGAACAATTTAGGGCCATGTTATTTCAAACAGTACATTGTCTTCAATCATGATCTTCACCACCACTTAACTCGAAATAATAATGATTTATATATTAATAGAACAAATCACAAAAACACCATGAACTCTTTGATTTTCAAAGGTTTCGATCAGTTCAATAAATTACCAAATCTAATTAAAAGTAGCCCATCTCTGAACATTTTCAAAAATGAACTAAAGAAATTTGTTTCAAATGCACAAATATGATATTTATTATTTAAACCAACTTTTTCAATGTATTTTATTTAATGTTTGTTATATATTTTATAGTATATTTTTTCAATTCAATTATTGTTCAATATGTACCACATATCTCTTACTTTAACTTTTTTTTTAGCTGATTTGTATATTAGGATATCCTATTTAAATAAAGATCTATCTATCTATCAACATAGAGGTCCAAAATACGAATGTTCGGCAATATGGCCTTTGTCAGCAGAAGTCAACAGGAGACCTGCTTGGCACCACCTTTGTTTTTGCTCCATATCAACGATATGAACAACATACTTCAGGTTGACATCATTTACAGTGATGCAAATGTACCTCGAGAATTCCACAGAGGTCGCACTTGGGACCTATGTTATTCTAGATTTTCATTAATGACATATGTTCATGCTTCCACGATTCGAATACTCTCTCTATGCTGACTTATATCGGATATCAATGACTGTTTATTATGAAAACATGCTATCGTTAGAATTCAAGAGTATTGTGAGCTGAACAAGCTTGTCCTGAATATGAACAAATTTATATCAAAAAAATTCAAAAAGTACCGAATCTCTATTAATTTTGTACAAATCCTTTGTGCGAAGACACTTAGAGTATTGTTTGGAACCCGCAATATGCCAAATATATCTCTCAAATTGAAAAAAAAACAAACAAAAGAAATTCGTATTTCAATTTAATTGTAGGTTCAACGTTCTGGACTATTCCGGCTATATTAGGCCACTTTTTCAAACATTGAATTTTAGATCCTAAAAGTGCCTTCAAAAAGATGCATTTTCCCATGTAGAAATACTAAAATGCATGTAAACAAAAAACAAACTGGTAACATTTTTTTTTAATGACTTCTAGAATCGATTAATTCATAATCGGTTCAGCCGCTTTTTTATTCGACCTTTTCGGCTTCATTTCCTCGACTATGTGAAGTCCTCTTAATCCATGCTCAGTATCGCCACCAACAGCATCCTCTCATGGAGCGATAATGTGAGGTCCATCGAGAAAACCGCTTGGTTTACTATTCAGTGTCCCAGCAGCTCCTAAAAATCTACAAGGCACAGATTCGACATGTCCTGGAGTACTGTTAACATATTTGGAGTCAGCTTCCATACGCTGAAGCTCTTATAGATAATATTCAGAGCAGCGCTATTTGTCTGATTGGTGATGTGCCAGGAATTCATTGATCCTTCTAGAACAGTGTTTTTCAACGTGGGGGTTGCCAACTCTTGCTCGGAGGGTCCCGGTCGCAAGGCAAAGCCAGGTAAAAGTAATAAGCAAGAGTAGGTCCTACATTACAGTAAAAATACAACAATTTCATTGAGAAGGCTGTGCCTGTTAATTTTTTATAATTTGTGGTTCTATTTTCAGACGCAAATAACGAAATCATTTTCTAATTGGAGCCTATATCTCTCCATAGATTGTATGTTCACCATTGAAAAGAAAATGCTTCCCTTGCCAACTCCGGACATTCTTCTTTTCTCTTCATCCAAAAAAGTTCAATATTTTGCGAATTAAATTCCACTTTGAGCATGCCGTCGGAAGCAAAATCTTAAGATTTTCTTTCATCTTCGTGGTCAGATCAGCCAGTTGTACTGACATATCCAAAAAAAGATTTAGTATCCATCTATGCCCATTGTTAGCTCCAATTCTGGAAAGTAATTTAATAGTTTCATTCCCAAATTATGCAAGTTCGGTATCATGCAAGGAATGTAAGAGCTTACTACCAAAGATTGGTGTGTTGCAATTTCTTCACCAATCTTCTGAACCCAAAGGAAAGAATCGTACATCCTTTTTTGTAAAGACGTTGGCCACTAACCAAGTTTTGAGACGAATCCTTTAATTTTTACTCTTAACCGTTAGAATATTTTCTTCTCTAAGTTTAATAGAATTTTATTTAAGTTTAGAATTGATTTTCATCACATAATGGTTGATTCTATTCCATTCTTGTAAGAACATTAACAATTTAGCTTTTAGTTCTATCAATACCTTCCCTTTGGATAGCCCATTGACCTTTGTGTGACAAAGGAGATTTCGCAGGAGCGAACCCATTTCTTTACAGGTTACAGTCGAATTTGCAAGGTTTAACCTCCAATAGAGTTCACAACTTTGATCACCTATTAAGCACATCATTTAAATCGGAAGCTTCTGGGGGTCGCCAAAGTTTTTTCACTCGTAAAGTGGTCGCGTATTTAGGAAGGTAATTCCACCAGGAGAGATTCCAGGTAGACGGACTAGACAAGCTCAAACTGGTCACCCCTTCATTGTCAAGCTCGAGACCTGCCGATCTTCTTTCTACCGGACTAGATGTTCCTATCGGATGGCTATCTTATGGAATTATTTGCCTAGTGAAGCCTATCCTGAAGACCACAACCTCCAAACGTTCAAGAAAAAATGGAATGACCATCTCTTCTCCCAAAATTTCAATGCTAACTCACACGATGTTCAACAAACATTATAGGTCCTCCTCTCATGTAGTCAAAATCTTTTCACATGTGATTAACTAATTATTACCCATCATAACACACTCTAACTAATAACATGTTTAGAACTGTGATCCTCTACTTTTGCAACTTATTCGTAAACCTCGTCGAACCAGAAAGTTATTACAGATTCGCGGTGTTCCCAACTAGATAAGCAGCCAGGAAAACTTACCGATACACAGACTACTTCAGTGTCCTGATAAAAATAAAAAGTTTTATCTGGGTAATGTTTAACAAGGGACCGCATCAAACTTCGTACGAAATAGTTTGTATAAAATGTTGACTAGCTGACATGTTGGGATAAATTCTTACTTACAATATAATACTCGTTTGGTTTTATCTAGATAAATTATGTTGGTAGATTTGGGTCAGAGATAATTCTCGGTGAAGTTGATGTTTGCTTAACCTCGAATTCTTTCCAGTCTCTGTACAACATTGAAACTACTTATTCATAAAAGAGTATAATGATCACACGTCGCGTCATTCGGAATGTGTTTCAGACGAATTGAATACAGTTTCACGTATTTTAGGGCAGTGCTTCTATATTCAAATAACTCATTTCGACGCTTTTTATCCCTCATTACAGTGTATTTTGTCGTATGTAAAAAAAAGGAAGATATGAAAAATTCTCTTTTGCGCTGAATGTGAAAATTTCAAGCAGTGCCAGAAATAGATATGTTTAGATATCATAAACATAGACCTGTTTATGATAAAATGAGATATCTATTGTCGAACTTTTCTGTGTTTTATCTATGATGACAGAGTAACAAATTGAATAATTGACTTCAAGTACCATCGATAACATTCTACAATATTTAAACAGATGTTAGAATGTAATCGATGGTGGCTACGCCGTAGATGCAGGCGTAGATGAAAGCGTTGGCTCCCAAGTTTCAAGACTTAATGCATAATAGGAGAAGTGGTAAAATTAAACTCTAAGTCATGTGGAATATCTATGTTATGGAACGGACTGTCACGGCTGTGTGCTTAACACAGGGACGCACTTACTCAGTCAATTATTCCCAGCCTAGTGGAACATCCCGAGAAAAGAATCAGAAAGATTAGCGGGCTGGGCATGCTCCTCAGTGTGACTCTGGAAAATCCAGGCGTTCACGTAATTCTGTTTACACATACTGACTCTTTCAATTGAATAAACTACTTCCTATAGATTAAGTTAGGTTGAGTAATATAATTTAGAACCTCAGCTAGACTGTGACAGATTCGAACGAATCACAGAAATAAAATAGATCCCTCGGACTAACAGAATTGTCGAAAAGTAGCAGAAAAGCGGTGAAATACAAAAGGTAAAAGAGGCAGCACCCAAGATAGAAAAGTTGAGCGAAAGGAGGAAAGGACATAACGTGCGCCTCGGAAGTAAACCTAACGCGGTTCCGGCGGCGATGTATGAAGAAAATGAAGAGGTTTTAGCCGGGAAGAGTCCGATACTATCCGGTATAAGTTGCGCGTGTCCATGAAGGATTCCCCTTTCGACAAAAAAATATAAGTTAGTACAGGGGTCGGCGAGAAAAGAATCAGAATGCTCCTCAGTGTGACTCTAGAAAATCCAGGCGTTAACGTAATTGTTTACACATACTGACTCTTTCAAATGAATACACTACTTCCATTACATTAGGTTAGGCTGAGTCATATAGTTTAGGAGCTCAGCTAGACTGTGACAGATTTAAATAAAACCGAAATAAAATACATCCCGCGAGCTAAAAGAATTGCACTGTCGAAAAATAGCAGAAAAGCGGTGAAATACAAAAGGAGAAAGAGAGAAAGGAAAAAAGGACAAGAGAAAAAGAACGCCTCTGAAGTAAATTTAACGCGGTTCAGGCGGCGATGTACCGGTTTTCACCGGTAAGGGTTGCGGGGGTTCATGAAGAATTTCCCCTTTCGAAAAAAAAATAGGTTAGTACAAAGGCCGGCGGTTGGGCGATCACAAGCATTTCCGAAATCCGGCAAAGAATTGACATGATATCTGTAATAATTGAATGATCCTCAATATCATCTATTGTTGAATTTAATAATTCACTTCTCCTGCATGCTCCTTATAAAAATAATATCAAAATTATCTCACACAATATGGGATATATATTGTAAATTTATACCCTACTTCTATCTGAAAGCTTTAGATGAAGATATAGGAAATTTACTTCAAGTCAATATTATTAATCCATACTGTGATGTTGAAGTAAACATTATTATTTATGGAAACAAGCAGTTAAAATACTCGATTATCAAACTATTTGAATCAATGGCACGATTTCCAAATCTACTATCGATTACCTATCTCAGTAACACTAATTTAGTAAGATGAATATAATATTTCAATAAGTATTCGAGTTAGAATCCATTTTGGAGCCATACAAGTTGGAAGATTATCTTTCGTATTACTCATCTCGGATCATCAGGAAGTACATTTCTTTGACATGGGTGAATTTTGTTCAAGTGAAAGTTAAAATGAAATATTCTTAACATGATTCAATTCGGTTACATCTTTCATATATTTTAAAAGAGGTAGTATGGAAAAAAACGATTCTAATGAAACTTGGTTATAACCTGTTTTCGATGATGAGAAATTCGATTCTAACATTAGTTTTAACATTAAATGATGATTAACCACGTTAGTGTCTAGAGATCGAGAATTTGGCTCATCAGATACACACTAACCATGATAAATACATGTTTTGAAGGGTGTATTCACGAAAAATTCAAGGTAAGAAATAAAACTAATAGTTTCAAATACAGGGTTAAAAATTAAACTTCAAATCGATATCATTCATTTGTATTAAATTTGCTGTTGTGAGTATTAAAATTGCTGTTTCAACTTGACGTAAATGTACGTAGAACGAAGAACATTTATGAACGTCTAAAGTTTAATTCCATTAAAATTCAGATTCACAACAAATATATGAACTGTCAAGTCAAATGAAGAAATACATAATTTATATCGGCAACTCTGGTTTGAAGAATATAGCGCGGCACTTAGGGAAATTGTTGTTCTTATCGTAAACATACTATAGCATTACGTAATCTAGCATAAAATTTAGTTATTGGGAGATATCTTACATTGAAATGGTAGGTGTCTGGATTATGAAAATAGTGTCGTCCGACTCAGGATCAAAACGTGAAGTTAAAAAGTGGGATTGGATCAATTTTGAAGGTGGAAATAGAGTTATGGCCCTCATCCATACTTCCTCAATTAAGCTATACTGCATGCAATGAAAAATATTCCATTATTTATTAATGTACGGGTAATGATAAGTAATGGACCACGCCAAGGAACCCGAGACGTAGGAGAACCACACCGGAATCGATCAAGATTGGAAAGTTACTTTATTGTAATAATCATCTAAAAACATGCCTAGAAAATTGGTTACAAAACGCAGTTCCATTGAACGCCCTAAGCTAGTCACCCACTACGTTGCGCTGATAACGAACTCATTTTTTACCGTAACTCTGGAATGTTATAAGCATGTATGATGATTTATGGTTGTTTATATTCCCTCCGGTCGATTAGTTTATGGAACGATTTTGATATATTGATTGCCCACAGTTCCTGCACATAATGATAAGTTGCGTCTCATCTGATAGCAAAAATGTGAATTTACTAAGGGCACACTTATCAAGTTCCTGTTCGTGATAATATCAGGCGAGGCCATGCGACCATATACGTCACGTTCAATTAAACAGTGCATTCTATGAATGACTGATGGTCGCATTAATCGGAAACATAAATATTCGTAGAGTGCATTTAAACCACCTTGAGACTCTTTAAAATTTACTAGGATTTTGGTATGTCGTGTAAATATATCAAGAATATAGTACGTGCCACTCTTTTAACATTGACAGACGAGACAAACACACAATTCAAATAATTGATTTTAAACTTCACAGTTGGAGGTTATACTACGGGGATATCAAAAATTACCTTGGTCAAGGGTGGTTGTGGAATCTAAAATGTGTGTCTTACTTTACGTTTGAAATAATTATGTCACTGTCACACTGACATCATCAATAACCTACAAATTTCATACCTATTTATTTCAGTTGTAAAACAATAATGAGCTTTAAATTAAAAATTATCTTGGTCAAGGGTGGTTGTGGAATCTAAAACGTGTGTCTTACTTTACGTTTGAAATAATTATGTCACTGTCACACTGACATCATCAATAACCTACAAATTTCATACCTATTTATTTCAGTTGTAAAACAATAATGAGCTTTAAATTAAAAATTATCTTGGTCAAGGATTGTTGTGGAATGTAGGTAACACGTGTGTCTTACTTTAAATTTTTGAATAGTTCTGTTGTGTCAGAATCTGTTGAGTCATTGTGCTGACATTTTATAATCCAGTTTTTGAATCATGCCTCTTACCACACAGCACAAAATTTTCATGATTTAAGCCTATTTTCGAACGAGTGCGTTAGTTAATGAAAATTGGCAATACAGTCAACGTTCGTGTTTGGACAATTTTCGAAAGCACTTCCCAAACATGGCAATATTACCGGACAATTTTTATGCGTCCCTTACAAATTGTGTTGAAGTGTTTGGCGAAACTGGTTGTGTGACTCATAAAAAAGGTGCTGGTAGACCGAGAGTTCGTACAGAAGAAGTTGTCAATGACGTTCGTCAACGTATGGAAGAGGAGCCTGCAAAACCTTTGAAACGTCTTTCTCAGGAGATTGAACTTTCTTATGGAACATGTTAGAAGATTCTAAAGAAAGACTTGAACATGCATCCATATAAGATGCAAGCACATCAAGCTCTCCTTATGCCCGCAGACCACCCCAGACGCCTTGCTTACTGCCATTGGTTTGTCAATAAATTAATGAATGACGATCTTCTGGACTTAACTTTTTTTCTGACGAAGTGTGGTTCCACCTTTCGGGATACATCAATTCTCAAAATATGCGAATGTGGAGCAATAATAACCCTCATGTTTTTACTGAATCGCCACTACATGCTCAAAAAATCGGTGTTTGGATGGCAGTTTTTGGCAGAAGAATAATTGGGCCAATTTTTTTCGATTTCACCGTCAACGCAGAAAGGTACAGACACAACATTTTGGCTGAATTTGTGCAACAGTTAAACGATGATGAACTTCGGTACGGTTATTTCCAGCATGACGGTGCAACAGCGCATACTACACGAGAAAATATTGCTTTTCTCCGCGAGTTTTTTGATGACCGGCTGATAAGTTTGCATACAGAAGTTGAGTTTCCTCCGAGATCACCTTGTTTGACAATTATGGATCATTTTATATTTCCTTACTTGAAAAACAAGATTTTCGCAACTCTGGTAAATAATTTGCAGGACTTCAACAAAGAATAGTTCAGCAATGTGCCATAACGCCAGAAATGCTGCAAAACGGTTTACACAGCATGAGAATGCGCGTCAACTTGTGCATCGAACAAAACGGGGGACATTTCCAACAATTATACTGTAATTTAGTTTTTCTTGTTACTAAAACCGTTATTTCATAATTTGTAGTTCATTATTGTTTTACAACTGAAATAAATAGGTACGAAATTTGTAGGTTATTGATGATGTCAGTGTGACAGTGACATAATTATTTCAAACGTAAAGTAAGACATATGTTTTAGATTCCACAACCACCCTTGACCAAGATAATTTTTGATATCCCGGTACATTCATTGGTTGTCACACTAAACTCAATACAATATAATTCGTTATAATGGAGCGTTGATTGATCACGACATTTGTTTTTATTTATTCCTATCTTCAATTTATTAATACACTCAACATACACCAAGAAGCCAAATTAAGCTGGGAACTAACAAATTACATGTAATAAACTATAAAAGGGTTCACACTGTGAATATATAATAACACTATTGATAAGAAATAATCACCCTTATCCACTAAAAATACTATTAAAGTACTGAGGACCTTTCGGCTACCAAGCAGCCATCATCAGAGTAATCTACATTATAAATCAAAATGTGCCTGTTTAAATATTTGGGGATAATAACGTAAACGATGGGTTACCCTCACCTAGAGATAAATCGGAATTTAATAAATTTTCTTTTTCGTTCATACGTTATACAGAAGGGATGGACCCTCTAAATATTTGTCTGTACTGTGTTTTAAAAGTTTTCTTGAGAAATGGTGTGACCTGTATTCAAAATATGTTCGGCTACCGCTGATTTTCAATTATTATTATTCTTTATATGGGCAAAATGTTCCTAATAACGGCTTAAAATGTTCCTTCTAGGTTGATCCACATAGCATTTTGAACACTACTCACAAATGATTTTGTAAATCCCGGATTTGTCGAAATCGGAAACTTTATCAAAGGTGTTGTCTAAACGGTGTTTTAGCTCGTTGTTACATCTATACCTAAACTGGTTGTATTGCAAATTTAGAAAACAAGCTATGGATTTTATTACTGAAGAATGATAAGTGAAACTTTTGAATTTTATTTGAAGGTAATTTGGTTAGTTGGCTACGTTCCAATTCAATTTTTTTTAATTACATGTAAACTTAAACATTAATAATTCAGACTCCAAGAACACTATATCATTTATTCAAAAGGTAGGTAAAGTCATAACCATATCTACTACAGGTCAATATATTAACCACGTGACGCCTGTGTCACGTGAAGAACTCAGGTCTATGTAACGATCATTACTCGAAATTAGCTTAATGGGGAATTCCATGCTGTCAGTTAAAGTCTGATGTGCTCTGTGAATATGTCCATTCTTATTACAGTGAATATAAAGACCTAATTGAATTCGTTTGTGATGCAAACAATTAACAAAGTATAGATTGAGAGAGATGTAGAGATTGAGTGAAATTTTATACTGTTGCAATTCAAAATAGTGAGCTATGTCCAATGTTTAGGTAGTGTTAGTCGTCCTTGGTGATTTTATGAGATACACTTGTCTGTTTTATATTGGTACATTCAGAAACTAGTTCGGAGAGTGCCAAAGATTATTATTATCAGTTTTCTTGGCAAGGAAATTTTATTATTTTTATTTGTTATCATTTTATTTCAGAATGCCTTTGTGTTGTGTTTCTAATTGCAATATGTCAATAATACTGATGAGACTTATTATTCAACATTTGCTTTTTCACAAGACCAATAAAATTGGATCGAACATATTCGATTTCAAGAATATATGCATAAGTCGTTGTGAGTACGGTATAATCTACAATGATTGAACAGAGATATAAAAAGCATCCGTTGAGGCACTGTCCCCACCATACTATTGCTAGTTCGAAGAAGAAAACACCATATCAAATAGGTAGCTCACGATACGAACACAAGACGCGTTAAATCAGTTAAAAGTTTGCATAGATTCCATTAGTTTTGTTTTGCATAAGAAAATAGGCGAAGCAATTTCGAAATTTTCCGCCATTTCGTTTCAAGTTACTCATTTGAAACTTATGAGGAAACATCATGTATATATGTAAGTTAAGCAAAAATATTAGCAATTACAGCATGTGCTCGAATTATGAGGGAGTGAAGTCATACACAACCACCTCACAATGTGTACTCGATTGTGTAAAAGAACCAACGGCACTAGTAAAGAACCCAATAGAGAGACACTCGTATGGGAGTACGAGAGAACCAGACGCGAAGGGACTGAAACTGTCGTCGCACTCGCTTAAGTGGGGACGGAACAACCTCTGATTGGACCAGAGCCAACCTGTGGCATTCCTCATGTCACAGCGAAATCTGTAATCCAAAAATGGCTCGAGACAGAGCACCGTGCCTACTGGAGGGAACTGCCCCGTATGTCGCACTCCAAGCAACTAATGGGAGATCTTCAGCAGCAACGAGTGAAAAATCTACTGACGTTCTGCACCCCATGCCCCATGAAACAAACATCTCTGCACGTAGGGTCTGGTAGATCAGCCCACATGCAGGGGCTGTTGCTTCGGACATACCTCGGAGACGATAAACTACAACCAAGGAAATCAGAAGTATCACATCATCTACATCATGCTACTGCATTTCAGAGAATACATCGGACTGATGAGGAGATAGCAATATGTGAGGGCACAATAGGACACTAACGACCGCAGTGCAGTGAGGCTCCCTCTTGAAAGGAGAACCAACCTCACGGGAGAGGGGTTTTAGTCGGTAAGAATCCGGCACACTCCTCTACGCAAAAAAATAATGTAAGTAAAGCTACGTTACCGAAAATCTCTATCGAAAGTATTCATAAGCGACCAATAGAATGGTGAAGAGGCCAAATTATTAAACGTCTATCTGAGGAGCTCTATGAGAAGAGTGAAATAGCTGTCTAGAACTATTAGTTTGTGATGTTACTGATCGTGTTAGATTAAAGCGACCTTATCATTGTTATCTAGTAAAAGCTAACAAGAAATAAATGAATTGATATTCAGTTATTTCGATTGTTTTAGAAGATAAAATGTTGTATCCAAGTATTCAGGAACTACAAGTTTGCGAAAAGTTTTGGACAAAAGTTTTCATGGATAAACTTGGTCCCCCAATAATAGTATTTTCAATATCTAATTAAAGGTATTAAATTCATTCTAGTCTTAGATATCTCCATGATTGAGCTCGATGCCTTTTAGGAAGCCATTTATCTGAATCGAATGAAATCAATCAAACAACATTTTCATCCCTTCTATCTTGAATCATTGAAATTGAACACATGTATTTACTCGTATCTTTCCACTAGCTCCAGAAACTATCAGACACGAGTACAATCCTTTTGCATCACGTTTACCAGAAAGCATCTAATGATTCTGATACCTCGATTTATTTTATCAATGAATAAAATATAAAGTTATCCACATTGAATAACCGTATAAGAGTAATGGTTGAACATATAGGTTTAATTACTGAAACATAAAACGGAATAATTTGAACGGTGGTAGCATGTCGAATCTACCTTTTCCAGCTTTCGAGAGGTTATAACGCGTTGAGTTTTTGATTATGTCATTAAGCGCGATCACAGATAGATCACATTTTCACTCTTACTTTAGCAGTTTCCAGCGCTTGAAGTTTATTAGCGATATCCTTCTTCCTTCAGCCTGACACTCATCGATTAGAACATTTTATGGCTCGAGTTATTGCTTTGGCAACTTATTGTTTTCGGAAAGCATGCGTCTATTACCTTACTAATGTTTACTAATTTCAGGATAACGGTTATTCTAAATGCAAAATATATAGTACAATGTAACTGTCGACTGTTTTGAAGATGTGAATAACTAACATCTAGTCTTTCATAGACAAATAAAGTACGAAATAAAACACAAATTCAATTTTACACCAACTCGAAAGTTTAATTATCAAAATTGGAGTTGGTAACGTCTTTTAAGTCTAGATCGATTAGTAACAGCACAATCTATTAGTTCCGGGCAGCTGTTTCTTCAGTGGAACGAGAAAGTTACAGATTGTTACAAACTTTCAGTTGTCAGTGTGTAGATAGTTATTAAAATGGACGTACCAGAAAAATTACAGATTATTAATGCAGTTAAGGTTACAGAAAATTTACTGCCAGTTGAATCAAGACGACAATGAATATGAAATATTATACATTAATGAGATCGTAATGTTACCTTTTTTCACTTGTGGAAATAAATTTGCAACGAAAACGGGAAGTTAAGTGGTATAAATATTTAAATCTCATAACAACTCTTATTTGTCGAAAAGGAAAAGCCACTGCCAATTTGCAATGTTATAAGAGTTTCCTCATGATGTTTTCACCAATTATTTCCCCATGAATCAACTAACAAATAACCTACTAACCTAGAATGACCGCTTGGAGACGATATAGCTTCTCTTGTGTGCTGCCAATGTTATTGCGTCCAAGAATAAACTTATAAATAACCTATTGACTTAGAGTTGCCACTTGGAGATATAATATCTGTTGTATTATGTGTTCAGCATGGGCGTAGCTGAAAGGGCGCTTCTCTTTTAAAAATACCATCCCCTGAGAAATTTTGCACCCCAACGAATTTTAATTATGTTACCTTTTAATTTATTTTTTGAATAAACATTATTCAACTTAATAAACATTACTTGTTACAAATTTATAGTTGGTTTAATTTTTTACCGACACAAAATAGATTGGGAAACAAACAAAAAGAAATAACGCGATTGTCAGATACCAGGTGGAACTGCAGAAGTGCCAATTGTCAATCAGTTGTCAATATTCGAGATTACAGTCGTTTTCGGATAACGTTAACTCACTAAACATGAATTTGATGTTCACTTTTTAATTAGCTGCTAGTATAATTAGTTAATAAGCAATTTAATAGCTAAAAAATTAGCAAAAAAATAAAAGTTTCCTAAATATTAGTCATATTCGGATAATTAGGAACTGCTTAACATGAAATTGATGTCAATTTTTCAATTAGTTCCTAATATAATTAGTTAATAAGCAATTTCTTAATTAACAAAAATATATGGGATTTACAGTTATTTTCGAATAATTTGAGTTTGATGAACAACATTTTCAACTGCCCCATTTCCTCCCCTTTTGGGTACGCGCCTGCCTGCTATGATCCCATTCTCAAAATTAATTAAAACTAATGTAAATATAATTTGGAATGTTTTTTTATTTATTGCAGAATATAACCTTTTCTTGATATGAAAAAACATTTATCCAGGTCCTAATTATCCGAAAATGACTCTAATGTGGAACATGAACTTTTATTTTTTTGGTAATTTGTTAACTAACAATTTTTTTATTAACTAATGCTATATTAGCAGCTAATAAAAAAAATGGACATCCAATTCATGTTCAACAGGTCTTAATTATATGAAAATGACTCTAATTTAGAAAACTTTTATTTTTTGTTAATTTGTTAACTAATTGTTTAGTTATTAACAAATTGTTATGAACATTGAATAAACACTGTTTATCGATCGAATAAATAAAAAAATATCCTCTATCTGCTTAAAATCAATGGAAAATAGCGTTTAACATTTTTTTGCCACTATTTATGGTTTATTAACAAAATAAATAATTTGTCAAGGACCAATAGTGGTAAGCTTTGATCTAGGTGACGATACGAATCGAATGAGCTCTCTCAGATCAAAATCGGTCCATAAGAAAAAAATTTGTAAAGTCCCCTGTTTACAGGACTATATGTATATCCTTGTGAGTTGTAACCACGTTTCTGCAGAACGTTTAAAAAAAAAAATTACTATGTTGTGAATACCTTTCAACGCAGAATATCTTATTATTGAAATATATCAGTTTTTATTTGGATTGTGCCTAACTTAAATAAATAAATTTCCATTTCGAAATTCGCTTTAAAAATGTGTAAAATTACACAAAACCAGAAGGTTGACAATAATTAAAGTCCATTTTTATGCAGAGGCTTAAGCCTCCCAGAGAAACTATTGTAGGTTCACCTATGGTTTTCAGTCAATGTTAATTAATACACAATTCTCGGGAAATAGGTCACATTAACACATATATTTTTATTTTTACCCTCGTCTTTACGTACGTTTCGGTCTCACGACCATCATCAGAAGACTTATTAATACAAAAACCTGATTACTTAGAAATACTGTAATAACACAAAGCGTCCTTATCGCACAAATTTCGTTTAAATGCCAACGTCGCGAAACGAACGGAGACATGAAATCGGAACTATAACACAGCAATGTTGCAGCGTAAAAATTAAAAATCCACTATTAAGTAGAATCATCAATAAATACGAACACATTTCATAAATGTCTGCGAGAGACTAACATACAAAGAGTTCTATCCTCTTTGCTAACAGACGAGACCATCTCAAGTGTTCATTTAAGCGCCAGATGTCATAATTTATTAGGTGATAAAAGAAGGTCTCTGGCCTGTGAGAAATACTTTAGACAATTCTACCTAAAGTAAACTTTTACATTATAAGGACGTAAGTAGGAATTTGCAAGAATATTAATTAATTAAATTAGTATAAATATGACTTAGTGTTTGAACGTCACTCCTATGATTAACAGACTTGGAGTCACGTTTTATATGAATCATCTCCAGAATAGATCTTTTATAATAATTGGTTTCCTTAGTTAAAATATTAACATTCTTGTAATCAAATTGATGGTTATAATCAAAGCAATGTTTAGCAAGCGCGGTGGAATTTTCTAAGTTTTTGTTTCTTGTGCTATACTTATGGCCATACATTCTTTTTTGTAAATATTGTTTAGAGATACCAGTATAGGTCCCATCACAATCTAAACAATTTAATTTGTATACTGTGTGGGTTTGTTTATCTTTAGGAATTACAGGTTTTAGATTTGAGAAATATTTCCCAACACAGTTAGTAGGTTTATGCGCTACGTTTATATCATACTTTTTCAAACATTTCTTAATTTTCTCTGAGGTCTCCGGAATGTATGGTAAAGTTATATAATTGTCTGAATTACCTTTTACGTTATTTTTATATGACGCTCCATTATAAATTTTGTTTATTCTCTCTTTAATAATAGGATTGAAAAAAGTTTTTGGGTAGCCATTCAATTCCAGTGTATTACGAACAATTTTTAGATTTTTGGGACGGTCCTCTGGGTGGGACAATTTAACCGCGCGGTCTGTAAGACTGTTTATGACGCTTTTTTTATAACAAGTTGGTGCAACGGAATTGAAGTGAAGATAGCGTTGAGACCAAACTTCTTTAGTAAACCACGAAGTTTTTATTTCTCCATCTGCATCATGCCTAATATTCATATCTAAGAAATTTATGTTTTTGTTAACTTCTATTTCACAGGTAAATTGAAGTTTACAGTGGAAATTGTTAAATTTATTAATCACGTACTGAATTTTGTCATTGGGAAGACACATAAGGCAATCATCTACATACCGTTTAAAAAATACGGGCCGAAAATCTAATGAACTTATAACAGATTCCTCCAGGCATTCCATAACGAGGTTAGCAATGGTAGCAGAAATAGGAGATCCCATTGCTGTGCCGAATATTTGTCCAAAATATTGTTCACCGTACTGAAAATAAGTGCATTCTAAACAAAACTTCACAGCATTTATAAATTCCGATTGATCTAGAGGTGTGTGGTTTTTAATCTCTGCCCAACGTTTTTTGATGCTATTCAATGCCAAATCGACTGGTATATTTGTAAATAAAGAAACAACGTCTAAGGAAATTAGTTGATGGTTTACGGGTACGGATTGATTTTTTATAAATTCATTAAAATGCCATGAGTCTTTCACATAAAATTCATTATTTCCTATTATATTATTGATCGATTTTGATAAAAATTTTGATAAATTGTAAGTAGGCGCTCCTATATTACTAATAATGGGTCTTAGAGGTATATCAATTTTATGTAGTTTTGGAAGCCCATAGATATAAGGTGCTAGCCCATTATGGCAAATTAATTTATTTTTCAATTCAATAGGGATTATCTTATTTTTGTGCCAATTATTTATCAATTTATTCATGTTATTTTGTATTGATAAAGTAGGATCAGATTTTAATTTTTTATAAGTTGTTTCATCATTTAAAAGGTTTTCTATTTTCTTTTCATAGTCATTTCTATGCATTATGACGGTTTTATTACATTTATCCGCGTTCAAAACTAAAATTTCAGGGTTAGCATTTAAGAACTCTTTTGTTATTTTTGTATGATAGTTAAGACGATTCTTTGCAGTACCTACTTCTGCTTTCTGTTTGTTCTTCTTGTTTGTCAAGATGTTACAAATTTTGTTTCTAATTTCATTCTTTTCTTCTAAATTTTTATTCCTGATTCCACATTCTAAATTTGCAATTATAATGTCAATGTTAATGGAATCCTGCCTCTTTTTTCTCTGAAAACGCAATATTTCCATTTGATCCTGGGGAGAGACAAAACAAATGGAATTTTAAAATCAACTCCCTTATCTTTTCAAATAACACATCCACACATTCACTTTGTAAACCAATCCAAAGAAAGTTTTTATTCTCATAGACTTCTTTTTTGATTAAATTTATATGCTAGGTACCAAAATAACCGGCTTACCTCTCTCAATATCCGCTCGTTTCCTATGTAAGACTAAGGGTTGAAGTGAATATAAGAAGTTGTTCACGGCTGCATGTTCATGTTCAAAAGAGGATTCCAGGACTAACCATAATTCCTGGGCCGTTACTACCAGTATGAAACACCATCAAATATGGTGTAAATTTTGATCATGTGGGTATATCGTCTTCAAAATTGTATCGTTTTGAAGATGACAAAGTAGTTGTTGATACTATAATCACGTCGTTAGTGTTTTTATAATATAAGTTATGGAAATAAAGTAATGTAATAAGTCATTTATTATATGAAGATAAAATAAACTTAATATTTATGCAACCTTCGAGGAAATGATTAGGGAAGATATGTAGATGTATTTACTCATTAAGACATCAGTAATGGGCAGTCTCATCTTGATCAGTTCTCCACGATTCATTCGTATAATTATCAAGCGAATATTGATTTATACGTACACGTTATGTGGTAATTGAATGACGGTGAAATGAACGAGTATCGGAGTAGCGTTGAGTGGCAGGACCCGGTCTCTCAATTCCATCTTGATATTGCAACTGCCGTAATGAGCTCAGTCTGGAAGCTGTCACTTCGCCCCGTATATACTTGTGCTGGTCGCCCTTATCTACCCCTGATAGTCTCGACTATCTCTTCCCACTGCATCTACTTTAATTAGCCCAGCTTGGCCACCAGTTCGCTTTCTTCATCGCGATATCAACCAACCGAGGCCACTGACCATTTCGAGATTTTATACCTTTGATTGCCACCTTCGGTACATTTCAGCCCCCAAGATCGAATTATTAATGGAACGAGTAACGTAACAAATATAATACGATTTTCAACTTGTCCAATTCTGAACGGACATTAATTACTAAAACTGCTAAATAGTTCGGGGCATCTTCAAGTATGATACAATGATTATAGCAATAAGTTAGTAAATCATATAAATAGTCTCTGAATAAGGCGCAAAATCTCCTCCCATCAGATTTATACTTTTAACAGTACAGGAGTCATATCCATTCTTTGTCATTATTTCCGATTTTTCAGAAGGAAGAAGGAAGTTTAGTATTATTATCGGGCCAATGTGCAGGTGAAACGAAAAGTTTGCAAGACAATGACTTTCCGAATACAGATGCGTTTGGTTTGAAGGAAAATTAACATTCACAATACTTGAGTTGGGACTTAAGTAATTGTTATTGAATTAGTGAGCCACTTAGTGAAGTCAATCTACGGAAAAATAGGACGAGGTTCGTACAATTTGATAGAGGTTGGCTACCTAGAAAAAACGGTGTCTTATGGTAAAAATAATAACATCCTGAAATTTCTATTACCTATATTGGGTGGAACCATGTCTAACCTTCAAAAAACTGTTTTTTTGACCTTTTTTAGGTCAGTTTGGAAGTTTTATTTTTTTTGGACTCCTTAGACTTCCGGCTAAGGTTTGAAATTGGTACCCTTTCATTGTTGATATTTGAGGAATCTTCAGTTCAAATTTCGTGACATTCCGCCGACCCCCCTCCTGGAATATATACCGGGTGTCCCAGTATTCATGTTCCAATGGATTATCTCAGTCATTTCAAAAGATAAAAATCTGATAATTTTACGATCTCCAATTCGTTCAAGGAACCTTTAATTGAGAAAAACAAAAATTGAAAGTCACTTCCGGTTTGACCGGAAGTGATTCAAACTTTTTTATTTCAAATAGCACCCTGTATATTTTTGCAATTTTTGATTTCTACTCAAAATTATCTTTCCAACGATGTATCACACTTTGTATTATACATTTGATTTGATGGAGAAAACGTCAATTGAAATTACAAATTGAAAGATATGCAGTAGGCTGCGATATGAAAGTTTTGTTTTTTGCATGAACGTAGAAAAGGAAATATTTCTCACTTATAATCGTCATCAATGAAAAAAACCTTCCTCAAGTTGAAATCAACTATGTATTTTACCGAAAGTCAAACAAAGAATGAATAGTAAAAGAAACAAAAAAATACAAAGAAAGGGGGCACAAGAATATAAATACCTAAAGCATATGTTCGAAATGTTGACCAACTGCTTCTACACATCTTTCAGCTCGGTGGAGTAGTTCACACGAAGTAACACTTCTCAACACCTCAGCATTAAGGGCTCTACGTTCATTCTTTATTTTGTTTTTTAGATCTTCCAAATCAATAGGAGGAGTCTGGTACACATGATCTTTCAAATACCCCCAAAGGAAGAAATCCGGAGGTGTTAAAATTTTCAAATTTTTATCTTTCGTAATTTCTGAGATAATCCATTGGAACAGGTATACTGGGACACCCTGTATATAAAAACGTTTTGAGGAGCAAAAATTCAAATTGGGCTATTTTGGCCAAATTGCAACCAAATTGGATTATATTTGGTGAAAAAATAAGTCGTGGTGCTCTCGGAAACGAAAGAAGATAGGACCATAGCTTACATGAAGAATCTGATTATTTAGGTAGAATCTACCGTCCCCTGCATTTACGGGAGGTCTTTCTGAAACACCCTGTATATTTATGCATATTTGATTTACTTGATAAAACTGTGGTTCATAATCAATTTTCATCATTGCAGACTGTTCTTAATAAATACCTACCTGGGCGAGCAACTCGGGGCCAACTGGAGCAATTCGGATATTTCGGAAATATCGAATGTTACGTATTGAAAGCTATTTCGATAATTTCTAGATAACAATTCCCTTATTCTTCGCACGTGTCGTATTGTACTGGAATTTTAGACATACATAATATCTATTATTGGACAGAAACTCGACAGGGACTAGTCCAATAAGAGACGAGTCTGTTATCAAGAAACGGCTCCGTGGATGTAAACAAGGTAGGTATCTGAGAATAGCAGGTATTATGTACATTATACAGTTTGCATATCAGGTAAGAAGACAAGAGACCAACGCGACAATACTTGGTTGTGTTTTGCTCTTATCACGGTGCATTGGGGGTCGGTGTCTCACTGTCGGTTGTATTCAGCCCAAGACGTTAACCAAATGCAGACCATAATAGTATTACACATTATCAAACATGCATATCGTAATCTATATATTGCACCACCGCGTGACATCAGCGGAATAACGTACTTAATATCTACGGTTTGCATATTAACCCCGACAATTATTATCTTGGATGGAACGGATCTCGTAAAATACGAGGTTGAAGTTTTACTAGTACAGGTTTGTGTCATTGTTATTCAGCCATTGCCATTCAGCCATTGCATAGCTAATGATGATCGTCAATCCAATCCAGAACTTTGATAAATAAATCAAAATAGTTTCAGCCCTGGATCTAGGATATTTTCAAGGCGGGACAAAAACTTTAGCTTTGGCCTTCCCCACCCTCCTTCCTTGAAGTTAGTCTAACAACAAGTTATAAACTCTTTTTAGTATTATGATTTATAAATAAACTATAAAAGAAGTCATACTGTGGATATATTATTTCACTATTGATAAGAAATAATCACCCTTATCCACTAAAAATACTATTAAAGTACTGAGGACATTTCGGCTACCAAGGAGCCATCATCAGAGTAAACTAAATTATAAATCAAAATGTGCCTATTTAAATACTATTTGGGGATAATGTAAACAATGGATTACTTTCAGCCGGACATAAATCGGAATACGATAAATTGCTTTTTAAGCTATTGCATATAGCTTTTATCGCGAGCTTTGAGCGCGGCGACCGAATCAAGAAATACCGTAACGAAATAACCTAACGTTAGGTGCTCTTCAAAACTTTCGTAACGAAAAATAACCTAACACCCACCACTCCGCCTACCATGTAGCTCGGCCGAGCTTAAAATTGTCGAAATGTTAACTTCGAACCTTTTAAAAGGTCGTGATAGCCCCAAACTGGGTCGAAAACTGTTTTGAATTGGTTAATTTTCGATAAATCGAATGACGTTCACGTGAGGAGCGCGTAGCTCGCGAATTAGAAAAGTGCAAATTTACGGTACATACAACGTCTTAACGAGGACTTTTCGCATGCGGTTTTCGCTCCATGTCGTTACTTTATGAACGGGGCCAACTAAATAGCATAGTCTCGGGCCCCAAAATGTCGATTAAATAGGAAAATTTAATTAAAACAGTTTGAGTTATTCTCAGCTGTCAGCTACTAGCGTCTGACGTGCGACGTACGGAAGGGAATTTTCTAGCTACTTAAATATACCGAAAGCGGGTAAAAGCTAGCGGCCCATAGCCCAAAATACTTTATTACAACTACGGGGTTCTAAACTACGCCAAATTAATAAAATAGAGGTAAAATGTATAAACTCTAACTTACGCGCAGCGAGCTCCTCGAGGCATATGTGAAAATGATTACGTTCGTAGCTAATTACATAGGACGTCTGCCGTTCATGCAATTGTGTTTTTATACAATTCGAACCTTCTAATTTCGATAGGCCACGTGAAAATCCCGGAGCCGGAAGCGCTATCGAGATCTGAACGTTAAAACTTTCGTATAAAATTGTGTTTACAAGTCAACTGACACTTGTCACAGAATACTCTTCATAGAGATCAAAATGATACTCTTACGTGACGCCTTTTATGTTTCCCCTACGTGGCGTCTTTTGGTACTACGCGAAATTCGACGCGTAAGCGACTCACTGCTCACATAGGAAACAACCTCGAGTTTCCAGACCTGTGTATACGACCGTGGTACGACTGTACGAAGCTCGCACGAAAATAGCTAGGCATAAATAATGAGGTATAAATAGTGTAATTACACACCAAACATTTTATGGTTACTAAATTGTTCAATTTAAATTTATGTTCTGAAATTTCTATGTTTACAAATTGTTCTTTGTAATTTTTAAATCCTATGTTTAACCTCAAAACTACTTAATATTAATTGTTGTTTACGAATGATAATCTTACATTCAGAGATACAAATACAATGTAGAGGACAATATAGAGTACTCACTCATTTTCTTTCACTATTTTGTCATCACTTTCTTCATTAATAAATGCACTTTGTTTATTCAAAAAAAAAGAAACAGTACCAAAATCAAATGCTGAACGTAAAAGAAAAAAAATACTGCATAAATTATAAATAAATAAATAATTATAATTGCATAAGTTGAGAAAAAATGCTATGCAATAGCTTTACCGCGGCAGTCCCCGAGTGCCACACGTTTCTTTATTTGTTTCTACATTTCCATCCCTTCTAAATGACCTAGATATTTGTTTGCACTGTGTTTTGAAAGTGATAATCTTTCTTGAGAAATGGTGTGACGTGCATTCAAAATATGTTCCACTACCGTTGATTTTTCACCATTATTTTTCTTTATATGGGCAAAATGTTCATTATAACTTACAAAATTCCAACGCAGGTTTCACTTTAAATCCGTTTTTTTCCAAAAATGGCTGCTTTCAGCGACAAATACAAAGAGTACCTTTTGTATGTAAAATTAAATGTAGAATAAGTCTGTTCATCCAAAAATTACATTATTTCAATCCAGGTACATCACTGTATTGTGGTGCCCTCTAACATTAAACAATAAAACAAGTAAATATTTGAGTTTCTCATGATTAATACTCCCAGAATCTCAAATTTCGTCAAATTTTCATGTTATTGAACAAAAATATGATCAAAAAATGAGATAAAATTATTTTTTTTTGGACGCCCTGTATCTCAGAAACCAAGCCGTTACGGACCTATGTTTATATGAACTTATCTTGAAATTGGTCAAAGATTCGCACTTCAAAGTTTGTACAAGTACTTGATAAACATCCTGTATATATCCACATTTCAGAATAGTCTCCAAGATAACTTAAGTGTGGTAGATCGACGCACACGAAGTAAAGAAACGTCTGGTATTAGTCCGAGTGGTTCAGATGGCAGAAATTGCACCACGTACAGTGTAAACGACACTGCAACTCTAATTGTCCTACTCGTTTAGCATACAATAGCAGGTCCACAGCCATATATCGGCAATGATTTTTTAATGTTGCCTGCAGCGGTGAGATTACTTATCGCCGCTACCATCTTGGTCCGGCCGCTATTTACAAATAGTTATTGTAGCTATGCAACATTCTGATCTTAGATCGACTCTCTCTTGGTTTCCCAGACTGCGTAATTGTATGCTCAAAGAAATGCTCCATGTCTAAGTTATGGTGTTGTAGTCGATTATACGCGGTGGCCATATTTATCTGTTCGTATTTATAGCGAAGGCGAGCAAATAACACCGGTACGACGTGTGAATGGAACGTTGTTCTTATGGCGGAGATACAAATTCGAAATAGTTCGATTCGTACCTTATGGGAACGACTATAGATTATATTTCGATACAATTATCTGACGAATGATAATCCTTGATTATGTACCAATTATAGACCGATATCGCTGATATCCAATATTTCCAAATAACCTATATAGTCGCACGATCGACCGAATCTCCTAAGAATCCGGCAAATTTTGATATGGCTGGAATGTGATCAAATCCGTTTTTTTACAGATTAATGAATCAAATGCACTTTCATTTTATCAAAAAATGCCGCTAGAAATGTTATGGCTTTTCATTTATTTAAATTAATTTTGAAATAAAGCCTCTAATCAAAAAAATACAAGAGATCAAAGTCATAGATAATTTGAACGCGTCGAATGAGCCAAAGTAGAAGTCATTTGAAAGTTATGGGTTCGAGATAAGGCCCATTTTGTGGTTTTTTCGGTTTACAAAATATTTTCTTAAAAAAAGAAAAAAGGTTGTAAAAATATTTTGTTTGCGTGGAAAGTTGGCATTTTTATTCGAATTTTCAATAGATTTTTTTTGTCGTCAAAATCTGAATTTCGCGAAAAACCGTAAAATTGCGATTTCACGCTGAAAAATGCATATTTTGACAAAAAACAAAATGCATTTTGTAGATTTTGACAAAAAGTACCTAAAGTAACAGTCAATCACATTTTGCTATAAATGCCGAATTTTGGCGGGACTTTGAAAATTTTTGACCTCGGAAAATTGAAAGTTTTGAGTTAGAATATTCGAAAAAAAAAAAAAAACAAATATAAATACTGTTAGAGCTCTTCAATACGCGTATTTTGAGCTTTTGTGGATCAATTTTGCTTTAGCAGAAGTCCAGATATTCTTGTAAACGTGTTTGGGCCTGTAGCGGGCCCATATTGGATCCAGCGAAAAGAAACAAAATTCAATGCAAAGTAGATGACTTTCTCTATCTAAATCCAAAAGTGTGAGGACCTTGTCGTCATTGAAAAAAATCTAGAGCGAGTAAAAAAAATTATCATGCAAACTTTTTTTATATGACTAAGAGGTCACACTTTTGGATTTAGATAGAGAAAGTTATCTACTTTCCATTGAATTTTGAATGTTTACGATGAGTCCATAATAGGGCCCGCTACAGGCTCAAACACGTTCACATGAATATCTAGACTTTCACTTATGCAAAATTGATCTACAATATCTCAAAATACGCGTATTGGAGAGTTCTAACAGTATCTGTAATTCGTTTTTTTTTTAATTTTCCTCAAACTTTCTCCAATTATCCGAGGTCAAAAATTTTCAAAGTTTAGCTAAAATTCAGCATTTATATCAAAATATGATTTGATGGTTAGTTTAGGTAATATTTGTCAAAATGTACAAAATGCATTTCGTTTTGAGTGAAAATATGCATCCTTCAGCAAATTTTGGCGACAAAAAAATCCAGTGAAAAGTAGATTTAAAATTCCAACTTTCCACGAAAATAAAATATTTTTACAATCTTTTTTCTATTTAAAAAAACACATTTTGTAAAAAGTAAAAAAATTCCAAAATGGGCCTTATCTCGGGCCCATAAGGGCCTTATCTCGGGCCCATAACTTTCAAATTACTTCTACCTTGGCTCATTCGACGCGTATTAAAAAAATGGACATAAATAACTTTTCTAGCGGCACTCCGGGAATTTTTAAACTGTTTTTCCCGTTTTTAGAGCACCCAAAAACTTAATTAACTTAATACAAATTAGCTATATCGAATTTTCAAATCAATTTTTTGACTGTACGACTGGACTATAGGTTTTACAAAAATTTTCGGTTTCATGTAGTATGGAAACCTATGATTATAAATTTTTAATAGATATGTCATCGACTATACGTTATTCTAGCAGTGTCTGCGGGCCAGAGAAGGGTCAGGTGGAGGATCCTGTTTGCTTCCCGTTTTACACCCAGCAGCTTGGATTACCTGGGCTATTGGAGATGAGATCCGACAGGATCAAGGTTCACAGCACTTCCATACCATTTCCGATTCAAACATTGAATGGGCGGGAGAACGCTGCGGGCAATCTTCATATGATACCAGGGGATTCCGTATGATTATTATTTATTATTTTGCTTACAAAAGTGAGTTTTGAAATTGGTGGGACTCTAGATGCCTTCTAGCTGGAAGGAAACACACAAAGTATGTATGAAAGGGAAAATAATCTGCACAAAAACTGAAAACTGGTGTTGATTCTAGGGAACTTTTCTTCAGAATAACAGGCGAAATTCAGGCAAAATATCTTTGTGGATCCGGAATGGAATTTGCTGCTCCATTCGAAACTTGGCTACAAGGAAAATTCAAATGTTTCTCTGATAAGTTGGTCCCATAACCGAAAGGCATGAAGAAATAAAAAGTGGATAAGTTTGAACCGACCATGGTATAGTTTGTGCAAGTTCTAATATGTTATATGAATATTACCTTGAAGTGAAAAGAATGTATCTTAGCTTGTATTGTATGAATTTGTTTCTATTTTGATTCAAGAAGGAATACCATTCTTATTTCTTATATTTCGTATCGTGCAAATATTAATACGAGAGTCGAATAGTGTACTAATACACATCCCTGCTCATAACTGATAACACGGCATTGATGAATATAAATAAGACGGTGGCGGCGGCGTTATCGCGACGTAGCATGGGGTGGCGGTGGTTTGAGGAGGTGGGAGGGGGGCCATGCGGACTCGAGCTAAGGATATTTAGATATTCTAATAGTGGCGGCGTATACTGATAACATGTATGCTAGTGCTGGCCTGGTACGATAAGCGCCGAGACGGAGAGGTCTGCTGCTGATAAAGACGCTCTGCGTCGCTGTTCTGTTTCTCCCGAGCGATAACACTCAGATATCGGCCACGCCGCAGGAATAATAAAGCAACCGGAATAAATGTAGCTGCTGCTCTGTTGCCCCGTGCTTTTGCTACAACTGTGTAGATTCCTCGCATGAGATAAAGGACGACGGTATGGTGGAAATCGAGGGATAATCTTGCTCTATAATTGAATTAGCGGACGTTCCGTCAACTGAGAATAACATTTGCCTGCATAAATGTGTCACCCAGGTGGGATTTTGGCTGGGTAGCATGATGATATTTTTTTAATCGAAAATTTAAACGAAATAACTGTTTTCATTGAAAATAAAATGCTATTCTAACGTGAACTGAATAATCAATTTTGAATCAACCACGAATCCAGACTGATGATGATATATTATATAGACAACTTTTAACGACATACGGTATACTCGAATTGAACTGAATAGCACATACATAATTCCATATAATAATGATCCTTGACCCAGGAATGAATTAATTGTATATCTATTATATTTTCGTCTTTACAATGTTAAACAGATGTGTTTGGCTGTACCAATATTACTGATTTGTATTAACTTTTTACATATACATTATTTTGAACATTATAAAGAACTACGTAGAAATGTTTAAGTGTTTAAGTAATCAGGTTTGTATAAATTTGACTCAATAATTGTACATCGGTTCTATTACTTACCGATTTATAATCAAGTTTTATGTGAATCATCTCGAGGATGGATCTTTTATAATGATTTGATTCTTTAGCTAAAATGTTAAAATTTTATAATCGAATTGATGGTTACAATGAAAAAAAAAATTACCAAGGGCAGTGGAATTTCTAAGATTTTGTTTGTAGTGCTCTACTTATAGCTATACATTATTTTTTACTCCTCTATAAATTCCATCGCAATCGATAGCATTCAATTCATATACCGTGTAAGTTTGTTTATCCTTAGATATTAACGGTCTTAGATTTGATTCTCAAATTTTTACTTTCAAATTTCTGGGTACCCACTTTTTAATAATGTTCAAAGTTGTGTATATCTAGAAAGCTGATGAGAATCCGTAATATTGGTACAGAACATAACTTTCCTATCATAAATTTTAAACACATCTGTTTAACGTTGTAGGTTCTTAGGCACAAAGGAAATTTATTCTCAGACTACTTAATTATAGTTTTTTTAATACACATCGATATATTTTACACGTTAGTGTGTTACAATTATTCGTGTTTCGTACAACTATTGCGACATTTCTAATTGAAATTAAGTACATTTAGTTTAATAAATCCCGCGCATTAGTAATGTGACCTATTTCCCAAGATTTTACATATAGTAAATAATTCCTTAAACCACAGTATTTCCATTTGCATTTTATATCCTAGAAATGAATGTATGACGACCTCCGCAATAAACAATTCTGGTCTACCAGTGAGGATAATGTACCAGTGAGCAATTAAATAATTAATAATTAAATCCCAATTACACCTTGCCGTGATGAAATCTGTGATATTTTATGGTGAATGCGCTGGATAAGTGGGCAGAATGATTCTCATGTAAATTTGTTTGACGGTATACGTTTCTACGATCGGTATAATTGGAGGATATTAACGCTGGTGTTCCACAGAGATCTATCTTGACACCAACTTTGTTTTCGCTCCGTATCAACGATTTGTTTGTTAAGTGACCTTCTGTCCCGAAGCTCATTTCTCTCAAACTGCATTGAGTTTAGGAACGAGAAAACCTGGTTTGTTGTAGCGCTCGATGATGATTTTAGACATTGTCATGGGAGCTAGAGAGAATGTTTCCTGGAAACAATGTCTAAACGGTTGCCTTAGAAACAAATAGTTAATAAATTTTGTATAAATTTTAGAGAGTTTGGTGTACAAACATACACAGTTCTGGACGTTTACAAATATTTATAGAATTTGGCTCGAAAATCTTATTGGATATTGGTCATCTGAACCAGAGAATATCGTTTTGCTAGTATTGAAGATATGAAAATTACGCAGTTGAAACTACTTTAGCGATTTATTATACCACACATGTGCTCCCTCTACACGGACTATCCTCGGATGCAATAGGTATCAACGCTGGTTTTCCACAGGGATATTTCTTGGCACCAACTTTGTTTTTGCTCCGTATAATCGATCTGCTGGAAGTGACCACGTCCCGTCTACAGCTTTTCAAATGATGGTACACTTCATACCGCTTTCTCATCTAGAGCCCTATATCATCCTATGAAGCGAGAGGAGCTAGACAGAGACAGGTTGAGGCAATTGATGGAGATCTGACATGGGGATCTGATAATCTAATAGATTTTATTTAATGCAACCAAAACAGGAAGGCGAATCCCACCAGCACCCTTTTATTGGACGATCATGTGAGGTCCATTGCGAAAACCGTTTGACAAAAACTTGGTTTTCTATTCCGTGCCGGAAGCTACTTTACATCTCAGCAACTCCTCATGATCTACAAAGCAAAGATTCGACCTGTCCTGGAATACTGTTCACATGGATGGAGTTCGCCTCCCGAAGATATCCTGAAGTTCTTGGATGGTATCCAGAATAGAGCTATTCGTTTGATTGATGATGTCACACTTACGAGTTCATTGAGAGGTCAACGAATTGATTGTCGTCTCTAGAACATCGTAGGAAGGTAGGAGATATCTCCCTTCTCTATAAATATTTCCATGGTCAGTGTTCGTCAGTAATCTCGTATGTTTTTCCACCACGAGAGATTTTAGATAGGCGGACTAGATGAGTTCAAACTAGTCACCCCTCAAGACCTGCTGAACTTCTGCCCACCAGACTTAATGCTGGAACTCTACCTCGTGAGGTTTTTCCCTATACCTATAACCTCCAAACCTTCAAGAAAAATTCGAATGCATATCTCCTCTCCTAACATTCTAGGTTTCTCTATAGTGTAGTCAAAGTATGAAAAAACATATTTTGAAGTTGAGCTTTGATGGAAAACCTTACAGAAGTTCCATTCGGATCTTATTAAAATAACAGAAAATGACGTGCTCTATTCAGATAAATCAAGAGTATGTAGGTTTCGTTTTGAGTAATTTTGTCTTTGACATCATTTGCACCCAATACCTTTGTAGTTGGAGTGTTCGCGGGTTCTGAGATTTTGTGATAAATTCCTTACCGTGCCTTACATTTGAGGTTTCAACAAGATCTCCCTCCAAGCTTCTCCTGGAACTCCTCTACCCTGAGTCCAATTACGCCCAAAGCACGTTGAATTAGGGGATAATTTGGTTAGCGAATTCATGTTATCATTGCTTTGATTTCCTTTCAACATCGAGAGCCACTCAAAGTTTCATTTATTCAAATCAGTTGAAATTCATACAGAGTACCGCATTTAACGTTTAAAGTTTGGTGCCAAGCCCATCAGGTTTCAATCAGCTGGTTGGACAAAATAATATTTATCATTCGAAATATATGTATTTTCTGAAAAATGGCGAAACGTTGGTATGACATCAAATGAACCCAACACCAAATCAATATTAAGAGATCTATATAATATTGAGCGATTGTTGGTGCACCCTAAATGTGGGAGTGTCACTACATATAAACACGCATTATGGGCTAATTCACTCTAAATGCTGAGAAACAGAATAGGTGTCGGCAAAGCCTTCTACATGGTTTCCGCAAGCACTTATGGTGGTTAATACGGTATAAAGCTGCTAACCTGTCATCAAGAGCTTTAATATTACGAAGATCTTTAACATTAGGATCACGCTGCGTATGAATGTGGGCTTCTAGTCCAAATACGTGTATTTCGGGAAATAAATTGCCATCTTCTTCAGATTAGGTACATTAGCATTCCATGATCTACTGGTGACGCTAAGAATACATATTTGGAATTCTAAAATAATGGTAATTCCGAATGGCTGATATAGGGATCATGAAGCTATTGAAGTTCCAATTTCAATATGTAACTTTTCCAAACTCGGTGTTAAAGTTGTTAAAGATCACCCAACAAATTTGACGACAGTCAATTCGATTGTAAACCCTTCACGGATCGTACGCTTCTTTTTATACCACCCAACTGCGAAGTATTAACGAAAGGATGAAACACATTGATATGCCCCATTTGGGAAGATCCATTTATCCTTTCTTATCGCCAGCAGAAAAATGACTGCATTCATAATTCATAAAGTATAAGAACCGATAAGCAACATTGCAAAGCATCTAGTTGTTCGATGAGGAATCGGGAGCGAGAAAGAGAGCATACCCATACACACAACACACATACACTTAAACAGTATAAGAACCGATAGGGAGTTATCGCGGACCGCGTATATAAACGTGTTTAGAATCACTTAGTTCCGACACATAAAGAACAATACCCAGAATACGTCATTACGGATTCGAGTCGTGTCTCTCTGTGTAGCTACACTGCAAATGCTATGCTAGTAAGTTGCCACCGTCTGGTTGCACATTGTCGATGTACTTTGACTCTTCCAGGATCACAGTTTGATTCGTAACAAGATTAATATGAAATGTACATGATAATTCAATAATAATTGTAGTGATGCGAATAATCCAGATATTTGAGCAATCGATTATTATGGTTCATTTACGTTAAGAATGATGCATTAAGGTCAGCCACTGTTGTCAGGTTGAGCAGGTTTTCAATGTTTTTGAATACAACTAAAGATTTGATTCGATAAACTGTTTTTGAACAAAATTGGGAGTTTGTTACAGATATATTTTGATAATTGACTGACGTATTTAATACGAAAAACAAAAAGCGGAAGACAGCTTCCAAAGGATCCAAGAATATGGAACAAAATTATGATGGTTCCCAGGTATCCTTGAATGCAGACAGCAGGAAGATTACATCTGTGAAAGAAAATAGTTCAAAGAAATCAGGTTCTGAGGAGACAAGAACCAGTAAAGTTTCTAGCAAAACCAAATAGAAATGGAAATGAAAATTAAGAAGGTAGAATTAGAACAAGAGATGTTGAAGAAGCAACAGGAACTGTTGAACTTACAATTCGCTCTGCAAATGACTAAAATGAAGAAGGTGAATCTGAACCTGATGAGGAAATGAGTAACTCGGTTGTAAATGAGTCAGTGGTAAATTGATAAATGGATAACGAGTGAAAATCCATGGAATGATTCGGAATATTGCAATCAGGAATTAAATTCAATTCCATATCGAAATAACTCCGATAGATGACAGGCAGGTAATCCAAACAAAATTCTAACGCAACAATCAATTCCTAAGGATTTACCTATTTTTAGTGAAAACCCTACTGAATGGCCAAATTTTCTTTTTCAGTTCAAGAATTCAAACAGCACTTTGTGGATTTTCCAATGAAGAAAACCAACGTAGGTTACAGAAATGTTTGAAAGAGAACCCCAAAAAGATAGTCCAGTATTTGGTTATATTACCACAAAATGTAGACAAAAAGTCTGTTGGAAAATCGCTTTGGGCATCCTGAACATATATTTTTTCTACTATTAGATGAAGTTAAGAAGTACCAGCCGTGCAAGAGAACAGACTTGAAATGCTGATACATTTTTCAGATGATGTAAGAATAGCGTGGCTACTATTGAAGTACTTGGTGATAACGATCATTTTCGTAATTGTAATTGTAACACATTAATGTGTTATAATTTCGATTACTCGTGTTTCGGTTCGTTTCGGCGACGTAGGCATTTTTAATTGAAATAGGTGCGTTAAGGACGCTTTGTGATGATACAATCAGTTTTAAGAAATCCCGTTTTAGACATTCTTACGTTTCTGATGAATCGAGATAAACAAATAGATACACATTCATTTTACAGTATAATATATTGATGTAAAAGAAATTTAGGTACGTTTCTCAATTTAAACATTAACCACTTAAATGAACGTAGAATTGCACTTTTGGAATTCAATTCTATCAAAATTCAGATTCACAACAAATATATGAACTGTCAAGTCGAATCAAGAAATGTACAATTTATATCGGTAACTCTGTAATGTGTTGCCAACCGTAAAAATGAAATATACCTGGTTTGATTTAGATATATTGGTTGCGAAAGTAACCAAGTATGACGTCATACCGTTCTTAACGACAAAAAAATTCTATAAAACACTATGGTAATACAGATATTTCAATAATCTACTAATTTTGTAGTTGTAATTAGTAGTAATCCTAACAGTCCTTGCTACCTACCTTTAGAATAACTATTTTACGTATTTATTCAATTCTAATAATCTTTTACCACTATAACTATAACTTGACGTCCTCTACATCTCTTTGAGGTATTCTTTCATACATTTTCTGTATTTATATTGTATCTGAGCAAGAAAATAAACTAAACTAAACTATATCAACTACTTCTTCAATACATGTGATTAATTGAGTTCACATGTTGCATACACATATATTTATTAAGAAAACCTTTACAATCGTGACAGGAAAGAAAAAATATGAGAAAATTATTGTTTATCAGTCTGTTGGTTTCGAACCTACAGTTCCAGAAGGAATCTGATTTCTAGTCAGATCCCTCGACCTCACGGCTACTACTACCTCTGATGATAAGTCAATAGTCTATTCGAAGATGAACTCTCAAACCGAACTGACGTTAATAATTCTAGAAGTAGTTACTCGAACGTAGCTAGAAAATAATTTTAGATACTACGTTGTCATGAGAATATATTTTGGAACATTTTATTTATGAAGAAAACGTACAGAATTGTGAACGGAAAGAAAAATATGTGAATATAATATATTTTTACTGCAGGTCTACATTTTGTCTTTTACCGCTTTGCCGAGGAACGTTGAGAACGGTAGAAATCTCGGTTTCCACCTAATGATGAGTTGGCCCAAAATCCATAGTCTATAGCTCTTTATTGTAGCATTTCTGAACATATGTTGACATGAAATACTCGCTTATGTTTTAGTGTTTAATCACCTGAAATTTGGCATATGAATTTCCGGACATCCTGTATAACTGGTGTACTCATTAAATTAACAACAAAATCTTCGGGTACTTATTTGAATAGCATTCATGGCAAAATTATATTTGATTTCACATGAAAAGCTTGATTCGACCAAATATTTCCGATTGGATTGTGATCGGCAGATTTTATTCTTTGAACATTTTAATCCAGAAGTTTTTTCGCTGTGTATGAATCGCAATTGTGATGCAGTCTGGATAAATCTTTGGTTATATGGCATTTTGAGTTGGCTTCGTTCACCAATTCTCAAGTTAGTGGATTCAGATTGGGCCTGAAATGCATATCCATGCAATATAACAGGTGGGCCAAAAGAAATCACCCTATTGGAAGATGCTCTTATTTTTGCAAATAGCAGCCAATTTCAAATCTGTTTTGACATTTGTGAACTAGACACATGTAGAATACAAGTGAACAAGCCATGGAGCGATACACTCCCCAAGAACGCGGAATAATCGTGTCTATTTTTTTGCGTAACAATTCGTCTGTGGTGTTGGCGCAGCACGAATTCCGTCGCCGATTCCTCGGTCGTCCGGCACCGACAGCGCAAACACTGCGCCGTTTGGCCACCAACCTTGAAGAGTATGGGACCACAAAACTATCGCTTCTGGGGCACCGAAAATCCACGAGGAGCCATTATACCCGCTCAAAGTGACTGCATGGTGCGCTGTTCACGCTGGAGGAGTCATCGGGCCTATTTTTCGAGGACGCCGCTGGTCAAACGACAACAGTGGACGGTGCGCGCTATAGGGCCATGTTAACCGAGTTTTTTCTGCCGCAATTGAACGAATTAGGACTGGGGGACGTGTGGTTCCAACAGGACGGAGCAACGGCACACACTGCGCGAGCCACAACCGATATTCTCAAGGCGGCGCAAGATCGCCCGATTTAACCGTTCCAGACTTTTTTTTGTGGGGTTTTTTGAAGTTCCGTGTTTACGTGAACAAGCCCGAGACCCTGGAAGCCCTCAAGGACAACATTCGACACGAGTGCGAGAATCTGTCGCCCGTAGTGCTCGCCGAAGTGATGAAAAATGCCATAAAACGAGCCCGTATAGCAATCAATTGTGGCGGCGCCCATTTGGCCGATATCATCTTTTCGGCTCGACCAATAAAATTCTAAAGGTTCAAATAAACATAATCAAAAAACAGAATCGAAGTTTTTCATTTAGAAAAAAAATGAGAGCCAAACAACATCGGATGACTTCTTTTGGCCCACCTTGTATTACGAAATTGATAATGCAATCGACGGGGAATCTCCTTCAATCAAATTCCTTACTCAAAGATTAATATTCTATCATATCACATGCAATGCTAGCGTACCTACTTTAACCAAATATTTTCAATTGAATTGAGATCGAGAAAATTCATTGGTCCAATACTTTTCATCACCATCTACAAATCAGAGTTTCAATGGTAGGTTTGTTTGTTAGTATGAAATTTGGGATGCTCAACTCCATTTCTGACTCTATGGACAAAATCCTAGATTATGATGCTTCACTACGCTTTATGAAGTGTGTTAAAAAAGTTGGTCAGAAACTAGGATGAGGGGGTGTAGATTATACAGAAAAGTTTGGATGAAACTGTATTGAATATATACCGAGAATTATTCTTTTGTAGCATTTGTGAATTTTTTCGATTACCTTTTTTTCACTTCCCCAAAAATTTGCATTTGCATATCCTACATAGGGTTTGTAGTTGACTTTTCAGTAGTGCCAATGTTCAAGGCCGTGAATTCACACAACATCGCCGGAAATTCCCATGGTGTTATGGAATCCAGACATCAGGTACGTTTTTCATTGAACATGTGGATGGGTATTTTGGAGAAATGTTACTAAGTAGCGGCGAACCTATATAATGGCCTACAATATGACCCGATTTGAACCCCCTTTCACCATCAGTTTTTATATTGGACCAGGAGATATTCCCGGGGTTATTTGAACTTAATCTCCAATCAGATGAGGGTTTGCGGTAACATTTTTGTTTCGGTAAGACTTGATGAATCATGTTCACAATACTATTGATATCACATCCATACAAAAAAGTATTGGCAAATTCCTATGACGCAAATGCCCTTTGAGACACAGTGAATATATTTTATCAGCATTATTTGTAGAAGAGGTACCGCAAGAAATCGGTAAGTGTTAAGCGAAATGGGGAGTCCCTAGTGGTTGAGAATACAAAAATCTATGCCCCAGGCATGATCAATAGCTGACTTTTTAAAATAAAAATGCATAAGGTATAATTGATGGAGTAAAGACGTTGGGAAGTTATCTATATTTAATCCGCATAAATACCGGATCGTACTCGTAGGTAAAACACACCTCAACAATCTACCGAAAAGAAAAAGGTTGAATATATAGTTGGACTAGTGTTTATTTTGTTAATTTGATGTGTTTCTGAAACGCCTGTATACTTGCCACCTGTTGTGCTGCTGACGGCTTAGGGTACATTTTAGGTCGAACCCTTTATTATCTGATGTTTCATCAAGTGCTAAACTCCGGGTAACTGTCGAAGGCAGCGTATATAACATATGCCTCTCTTGTATGCGTTCCTTACAACACAGACGGCATATTGAACTTGGGATTATATTGTCAAATTACTAAAACCCATTATCGAGGGAAACAATAATTAAAAACTTAATTGTTTATTGTGTACAGGATGTACGATAGAGTTCGCTTTGCAACTATTATGCCAAATTACAAGATGAATCAAGATGTTAGCATAATTAGTTCTATCTAATAAGTTGACAAAAATTATCATTCTGTTGAGAATTTCAAGTAAATATCATCGGGACAGCTAGAACAATTTGTTTAGAAACGATACCTCGTTTTAAGTCTTCAGTAATTTTCCGTCAATTTGATTTCGTGTAATAGCTGAAGCAAGCCACGCAATCTTTTGTACACGAATACAAAAAAATATTTTATCTTTGATGATATCACAGTTAAGGTAGTAGTTGGAGTGTAAGAGTGAATTATTTTATTTAAATAATTACGATAAAATCTATGTATTTGGGTCCCACGATTATTGAATTTTAGGAGTGATTCGATAGTTTATATAAATCAAGGTATATCTAACACTCGATACTTACTACAGGAATATTGTGCGTGCTGTTAATAATCTTAAGTACTACATCCCAACTGTCAATAGATTTGCGATCTTAAGTATATTCATATCTTGTCTTATTCGCTCAGAAATTATGTAGGTATCGAGAATCTATAAAATATTGGAATACTTTGTTTGTGATCGCTTATATTATAGAAACACTAACGTGACTATAGTGACATGTGTTTCTATAATATAAGTGATGAAATACAAAGTAAGAAGTGTTTTATTATACCAATATAAAATATTGGAAAACATGTATGATACAAGGAACAATCCTTGGCCCCCTGTTTTTCGTCGTGTACGTGACCGACATTGTCAAATCCTGCATTTCGTATGCAGACGACACAGTTGTTTTGTGTATGGTGGAGAGCTGGTGTGGAGCCAGGAAGCTATTGGTACTACTGCTTGATAAAATAAATTATTGGTTACTAATAAACCAACTTTCTCTAAATCTCGGCAAAACAATTTTCATAACTTTCAGCTCCTATCAAGATAGCATACCAATACACATAACTTTATCTTATAGGAGAAAAAGGAATAAAAAGATTGTCACAAATAAATTAGCTGGGAATAACTATTGATTGCAATCTATGTTGGGAGCAACATATATTGAGGATTATCGGTAGAACAAAATATCTTATCTTCACCTTTTATAAACTGCATAAAATCTTCCAATTCAAACACTTAATAATGCTATATCATGCATTGCTTCATAGTATAGTAGGCTACTGCATTGTTGGGTGGGGTGGTGCATACCAAAATGTTTCAAGTAAATTGGAACGGATTCAACCAAGACTATTGAATATCATACATAACAATTATTTTCTATTAAATATAAGACAATTATTTATAAGATAATCTTTATTGCATCATTACTCGCACTTAAAGCAAAAATTATCTTGCTTCAACCGTAAAACTCTAAATAATAATATAAAACTTTGTAAAATTAACAAAACTATATTGAAAAACCTATATATTGCTATAAAATCTTTCAATTTACTGCCTGCAACTTTTGAAGAAATGGATCTCACAATAAAATTGGGAATAAAAAAATTAAAAAAAATTGTGTTTAGTGATAAAAATATGTCTTGTTTCGACAGAATCTATGAAGATATAAATAATTAGTAAATACATGCATTGTAACTATCTCAAGACTCTCACGAACATTTACTAAGGTTGAATGTAATTTGAACTTAATTTCAATAATTATATTTAAATTTAAATTTAAGAATATAATAAACTCAATAGTTAATATTCAATTTAGTTTATAATTTTAGTTTATGATTCAGACCCACACACGGGGTACAGTGGAACCCTTTATGGGTGGTGAATATATGCATGCATCATATTTTTCTGTAATGATATATGTTTTTGCAAAAATATTTTTATTGAAGTTATTATTTACTATTTATTTATTATGTATTTATTATGTATTCATTATTTATTTATTCATTATTTATTATTTATTATTTATATTGGATGTTGATTCTCCGTTAAATAAATTAAATGATCCAATATAAGAATTATATTTGTTTGAATTAGGATGAAGTATAAAATTATATAGTTGATTGAAAGTTGGATATTATTGAATTATATATATATTATTAGTTGTTATTGAAAACAAAATCTTTTATTGTAATTCTAAAACAAATTCATAAGACTAACTATTGTGTATATAAAACAATCACAGATAATATTAATAAAATAATAGATTAAATAACCATAGATAAAAACAATCTCTGTGAATACACATAAGTAAAACATAAAACTTTGTGAGACCTCCACAGGCATGGGTTCGAAATGTCATTAACAAGAAAATTATACATACTCATTGACTTCGTAAACACTGCTGAATACATACCTGAAACAAAGAAAAATATATTAAATTTGAGACACATATTGCAAAAGAAACAAAATATTTTATGATCGTAAGGCACCTCCATACAATTTAAAACATAGTTATACATTGTAGTTTAAGCAGATGTAAACAACGGTTGTTCGATACAAAATGTAATGTATTTTATAGTGATGTTTGTTGGTTGGACAGGATGTTATGATATCTAAGGCAGATCTGTAACTACGTCAGCGTCAGCACTCTAGCCAGATATCTCGGGGATGCAGTCGTCTAAGATTTCAGATAACTAAATAAAATTCCATCGGAATGAGTCCCATTTCTACAGTTTCTAGTATTCCTTGAGAAAGATTTACTGAAGAGCATCTAAAATATTGTACCGGCCGTACATTCCATTTAGGTTCTGACTCGATTTATCGTTATATAGATCGATCCATGAATCGATGCGTTCTTGGTGATTCTCTAATGAGTTTCTGGACCAAATTCATCCAATCTAAATAGTAAAATACGAAATTTGAATAGAATCAACCATTACGTGATGAAAACTCATTCTAAACTTGAATACAATAACGAATAAAAGTTCGATTGTCTATAGTTTCAGTAGCACAGTAGCTTCTTCAAACGAATATTACATTACAACTGTAGTAAATACGAAAGGATAGCCACATTTATTTATTAAGTGACAATCGAACTTTTAATAGTTATTTAATAGGAGTAAAATATGAATAAAACACAATTATACCGGGATATCAAAAATTATCTTGGTCAAGGGTGGTTGTGGAATCTAAAACGTGTGTCTTTACTTTACGTTTGAAATAATTATGTCACTGTCACACTGACATCATCAATAACCTACAAATTTCATATCTATTTATTTCAGTTGTAAAACAATAATGAACTACAAATTATGAAATAATTATGTGAACTTTGAACCTTTTCAGAGGTCGTGATAGCCACAATCCGGGTCAAAAACTGTTTTGAAATAGTTAGTTTTCCGTAAATCGAATGACATTCACGTGAGAAGCCCGTAGCACGCGAGTTAGAAAAGTGCAGACTGGTTGTACCTAATACAGCTTTACGACGACTTTTCGCGTGCCGTTTTTGCTCCATGTAGTTAGATTTAGTATCGGATCATGCCCGACGGCCCTTCCTTTTTCGATAAATGTCCATTAAATCGGAAAATTTAATTAAAACAGTTTGAGCTATTCTCAGATCTCAGCTACGCTCGTCTAACGTGCGACGTACCAAAGGGAATTTTCTCGTGACTAAAATATACACGAAGCGGGTAAAAGCTAGCAGCCCATAGCAGAAAACACTTTATTACAACTGGCGCCGCCTGCACAAGGCCGAGGTAAAATGTATGAACTCTAACTTACGCGCAGTGAGCTCCTGGAGGCATATGTCAAAATGATTTCGTTCGTAGCTAATTACATAGGACGTCTGGCGTTCATGCAATTATGTTTTTAGATAATTCGAACCTTCTAATTCCGATAGGCCACGTGAAAATCCCGGAGTCCAAAGCGCTAAAGACTTCTGAGTGTTACAATATTCGTATAAAATTGCGAAATTTTGCACTTTTAGAAACTTCAAATTAATTATGAAATAATTATTTCAAACGTAAAGTAAAGACACACGTTTTAGATTCCACAACCACCCTTGACCAAGATAATTTTTGATATCCCGGTACTTTGTAGACAGTACATTCAGTTAACAACAAATAAAACCGAAGTCTAAATAGCTAGTAATTATGTTTGCTTTGTAAATAAATCATTAATATAATGATTTTTTCAATAAAAGCTTTTGGATATATTCCTATTGTAAAATATAAATAGTAACCCATATCATCACGTTGTCGATTTGAACTTCTCAATTTTCAGAATAATAATATATTAGGTTAACACAGGCAAATCTGGGTGAGAACAGAATTCAATTGAACGCAAACATTTGAGTTTGAGCCTGCAAGTTGATAAACTCGTAGAGACATTAATACTCAAATAAATCCGCTACCAAGAATATGCAGGTTATATAGCCTTAATCGCTAGAGGAAAATTTGAGACTACCCTATGCGACATCATCCAGGAAGGTCTTAAAATCACAGAGCAAATGGTGTCAATCGGCCGGACAAGAAATTAATTCTAATAAAACTAGTAATGGCCTTTAGTAGAAAAAGGAAGTCACTTGAAGCCAATTGAGCTAAATGGAATTACCATTGTGCTGAAAGATGAGGTGGAATATTTAGGTATAACATCAGATCAAGCTCTCACCTACCGCATGCAGATAGTTAACTCATATGTTTTGACTTCGTTAACATTTTAATCTTCAATTACCTTAAGTAAAAACAGCTTTTAGTATATGAAAACGAATAACATAGACTGTCTTATGTCTATGTGGATATAGTTACGTACAGTTCGGGACATTAGAGATCGCCTAGTCGGGTTCATAATATTTGTCGAGCGGTAAACATTATTTCAACAACTATGTTTGCAGATATCATATTTCAATACGACCGCTATAGCACTATCTAGAATGTGAATAAGGAGGCGATATGTGCCCTGAGTGTAAGGCCGCACTGCCAAGTGGCTGAGTGTGCGAAGACTTGAAGAGTAGACGTTTCGCGGACACCGTGTTTGTAAGTCGTTTTCTATAATCAGTGTTTGTAATAGTAATTTTCCTAACAAGTGCGGAAAGTGATGCTTTCCCGCACGCGACTGCCGTTAACCCGAACGACGCGGAGCGGAGTTCGGGTAAGCAGTCGAGTGCGGGAAAGACACTTTCCGCATGAGTTAGGAACAATACTTTTTCTACAAGCGTAGGAAACAAATTCATTTTTTCAATTATTTATTCATGCAAATGGAAACAACTAACAAGAGTAACATTTTCTATCCACTAATTATTCGTAATATTTATTGTAAATGTACAATTTGATGCATTATGTAAATTTATAGCGGAAGCCAGCATATTTTTTGAAGATGGCTGATTTCCTGAAGAAGAAGGTAACTCGGGCAATACATTATCGAAAGAAATCGAATGTGCAGGCACAGGCATCAAATCGTCGCCGATCGATATAGACGTGGATGGTTCTAAAATGCACCCGGAAGACGATGTAGTGTTCAAATTGAGAATTTTGTTGGACATTTCTTTTTTTCGATTGGTGGAGTCTTCTAAATACCCCTCTGCAACTGAAGTCGATTTCCATTCTCCTAGGCGTTTGATATTAGTTATACCCACACCACAGTCAGCAAGTAAAGTGGCTGAGGAACGCCTGAAGCTGTGACCAGTGTAAAGCTCTGGATTTTGAAGGCGCAGATATACTGCTATTTCGGAGGGTATTGATTCCTACACATTGCACAGTACATTTTCCACTTTTGTAATACAAGAATAAACGACGGTGAGGAGTCTCTTTTGGACGTAAATGTACATAATTTCTGTATACGTTCAAAAAATAACCATCATTTGCTTCTTCAGATATCACGAAGGATCTAGAGGAATGATTTTTGGAATCCTTGATATTAACAATTATCAGGTTTTCTTTGTCGTCTATGTCGTCAATGGTGAGTTTTGTCAGCTCTTCTCGTCTGCAAGCACCAGCTAATCCAAAAATTGCTACTAACTTAATCATGAGGTATATGTCATCGGGTGCTTCAGTCATAAATTTTGAAACGTCTTCTTGAGTGAAGATTTTGGCCTTTTTCGGTCGAAAACCGACATTCTGTTTTTCAATGAATGCAGTTATTTTGTAAAATTTGCTAATATCCAAATTTTGCTTTACTTTGAATACACTCTTCAACATTGAATATCTTGCCCATAAAGTGTTCGGCTTCCATATTTTAGACATTTCTAGAAAATAAGCCAAGAATACTTCTTCTTTATTTGGTGTTTTCACTTTTTTATTGTTGCACCATTCAATAAAACTCGTGTATTGCTTCTCATACCTTTGTTTAGATTTCGTTGGCAATAACTCTAAGTTCGCATCTGTAGCTGCTTGCACGATTTCTTGTGGAAGTTCTTCATCAGATGAATAATCCATTGTGGCAATTTCACTGAATCGAAAATTTTATATAAGTAACGCTTTGTCTGTCACTCTGACAATTACAAACAAATTTGTGTATCGATCGGCATGACAACATCAATTGTTACCTACTCGTTATCAGATCAATCAAAGCCTACATATAGGGTGATTTTCATAACAATACATTTTTATTTATCAATATTTGTTCATTTTTTCAATAAATAGTGCAAAATGATGGATGATTTTGAACAAACTCACTTAGTATTGTAACAAAAAAGCTTGAACTTTCATATTTTGTCACCCACCACTTATATTTTACGAGGATATCATATAAATGTTTTTCCCGCACTAGTGTGGGAAAACTTTTCCCGCACAACTGTGGGAAAATGACACTTTCCAAACTGAATTGCGTGCGGGTAGAGGGTGAATCACGCACGCTTGTAGGAAAAATAATTTGCCTCTTTTTAACTTTGTCAAGTGCCTTCTTTTTGTGAAACCAATACCTCCGATATATGAAGTAAAATCGTGAGTGCATAGATAGAGAGCTAGATGAGGAATATGTAAAAGTCTATGAAGAAAGACGCGTGTCTACTTTTCGATATTTCCTTTTTATTTTCATTATTTTTAATATCATCAAATTTTATATTGAATGATGTTGTTCATTTAATATAATTTAATCCTCCTTATATTTATTAGAATTAATATTGATTAATGAATTAATGAAGATTATTATTGTTTCGTTTTGTTTTATTTATTTCTTCTATAGTAATTCATTATAGTGATGATTATTAGAAGGGGATTTGGAAACATAGATATATTTGATTGCTAGTTTTATTTGTATTATCTATAATTCTTCTAAAATAATTAAAATTTGATCAGGTTGAGATGGTTTAGGTTTAGTAATTTATTATCAAAATACCAAGTCATTCTTGCTGGACCATTGACATTATCTAATGGAATAGGTAATGTTTTATTATTATTTGATTTTTTTATTTATTATCTTTTATCAGTGCTGTATATTTCCTTCTTCATATTCTTCTCAGTCTGGAATATTTTAATATCGATAATATTTCTGTGGTATATGCTACTATGTTTTGGTTATTTCTTGAAAAATGAACGATTTATCATTTTGATTATGTAACTAATATTGTCAGTGATTGTTTGTACATTATTGATTATGATAGAGGAAATGCCAAAAACCTCTCAGAATCATTGATTTGAAATTAGCAAATTTTTAAGATACCTATGTAATTGTACGTAATTGATGGTATGGTATAGTTAGTTCTGCAGTTGTATTGTATTTGTTGATGCTGTTTTTACTTTTTCTGTGAATATGACCGCAAATGTTGTGCATTTTTCGACTAATGCACAAGGTTTTGCAAAAACTGATTGTACGATAAGCATAATCCGTTAAACAACTGTTTGTTCCACATAACTGGCCTCAATATTTTTTAGAAATAATCGAATTATAACATCAAAGGTTAACCGATCTAATTTTGATAATATGTAAATATTGATTGAATCCAAATCTGTACTTGAAATGTTGAAGTGATAAAATCAGTCAGAGTATATTACTTGTGTAGAACTTTTCAATCCTTTCTCTTGTTGAGTTATATAAGTTCATTAATTAATTTGTCATTTTTTCGCACTTGTTAAATGATTTAGTGGTTTCATAATCTCTTATCTTACTTAACTAATATTTGTTTTAGCAACAAATTTAATTAGGTACTCGTTTTCATTTGTGTACATCCAGCGCTCGGCACTCAATTATTATATAACAGCGTGGCTATTATTACATTTTAGGTCGCATTTCGAGAATGCACGGGAGCGAACAACAAAAAACCATTTATTGAAAAAAGTTCACTTCCTGTATAAATTCATCAATATATAAGTATCATCATCATAAAGGGGCACGGGTTTAACCCCTAGATGCACTTAGGCCGCTAGATTGGGCCCAGACAGCTTACGGTGGCAAGATAAAAATTGAAAGTTCTAAAAAGGCATAAAACACAAATTAAAATAGTCAATAAATAAAATGAAGTACCAAGAACTTCGCCAATGCTACCAAAAGCATATCAACTGATATAATATTTAATGTAAGCATTTCATTATATTGTTTATTATACAGGGGGTTTCAGTTTTTTTGTTCATAACTTCGGTAAACGATAGAACTTCTAAAAATAATAGGGGTCTTTGATATAAAATTTTTCTGTGAATCACTTCGTTTCCGAGATACGAGTTGAAGTATTGAAAAATAATTACAATTTCTTCATTATCTTCTAAGCAAATGAAGATTTTTAGTTCAAACTTGGCACACTTTAGTTTTACGGAATGAGAAACGTTTTTGAGACAAATACAGTAGCGTAGTTATAGGGTTTTGTACGCATTTGAACTCCTTAAACTTCTACGCCAATGGTTGGAAATTTATATTGAATACAAATTTTAAGACTTTGATTTATGAATTAAATGGGCTGTCCTGGCCATTTTGGAAGACAAGTACAAGAATGATTAAATAGAAAGAACGGTGAAAGTTGGATTGGTAGAGATGGCCCAGTTGCATGGCCTCCTCGATCACCTGACATTAATCCTCCGGACTTTTTTGTCTGGGGGTTATTTGAAAGATAAAGTTTATGCCACGCCGGTTCATAATAGAGAAGATCTACCGAATCGTATTCAAAGGGCTCGTGGTGAAATAAATAATAACATGTTAATTCGAATAAGAAGGTCATTGAGAAATCGATGTCGCCATTGCGTTGAAATAAATGGATATCATTTTGAGCATTTATTATGAATTAATATTTTTTATCGTTACCAATAAATAGGTATTCAAATATTTTTTAATGTTTCAAATAGCCTTTCAAAATTTTATACAATAATAATTTCCGATCATTGGCGTAGAAATTTAAGGATTTTGATTAAATACGTACAAAACCCCATAAGTAAGCTACTGTATTTGTCTCAAAAACATTTTGTGACCAAACAAATTTCTCATTCAGTAAAACTAATGGTACACTTTAGTTTGAACTGAAAATCTTTATTTGCTTAGAAGATAATGAAGAAAATGTAAAAAATTTCAACATTCAACTGTATCTTGGAAATGGAAAGTGATTTAGAGACAAATTTTATATGAAAGACTCCTATTATTTTTAGAAGTTATTTCGTTATGAATGAAAAAGCTGAAACACCCTTAATATTTCTGTAGTGTATTATTGAATACATTATTGCGTCATCGTTATATATCTCAAAAAAGAAGATGCCAGCTGTAATGGTTGGCGAAACGTCGGCATCAAGTCGTGCTATTGTAACGTAGAATCCAACCGGAAGCCAAGAATTTTCAAGATTAGCTATCCACGGAAGTCTACTATTCAATATACATCTCAACGCAGCAGAACAGTTCAAAAAGACCTAGGTTAGCTGGAGATAACCATTCGAGATGATTTTAGATATTCCGTTTCAGAATAAACGTATCTTCTGAACGCTGAGAGTGTAATAAATTTCCATATGAATCAACATTTCTTTGTTTGATGCGAACGCATTCGAACCTCCTATAATATTCTCAGTATTTATGTGTAATGTAAATAAAAAACTTTTACATAAATGCGTTTAGTTTATCTCGTGAACGATCGCCAAGAAAACCTCCCAAGCAAGTTTGCTTATCTGCATCAAATGCATAAGTACAGTATATCTGTCAAATAAGATATATACAATCGTATTTATATCCTCTTGCTAAATTTATCATACATAATGGTGAAGATTTTATTTATAGATGTTCAATCAGATATTTATATAAATAAGTACCAGGGAAGTTGAATTCTTTTTGAATTCATTCAATCAATTCAAAACTGTGATTTCAGACTCAGACTATGGTGACACCACGGTCGTACATACAGGTCTGGGAACTCTATGTTTGACATGAGTCTCTTACATGTCGCCAAACTCGTAGTTCCTCGCTCAGCCACCAGCTAGCGCTTGGATCGAAGTATGGCAACACACATCACATTATTAAGTAGAATAATTTTTCTCGTAACGCAATATTTACTATTCTGATTTGAGAGAGGAGTAGAATTGTTACTCTTGTCAAAATGTATTACTCACCTTGGAAATAACTTCCCCATTTTCGTTATACATGCTCGCACACATAAAAGACCTATTTCTTTCCGGAATCGCAAGCATCCACTTTTTTCACATTTCCGCATCTTTCCGCACTTTAAAAACAGAAGTTTCTTGCTCTACACTTTTGTACCCCGTTTTGCATTTCGGCACAATAAAAACGCCGGTATTCCTTGTGTTTAGAAGTCAACAATGACAGTTGCCATAGAACACGGTTGTATACGTGTCAGAGATCATTCCTCGACTCATGCGCCAACCTTTTGGTACTATGCAACAGATGACGAGTTCCCAGACCTGTATAAACGACCGTGGTTGACGCTCACTCATAGCTTTGGATCCCATTCCGATACTTGGGGTTGCGGAATGCGGATACTAGCAGTATTTTGAACATTCTGATTGTTTTGGTTTGATCCGAATCAGTGCATCATCAATGAAATCGGTTTAATTTTGAAAATACCTTCTAAATAACAAGGCTAAAGTGCTCTGACGTCAGCTAAGGTGGGCCATCATATGAGCTGCACGGCGGCCATTAATAATTACAGTAACCGGATCGGACCGAAACAATCCGACTGTTCAAAATATAGTTACAATTCGCAGTATTACCATCCGATCCAATCCAATTAGATTTTTAGCGCATCCTGTTTAAGTTGATTGTGAAAAATCACGTAATAATCTCACAGTGGAAGACACATAAATATTATTGGAAACATGAAGGAATTACAAAATGTTGAATAAGTAGTGTGATATTTCACAGCAATTAGTCTAGAGCCCCATCAGCGGTAGTCAGAGAGCGATAGCATGTAACTGAACATACCTAAAGCCAGACTATCTCGTTCTCCCCAGCCAGATATGGTGCACAGCCCGCTAATGCGATCCAGAGATAACAATATACTCAACTCTTGGAACTTTTATAAATCTGACAGGCGATAAGTCAATGTATTTACATGAGCCACTCTGTTACGCTACAGTGTCAACCCCGCACCGCCGTCGTTGTTCTCTTGTTCATTTTATAGATGTTCGTACACACCTTACATTGTACGACCACATATCATACACGGATACCCTAGCACTGATATATGGATTACAGTCACCTGCCAAACTTCTAGTGTGATATGGTTGCCCCAAAATTCGTAAATATTTAACGATTCTACTACAGTATTTTCTTACTGTTTTTTTCGTTTTGAACTCTGAAGCGATGTGGGCCGTGTATCTCTCCCATGTTATATTTCAAGTTGACAACTTCAAAAAATAAAACATGACACGCATGAAGCAATTATTATTTTTTAATTACTTGTAAAATAATGTTTAGAATTCATGTGACTCAAATTGATGTTAAAAATGTGCAAAATGAGTAGTATCCAAACCTTCCAGTGGTGGCTCCTCGAAGGAGGCTAAGGAGGCTCAGCCTCCTCACCAATTTATCTTAATGATCATTCTCCATTTTATATCCTATTTCTCTGATAATTTTTGAAATTTTACAATTAATTCCCCCTTCTCAGTAGTTATTTTTAATCTGGAAAACAGTGCCCTGAGGCTAGACTCTCTATATATCTCAAACGCTGAGCATGTGTTGTTCAACGCAGTTGCCGTTTTTCCGACCAGTCCGAACGCCAACTGAGTAAATCAGCGAAAACGGCAACACCCTCTGGAGGCTAGCCTGCGGCAGCCGCTAGCAATCTATGACATACGAGACGTGCGTTCTGCGGACTGCTGAGTAGGTCAGTCAGTGCTTGTTTGTTTATGTGTTGTCACGCCAAGTAAGGTTAGATTGTTGTCTGTTGTAAATTTAAAATGAGTGTTAGTGAGTTTGTTGCTGCCTTTTAGAAAATCCATTTAGTGAATTAACATATGATAAAAGTGTTTCTTTTTAAATAAAATCGATCATTGTTAATACTAATAGTAGTATTGACAAGGCGAAGTTTAAAAAAAAATCATTGATTTCCCTATAATGCTCCAACTCGATGGAATTTTACATCACGTGCAGTATTTACCATCCATAAAAATAAAGACAAATTAATTGAAACATTTGATTTTGTATTAAACAGTGATTACTTTTCAACAGATCAGGTTTCATTAAATGCTGCTGTTGGTTTAAAATCTTATTTAGAAAATGAAGAATTTTTGTTTTTTCTTGATAATTTTAAATTAATATTTCAACAAACTGATCATATTTTTCAAATTTTACAACATAAATTCAAGAGATCGTTTGAAACATCTCATTGTAAAAATTTCAAGTTTCCGTAATACAGAATTTCATTTAAATATTTTACTTGAAAATTTTTCAACTGATGAGGCTCCTCCCGCGAAAAGGAGGAAAACATATAATTTGGTAGACAAGAAACTACATTAAGTATAAACAACTTTTTTATGAAATTTTAGATACTATTAAAGGTCAAATTGAGATTCGATTTTCCGATTTACATGAATTGAAGTTTTTTGACGAATAGAAGATTTTTCGAATCTTTTTCAAAAGAGTTCCCCAATACACTTTAAGATAACTTAGTTCTAAAATATAAATTTTTTAATAAAATAGCACGGCACAATGAATTATGCGTTATATACTCGGATAAAGATAGTTTAGGCCAGTATGACAGTCACGCCGATATGATAAAATATATGATAGACAATGATTTGCAACAAGTTTTACCTCAGTTTTATAAACTACTTTGTTTGACAGTCACCATTCCTGTCACGTCGGCATCGGTGGAGAGATCATTTTCTACTCTCAAACGAATTAAAACTTACATGCCAAATACAATGGGCCAAAATCGTTTATACAATGTTAGTTTAATATCTATTGAAAAAGATTTAGTAAGACACTTAAAACAAAATGATACATTTTTTGATAATATTATTGATCATTTTTCGCAAACTAAAGACCGTAGAATTCCGTTGATATATAAAGAAAAAAATAGAATTAATTTAAAAAAAAATATGAAAAATTCCAAAAAAAAGAAAAAATATTAAAAATCCAAAAAAAATAAAAGACAAAAAACGAACAAAAAAATTTTTTGGTAAGAGAAACGCTATACCTCCACGTCGGTTCTTGCTGGGTAACAATTAATTTTGTCACTGAAGTAGCTGGTACGGTCGCTGTGCCAAGGTTAAAAGGCTGTGAATAGAGTATATTTTTACAAAAACGTTTTATGTCCAGCCTCCTCTCTCAAAAATTCACGAGCCGCCACTGAAACCTTCCTAAGTGAATTTCAATTTGCAACCTTCTTTCTGATCAACAAATTTTTGAATTACTTCATATGATATGTTTTATAACAATAATACAATTGATGCATAGTACACTACAAATACATTTCGTGTCAGAAGTCAACAGACAAAGTTTTGGTTCACCAGGTTGAACAATGACAAGACGCCTTTTACTCTCAGACAGCTGTTTCGCTTTTCTCATGAGGTCGTCAGTGGGAAGAGATAGACGAGAAGTCAACCATCTCCGAGAGTGGCATAATGAAACACCTTCGAAAATCTTTGGCGACCTAGGTGTTCCAACACCATCTGTCGAAAAGCAGATGCCCCACTGCAAATACAATTCTCGCGGTTGATCTGTGATTTCACGTCTAGCTCGCCCCACTGACGAAGTCATGAGAAGAGCGAAACACCTGTCTGGAACTAAAAGGTGTGTTGTCACTGTTCAACCTGGTGGACCATGACTTTATCTAAGACAATTAATGTTCACATTCTAGTTAAATTTAATCAGTTGGCCCTTTGAATTATCTCGGATTGAATGAATGTTGTGTTTTATTATTTTATGTTATACTCGTATTTATATTCAATTAATTACATATTTTTGTAATATGAATATTTATACCGATTTTTGATCTTGAATGTTACTTGAATTTTGTGTGCATGTTGCAAAGAATTCTATTTCAAATAAGTCATTAAATACTTATTCCACTTGTAGAATTTTTCCTGTTACCATTTTTTAATAATTCATCAATGAATTTAACCAAACACTCACTTCATTTGTAGAATTTTTTCCAAGACCATCTATTAATAATTTATCGAAAAATTTAATTAAATTCTTACTTCACTTGTAGAATATATTCTGAGACCATTTTTGGATAATTTTTGATCAAATTACTTTTAATACTGATTTCAATTATATACTTTTTTTCTGTATTTATTTTTCAATAATATATCATGTGGAGTGAGTTTTCAATCTGTTATAAAATAAAACTTAAAAATTACTATTACTTAAATATTTTAATAATCAGTTAGCAACTTGAATTATCTCGGATTGAATGAATGTTGTGTTTTATAGTTTTATGTTATTCTCGTATTTATATTTAATTTATTACATATTTTTATAATGTGAATATTCATACCTATTTTTGATCTTGAATGTCAGTTGAATTTTGTGTGCATTTTGCAAAGTATTCTATTCCAAATAAGACATTAAATACTTGTAGAATTTTATCTGTTACCATTTTTTAATAATTCATCAATGAATTAAATTAAACACTCACTTCACTTGAAGAATTTTTTTAAGACCATTTATTAACAATTTATCGAAAAATTAAATTATGCTTACTTCACTTGTAGAATATATTCTAATACCATCATGCTCTCGCAGAGATTGATAATGGCACACCATAATGGTAGCGTCGCATGTACATTGTACACATGTCTTCCGAGGTTATCCTCAGGGAGCAGTACTGTTCCCTCTCCTTTGGTGCCTGGTGGTACACAGTTTGATAGTCGAGCTGAATGAGGTTAGGTTTTACGCCCAAGTCTACGCAGTCGACTTGACAGCTGTGACTCTCGGCAGGCATGCGACAACTTTGTGTGAGCTGTTTTCTGCGCTTGCCATCGTCGGCTCGCTGATATCAGGTCTATAGGCATTCAGGGTGAATCCTGGAAAGACTGAAGTGCTCATTTCATAAGGAAACGGAAACTAGGACCGCTACCAGATTGTCTGTTAGAGAAGAGCTTGCACCTAAAAGGCACAGTGGAGTACCTTGGAGTTATCCTCGATGCTAAACTGAGCTGGAAAATGCATCTGGAAACTCAGGTGAAGAAGGCTGTTGCATCCATATGGGAATGCAGAAGAGCCTTCGCAAACACATGGTGTCCACGGCATGAGTTCTGCATTGGATCCACACGGTCATGATCCGCCCAATTACCTACGCAGCCGTCCCATCTGGCACTGGACAAGGCTCAGCGGCTCGCTATCGTGGGGATTACGGGAGCTATGAGGATCGCCCCCATGAGGGCTCTGGAAGTCCTCCTATAGCTCCACATTAAAATAGTGGCTGCGGGTACGGCCTATAGGCTTGCTGGTTTGGCCAGCCAGTCATTGCTTCGCTGTTATGGCAAAATTTGGGATTGAGCTCGAAAACGCTTCTCTCTATGTGCTGAAGAGGTTTAAAACTGATGACAAGACTTGTCACACCCACCATAGCAAATATCTGCACTTAACGGAAATCATTGATGACCCAGGTTATAGTAGATGCGGAGAGGAGGGTGAATCCTATCCTTCGATGCTGACTTAGGACAGCTGGACTGAGTCTTATAGCAAGGGGCGCACAATGAACCCAATCAAGCGGTCTAAGTGCTCTGGACTTGTCCGCCCCCGTTGTAATTGATTGATTGATTGAAACCTTGTAGTCAATATTTTCTGGGACTACAAACAACTTCTTAACATAATCGGCGAACGGATGTCTCAAAGTGATAAGCGTTCGTCATCGTTTACAGTATCAACTGTATTTTTGTATATGTTTGATAGGAATGATAAATAAACTCGTACCACAGTTCAGATAAAACGATGAATTTTTGATTCTGAATTTGTTACAGTTATTGCAATTGCGAAAAAAATATAAATTCCAACGTTTCGACGCATTTCATGATATAGTAACTGTTTTAGATAATGCATCTCTCTGTATGTTGAACACGCTATAGGATAAACGATGATGATACCAAGCATTTTGCATTCCTTCAATGACAATGACTGGAACTGATGTTAATTTCTTCATGTACCAATTGATTCACTACCCAAAACTTACATACTCATCGTCAAGTACGTTTGTTCAAGGGATAAACATTAAAATAATGCATTCAAAACATCGGCAGCCGAATAATGAAAATTGCATGAAGAGAGTAGTAGTCCCCGCATGGAAACCACAATGATTTATTATTTTTATCTTTCGTTTCGAAAAACTGGTGCAGATTACCTGGAGCCCTAATGATCTTCCATTAGTAACTCCGGCATAAACGACGGTCGAACACTGAAAAACTCCGAGTGTTTTCCCGTTTCCACACGTTACACTTCTAAACGAATTTATTTTCGCACATTATTCCATGATCGTTTCTTTGAATTTACTGGCTGTGTGAGAATTTTACGGCTTATTGTATGTTCACTGAATGTGCATAAGGAACATCCAATTCATTCAGAAATGAGACAACAGTAAATTGTTGCGAGTAAGATCATGATTGGAAGATATGCTTCATCGAGTTAAATTCTGCAAATTATCGGCACTGGGATGTCCATTAATAATCTTATACAAATTTTAATCGTTCGAAGACCCTGAAATCGATGGTAGAAGCCGTTACTCTATGGTAATTTATTAATATGAATAAATGAAAGAATAATTACTTTCTTTTGGCGCCACTTTTAAAAATAACTTGAATACATTACAACTGAACAACATATTGTGAAAGAGTTATTATCATAAAAATTAAATAAACCATGAAATGTTTCGCCACACAGTGGCTTCTTCAAGTGAACAATGGTACTTTGGACCATTAATATTGTAACGTGTAAATTCCACCTAACGACTTAGAAATGGCCGCTGTAGGACAATCGGTTAACTCCTGTGACGTCAGCTATGCTAGGCCGTATATTCGGTATATTCTAAGAGTCATGGTCCGTACCTATATTCTAAGGGTCTTGGTTGCTTGGTGTCAGTTACCGCTTCTCTTTCGAGGGTGTTCTGCGAGACGCCGGAAAGGAAGAGAAAATGTTACTTCTAGTGAATTCGTTCGAGTGGAAAGTCGATTGCTACGTTATTTCAACAGGGAGGTGATACCAAGCGTTTGTTTGGAACCAAATTCTGGTAATATCCTTCCGTTGGAAACATAAACATCAATTACCAATTTGGATTGGAATCATTGTGATTAATAGAGTAATTGATATACCTTCGGGGATCAAAACTTAGTGTTCGACGTGTCTGGCTGTGATCGGGAGTAAAAGTTGTCTTATTTGAAGGAAAACCCTATCGTGTTAGAGGTAAATATCTTTGTAATTCCATTTGAGTTATTCACTAAATTCAGGAATTAATTGCCTTCATAGGTGGTATCTGACAGGACATAACCTAGTTTTAATTTGTTAACAATTGTTGTGTATTTTGTTCATGTCTGTCTGCTGACGACAATAGAACAATAGAGTTTGAACATTTCGTGATTTCAGGGTTCTACTTTTCCTTCTTTTTCCTCTTTTTTGTGTTGTGGAAAATTCAACAAGAAATGTGTTGAGGGTTGGCTTGAATCTGCTGTGGAAAGATACTTAGGAGTCGCTGATTTATTTGTGAAGTACAATCGTGGAAACGATATTACAATTGTGGAAGGGACCCCTACATGAAGTAGAAGTAATTAAACAACACCAAGCAAGTACAACATCCAGCTCTCAAGTCATGTTATCGATTTTGATTTTATGTAACATTTGTTAATAATCATTGAGTATTGTATATTGTGTAGATTCAACTGTTCATTGTTTTATTGATTTAAGTAATTAACTTCATCCATATTTGCTATTAATTCGCTTCATACCTCATTAAAATAAGTTCTGGTCAAATTATATCAATATTAATATCTCAAAGTAAATTTCAATCATTCTGGGTACAAGTCTTTTATTTTCTTCTTTCAGGGTAATTTAACCTGGGGACTTGAGTATTTGCGTCCCCTAGTTATGTACATAATTCATTGGTTGGTTAAAATACTCTGGCGCCCGTATTCTTAACATCTAAAATTATAACCTACGACCATCTTCACTGTAGCTGTCGGCAACCAAGTGATAAAATAGAGCTTTAGTTTATCCTTTAGTAAGAGTAAATTGTAACCCTTACAAATTTGCGCCCAACGTTTGGGGCGGTTACAATATGTTAACTTGAAGACAAGGACATTGAGTGATTCGTCTGCTCCTTAACCATTGCGTTTTTAACCCTATTGAAGACATCTGAGGTAACTAGAAGCTACTACAGGGTTTGTACATAGGATAGTTTGGCTGACAAATATGTTGCTATGTGGGTAGAGGCCTATAGGGAAAAGAACATCAGAAATTTAGGTTAATACTATATTATTATATATAAATAGGTCACACTAATACATATGCTTATTATTCTCGTCTTTACGTACGTTTCGGTCTCACGACCATCATCAAAAGACGTATTATGTCTAAAACGGGATTTCTTGAAACTAATTGTATTAGCACAAAGCGTCCTTATCGCACCAATTTCAATTAAAAACACCCACATCGCCGGAACGAAGAGAAACACGAATAATCGAAATTTCAACACATTAATGTTTTAAGTATATGAAATGTATCAAGAATCCACTGCTTAGCAATATTCTTATAATATACGAACACATGTCAACAAAGTTTTATAATAATTGGCTTCCTTAGTTAATATTAACATTTTTGTAATCGAATTGATGGTTAGGTTAGGTTAGGTTGGGTTAGGTTAGGGTAGATTTCTAACAAGCGACAATCTTTGGTAAGGTTAATTTTGCTTCATAAAAATGATGTACAACAGCACCAAATTTTGAAACTCAATTAGTGTTCTTTTTAAATATTCTACCTTTAGCAATCAGAATTACAAACTATTTTTTGGAATGAATAACTTTTATCACATTACCGAAATAACGAATATTTAAGACTGAAAAAGTAGAGAGTAATGTATGCAAGAAACCAATTATAATCTAGTTCCATGAAGAATAACCATGCGTCCTTTCTTATGTAGCTGAATTCGAGTTCAAAAATAGAAATTTTTTTTCACTTCTATTCAACGTATTTACATGGCATAGTCAATGGTAAATGTATGGTCACCTGCTGAAGTATAAAAAAATGTGCCATGGGTGTTGGTCCTCTACACCAGTCACACCTTAGCCAAATAAAAATAAAATAAAAATAAAAGCCATAGCGGCTTTTATTTTCAAATACATATACTAGCCTTTCTCATTTTTTGATATGACGATCGATAAATATATCTCCGGTAAGCGAATCAAATAGTAAATAATCCACAATCCGAAATTCTGCGGAATCAAAAGTACTCTTCACTAATATCAATTAACTGCAAATGTCACACTTAAATTCTAAAGTTGGAACGTAAAAAGAATAGAAATGCATGAATTGCATAACAAATTCAGTTCTGCAAAAGAAAACTCACAAAAAGAGCAAGCTAGTGTGGATGAGACGCGAATAACGCCGATCTAGAATTTCTGTCTTCCACCATCATACCCTTTAGGTAGTTGGTGTGATATGAGGGAAGCTGTAATAACACCCCGTACAAAATGATAAGAGTGATCAGATAAACGGGGTAAATATATCATATCACAATGGCATAGCAAAAATGATTACGAGAGACGTTCCTTCCTATATCATGCTAACTCGGTCGGTAATGTGAATCACGCTCTGCCGGTTCTTACACTCGCTTCTTTACCGACTGATTTATATATTCTATCGCAAATACCTTCCACTCTATAAATCAAACGGATCGTGCAGTATTACTTAAACAATGTAAAGTAATACGTATACATTGAATGCGACGATAACATAATAAGTATCAATTAGAGTGTCAAAGGCTGAAATAGTCAATTATATGGTAGAAAATCATCGATATACTTTGCTGTTTTATAGACGAACTAGAATCAACGCATCTTCATTACCAACAATTTAATTTCGAATAATAATAGGTCTAGATATTTATAAATTTTCCTCCATTATCTATGTTTACTTATATAATGTAGGGTAAATATTGTCAACCGCCCAAATTTTTTTTCTTTCCTAAATCGATCTAGACTATTTTTGTGCTCGAAAAACTATGGCCATTTTTTGGACCATGAGTTGTATGAAAAAATGTTTGGAACAAAATTTGTTGGAGAAATTGATACGCAATTTTTGGCTCCGGTCCGAAGTCGATTCGAGGTTGTGGGCCCAAGATAGGGCCCATTTAGTATATTTTCTAGCACATTGAAAAAGTTGAGTATATGTTAGAGAGTTTTTGTTTTTTTCTGTTTCGGTGAAAAGATAGTATTTTTATTTATTATTTTGGCGCCTTTTTAAAAATTTTGGACCACTGAAAAATGCAAATTTTTTGAGGTTAGAAATTGTTCATGGAATTTAAATTCTAGGTTCTATTGGAGATTATCATAACGAGTATTTTCAGCCCAAGCAGAACGATTTGATTTGAGTAGAAGTGGAGCTATCCTAATAAATGTGTCTGGACCTCTAGAGGGTCCAATTTTAGGCATATCGACAAAAACCTTGGACCAAATTATAGAGAAATACATCGGCTATTTAAGTTCGGAACAGCGTACAGCGATTCGTTCACAATTCCAAGTTATAACGAATTTAATCATAAAAAACTAGCGCGGAATTTCATTTAGAGGCAATAAGCGAGCGTCGGTTTTTTAATATTTTGAAATGCACCTGAATGCTCTGACATATACTCAATTTTTCAATGTTCTAGAAAACACACTAAATCGGCCCTATCTTGGGCCCACAACCTCGAATCGACTTCGGAGCAGAGCCAAATATTGCGTATTATTTTTCCCAACAACTTTTGTTCCAAACATGTTTTCATACAACTCATAGTTTTCTCTCAAAAGGCAAGAAATGGCCATAGTTTTTCGGGCACAGGGTTAATCCAAATTTCAACTACCATCGTCTTCAGAGCGTCAAAATACATAAGAATACAGCGAAATTAGATCTTGCCGCAATTCGAACAAAAATCGTCGATTTTACTCCTTCAATTCCTGAACTATCTCCGGGAATTTCAGGTAGTAATACAATAAAGGTGATAATATTGACAAACACACATATTGTCAATTCGAAAAAACTTTCAACGTAATGACGGAGTATAATTTAACGTCTTTCCACATCCTTATCTGTTTCCAATCATTCCCAATATATTTTCGGTACCTACGAGTATGTAACCCACTGAGAATATGATTGCGCTGTTTCTATTGGTCGTACGGATGGGACATTTTACAATTCGCTTCGAAGTGGCGAAAATGGGAACTGTATTGTTTTGAAGCGATAGACCCCTTATCTATGGTACATTTGAACTATAGTGAATCAAAACGCTCAATTGCAAACTGTCGCCGAATCACAATTTATACTGGGGACTGATGGCAACCTTCAATAACCATCATTAGTTTTGTACACAATTTGAGCAAATTCTATTGTTTATTCCAACATATCTAGTAGATTTATTCCTATTCCTCTCAATTATCTGCAGTTCTATTTGATTGAATATGGAAACATAATTCCCTTTACCATACAATTTTCAAGCCAAAAACTCTTGATGAAAACAAAACACGACTAGTTTGGTAATTTTTCGGCTCCAAAGAGCACATTCCTCGTGTTAAGTAGTTCAATATCTAATCTATATTTTGTACAGGATATTTGTCCTTACATTAAACCATACAAATTTGAAATAACACCTCAAACTATTGCATGATATTTCAGCAGGTTTGTGTTGGAAAAAAATGATCGTTTTTATGTAAATCTTCCGTTTCTGGATCCTCACCTTTTCTAACCGTAGTCACATTTTGAGTTCGCCACGTGCCTACTTCTGACCATCTATGGAGCTTATAAGGATTCCTGTGTATACGTACATCCACTAACATCGCAAATGAGACAATTCACCCTGCGTCCGCGTTCGGTTATCACTAACAACACATTTATTTCATTGAACGAAATATAACACGAATTCTCGATGATCATTTCCGAAATTTAATAGACTGTGAACTTAGTCCAACGATGCTCTCTAAACTTTGTTAGGTTTCAGAAGGTACATCATTATGATGGAGTCAAACAATAATTTTATATGTTATCCAGTGATAAAATCAGAAAAAAACTTGATCTAGAGATTAAGAAACGTTGATAATGATATTTATTATATGTGATGATTTCACTGCGGATATTGAATTACTAGCATGTTGAGTTGGATTTTAGTTATATCAGTATGTGAATATTTCCCAAGATTTTGGATAACAATGATAACAGATCTTCTTCAAATATTTGATTATCTCCTTATCAGCTAATTTACATGTTTCTTATTTGTCACATTATATTTTTGGTAGTATGGCCGCCGTTTAAGCTTATTGCGTACCCACTCGGATCTTTTGTAGCTGCACCCCATTTTTGCCTAGACCTTGGTCGAGATTGTTTGTATTCATTCGTTAGACAGGACTGACCAAAACGTTGCATCTTCAAGTGATCAAGAGATCAACAGAAACAAAGCAAATGTTCCGTCCACAAGAGACATTACATCTTCAGCAATATCCATTTTGTGGAGAAAATACGAGGGCAAGGTGAAAAATAAACCAGATGGCGCCACAATCAGAACTCTCATAAGATATTTGTGATGTTTGATGTACCATCTTCAACTAGAATACATTAAATATGATATGTCATTCAGTTCTGTTTTGACACCCATCAAAACCAAGAAGCCTTGACGATTTTTGTAAACAAAGACAAAAGTGAATTTGCCCTCTTGATTGAACATTATTTTTTGCGTGGAAAAAAAATTGCGCAAGCCAAAGCATCGATTGTTAAACATTATGGCGACTCTTTACCATCGATTGGTACAATTCACGAGTGGTTTACTGATTTTTGTTGTGGTAGCATGACCACAGAGGACGCCGAACGTTCTGGTCGTCCAATTTGGATTACAACGCCAGAAATCGTCGATAAAATTCATGGTATGATATTGGACGAGATAGCTGAGGCCATGGGCATCTGAACCGAACGGATACGGAATATTTCGCATAAATTTGCTCTCTGTTAAAAACAAGCTCGACCGTTTGACAACTTCAAAGGAGTGTTTGGCGATGTTCAAGCGCAGTCGAAATAGTGGACTTGTCCTGGCGAATCGAAGCCGAAAAAGGCCAAGTGGGTTTATCGGCCAACAAAGTCATGGCGACAGATTTTTGGGAAACACACAGTATCGTCCAGTTCGATTACCTTGAAAAGGGCAAAACGATTTACGGCGTATATTCTGCAGAGCTGTTGGATCGATTCGACGCCAATTTGAAATGGGAGCGGCCGCATTTGTCAGAGAAAAAAGTGCTCTTCCACCATGACAACGCGCCGGGGCAGAGGTCCGCAGTGGCAATGGCAAAATTGCATGAATTGCGGTACGAATTGGTTCGTCATCTACCATATTCTCCAGATTTGATCCCCTACGATTTTTATCTATTTCTAAATGGCTCGGCGGAAAAAGATTTGGCTCTAAGGATGAGATCATCGCTAAAACAAACGCCTATTTTGGAGGATTGCCGAAATCGTATTATTTGGAAAGGATCGAAAAATTAGAAAGACATTGGACGAAGAAGGGCCACAAGAAGATTATGTTGATAAATAAAATAAGTTATGTCCAAATAAATCATTTCTTGTTTAATTTTTCAGGGACTTTTCAAGTTGCCCCCGTATCAAAGAAGGATGTCACCGTTTGACAGCCTTTCATGGTTCAAGAACAGAAGAAGGTACGGGCATTAGTGTAACTAGAGCATTTTTATAGCCGTGGGCCCCCATATACCTAACATTTATATTTTATTAACAGGGCCATGAAATTTGCAATAATTTAGTATTATGTTAACCTTCAAATGATATATGTACAAAAAATTGAGTAATTAACTAAAACACAGTGTGTTGTTTTACTAAATGAGTTTCAATTTTATATTTTCAAATTTCAAGGTTTTTATTTCTAAAAACGTTTTTCCTTATAATCACTTCAGCATGTAAAATAGTTGTATCAATTTTCATAACATCTTTATAATTATCTTTAAACTATACGGCTTCTTCTATATCTAATTTGAAGAAATAATCGATAAACTTTGGTAAAGGAAGATTAGCAAATCTACATTTTAAATCTGTTATATATTGTCTAAAATAGCGTTGTAAATTCGTATCTTGTATAATAATAATAAACAGCCGCTTTTATATTTTCAGAAAGCCTTACCTAATGAATATTCTATTGAAAAAATTAATTCAAGCGTTTGTGTTTGTTTTCTATTATACTACATGTGCTAGTAAACTAATTTTTTATAAGCATGAAAAATAACCGCTTGTGAGGGGTCTGTCGTCCCGGCCCATATCTAGTTACGCCAATGGGTACGGGGGCCGAGCCTTTGGGCCCAGAACCAAATACTGGGGCTGCATAGGTAAAATGCGCCAGCATCTATCAAGCGGGAGGCCATACAATTGGGAGATACGCACAACACAATCTGGAAAAAGGATAAAAAAAGAACATGCCATTCTGTCTGATATTCATTAGTTCGAGGGTGCCTCCCTGCAAAACCAAACACCTTCTTCGGATTGCAGAACAGTATCACCATCCTCAGGATGCCAGGATATACAGGAATTGCCGGAAATGAAAATTGAGGACCTGAACTGTTCTGACTATAAACCTCCTAATAATTATTAAGAATTTGGAAATGTCATAAAAATCGCGGGAACGCCTTAGAAAAATGGAACGATAGAAATTATTACTAACAAAATATGGCATATTACACCTTGCGTTGTGATACACCAACAGTAAGAACTCCAATCAGATTTCCATTAGAGATCGGAAAGAAATTTCTATATTGAATAGGTAACGGGAAATCCCAAAAATAAAAACATCACGTTTGTAGGTACGGGGGGAGATGCATAGAAGAAGAAATGAATGCACGTTCCTAGTATCTCAACATTAAGTAAGTATTCGTACATTCAGGACATATTTTCCTATATATTGGATGATTACAAATGAATTAGATTATCTTCTCTACTCCAAATGCAAATTTGTAGATACAATCAATTGTATTTCCAAATGATTCCTAAATTGAAGATATGATTTCTTTGTGAAAACTGATGAGGTACCTTAGATAAATCAATTGATAAGCATTGAATAATGATTCAGATACTCTGCAATAGAATCGGATTAGATAAATCGTATTGCAATCAATGATATCGTAGATCAAATCATGTGTCCCCTATCTGATATGATCAGATTTCAATCTGTACGCAACATAATTAACTAACTTCAAACTAAAATTATACACTCGAAATAGCAATAGCGAAGATAGAGAGGCCTCAGTCTCAAGAAGGTTCCTAAGTTAGCTTTGGAGGATTGTAATGTGTATATAGGTCAGACGAGTGAAGGACATTACGTTACATTTTTCTGCCTTCAGCGCTAGCTTATTGTTGAGGCATCATATTGCAAGCGCGTGAAGGTCACATTGAAGTGAAATACCCGTATTTTCAATTAGCCTGAATATTTTTAGGTCATCTGCAAATTTAAGAATGTTGGAAGATATAACTTCTATTAGCTCGTTTATGAACACGTTAAAAAGTTGGGGCCTAGGGACAGAGCCCTGTGGTACTCCAGACGAAGTAACATGAGTCTCTGACCTAAACCCATGATAAAGAACATACTGAACTCTTTCGGTTAAATAAAATTCAAAGGAAGTAATTAACTTAGATGTCAGTCCAAAATTCGAAAAATAAATGGGTCCCCTTATGAAAAATATGTAACATAATATTGGCAAACGGTTAAAAGTAGAATCGTGACGTCACAAGGCGTTCGAAATACTTCGGGGATTTCCGGCACGTTTTCGTTGAATTTAAGTTATCATATTTCAATGTTGCATTTTTTTAAACTGTTTTAAATATTAATCAAAGAGAAAAAATTTCTTGTATGATGTGGTGGTTCTTTATAGGTATGTTTAGAAAAAACGGTGATCAATAGATCACTTGTGCGGGTCATATATATGATTGTAAGAATAGAAAATATATTGGAAAAATGATTTAGAATCAGCTAATGGAAGACGTTATACTCTCTTCCATTGAAATTTTATTCAAATGGTCTAAATATTGTATTTTATCTACACCCGTGAGATAAGAGCTTATTATATAAGGAAAGCATTACCACACGCGTTTTTCTTATTTCACTAAATCAAATTAGATTAATAAAAAGAGCAGTATTTTGGCTACCAAGAAAACGAAGCGTTTTCATCCAATTTTTTTAAAACCCCCATCTCAAATATCAGTTTAAATGTTCTGGTATTCCCAATAAATCATGACAAATTTCGAATTATAATAAAAGTTTATTTGTACTATATTCGTGTGATAACGATTTATTAACCTACTTAAGCTACTATCCCACTTATATAGTAAATTACTATTATAACTTCATTTAATACTGACATCTGCTGTCACGTTGACTTTCGAAACTACTCACACTATAATATAATCTTCTTTTATACTGACACTTGCTGCCACATGAATTATTTCATACTGTAACCTTATTCTATGATACCACAGAGCATAGAACTAAAATGTATAGGCTACAGTTCTATGCCACAGAGTAAACACATAGAATAAACTTGAATCTTAAAATGAAAATTTAGGAGACTTCTGCAGGTTAAATATACAGGTTCCCCATAATAGACTACCCATTCTAACATTTGAATCAAAATTTTTTTAGATAACAAAACAAACTTTTCATTTTACTAAATTACAGCTAACTCTTTGGGATTTATGATAACTTTGGCTAATTTAATTCTAACTTTTAAAAATCACGTATTCTAAATGACCTCCACCAACTTCAACACATTTTTCAATATTAGATAAAAAGTGGTTCATTACACGGCGTAGCAAACCTTCGTCTATTCCTTCAACGAATTTTGACTTTCAGTTCCTCGATTGTACCCGGACGACTCGCAAACACTTTGGCTTTTAAATATCCCCACAGGAAAAAAATGGGTGCCGTTAAGTCGGGAGACCTCGAAGGCCAAGGCAAATCTCCGAATCGAGAAATGAGTCGGCCATTAAACATTTCTCGCAGGACCCTCATTGAGTTTCTGGCCGTATGAGCTGTTGCCCCATCTTGTTGGAATAGTAAGGCATTGTTTAGTAATCCTCGTCTATTCAATTCTGGAATGAGAAATGTCTCTAGCATATTAACGTAGCACTCGGATGTTACTGTTACAGCGCGGTTATTTTCATCCTCAAAAAAATAAGGGCCAATAATACCAAAAGATCCTACTCCACACCACACAACAACTTTTGGATCATGTAGGTTCTGTGTAAAGATTTCACGAGGATTTTCATTTGACCAGTATCTAAAATTCTGTTTATTGACCATGACGTTCAAATAAATATTTGCTTCGTCAGTCATTAGGAGACTGTGAATTGCTCCTTGATGTAAATACAAAAATTCTTGACAAAATGGTAACCTTGCTTCTTTATCTTGATTGCTAAGGTGCTGTGCTATTTGGTATTTATAGGGATGAAATTTCAAATCTCTTTGAATAATTCGATCTAAGCTTCTCTTCGATATTCCTAGGATAAGGGTTTGTCGATTAGCAGACCTTTTAGGACTTCTTGTAAACGCAATTCTAACTCGTTCAATATTTTCTGGTGTACGAACTGTTCTTCGACGTCTAGGCTTCTTCAAATGTTGTACAGAACCATTTTCACGCCAATGACCAACCCATAACTTACAGTTTTACGATTTGGCGCGTGACCCCTATTGTTGTTATTAAACTGACGCCGGAATGCACGCCTAACTTCTTCTATCGAATTGCTTCTTATGTAAGTTTCTACACAAAACACACGTTGTTGGACTGAGTATTTCATGAAAGTTCAAACGGATGTTGAAATAATGTCTCAAAGCAAAAAAATTAAATAATTATTGATGAAAACTAACAAACTTCTCGTAGAAAAATGGCGTTCCACGAAATTATTAATTTAAAATTTATTTGTGACAGGCACCTACTTGATTAATAATTTACCTAAATCCCAAAGACTACAGAAGATAATCCCACAGAGAACAACCTATTTAGTTATCTCGTAGGGAATTTATTAATAATATAAAATGGTTAGTCTATTATGGGGAACCCAGTATGAGTGTGATATATATCTATTACCAGAAAAACAATAATGTCATTATGGTTTAATAAAATACTATAGTTAAATTTAAAAAACTGAAGATGGATGTCAAAACTACCATTTGAAATGGGGATACCGCCCCCCAGAAGCAATGCAGTTCCTACTTTCACCACTTTAGATCCATTCACTAATGTTTAAAATAGATACATCCGCGAAATTCCGTAGAAAATGTTTTGTCCGATTACTATACTTCCCTTATGCTACGTATATGGAGGGAAGTGGTAATAGGTCAGAAGCTAATTACCTATTAGAGAATCAACTCGATTTCATTTAATTTTGAAAAAATAAAAAATAAATAAAAAATAAATAAACACAAGTATTGAGAGGTCAGACAATATGGATAAAAACTACGATTATAATTGTCTCTATAATTAAATTTTTCACATTTGGTCCAGGTGTGTTTTCACTATAGAATTCCAAGGCTTGGCAAATTGTGAAAAAATGAACTTCTATTACTCCAATAGTTTACCTTTATCCACTAAAAATACCGTTGAATTACTAAGGACCTTTCAGCTGAAAGGTCTAAGTATCCTGGTTCTGCAACGGAAAATTAATGTCAGATTAAGATATCTTTTGCAGTGAACGTTACCTCTATTCAATCGTCCATTAATTATATTTTATTGATAACAGTACTCACATATAAAACGTAATTATTAAGCCGAGGTGCAAATAATATTAAAAATGAGGTACGTAATCTGGATAATTAGATCTACGTATCCTTTTATTATGAGATGCGACCACACTAATTATGTAAATGTACTTTTTAATTGTTCAATATAATATAAAAGAGTATATTCACATTTCGTTTTATCGCGTCGCTGTCTCTAGCAAGGTTGTTGTTATCAAAGGAATAGCATTCCAATCAGTATATCAGCAACCAACCCTATTTCACCCCAGCACAAACTCATACGAGTCTACGTTCATTAAAATTAATAGAATGGAGCGAAAAAAATCGATTTCTCACGCGTTGGGATCTTATTCACATTTGATAAGCAATTATTCCTCGGTAAACAGTGATAAGCTGTGATCCATAGATCACAATCTGCCCTGACTCGTAGGAACTGAAAATATATTGTAAATCATTAGAAACAGATGAAAACGTGGAAATACGTTTCTTCTTTGTTCCGTCTAAACGAACATTAAGAGTTCGAATGATGCTACCAATTTGAAAATTTTTAACGGCCACACAGTAAGAAATTTGGTCCGTGTAAAACTGCTAGTGTAATGGGTGAAAAATTTAGAGTGAATTTTAAGTGTTAAATGACTATTTTTTGTAACACTAGAATTGGTGAGCGATGCTGTTTACACCAAACTACTCTAGTTGAGTTGTTCTACTATTTTAATGTTCATTACTCACACTACAAGATTACATTTAAATTGTTTTAGTGTCGAATGTTCTCGGTTTACACTAGGAGTGTCAAATGCATAGAAATATTACACTAACTAGAGTGTTCTGACACTGCCAATTGCGGAATGCCGTTCGGTTCAATCCGCATTCAACACGTTACCCTGAGTACTCGCATTGGCTTTACGTTAATGGCTTTTATTCTTTCTTGAAGCTTCAACCTGTGTTGTGTGTTTACTGGACTTAAATCGTGACCTGTGTAGCTTTATTTGTTCTTATAAGGTAAGTGTTGTTGTTTAATCTTCTTAGTAAACTGAACATAGAGGTGATGAAATGTGTGTTAGTTCAAATCAAACGCCTTAACCCCAATTTCTGGTCCATAATATTAATTAGAGACACCACCGACTGGAAAGTTACTCGTACACCCAGTTCTAATAAATACCAATAGTAATGCCTTTAAATTACTGAGCTCAGCGAGTCATAGTAGACATAACCTAATAGTGAGGTACATCGTACATTATTTTCTGATATTACATTTACTGCCATTTTGTGAAGGTTCAGTTGTGATTGTGACCACACATTGCAAATACTGTGGCGAAGGTAAAATAGGAATTCTAACGAACCGATCTGAACGATCTGAAGTGTGGGTCATATTGATCGATTCGTCAAATATGTATGAAGGATTATATTCTCACAAACATGATATGTTACAGGTAACCTGATGAATTTATCAAGCTGAAGTATATCCATTGCTCGAAGATGGCCAAAGTGGAGCAGCACTGTATATATGAAGAATACGAACAATTAGGTTAGCTACTAGGTCATACAAACCTCTGACTTTTATATTATTTTTAGAATACTGTTTAATTTTTATGTATCACATATTCGATAGTATTCAGATTTGAATGTTCCACAAATTCGTCAATTAATCGGAATTGCTCAGTTGTACCTATTATGCCATAAATTTATTTTTAAATAAACATTTTGTATTTGCAAGTAGTGTATTCTTCATTTACCCAAACTAGGTAGTGCAGAGCTAGAGTTAACGTACACTAGAAACAGTATTTTGTTTACCAAAATAAGTGTAAATCCAACACTAGGTAGTTAACGTACACTGAAAACGATATTTTTTCACCAAAGTCAGTGTAATATTACACTAAAATAGTGATTTGGATACACTAACATTTGTTAATTCACACAATTTAGAGTTTCTCAGTGTATATTTGAACACTAGCTAGATTTGTTTCCAACTCGGGGTTATGTTGCATCTCATCTGCTGTAGTGTAAAAGATACTCTAAATAAAGCGACTATTCAACACTAACGTTAGAGTAAAGTTACCATTAAAATTTACTCTAGATGCAGAGTGAATATTTTACACTAAAAACATTGGACCTATATAGAATGTTTTTAGTGTTACTTAGAGTGAAATTTTCACTCAAAATTTTTTACTGTGGCATGATTGATTAATCGTTGCTGAATAAAAAAACTCTTCATCTAGGGAACATGAACTTCGTTCTAACTTTTGTCAGTGACATTTAAATGCACTTTCTTAAGGAAGATTTTGTGAGCGGAAGCCATATTGCAATGCACTTTACATAATCATAACACTATTATACACGCTTATTTACATGTAAAAATACGTACCAATCACTAGAGGACAACTTTGTAACAAAGAATTTTCCACAAGACAGATGAAACGTTGTTAAATTGTATTATTTTAACTCCTGTCACAATAAGAACCGGATATGCGCCATTAGGACTAAACGATACTGTCGTAAACTTCGTAACTCTCTTGTTGATGACGTAACACTGACTTTTGTACTCAGCATATAGACCTTGTACTATAGAGGATATTGGCTTCACACGAAAAGGTGTCGTGAACTATCATACCCTAATACGGGACTTCTTAAAATTAATTGAAATTGTAACACATTATTTCGATTGCTTGTGTGTTTGTTCGTTTCAGCGACGTAGGGATTTTTAATTGGAATTAACCTGATTATTTTTAATACGTCTTCTGATGATGGTCGTGAGACCGAAATGTACGTAAAGACGGGAATATATTAGACATATGCGTTAATGTGACCTATTTCTCAAGAATTTACATATACTTCATATTTGGGTAAAGAATCATTATTAACTATCATAACTCGAAAATCTACGCGGTTTTAGAAAAAGATATGTTCAAGTAGAATGTTCTTCACCTTCATATTTACTGAAGCAATTAAGTGAGAATGAAGGGGGAAAAATATCATAGATTGGCTCACTCAAAATCATATAAATTTTTTTTTAAATATTCAGCACGATACAATCCATGAATTGAAAAATAATGATACGAAATTGTGTAACTCCTTTTTCTGTCATCAGAACATATCTAGTATTTCTAAAGATGTTGTGCAGTTTACTTTCACAAATTGATATCTCTCCTAGCTGCTCCTAGCATTTATATGGATACCCGATTGAACCAAAATGATTGTGTGGTTATTTACCTGAAAAAACGATTATTGAAATCATATAAAAATATTCAGATAGGTCAAGCAACATCACTCGATATCGAAAGTGAAATAACTAAACACAAAATTAAACTAATCGTAATGTACACTGCAGGTCTCCATCGACAAATATCTACAGAAGAATTTTCAAAAAGTCTACTTGACCTATTAGAAAATCAAAACTACTATAATTACAAGTATACCTATATCATCGGAGATATAAACATAGATACGAGTATACTCGAATAATATAAGTCCGATGATTATTTGAATGTTTTACAAAAAAAAAAATCATCTCTTTAAATTAGCCAGCTGATTATAGGCGAAATAATTGTAACTGGTTAGATGCTAATTTATAAACTGGGATACTCTGTATATGAAAATCCATTAAACAGAAGTAGGTTAATGGAAATATGTATATTTTAGCATATATTGTGACATTATAGAAATGATATTTGGAATAGATAAATCTGTGAAAAGAGATTCAATTGTTTTTTCTGCTCTTTTAAGACTGTTCACTATTTTAACTAAATGGAATGAATTTGAGATGAAAATATCAGGATGATCTACAAGGGATTTAGAGGTAGATGAAATATGTGGCAAGAATTTATGGGAAAGGAATTTTATAGCACTTCCCACTGAATGATTGCGAAAACAATGAGAAATTGCCCTGAGGATGTCACCGGAAACGTTTGGCGAAGTGTGGGCGTGTGTCCCAGAGAGCAAGATTATTATTTATTGTTTTCTCTCCTTCTATTTACTTATATACAAGTGTAGTGCATATCTGCAATGATGAAAAATGGTATATTAATCCAATAATGATTTATTTTGCTTCATTACTACTTAACCATGTGATAAAATCGAATGAATCTAACGCGGAGTGTCTTATAAATTTATGGCGTTTAAAAGAGTCATTTTCAATTTGTTGGAGCATTAAAGTCGTAATATTTAGCTAGAAACAGGCTTGGAAGTACAAGCCACCTACATGGGAAGATAACATCTCCTTGTATTAACTGGTTTGACCTGACCAAATTATGAGTCCGTAAACATTAAAATAAACAAAGACGGTGGGGACTCGACTGATGATGGTGATTCGAAGACTAAGATAAGCGTTTCCCGAATCGTTGCGTCAAATAAAAAACATAAGCGGCGTGAATACGAGTTAAGGGTCTGTTAATTTGAACGACTGCGAGAAAGATGAACCTGTTTTCAGTGTAGGGCTAGGGTTGTCGTCGATAACTGTATTACTTCACTACAGAGGGGAGTCTGTTGATGAAATATAACTATATTCGAGCTACTGAAGTAAAAACATAGGTTTAATCGTGCGAGCTCACATCAAGGCGGGTCAAATTGATTCTCCATATATGCCTGTGTTGAATCAAACTGAAGAATTTATAGAATAATTATTTGCTACTATTGTTTGTAGCAATGTGGTGATATGATAATAAGAGCATATTATTAAATCAGTAAAACACGAATAGACGACCAGTCACAGAAGCTCTAAAATGACCAAAATCTCTTATTTGAATTCTACAAAATGAATTTCGATGAAACCTTGTGCAATGGGTTAGTTAGTAATGACGTCAATAGAAAAGGTAAAAAAAATTAAATGATCAGAATGGGCAAAAACTTCTTTCTCAATTGCGAAGAAGAACTTTGCATTCAGAATTGAACCTTAATTAGAGGTAATGGTGGGTATTTACAAGACATAATTAAGTCAATAATGAATTCCAAAAAATAAACTGTACATTCGTGAAATATAATATGTTTTTATGGGGCTTAATAAGGAAACGATGTACATTCTACACTTCCTTTCTGAACTAAACCTTTCCACCTCATCAGCATTACGTATTTTCTCTTGAAAGCGGTAGAGGGGCTGATCGGTAGGTATATCGAAGACGGTGCATTAACAGATTTTTCGCTTCACCGTCGACAGTACCTCTACCAGGCGGGCAAATCATCATCATCATCTGGTTACCCAGATCGAAGGGGCTCTTAATCTCGGTCCGTGCGCTCTAGACGTTTTCTTGGACATCGAAGGAGCGTTTGACAACACCTCGTTCGAGTCCATGTGCTACGCTAGGGAGACACATGGATTTGATCATACCTTGGTTAGGTAGATCAAGACCATGCTCTCGCAGAGATTGATAACAGCACACCATAATGGTAGAATCGCATGTATACATGTTACCTGAGGGTATCCCGAGAGAGAAATACTGTTTCCTCTCCTTTGGTGCCTGGTGGTGGACAGTTAGATAGTCGAGATGAATGAGGTTAGGTTTTATGCCCAAGCCTACTCAGTCGATTTGACAGCCGTGACTCTCGGAAGACATGCGGCTACCATGTGTGAGCTGTAGAATACTACACTTCCCATCGTCGCTCGCTGGTGTCAGGTCATGACATTCAAGATGAATCCTGAAAAGACTGAAGCGGATATTTTCACAAGGAAACGGAAATTAATACTCCTACCAGAGATTTGTCTGATAGGGAGGACCTTGCACCTAAAAGGGTCAGTGAAGTATCCTGGAGTTATCCAAGATGCTGAACCGAGCTGGAGAATGCACCTGAAGAAGGCTGTTGCATCCTTATGGGTATGCGGAAGAACCTTCGCAAACACATGGGATCCATGGCATGGGTTCTGCACTGGATCTACACGGCCATGATCCGCCTAATCATCAACTTCTTTCTCAATTGCGTTTTGTCCGCGTTTATCCGGAAAAACATGAAAACCAGCCCTTTCTTTGGCATTGCAGTGCTTTAATAATATTTAATTGAAGAAATTAAAAAAATTCAGATGTATACATTGAGGCCTTCTAAACAATTTTGTTGCTTGAATTTTCTTTAACATGTATTTTTACGAGTTACAGAAAGTTTTTTGCGATGACAAAAGTGCTAAATTTTTAGTACATTACAACATATCAAAAAATTCGTAATAGGTTGAATCTATATGTATTATTGTGGAAAAATATCAATATATATCAACCATTTTTAAATTATAATCAAATTTTTAACCAAAGCAGTAGAAAAATTCAATTATTTAATGATAAAGGAGTGAGAAGTGATATACGGTCAGAATAAGACTTTTATATCCATAACTTTTACAACAAACCATTTGTTTCGCTATAATGATTTAAAAAACAATAACAATAAAATGTTAATTTTTTAGAAAAATTTGCCAGACCTTAAAGATCTTATTTTAGGCCAGAAAAAAGTAAGTATACAAGTATTTTTTCATTCTTACCCAAATTCTACAAGTTACAAAAAGGGGTGTTTTCTACCCTTTCAGAATTCAATATTTTTCTACCTTTTCTATTGACCTTATTACCAAACTATTGTACAAGCTTTCATCGAAATTCATTTTGTAGTACTCAAATGAAAGGTGAAACCTATAATCGACTGAACTAGAATACCAAAATCTATTGAAGTATAATACGTACTTTTATGGCTATCAAATCTGGTGGTCCACAGGGATCTTCATACCGCTTCCTCCTCAACAGTCCCTATATCATTACAATGAACCCACGGGTGCAAGACAGAGATAGGTCGATGCACTAAATGAAGATCTGATATGAATTTTGAAATGGGGATCTGATTATCCAGTAAAGGTTAATGCAACCAAAACTCAAGCTTGTATTTTTCCACAATCTCTAATAAGACGATATCAGGTACAACTGTTCCTAGGAAGTCATCAATATCTATGCTTGATACCACCACCAAAAGCATCCTCTCATGGGACGATCATGTGAGATGAAGCTCTTGGATATCCAGGAGGGAGCTATTCGTCTGGTTGGTGATTTTACACTTATATCTTCATTGATCTTTCCAGAAGATCGTAGAGAAGACATCCTTTCGAAAATTGTCAATTCCAGAAGAGGAATCATTTGAAATGTGTCCATTTTTGTTAGACCACAATTAGTTTGCCAACAAGGAAATGAAAAAGAGGGATAAAATCGTGCACGGAAAACATGTTTAAGCAAACCTCTCTTCATATTATTCATTTTATTACAATATAATTTACCTACTATAAACATCCCCCAACTGACTGGCACGAAATTTCTTTTAACAGACAGCTTTTCATGAATCATTGTCTTCAGTCACAATCCAATAATTGTATGGTAAAAACTTGTCCACAATTCAGTTATGAACAGTAGAATCAGAACTTGCCTCACTTATTACTCATTCACAATTGGTCCACAAATTTATTGCGTTTGGACACCTAGGTTGGAATTTGTACTAGATAAAGAATACAATGTTCTAGATCTCTGTTTGGACAATCTGTATTATCAAAATGTACTCTGGGCTGATTTCCGAACAGTTGGATCCAAAATTTCCCCATCTTACTCTACATACATTCATCATTATTTTCTTTGTGTATCTGACTTGAATTTCTATTCATTATACAAAGTTGATAAGCCTTTGTATCTGTTCGTATGGCAATCTGTTGATACAGGAGTTTATCTAAATCTTGCTACAGTGTTGATCAAGATCTATGCCAATGAAACAATCGAAACACCAGGAAAAGGAAAATGGATTACATGAAGGAAATCGAACTGAATGGAAACACCATAGTGCTAGAAGATGTGGTGAAATATCTAGGCATTACACTAGACAAGACCCTCACCTACAGCCAGTATCTAAAGAATGTAACCAAGAAGGCGACATATATTCTAATGGTATGCAGAAGGATATAAGGTTGTCACCCAATATATTGCTTGATGTACACCACGAAGCGAGACCTAGCTTTCCTATGGGGCGATAGCGTGGAGTGATTAAACCAAGCAAATTACCAAACAAAGGGAATTAATTAAGACTCACAGGCTCGCATGCGTACATATGCCTAAGGCTCCAAAGTCTTGCTTTACGGATAGCATGAAGAAAATATTGGGACTAACCCCCCTCCATATAAGCAAAGAAGAATCTCAGGGAGATATTAAACTTCGGTGAAAGAACAATATTTCAGCAGAAGGTTCGGGGGCTGAAGTCTTTGGCCCAACACCAAATACTCCGAACCTATGGGTAAATAAATACACCAGTACCTTTCTAGAGGAAGTACATGAAATTGAGAGATGTGCATAGCTCAATATGGACGAAACATACAAAAACATCTTAGGAGGCAAGAACAAAATGACGCCCTTGCACGCAAAGGAGCTGAAACGCCTCCGATAGGACCTGAACCATTTTACGGTATAGGCAAACACACTATAAAGGAAATCCTCAGACCAGAAGAAACAGGACTCAGTACAAACTACTGGGGTTCTTATCCGGGACACAGACAGTCCAAAACCCTCCTAGATAAGCTTAGGGCAGATGGCGTTTAGGAAAGTATAAGGCTAAGCAAGAACAACCTGATAATCGTAAAAGGATTCATTCAACGGCCACAGGAGTAAAAAGCAAAAGCAACACTGATACATCTGGTAACTGACTGCGGAGCTATCCTGCTCTACAAGAGCAGACTTTTCGGGATATACACAGTCATCGCGAAAATTTTGCCACTGGAACCGAGAAAACACTTAAGCTTGCCTAAGAGAGCTAAAACTCACCGGTGTACTGTGGAACAGTACTGTAAAGGGGAGTACAATAGTTCTCAAAGGACGCAGTATATCTGACACCTCTTAACAATCAAATCTAATCTGTAATCTAACTATTGAAAATATTGAAAGAGTGCAAAATCGCAAAATAGTAGTACCTACTATTTAATATGCTTAATCCTTGATTGGAAAAGGATATAAGACCAACTGTTATTGAGGATACACTCGTTTATAACAAATTACTACGAAAATTATAACAATTGATGAACCATTCAAGATTTATGCATCACTACAAACACATATTTCAATTTATATATTAGGATAAAATTTACGAATTTGGATGCATTTTTTGCAACAGATCTGTTACTGTAGAATGTGATCTTCCTTTGAAAAAATTCAGGTCATATAAAATGAAAAAAAAACAGTAGTAGCTCTCGCAATAACATATTGATGACAATTTGAATAAGTTAGTGTATAGGAATGCGATTAATATTCCGATCAGTGGTATTGATATATTTTTTTTCTATTTCCTGCTTATTTTCTTCGTCGCAGCCTGAGTCAGTGACATTTCTAATAAACGCTAACTGCGTAAGCAAGAATTCATTGGCTGTTAGTTGAAAATTTTTAATGCTCTCATTTCAAGTTCAATAACCTTCGCATTTATTTTTCGATTTCGAACAGCGAAGTATTATTCGGACATGTGTTTGAGAGATCGCGATGGGCGGAAACAGTCCCATAGCATGCTAACAGATGAATTTTTGTTTGTTTTGGTGGCGTGGCAAGGGCCGATATAGATCTCATTTCTACCCGCTACGAATGTATCTCACCATCATACAGAAATTCTTTCGACGATCCTCTTGTGTCAATGTATTAGATTTTAACCGTTTCTGCTTTATAAGTTTGGACCGAATTTTCATTTGTTAGAGGTTACAGATTGAATATATTACATTCGGAGTTTCGTCCTTTTATTAATTTTCAATATCAATAACAATCATTGCGAACCAGAGATGTGAACTGGTAAATTACCGATAAAGTACAGTGGAAATTTATCGTAATTTACTCGAAATAAATTACAGCATTCTAGTAATTTACAAGATAAATTACCGATTTTGTGGTAAAAAATTTGCATTATTAACCGTTATTCTCGAGGTTTTCTTGTAATTTACCATATTTCTCTAAAGCGACGTTCGTCAGCGAGTTCAGTGTCAGCGATATGCGATCGGTTCGCGAAATAAATTACCGCATTCTCGTAATTTACAAGATAAATTACCGATTTTTGTGATAAAAAATTTGCGTTATTAACCGTTATTCACGAGGTTTTCTAGTAATTTACCATGTTTCTCTAAAACGGCGTTCGTCAGCGAGTTCAGTGTCAGCGATATGCGATCGGTTCGCGAAATAAATTACCGCATTCTCGTAATTTACAAGATAAATTACCGATTTTTGTGATAAAAAATTTGCGTTATTAACCGTTATTCACGAGGTTTTCTAGTAATTTACCATGTTTCTCTAAAGCGACGTTCGTCAGCGAGTTCAGTGTCAGCGATATGCGATCGGTTCGCGAAATAAATTACCGCATTCTCGTAATTTACAAGATAAATTACCGATTTTTGTGATAAAAAATTTGCGTTATTAACCGTTATTCACGAGGTTTTCTAGTAATTTACCATGTTTCTCTAAAACGGCGTTCGTCAGCGAGTTCAGTGTCAGCGATATGCGATCGGTTCGCGAAATAAATTACCGCATTCTCGTAATTTACAAGATAAATTACTGATTTTTGTGGTAAAAAATTTGCGTTATTAACCGTTATTCACGAGGTTTTCTAGTAATTTACCATGTTTCTCTAAAACGACGTTCGTCAGCGAGTTCAGTGTCAGCGATATGCGATCGGTTCGGGAAATAAATTACCGCATTCTCGTAATTTACAAGATAAATTACCGATTGTTGTGGCAAAAAATGTGCGTTCTTAACCGTTATTCACGAGGTTTTCTTGTAATTTACCATATTTCTCTAAAACGACGTTCGTCAGCGAGTTCAGTGTCAGCGATATGCGTTCGGTTCGGGAAATAAATTACCACATTCTCGTAATTTACAAGATAAATTACCTTTTCGCGGTAAAAAGTTTGCGTTATTAACCGTAATTTACGAGGTTTTCTTTCAATTTATCATATTTCTCTGAAGCGGAGTTCGTCAGCGAGTTCAGTGTCACCGATATGAAATCCGTTCAGGGAATAAATTACCGCATTCTCGTAATATACAAGATAAATCACCGATTTTTGTTGTAAAAAATTTGCGTTATTAACCATTATTCAAGAGGTTTTCTTGTAATTTACCATATTTCTCTAAAACGACGTTCGTCAGCGAGTTCGGTGCAGCGAGATGCGATCGGTTCGGGGAATTACTGCCTGCTGCCAGAGATTATTAGGCCATTGTCGGGGATTCACATAATTAAAAACGCGATATTTGCGCTCTGAGTAAAGACGTTTCGGCAGTCATCACAGTCGATGTTTTGATAACATAGGTTAGTGGTTACGTTACGTATATTATCTACCTTGTTTTGTTTATCCGATAATACTTACACACCTTAATTTCATCTTTAAGTCAATATTATGTATGTGTGTATAGTATAGATGATGTGGATATGATATATGACATGACTCACATCTGAAAACAGTTAAAACGTACAATAATTATTTTAAGTTGAAATATAATCATTCAGTGAATGTGAACTTCATGATGAATCAACTTGCTTCTGAGAATTGTACCAGTTGGAAGCACAGCATCAGGTTTTCGCTATTTACGATATGTTTCCAGACCGTGACATAAATAATCATAATTAGTTAAGTCAGCAGCAGTTGGAACAAAATTTTGACGTCGCACAATTCCAATCTATTTTTATTGATGCAGCGTTTCTTAAAGGAACCCTAAAAATCAATACTGTATTATTGTTATTGTATTGGCATTATTTTAACCTTCAATTATTCTGACAGTTCGATTAATTACACCATTACACTACAGAGTGAACACAGAAAATGGTCCTGCAACTTCACACTTGGATGAGGTTACTTGAATCTTGAAATGAGGATTTCGTACACGTCTGCAGGTTACATAATATGCGTGTGATGTATATTTATAACCAAAAAAACACGGTTGACATTTTGGTTTAATACAATACTATAATTCCATTTGTGAAGATGGATGTCAAAAAATACCACTCGAAACGGGGCTACCACGCCCAAAAACGATACAGTTCCTATTTTCAACACTTTAAAGCGGTCTACAAAAATTATATTCCTTACGACCAATAGGATAGGAGCAATCGTCTTCACAGTGGGTTACGCATAAACACACGCGCTCGCACACACATACATCATGCCAAAAATAGCCAGTATATATAGGCGAAAATCCGGAATTTTTTTTAGGCCGATCACACTATAACTACGTATAGTGATGGGAGTAAAAATATCGGAAAAAGAATCTTTTCAGTGTAGTCAAGGCAAAAAACGTCAGTTTTACCGTGATGCACATTATGTACGTTGAACAATTAATTTCAGCAGCACCTTCGAATTTCAACATCAAATTATCTCGAAACGTTCGTAGCACAGAGACGCTTGCTTGATTGAAATTGTATATTGTCCTGTTTATGTCATGTATTATTTATCACTTATCAGACCTGCAAGTACTTCAGATCTTTGAACCCAAAAAATCACTGATAAAATATAGACATCCAGGATATGTCTTATCGGGGAAGATAAAATAATAATTTATCACTCGTCTTCGAATTCAACAATCAATGATAATGTTTAATATTACTCACATTTGATTATAGTTATTCAGTCAGAAACTGATGCGGTATTCGATGATATGTTCGTGATAATGCTTTTGTTTTTAATTACACATTTTTGATTATATTAGGCGGTACGCAAAACTCGTGTTTCATAAAAAAACGTACGTGATATCGCTATATGCAATTAGTCAGTGAAATTGGTAATTGTTTAAGATATATTTTACAGATAGACGGAATATGTTGCTAATTTGGGTTTATAAGTGAATGGTCAAAAGGTCAGACCTTCCACATTTGATTGCATAATTCAGCTATTAGATTCAGTAACTTATGTCGATGGCGTAACCCTTGAATTTTTCTCAAATCTAGCAGGAAACATGGTTTATCTAATAGTGAAGATACGGTTCTTCCCTCAGCAGAATATTGACAATTCAGCTCCCGCGAGGCCCTCAGCTACGCCTAGTTGTACAGATAGATGCTTCTTGAAACAGCAGAGACTAGTTTTTGGGCGAATTGGAGTTAATAGTTTGAGCTTATTCGCTTTTTGAAACATTAGCTCTCACTTCCGAGGTTTTTGTTATGAATGCTTTGAAATAAATTAACATTCGGGGGCAGGTAGCTCAGTGGTAGAAGCATCGATCTTCTGATCACTGTGGCTTTCGGTCACGGGTTCGAATCTCAGCGACTGCGGAATTTTTCCGATGGGCTGAGAAAGAGGTCAGGCAAGATACAATGGGTCGTTAAGCCTAAGTGTCATCGAGACTGCCCTGGTTGCAGAATCGAGTCTACCACACGAGGTGGAGTGTTTGGTGGGTATATCTGAGGTGATTAAATTCGGACTCGGGGATTGCCACATTACCTTGGGGGATGTTACAGGCCAATAAAGTGCCCATAAAGGGTTTCAACCACCTTCCAACAAAAGAAAAAGGTGGCTATTGAGGTTGTTATAGCTCTCGAGGCACCTAGACAAGCTAGCCTTCGAATGCTCCTTAGCCTTCGGATCGCCCCAGCCAGCCATATCACCGTGCAATATGCTATCATAAGTCTGATGACCCCAGGTGTATAACCATGTGATCATTTTTGGTTGTAGCCCCCAATTTTTTCCACACATTCTTCTGCATAGGTTGAGGGCTATCGTGCCCTGGATTGTTTTGTGTAGGTATTGATTCCATGGCAGCTTGCAATCAAAAATAACTCCCAAGTACTTTGCCTGATGTGCAATAGGTATTTCTACTCCATTCAGAGCTGGTGACCTTAGTCCTCTCAGTACTTTCTTTTTTAGTAAAAACAACTATTATGGCTTTAAGAGGGTTTGCGGTAAGTTCCTACGCTTGACACCACTTGTTTATTATGTTTAGAGCAGCAGTTCATGTGAGCTCCGACAAAATTCCTGTGAATTTGCCTATTGCATTAATCGCAAGATTATCGACATACCCTAAGCAGTGAATGCCTTTGGATACTAGCTTCTTCTATAGTTCGTCCACCAAGATATCCTACAGAAGAGATGATAACACTCCTCCTTGCGGGAATCCCCTACCATCTGTAACTGTGACTGTGGCTTCGTCAATTGAAATTGATGATACGATTACCCTTTTCTCCAAACTGGCATTTATCCACTGATACAGGACGGATGGAATCTCTTTTCTTTCTAGGGCTTTGGTAATTGACTTTGTTGATGCGTTATTAAATGCACCATCGCATGTCGCATGGCCATGGTTATCTCTTTGTCCTCAAGGGATTTTGTTAGTAGCCTGTTAAGATCATCCAGTGACAAATCTGTTGACTTGCCTGGCTGATACGCGTATTGTCTTTTGTTGAGGGGGTTGGTTGACAGAAACCGTTAATTTATTTTTATATCATTTTTAATAATAACATGAAAACGTTACTAAAGTTTCAGGCCTAAGTGTCTTTATCAAACAGATAAGAAGTATGAAGTAACCAATAAACAGTTCAAGTATAATAAATAGGAGCTGAAGCGCAATAGGTTTAATGAGATTACAGTTACGAGTAAGGGATCACTGGAAATTCCCAAACAGATAGATCCCGGGAAATTACAGTGAGAATTGTGCATAAGGGTAATTATTATTTGATATCTTAAGAATGGCAAAGGAAAGATCGCTTAGGTATAGGTCTAACTCCTCAAGACTCAACATTTGATAACAATTTTTTACAAATATGTCATGTCTTTCTTAATTTATGTATAAAATTCTCGAGAAATAGGTCACACTAACACATATACTTATTATTTTCGTCTCTACGTCTTTACGTATGTATAAAACGTGATTTCTTAAAGCTAATTGTATCTCCACAAGGCGTCCTTATCGCACTTATTTCAATGAAAAATGCCCACGTCGCCGAAACGAACAGAAACACGAGCAATCGAAATTATAGCACATATGTTAATAATACATTAGAATCAACAGATTTATAAAGGTGCCAAAAACACCTGTAACAATATCATAAATGATCAGTTGGGCCTATACCAAAGTGATCTTTTCCTTTGTCTTTTAAAGCACTCTTAGAATAATTCTTGAATATTAAATAATAATTCTGCTATTGCACAATTTACCTACTCTGTTTCTCGTGATCCACCTGTTTCGGAATTTCCGATGATCCCTAACTCGTAATTGTTTATTTCATAATTTTATATCTGTTTGATAATCGCACTTCGGTGTTGAAACTAAAGTGTCATGTTATTATTGAAAGTGTTATAAAAACAAAGTAACTGTTATTTTATTTCATTTTTCATACTCATCTTCAAAGAGACCATTAAGATTTATTAAACTCTGTCAAACTTCCAGGTATTTACAGTTCATACAAGAAGCATTTCAAGGACTGGCGAGAAGTTCTCGGTACGAAACATAAAATAACTCAAGAAGGATTATCTAACCATGTGTATTGTAATGTTCGTGTTAACTTTACTTTATAACCTCAGAATCGATTGTCTTCGTTTATGGTAAACAGGTGTTAGAAATCGGCTGAGAATTTATCTTTTATGAGATCCGCGTTTCAATCTGCACGTTATAGTTAATGTCTTCTATAGACTTTCCGAAACTCGACTTCTAAAACTAATTCTCAGATATGAAACTTCGATCATTTTCATGTTTAATATTGAACAGAGAACACAATGTTTGAAAATCGAAATAAAGAGTTTGAAGAGATAACGTAAGAAGTAAAATATTGATTTCTCATTTCAATAATTATTATGAAAATTTCAGTGGAAGAGACAAATGAGAGAGGAGGACTGAGTAAGACTAATTATTGCCCTCTGTGACCCAATATTTTCTTTCAGTTCAAATAGGTCATCTGGGAGAAGACCAAGATGGAGACCATGGAGCAGTGACACTTTCTTTAGCTAGGAGGTCGGTTAGTACGCTGCGTATATGCCGAAAAGGTTAAGACAGAGTGTCTGAATGAGCCGAAAGGAGGAAAGAATTCGTTCGGTATGCTTCCTCCATCTTTCCCTAACGCAACTAGAGAAAACAATTAAGATGAGTGTATGAAGACCCATGAAGTATCAAATCAGTTTTGCTTTTCTGTGTGTAGATAGACCAGTTAAAAACATAACGAAATAATGACTTGAACATAACCTCACATCGTTTCATAACTATCTTTCTTTTACTATTGTAATGAATTCATCATTGTCTACCTTCTTCAGATTGATTTTTCGGAAATTATGTCATTTGATATTTCATCAAGAGTGCGGTTCCTCGAGTACGGACAAGATCTGACTAAAAGTTATCGAATATCCATTACCTGCATAGTAACTGCATGAAACGTTCATTGTTCGACCCGTATAGAAAAGGGAAGCAACTTAATAATGGCTATCCACTTGACACATGACCACCCGCAATAGGCATGTGTTGTTCAATAAAAAACAATAGACGATACAGATAGGTGATAACAATATCCGGAGTCAATATACGATATGTAAAAAATGTTCGTGTTGAATTGTAATCATAATTTCTTAGTCAAGTTTTTTAGAATAATATTTACATACTATTCTAGCCTAAATCAATTCAAATTAATATTATGTTTCTTTGTATATATCTGATTAATTTCAATTATCGTATTCTAGTTTTAACAATGTTGCACCAGCAATAAACTTCTTCAATGAAACGGTATGGAACGTTTCGATATTTAATTGTTCTCTTTCTCTAAAATTGTTCTGTTTATTAGTGTTTTCATGTCATTTAGAGGAGAATATATGACTATGATTAATAGAATACGTCTGCAGTCGAAGAGTGTATTGAAATCCGATTAAAATTGCAGAAAACATTGGATGGGTAGTGCGTGTAAGTATATATTATGATAAGAAAATGATAAGGCTTCATGAATTATAATCATATGACTAATTATTAAAGCAATATTTAGAATCATGAAAGACTAAATTAGTTATTCTATGTTTTACATTTTTACTTAGTTTAATATATCTGTGGATTTGATAACCTCTCAATATGTTTTCTATGAACTAAACACCTAATACATTATTCTGATACTATATTCCTAGATAGGTTAGATAATTCTGTGGATGCGTCTCTTACGCATCGCCAAACTCGTAGTCCCTCGCTCAGCCACCAGCTGGCGCATGGATCGAAATATGTTGTCAGGATGTCAGGATTAGGCGCCATATCGATCAAACACGGTCGTATACGTGCCAGAGAACATTCCTCGACTCATGCGCCACCCTTTTGGTACTAAGCAACAGATGACGCTTATGACATAGGAACAGCCTCGAGTTTCCAGACCTGTATATATGACCGTGGATAATACTTATCAGAACTTATGCTCTAGAGGTTAAATTTATTTGAAAGAAAACAATAGACAAGAAATAGTGATACTTTGAAATATCTGAGTTTGGTTATGTTTGGTTTGGTTGAGTTTAGAAAGATAGAATCGATTTCATAATCATTATTATCGCAATTGTTTTTCTTAATTTCTAGATAGTTCTATAGATGTAACTTGAAAGCTATGTTAGATAATAATGTAATACTTATCAGAATGTGTGCTTTCGAGATTAAATGTGTTCGAAAGAAAACAGTAGACAAGAGATATAGTCTAGGAGCTAGAGCTGAATATACCTTGGCACTACTGTATATTGGTGGAGAAAGGTTCAATGTAAATAACTCACAGGACATCGTGTATTAGTCCAAGCAACGAACCGAAATAAAAAGAAGACATGTAGGTCAGAATCGAAAAATTTTTGTGGGATTGGATTCGTGGGGATATCAGGATCATTCATAACACATAAAACCTCACCGCTCACCCCCCCCCCCCTTGGGGTCCAGAAATGGACAAAACTTGCCGATTTTTTACCCCTAGAAATGATTAAAAGTAAATCTGACGTCAAAATCGTAATCAGCGACCCAAACAACCTCCTTGGTGGATTTAACATCCAAAAATAGTATATATTGCCAAAATAATCTATATGGGTGCAAAAAATGGCCAATTTGATCGATTTCCCACCACCAAAATTGATTTCAAATAAATCTGACGTCAAAATCGTGATCAGCGACCCAAAAAACCTCCTTGGTGCATTTTAAATTCGAAATTACCCTTTTGATGGCCATTTCTCATTTTCTTTCAAAACACTGGCACTCATATTGGTTATTCTTTGATACCAAATTAACGTATTTGACACGGTGCCAAGGTATTTTGACACAATGCACCTGTTTTACTCGTAAGGTGGTCAAAAAGTTCATTTTTGGTACAAATAATGGCCAATTTCTCGGAAATGCCCAGTTAAAAAACCTTGGCATGTGTTTTTTCAACAACTGGCAATAATAACAAACATTTTCCACCAGGTTAGAAACTGTGTTCGTGCATTCTATTTGGCCTACTAAATTAAGTGGCCAGCTTCAAGAAATTGCCTCGATAAAAAACCTTGGCACTAGGTGCAAATGTATAAGAATTACATGCTTTTCAATATTCTTCATATATTTTTATTTTTTTAAATGTACCTTGGTTTACAATTTTGAATTTAATTACTATAGAAAAGGGATATTTGATGATTCCAAACAATGATTCAATAATTGGCCATGTATACTTCATATAATATTAACACTTTGATTTGTTCATTAACAACAGATAGCTCAAACAATTTGTGATTTTTGGCTCAACTATAAAATTCCACAGACCACTAATGAAAAATGAAATCTATATTTCCCATTTCATATCGTTAATGGCAACAAAAATCATATATAAATAGAAACAATAATTGTTGAGGAAAGACATAGAAAGTAGTACACTATCGTCTTTATCAATCCGTTTAAGATAGTTGTAGAGAATAGAAGTGCAAAGAGCAACAGAGAGTAAACTAGTTTCTAAGTAAAATTAATTGCATCAAAGGTTGAGCCACACCTCGTTCACCATAACCTGGTATTAGTATGTCAAACAACTTAATCCATCGGATGAAACACGGCACATCGATCGCCTTGCTCATTTAACAGCGTATATAACCAGAAAACTAATTATTAACGACTGCTTTACTACATTATTGAATCAATTACGTACGTTCTTTGAAAACCCGTTTTCAAAATGTTATGATAGATTATGCACCATCGATTAACCACTAATACCACGTTGAGTTATCGTCATACCGCATTGTGGTATTTGTTGATTCTTCGTAGTAGACATATTGTAGTTTCAATTAATATATGTTTTTGTAAATTTATACGTCACTGAAATTTTCTATTGATTCTAGTGTGTTTAATTTGAAACCTCTACTCCGGTTATGTAAAATTTTAACTTCATGTAAATTTGTAAAATTGTGCCCTGTTTCTAAAATATGGTTAGAGAGAGATGAATCTGCTTTATCAAGTTCCTTATATCTAATTTTTATATTCGACTAGTTATTACACTCTGAATAGGTTAATTTATACAGGGTGTTTCTCGAGTACTTGTAGCAAATTTTGGACCAAGTTGCTAGCGTCAAAATAAGAAGAAAAGTTCCTATAAACATATGTCCGCAAGTTATTCGTTTCTGAGATACAAGAGGTCAAAGTTGAATTCTTATTTTTATTTTTTGTGACTACATTTCAAAATAACTCTGATATTCGAGTAAAGTTTTGTATCTGGGAGTATTTTTCACTCGAATATCACAATTACTTTGAAATGTGTTCACAAAAAATTAAATGAGACTTCAAATTTGGCACCCTGTATCTCAGAAACGAATAACTTGCGGACATATGTTTATAGGAACTTTTTTCTTCTTACTTTGACGTCAGCAACACGCTCCTAAATTTTCTACACGTACTTAAGAAACACCCTGTATACACCAGGTTTATTTTACTTATTTGTTTTATCTTTAGCATTGAACAAAAAATAGGACAATTCTCAACTCCGTTGTTATAATTTCGCTGGCTCAGAGAGAGGGTTTAATGATCTATGGAGACTATTGAATGGGATTTTCTGCTTATGTTTATTTCCAAGTGGTGACCAATTTTAATAATGTTCATGTCAAAGAAAGGGAGTTGGTTATTTGTTTCTATTTATATAGTCAAATAGTGGCTATTAAGCGTGTTCAAAAAGCCATATGGATAAAAATATTTTTAATGACCAAATAATCATCGACATATCTAAGCCAAACTTTTGGAAGTTGGTTTTTGAGTTTGTTTTAAAAAATATTGGCCAAAAATGGGGAAAGAAGAGCCCATTGCTTATCCGTTAGTTAGTTTAAAAGTGAAATAATTTTGCTCTCTATCTAATGACATAATTTAAGGAAAACATATTCTGTGCAGTTTGTATCAGGAATATTAACATTTGAAAGCCATTTCTTCAGAATGTTTATTCACTATGGGATTAGAGTGTTTGTAAATAGTCAAACAAAATTAAATGAAAGGAGAGTACCATGTAAGGATCACGTATTCTGTGCAGTTTGTATCGGGGATATTAACATTTGCAAGACATTTCTTCAAATGTTTATCAACTCAGGGATTAGGGTGTTTGAAAATAGTTAAACAATATCAAATGAAACAAGAGTACCATGAAAGGATCACGTATTCTGTTCTATTTGTATCGGGGATATTAACATTTGAAAGCCATTTCTACAGAATGTTTACCAACTCAGGGATTAGGGTGTTTGAGAATAGACAAACAATATCAAATGAACGGAGAGTACCATGTAAGGATTCCGTATTCTGTGCAGTTTGTATCGGGGATATTAACATTTCTCTACAATGTTTATCGACTCAGGGAGAGCAAATGTGGTCTCTTCTTTTGTATTTATATTGTATAGTTTAGTTTGTCGATAGATTCCAGTGGATAGATTCCAGTGTGCAAAGAGTGATTTCGAAAATATTTATTTCAAACGCCTAAAATGCCGAAAGCCGCTTCGTTGATTAAACATTTTCCTGAGTTGGAGTTTAGTGGGGATAAAGTGTTTTGCAAAGTTTGTGCCAAAATCATTGTTGTGTGATGTGCAAACCGCATTTCAAAATGTCAAACCAAAGAGTGAAAAGGAGGTGTTTCATCAAGACTTATGCAAAGCTTTAGTCGCAGCAAATATACCTTTGAAGAAACTGCAAAATACACAATTCAGAGATTTTTTGCAAAAATATTGTAATCAAAACATCCCTGACGAATCCACAGAAAGAAGTATGTGCAAACAGTATACGAAACTGTAATGGAAGAAATTAAAGTTTCACTGGGCGATGAACATTTTTATATTATTGTTGATGAAAGCACAGACAGACTCATGTGGTCGATATATCGCACATCTTATTATTGAGGGCTTCAAGAAAATGAGCCAGGGAAGCCATATTTAATATCTTCTAAACAGTTAGACAAAACAAATAATGTGACCGTAACTCGATTTATTCAGCAGTCTCTATCAATTTTTTTTTCACCAAATCCAGTTCCAGTAGAGAAGTTTTTAGTGTTTTTGTCTGACGCAGCGCCGTATATGGTTAAAGTAGGCCAAAATTTAAAAATATTTTATCCCAATATGGTACATGTCACTTGCCTTTTACACGGGATAAACAGAGTTGCAGAAACTATTAGAACAGCATATCCCTTGGTGAATGAATTAATTTCAAATGTAAAGAAAGTGTTTTTGAAAGCACCTCTAAGAGTGCAGATCTATAGAGAGAAATTGCCAGGAGTTAGTTTACCTCCAGAGCCCGTAATTACTCGATGGGGAACATGGATTAAGGCCGCGATATTCTACGCAGACCATTTTGAAGCTATTAAAGACATAGTTTTAGATTTAGAAGACAATTCACAGTGGGTAGTGCAAAGTCAAGCAGTATTCAAAAATGTAAATTTAGCTAAGGAACTTGTTTTTATTAAGGTTAATTTTAATTTTATACCAGATATAATAACTTCGTTAGAAAATAGGAATACGAGTTTAAGAGAATCAATTAATATTGTTGAAACTTTTTCCGACAAATGCAAAAAAGTTCCCGGTGATGTAGGAAATCAAGTAAGAAGTAAACTCGAAGTTATTGTGGGAAAGAATGAAGGCATTAAGTATTTAATGGAAGTCAAAAATATTTTTGAAACTAAACGTTCCAACGAAGTAATACCTTGGCTTTATAACTTACTACCCAAATTAAAATATTGCCAGATCACATCGTTAGATGTTGAAAGATCTTTTTCTTTGTACAAACATATTTTTACAGACAGAAGGCAAACACTTTTATTGGAAAATTTTGAAAAATATATCGTTATAAATGCATTTTATACTATTTCAGGTTAAAAATTTTACCTATTATATTTTTCTTTTAATTTTACTTAAAATAAATAATTTTTGTAAGAGTCGGCGTTTCTTTATTTCCATTTTTCCATGTTATATTCAAGGCATATAATTGCATATTTTGACAAATAAATGCATATTGTTGCATATTTCAAAGAAAAACTATGCATATACAAGTGGGCCAAAAGAAGTCATCCGATGTTGTTTGGCTCTCATTTTTTTTCTAAATGAAAAACTTCGATTCTGTTTTTTGATTATGTTTATTTGAACCTTTAGAATTTTATTGGTCGAGTCGAGAAGATGATATCGGCCAAATGGGCGCCGCCACAATTGATTGCTATACGGGCTCGTTTTATGGCATTTTTCATCACTTCGGCGAGCACTTCGGGCGACAGATTCTCGCACTCGTGTCGAATGTTGTCCTTGAGGGCTTCCAGGGTCTCGGGCTTGTTCACGTAAACACGGGACTTCAAAAAACCCCACAAAAAAAAGTCTGGAACGGTTAAATCGGGCGATCTTGCGCCGCCTTCAGAATATCGGTTGTGGCTCGCGCAGTGTGTGCCGTTGCTCCGTCCTGTTGGAACCACATGTCCCCCAGTCCTAATTCGTTCAATTGCGGCAGAAAAAACTCGGTTAACATGGCCCTATAGCGCGCACCGTCCACTGTTGTCGTTTGACCAGCGGCGTCCTCGAAAAATAGGCCCGATGACTCCTCCAGCGTGAACAGCGCACCATGCAGTCACTTTGAGCGGGTGTAATGGCTCCTCGTGGATTTTCGGTGCCCCAGAAGCGATAGTTTTGTGGTCCCATACTCTTCAAGGTTGGTGGCCAAACGGCGCAGTGTTTGCGCTGTCGGTGCCGGACGACCGAGGAATCGGCGACGGAATTCGCGCTGCGGCAACACCACAGACGAATTGTTACGCAAAAAAATAGACACGATTATTCCGCGTTCTTGGGGAGTGTATCGCTCCATGGCTTGTTCACTTGTATTCTACATCTGTCTAGTTCACAAATGTCAAAACAGATTTGAAATTGGCCGCTATTTGCAAAAATAAGAGCATCTTCCAATAGGGTGATTTCTTTTGGCCCACCTTGTATATGCGCATACTTTAACTGAATTGACGTGCATATATTCCGCCCTTTAGTGATGAGGCAAAGATTCAACAGATATGAATGAATATTTCAATTCTGCAGGTCATGGAGTTTGCCTTCTGGATATCCACGTTTTTTTCATTTATACTTACACTTCTGAAACATTGTGTGGCAGGTATGATTGAATAGGTGACAGCCAGGCACGGTGGTGACTATCGTTATGCGTTATGTAAGCAAAGTAGAGAAGGACGAGCCGGTGGCAAGTTCCTATCATTTTTCCACACGAGTGCCCAACCGGCTACCGGCTGCCGAACTGTGATAGCCTGGGCCCGCGGTCGCCTTGCGTCCTACTGATAAGGCACTAACCAGTGTGCGCATGGGGAAATGTCAACCAACCCCCTCGTACAAAATGTAGAATGGCTGGGACCGCGAGATACGTCACTCACTCGATCACACGTGACCGACTTTATTAGAGACAAAAGTGTCGAACAGTGAAAGATTTTGAGCGACGCCTGATTACTCCCGTATTACGGACGGGACTCAGAGTCAATCGTATTTCGGCCACTTTACCGAAATAGCTTCATCCGTTTTTTGAAGTCATGCATTTAAATTTTCGTAGGGATAAACAAAATAACACGAACTATATGATTAGTATATTAATAAATAAATAAATATAAATTCTCGAGAAATAGGTCACATTAACACTTATGCTTTACATTTTCGTCTTTACGTACGTTTCGGTCTCACGACCATCATCAGAAAACTTATTATTTCAATAACCTGATTACTTAAAACTAATTGTATTAACACAACGAGTCCTTATCTCAATTAAAATGCCCACGTCGCCGAAACGAACAGAAACACGAAATCGAAATTGTAACACAATAATGTTATAAGTATAACTAGCTGACCCGGCAAACGTTGTATTGCCATGTGAATAATTTCTAGTTAAAAAAAAATAACTAACTTATTGGAAGTGTGTAAGGATTAGGGATCGACCGATACCGATATTTATATCGGCCTATCGGTGATATCGGCCTCATTGGCCGATTATCGTATCGGCCGATATCAAAAACCGATAGACCGATAGACCGATATATTTTTTTATTGGGAAAAAAAATCAATTTGAAAAATGAATGAAAAAAATACACTTCCATCAAAAATATATCTTTATTGCCAATAAAAAGTATGTAACGTAAAATCAACTGAATTCTTTGACTAGTAATTAAAAATTAATAAAACAAAACCCTATGCGGGTTGCAACTAAAAGGTAAAATTATTTCACCTTACTAAAATACAAAAATAACTGATTAATACTGATAATTTAGTTTTGGTAGGTTGTGATGCAAAAACAATAAGCTTTCTGCCCTATCTGCATCATAAATATTACCAGCTTCAGAGAAAACTTGTTCGCTGGGGACACTTCCAGCTGGTGCAGACAGGTATATGGCAGCCTGCGGAAAAAGATTGGGAAATCTTAATTTATTGTCGTTCCACCACTGAACGGGATTTTTATTTCTGGAAATTATTGGATGACTTTGATATAATTTAATTTCATCATCCAGTACCTCAACAAAAGCAGACCTTTGTTTTCGTTTTCCCTTCGAACTTCCTGATGTGCCTTCACCAGCAAAATGTATGTAAGATTCCCAAAATAAATCATGCACAGACTTTGATGCACCTGAATCCCTTTCCATAGCTAGCAATTTTACTAGTGGCATATTGTCCTCCCCATCACTTTCACCATCCGTAATAGTTTCGATTATGCCGCTGCCTCCCTCTTGAACAGTAATTTTTCTTTTTAATATTTCATAGATTGGTCCGCCTTCATTGTCAAAAAAACTGTTCTTGAAACGTGGATCCAACAACGTGGCCAGCGTAAAACTTTCTTCAGTAAAAATATGGTTGAATCGTTTTTCCAAGTTTTTTTGTAGATCACTCCTCAATGTGTCTACACCAGAAAATATGGCACTTTTTGAACGGTTGCTCAAGTACGAATCTAATGTTTTAACTAGGGGTATCACCTCTGATATGCAACACTCCCTGTTACTTGAGAGTTTAGTTATTTCCTCAAAGAGTTGTAAAAGGTTGATAAGCTTTTGAACCAAATCCCATTGGTGGAATGTTAGGTCTGTCAAATCTGGATTATCCAAGATATAAATACTGATAACTTTTTTTTGTTCTAGTAATCGTTCCAGCATGTAATAAGTTGAGTTCCATCTGGTTTGTATATCTTGGATAAGTTTTTTTGTTGGGACATTCATTTCTTCTTGTAGGTTTTTGAGTTTATCACAAGCAGTTGCAGAGTGATTGAAATGAGTCACAATTCTCCTTGCTTTGGCAATAACATCAATTACTGCCCTTTGGCAATCAATGGAGTCTTTTATTGTTAATTGTAAAGTGTGAACAAAACAACCCTGATATTTCATTATAGCGCCGACGATCCCTTTTTTCATATTGGCGTTATCTGCCAACAAGAGGTGAATTTGGCTTTTTTTTCAATTTCCATTGGTCTAATAGATCTTGAAGCATCTCAGATATGGTGTCACCTGTATGGGTGCCTGGAAAACCTCTACAAGCTAGAACGAATGACTCTCGGTGACTAGATACATTTTTATTCCAAAAATGAGCCGTCAATGATATAAAGTAACAATTGTTGTGTTGGCAAGTCCATATATCTGATGTTAGTGACATTTTTCCGATCATCTCATCATCTATTATTTTCTGTACACGAGATTTGCACTTTTGAAAAATGTCTGGCACTACAGTTTCACGGAAATATTTGTCTGATGGTATGGAATATAAAGGAAATCCTTTTTTTAATAAGCGTGTAAAACCAGTATCCGAACAAATGGAAAATGGTTGATTGGCGGTAGCTATCATTTCACCAATTAATTTATGAATTTCCTTAGCCTTTTCTGAATTTATATCCCATTGTCGAATATTTTCAAATGCAGTTTTAATACTTATTTGTGGTTTTTGTTGACGAAGTTGAATTCTGATATTAGTCTGATTCGATGTAGATGGGGCACAATTTCCAGTTTCTGTTTCTAAGCTCGCAACTTTACCTAAAAAGGTAGTGAAAAGATTTACATACACATTTTTTATTTTTACAAGTTTTTGCTACATACCTGAATCAGTTATCTGACTATATTCTACTGGGTGGTTTTTCAACAGATGGTATTTCATATTAGAAGTGTTGGCAGTTTTTCCTTTGCCACCCAATGAAACAGATTTTTGGCAGATTTTGCAAATTGCACTTTCGTTTTTCTCATCGTTTCTCAATATTTTTTCAAAATATTGCCATAAAGGGCTTGTTTTTGGCATTTTGATTTTGTCACAACATACAATAATAATAAATAATTCCACCGCTCAGTTAACTTCTTACTTCAAACAAACACTATAATAATATACTTTAAAAATAGTTAAACAGGAAACACTTTGGCCTCTACTTTATTCTATACTTCGAACACAACTAAAATAAGGCACAACTTAAAATTATCATGAAACGACAGAAGACAAATACAAGTTAGGACCTGCAGGAACGTCCGACGACGGTAGCGCAACACGTGCATTCAGCAATACGGAGAAATTTCCAAGCGAGACAGTACAGTTCTACCAAAATATCTGAAAGAATTAGGAAGGAATATTTTTTGGGAAATTCTGATTTCAAAATGATAAAGGACGAAATGGAAGTATTGCTGGAGCTGAAATGAAGTAAAGTTCTACCCACATAGCTGAATATGTGAAATTCTCATTAAATGCGTGAACGCTCATATTGAGTGCCTTATCACTGGATATATTACGACGGATGCGAATTATGGACGTACATGTTTTTACGGTTTCAGCTATGTTAGTACAAAAGTTAATAATTAGAATTTTTTTTTTTAAATAACTGAGTGCGTGAACTATGGCCCCCAGAGAAGAGAGGGGTATGTATAAATAGATTCAAAAAGAGACTAATATATAGAAGGAGAGCTTCTTCTGTAACTTTACCAGCCAGGTTTCTCACGATGTAGATATTTCTTGACAGTTTTCAAGAAATCTATTTTACGTGATCTTGCCATGTTTGTAAGCTATCAAGAAAACCACACCTAGGAAATTTGCACAATCTAGATTATTTTCTGGTAGTTCACGTGTTCTTAAGACCATTCCATTGGTTTTATATATGTTTCGATTGAGTCTATTTGTTGTGAACCATCTTAGCCTCTAGCGTTAGGTAGTTGTGATCCGTTACCATAGCCGTGGTATCATCCTAACACAAGACAAAATCAGCATCACTTGTGCAATTTGCATGATGATTAATGTATATTAACAATAATACAGGATCCAACATTGATTACTGTGATACCCGCGATATAATTGAATTGGCGTCAGATTAACAACCATTGAACATTGTAACTTATTTTTTATTTTGAATATACGATTATACAAGAGACTGACAAACCAAGTTTGCCCGTCAAATTTAGGTTTGTTTACTAAGGGTAATGGGTGACACCCAGTAAAATGCTTTACTAGGTAATAGTTTCCAAAGCCTGAGTAGAAATAAGAGTAGTAGACAAGCCTCGAGAACATAGCCGGGCTTTCCAGTGAGTTGAGTGTCGCTTGACTGTCTGAACAGATCCAGAGGGTCTAAACATAGACGAGTAGCTCCTTCGCACTACTGAAGATGTTAAGCATCTAGGCTTGGAAGACTGTATTGACATCCCCATTCGCACGGAGTACCAATCAATATATCTAGAACCGCAAAAGTCTGCTACAACTCTTGGGTTTTTTCTAGACCCATCCGTATACCAAATTGTGCAGTGCTTTGAGGTAGGGCCATTTTCCCATTCCTCTCTCGACGGGATGATCACCCTAAAATTGTGCTCCTTGAATCACGGGGTCTTGATTCTGTCCAGCGCCTTTCAGGCTGCCCCTTAAAAAGACGAGATTGATCCGCACTCCATCTCTTCAGGGAGCAATTGCAACTAAGACTGTATACTCTTTCTCGTGGATGTAATGCCTCTGAGGCCCAGTATTCTGTCTAAAAATTTTTGGGCTGTGACAAGTTCGGTGCTCTTCCTCCATACGAGAACAACTTGACTCAATCTTGGTATGATGATAGCTCAGTAGATCAGTTTAGGCCCCAATCCCCACCAAATGCCAATTGCTCTCTTATACTGCCAGAAGGTTATCAGAACGTTTTAGCACCTAGTCTTCAGTTGCTTCTGCCAGAGAAGTTTTTATCTAGGATGATATATCGTTGCCCTGACTACATCAATTGTCTTACTAACAATTACAATCTTCTTCAGAGGCTCGATCTTGTACCTTTTGGAGAAGATTATAATGACCGTTTTCTTCGGCTGAATAGAGAGTATGTTATTGTACAAGCTCTTGCAAGCCCTGGAGAGTATGGCGATGTCATCCTCATAACCTACCGTTTTAATATCAGCTCGTGTTAGTCTTAATAGTAGCTCACCCACGACGAGAGATTACCGCTCCCTGAGGATACCCTTCAGATACTGAACCTTTCAGAGTATATACTTGGCACGTTGTGGTCTACTTTTTCGAAAACGGGTATTATAACCTTCGAGACTTTCATGCAATCAGGGAATAACTCTTGCGTAAGATATTGGTTAAATAGTTCAGTAATATCAATCAAGGTATTACCCAGGGCGGTAGATCTTAGATAATTAAGGCTCAGTTTCTATCTTAGATCAGGTTATTAAAATGCTATCTATCGTACCTATCAAAGGTAAAGATTATTCCCACTAGTACTACTTATAAATAGTTCCCCACACAATATTACAGCTGGGAGTATTTTTCTACAAATTGATCTACATCTGTTTACTAAGAATGATTTAATTGTCGATGAATCATTGCAAGATTCAGTTGTGTGGTTTTTCCATTGAAACCATGTGCGCCAGCCGCAAGCTTTATCAGTGCGTTTCCAGATAATTCCAAGATTATCGTCACTATATGCGATATAAATTCAAATGCAATCTTTGATTACGAACAATTCAAATATCATTTGTCAGAATTCTTATAAGCTTCCTAAGATCATGAAGAGATTCTGCTCTGTTATTCATCAATAAACACCATATTGTGAGATACATTACATTAGAAATACTACCCTAGGGTATAATGAACATTCATATTACCCTAGGGCATTATGGATTCATAACTTATTACTATATCAATGAATGAATTTCAACATAGAATTACATGTAACCTTTATTAACATCTGAATATAAATTAAATGGCAAACAAATGTCATACTAGCTAGTTTGTAATATTAAAACTGATAAGGTAGCCGTTAACAACACTTCTTCAGAAAGATTCTCTTTTTCGAACATTTTCACTACAACTCAACAAAAAATTGATAAATGGTCCAGCGTTATTGTCGATATCAAAATATCATGTTGCATGGTTATTGCCGTCATTGCAAATTTATAATGTTAAAAGTATATTTTAGGTAGACTGCTCGAAAAGCAATATTTCTAATAAGGTCTGACAACCTTTTTCTATTACCTCATAAATCTTCAATATTTTCGTGGATACTCGAGCGTTATATTTTTAGTTCAGTTCTTCAGTCGTATTAAATACTGTGATGTGATATGACTTCAAAGTATATAAGAATGTGGCTAAGCAGCGGATTCTTGACTCATATACTTAAAACATTAATGTGTTATAATTTCGATTACTCGTGTTTCTGTTCGTTTAGGCGACGTGGGCATTTTTTACGTTAGTGTTACCTATTTCCCGAGAATTTACGTATAATTCATACAGTAGAGCAAGATGTTTGGGAAAAGGCATACATTCCAAAAATAATCAATACCGTCCTGGACATTTAATGGGATATGTATAAAGTACGTGAATTCTGTTGAATCAATAGAATCTTTGCTCAAATCTCCGAAAGAGAAATGTAAGATCGTCCACAAATCAAATATCAAATTCAATTGACGTTTCCGAATATTCGGCAGGTTTGTCACCGTCGGCTCACACTAACTCATCTGTCTGAATGCCTTATCGCACATTGCCAGCTAGATATTTCCATAAACGTTGCAAATATAGATAGCCGGAATATATTGTTTCCAATTCCTCGTTTCTTTTCCACCTCGAAATTCATTTCTATGGAAACTAAACTATTGGATACGATGGTTTCATAAATGATGTTTAGAAATACTATCGCAATGAAATTTAACCAGCGTTATGTTTTGTTAATTAATATACGGTACTTGCATTTTCAAACTAGCCAGATTGTCAACATGCAAGTTTATAGGGAGCAATTTATCAAATTGAAGGTGTTTATACAACTGTAAAATAGTGTGAATAAACCACGTCACCTAAAATAAATTAGCCGAGGCAATTCTTCTTCCACAGTGGTTAAAGATTATTGGACAAGTCTAAAACCAAAAAGGCTGGACCCCACCCCTTACGTATGGCCGTCTTGAAAACGATTGTACTTGTTTTTTCTCGCGATGTAATGGTCGCACAAAAAAATTATCGATCAAAACTGTTGGAAATAAAATTAACCACATTTTTGGTAACTGGCACGATACCATGAAGTTAGTATTTTGAACAGGAATTGATGTCAAATGAAAATGTGATCAATCTAATCTATTGAATAGAGAGCGGAATCAACTACAAGGTTCAATCAACTAATCTATTTAATCACACACTTAGGTTGCCGTATATACAAGATTTTAATTTACGTCTTCATGGTTGAAAAGTGTTTTCTAAAATTGACTTGGTTAGAGCTTATCATCAGATTCCTGTTGCAGAGGAGGATATACATAAAACATCTATCACAACACCATTTGGTTTATTCGAATTTATAATTCGATCTGTTATGTTTTCAATATAATATGGAAAATAGGCAGTTGTTAAAGGAGGTAGGTGATTGTGGCTCAGGTTGATTTCAAAGTTTAGGCGAATTGTATTTCTTTATGCCTTTTCGAATATTACAATTGGAGACATTATTTGATAAGACAGATGAAAGGTGTTTTAATTCTTAATTTAAGGATTGGGGTTGTTATAAGTTCTTCAAGACGAGGTGGTCTTGGGAAAGGTCATAACCCCCCACCCCTCCACTTTTATTCACTCCCTATCTTCCATATATTGAAAATATAACAGATTGAAAAATAATACACTTCTAAAACTATCTCAGTTTTACGAATCTTCTCCTTGATCCTGTTCATTTAGAGGGTTTCGTATCACAATTACAAAATGTATATAGTATAGTTCATATTATACCTTTACTGCAATAAACCAACTAGCTGATTAGTGTTTGTTCCAACATCATCAAATCGTGATCAATGGGCTTGAAAATGTACCCATATATTAATTTATTTTTATTTTGAATTAAAAAGGCTATTTACACTGAAGGAAAATAATGATCATTTGAAAATAATATTTTATTTTATTACTAATAGATAGAATAACAAAAATTCATAAATTTTGAATGTCTGCTTTGCTGCTGTTACAACTAGGCAACATTTTTACCTTACGACTACACAGAGTCTCACCACGAAATGCATCGATCGATATCTCAAAAAGTGAACATAGAATTTATCTAAAACATTTTCAAGATGCGGCGCTTCCGGTTACACTTCGTTATTTACAATAGAACAACCTTATAATTTATTGCATTTTTGGATTCTACGAAAAATTCTAGTTACATTTTATCAATCATGTCCTAAATTCAACCATTCTTAAGATACTTGCAATTTTAGAGAAAAAAAACAGATGCAGACCCGTACTCAATTGACAGTTTCTTCATAACGGCTGCATTTTTCGTAAAGCGCTGTTGGCATTTTGTAGCCAAAGACTCAGACTGCTCACAAAAAATTATTGAAATATTACTTGATAAAATGCCAAAACTCTGAATTTTCAAATGGAAATAAATCGAAAACGACAATATTTAGATATAAGAAACTAGACTCAAAGTTGCCCTAATTTTTTGTGCTGAATACGGCTACTATAAAACAAATGAGGGTGGGGATTCCATTTGAAAATTTCGAGTTTTTGGCATTTTTTGAATTAATATGCCTTTTGGTTTGAGAAACGCGGCTTAAACATTTGAACGGTTTATAAATGAAGTATTTATTGCAAGGTCTATTTTGTTACTTAGATGATGTTTTAGTCTTTGGTAAATCTGAAGAGGAACATCTTAGAAAAGTTTTTAGAAGATTACAAGTTTTTGGTTTTACTATTTCTGAATGTGTGATCAGTGTAAATCAGTTAACGTTTTTGAGTAATAATAATTCTTTTGAACGTATAATAGCATCAAAAGCGATAATTGATTCAAAAATCAGAATCATTGAAGGCTCTTCAAAAGTTTCTAGGTATGATAAAATTTTATCAGATTTATTCCAAGTTTAGCAGATTTATTGAGTTCATTTTATTCATTACAAACATTAAAAAGTGAGTTACAGAGTAAACGTGCAAAAAAATTGAACATTGTAGAAAATCTTGTAATGATTTTGAAAGTATTAAACAAACTTTGATTAAAAAGACACTTTTGGTTCATCCCAACCTAAATGCCAAAATTAGTTTATCAGTAGATGCTTCAAGTTTAGCAGTTGGTGCAGTGCTTGAACAATATAATGAAGATAATCAGATTTGGGAGTCATTGGCATTTTATTCTGAGAAGTTTTGTAAAACTGAAAGAGACTATTCTACATATGAATTGTTTGCTGTTTATTTAACTATCAAACATTGAAGAATTTTTTAGAGGCTAAAAGTTTTGTAGTATTCAGTGATCACAAGCCTTTGACAACAGCATTGCAATCTAGAATTGACAAAAGTCCACGTCAGACAAGACATTTTTAAACAATCAACTATCAAAAAAGATTTTAATAATGCAATACTACAACAAATACAGCATTGTGACGTAGGAGCTAGCAGTCTTTGTTTAGTCTGCGTTTTATCACGATGACAATTAGGAAAACTCTTGGTTACATTTTTTTATTACATAGAATATACTTTTCACAATGTGGGAAATTCAATAAGAAAATAACCACGACTTTGGACATTCAACTTTGAGAATAATCATCACATTTGAGAACGTTTTCCATTATTCAAGTATAGAACAACCATTAAATTATTATTGTCTGGAATAGTTGGAACATTATAGCCGTTCTGATTATTAATATAGATAAACTAAAAAGTACATTTCACCTCGAATTCTTGGCAGGTATCAATCAGTTTCGAAACACTGTAATCATGTGAATAGTGTGTCAATTTCGTTTATCGTTATATAATACAATAGAAAGTGTCGATAAGTAAAATAGATAAACTTCACTTACTATAAACAATTGGAATTTTATAAAAATAATTACGTAGTTAGCTATGGAGCAGTTAATTGTTGATTCCGGTGTTCTCAATAACGGTAGGAATTACTGAGCTCCATTGAACACAATATCTTATTAAAATTTGCACCTATAACCATTTTTAGCACGTCTCGTATGAAATCAATTTATGCCATCATCAAAATAATCATATGGATAAATATGGGCATGGTAATACATTAATTAATGCGAAAGTAGCATGATGGCGGGTGCACCTCATGACGTGTTCTGGGTTTTAAGTTATCTGTTATTATTTATTATTATTATCATTATTAACGCAATGACACTTGTCGGTATTTGATAGCGCTTCATCTTAACCTGGTCAGATTAATAATTGTCATTTGTTGCAATTCTTGTTGTTTGAAGTTGCAAAAAGTTACATGACAAATCGATCACTTGATACATTATTGCGGTATTTATTTGGAACTACTGGGAATAGACTAACAATATGTTTTTGTGAAAGGTCAAATTGCAAAAACAAATCATTAACCTGCTAAAATTACTTGTTTGAGGGAAACAATCATCAATATTTTCTAAGAATACCAAAAATTGAACGACGTCATCGACGAAGTTTCTACACAGGCATTATTCCATGAAATTGTAGCAAATCCTGATGATAAATACCAAACATGAGTCATATTAAATAATACTCTACTGTTTTAATAACTAGATCGACGTTCCCAAAATTCATGAATGAAACAAGATAAATCTAACATTTGGCAGAGTATATTTAATAGCTATTAACGTCGCTTTAAGCTTTTTTGACTAATGAAATTTAAAAAAACCCGTGTATGAAATTTATTTCTGGCATAAAAAATATGAACACATATCTTTACATGTTAAGAACTGCAATGACTTGAGGAAAACAGTAGAAATGTTTTTAGTATCTGTTGCTATCATAAAATCATCATTACTAAATCATGGCAAACGTTATCGTTAGAGGACGGTTCAATGACCAATTCATCTCACAGACCGAATTTTCGCCGGCTGCTAGATTTCGAAATACAGCATCCGCATTTTTTTTTGACTGGAGGTTAATTTTTCCAAGTTACGGTTACTTGAAAAGCCTGCCATTCTTATACACTTCCACCATGTGCCATCATTTTATCGTGCCCGTTCAGTTAAAATTGGACCGAAAATGGACTGCAAGTTAACCCTCCCAAACCTAGTGGAAAACGTTCATTGGTGTTGGCAATTGTTAACATACCCTATGCCATCAAAAGTTATCGGTCCATTTCCCAGTAATTGGCCATTATTTGGAACAAAAATGTTTCTTTTTTTCATTTTATGGCTAAAACTTGCGGGTTACAAGATAACATGATGGCACAATGTTAAATTACTTTATTCGAGGTCAAATAAAGATTTAAAATTATTGCAATCACTCCTTGTCTATTTCAACCCCCAAAACCCCATAAAACCACCCCCAAAACAAAACAGAAACAAAAAAACTGCCATTTCGATTTTAAACCAAGCCATAATCTTAAAAATTGACTAATTTATCATAAAATTGGTCATATTATCCATATTATTTGTTTTTTGGGGGTGGTTTAGGGGATTTTGGAGCGTTGACATAGACAAGGAGTGATGGCAATAATTTTAAATCTTTATTTGACCTCCAATAAATTACTCGGAAATGGACCGATAACTTTTGATGGCATAGGGTATCTTAACAATTGCCAACACCAATGAACATTTTCACCAGGTTTGGGAGGGTTAACTTGCAATTCATTTTCTGTCCAATTTTAACTGGTCGGCCTGATAAACGTACACGATAAAAAATGATGGCCCATGGTGGAAGTGTATAAGAATAGCATGCTTTTCAAGTAACCGCAATTTGGAAATGGTTAACCTCCAGTCAAAAAACAATGCGGATGCTGTATCTCGAAATCTAGCAGCCGGCGAAAATTCGGTCTGCGAAATGAATTGGTCATTGAACCGTCCTCTAACGATAAACCATAGTGCCATTGGGTTAATGTTCAGACCATCAATATCACTCTGGCTCCTAGACTAATAAAACCATGCTATGTCAAAGATTCTTCAAATATAACGTTTACTTTGTATACAACTCTAACCCACATTTGCTCAAATGCCTTAGCATGAATACATTAAGGCCTCTTAATGCTTATATATATTTTTACTTCTCTCACTGTACGTAGTATATAGTATTAAGGGAAGGATTATAATGGGACAAATCTTTTTTTTATGAATTTTCGCCTCAAAAAAATTCGAAACAGTCTATTTCATGCAAGTTTAGATAGTTCATGTGACAGTAAGTGCCAGGATATATTATAGTATGAATAATAAAGTCAACGTGACAGCATATGTCAGTATACAACATAGAGTTGTGAAATACATAATGGATAAATTTCGATGTAACATAGAATATAATATTGCGTATTCCATTAGCGGTTTGTAAATTATTTCAAATATCATATTTGACCCGCTGGAGTGTCCGAAAACTAATGTGCTAACGAGAGTGAGGGAAGACACGAGATCAATTGATCACAACTTTTTTAATATTATATTATATTTTCTAAACAACCTGGAAATCAAACATGCATTAGTTATACAACAGGCAGTCAAAATTTCAGTTAAGTGGTAAGGCACAATTTGTGAACATCCATTGTGATTTTTAGTTCCACTTATGGTATACATTGCTGAAAATAAAGACGTGTTATTATTACTATTATTATTATATCGGTTCGATGCGAAGGAAGCGCATATTTATTTGCATAACTTTGAAACATTCATTCATGCAAATGATGATGCAACTCCCTCAAGGTACTTGAAGGCTATTGTATTGGATGAAAAGTGAGAAGAAAATATATGATCTAGATGGATTGAATGCAGTTCTATATTTTATTTATAATGATCCCGCATTATGCATATGTTCATACATATTTTGTAGGCATTGAATGTTTTCCATAGTGTTTGCTTGTATCAAAATTCTCAATGAAACTTGGCAATTAAAAAAAAACTAATTGACAGAATGTAGATAAGTGTTTTCCCGTTTTATGCAAGACAGAATACATATTTGAAAAATACGCCTGTTCTTATTAATTCATTCTAACAGACTATAGTATTTCCAATTATAAATATCAACTTACGAGATATAACACAACAATATTTAATAGTTTTTAAAATAAGACTGTTATCAAACTAATAAGAATGAAGTGTATCTGTTCATTATAAAGAACGCTTCTGTTATGCTTTAAGATTATTTTATCTTATTTTATTTTCGTTATAATAAGTTACTTGTTTTGATTCTTACCAATTAAACAGATATTATCTGTTAAATGTTTCGAAATCTACATAACCCAGACCAGAACACAGTCGCTAAAAACTTGATTATATTTTACACTCATGTCTGTTCAAGCTGCACTTGCGTATGAATTTTATGGCACAGAGATGGAATCGATTCCACTCTCCAGATAAAAGAATAGAATGTTTCAATCTCTACATGATTATTTATGTAGAATCAACCACAACTGGCTAATTATTGGAGAAAAAACTGGCCCCCTGAATATTTAAAAGTACGAATTATATTACATTATGACTATACTCCGATGTCGGCTCGAGTCATTCAAAAATTCAATCTTGATTCCCCAGTCGATACTACTATTCACTTGTCAGATAAATAAGGACCGTTCGATTATTGAAAGTATTCAAAGATAAACTGGATGCATTTTCTATAAATGACCTAAGGGCATTTTGAAAAGATGCATATTTTATAATTTCAGAAATAATTTATTATTTTAATGTGTTTTAACCTTCGATAAGATTGATCCTCCAATGTACGAAACTTGAATCAAGTCCATTGTAATTCAAAAACGTGTAAGGAATGTAATAAAAAATACAATTTCTTGAGCTATACTGTAGATCAGGGGTCTCCAAACTTTCCAGCCTTAGGGCCATAATGTTTACTCCAGTACGTTCCAAGGGCTAAAACAGTTTCAATTTTCCTGCCATTATCTATAATTTCTAGACTAGTCGCCGAGTACGAGCTAAATTTGCTAGTTCAATTACTATTGTATACTAACTGTACTGTATTGTTACGACCGTGACACTTGACGACACCTGGTGGTCACACGTGGAAATAGCTAGTGGTAGTACCCTATAGAGCTAGTAGTACTTTCGAAAGCGCAGTAACAATTAAACATTCACGAATAATCTTGTTGTTAGGAGAAAGTTCTGGCGTATTCCACTCACTGCTAGATGGCAGTAATAGGAGTATATAAAGGCTAGCGGCACGACCGCTAGTCAGTCCACCTAGGGAAGGCGAAGGAAACGAAACTGTCTGTTGTGAAATAAAGTCGTGTGTGTAACTCCTTGTTTAGAAGACATCTTTTTAAAAGTATTTTGATTTGACTTGTTTTTGTGTGTGATTTACTATTATGGAAAAGAAACGAAAAGTAGACAGTGAATGCAGAACATTCAAAGATCAATATTTCGTAATCGAGTCCAGTAAGAAGGCACTTTGTTTGATTTGCAATGAAACCATAGCCGTTCGCAAAGAATATAACATTAAACGTCATTATGAAACGAAACATTTTCAAAATTACTCAAAATGTACAAGTTTGCGGACAGAAAAATTTGAAGCTTTGAAGCGCGGATTGAAACCGCAGCAATCTATGTTTACGAAACTCAATACTGAACAAGAGGCTCCAACTCGTGCCACCTTTCGTGTGGCTCTTGAAATTGCGAAACGTGGAAAACCATTCACCGATGGAGAAATGATCAAAGAATGCGTAGTTGCAGTAGCCGAAGAAATGTGTCCCGGAAAGGTAAATTTATTTAAAACTGTAAGTTTGCCAGCAAACGCCGTGGTTCGGAAAGTAGAAGACATCGCAGACAGTTAAGATGGTCTGACAAAAATGGACATCTTGAGTGGTTTTCTCTGGTCTTAGATGATTCAATGAAATGTGTCAGATAATGATCAGGTGTTGATTTTTATTCGAGGAGTAGATAGAAGGTATGAAGTGTATGAAGAACTTCTTGATATTGATATAGTATTCACGGCATGACTACTTGGAAAGATATTTTTAATGATGGAGGCAAAAACATGTGTGGTAAAAATAAAGGAGTGGTTGCTCTTGTGTCAAAGGCTGTAGAAAATGATGGTGGTTCAAAACCGTTAGTCTTACATTGTATCATTCACCCGGAACTTCAAATGGAAATTATTGATTTACAGTAAAGTGATATAATTAAGAACAAATATCTAAACTCATCATCAGTCTTCCACTGGTACAATTTTATAATTTGCATAAATTTCCTAGGGGGCTGTTTTCTGTTTTTGGTATTACTTACTTGTGTGAGAAAACATTCTCCAAAATGAAGTATACAAAGAACCAAAAATTCATCCACTGCACTTAGTAAACATGTAAAAGACACAAACCATTCATTTGACTACAACAATACAAAAATTTTGAATATTGGAAAGAATAATAATAAACGTTTGATATTGGAATAAAGTATACACATTAAAAAAAAAACATTGTGTTAATGACAAAATAGATTACAGTTTTTCAAAACTTAACCAACTTCAGTTATTTCGAAGTACCACTTTCTATTGTCTATTCAATTCAACCTAAAAAAAATGATGTATTATCTGACATTTATGAGCGATAGTTTTGAGGTTAGATTCCATAGAATTATCTTAAACTTGATTAGTTGTTAGCACGGTCGTATATACAGGTCTGGGAACTCTATGTTTGACTTGAGTCTCTCACATGTCGCCAAACTCGTAGTCCCTCGCTCAGCCACCAGCTGGCGCATGGATCGGAGTATGGCAACGATCACATTATTAAGTAAAATAATTTTTCTCGTAACGCAATATTTACTATTCTGATTTGAGAGAGCAATAGAATTGTTACTCTTGTCAAAATGTATCACTCACCTTAAAAATAACTTCCCCTTTTTCGTTATACATGACGCACACATAAAAGACCTCGTTACAACGATTTCTTTCCGGAATCGCAAGCATCCACTTTTTTCGCATTTCCGCATCTTTCGGCACTTTAAAAACAGAAGTTTTTTGCTTTACAGTTTTGTACCCCGTTTTGCATTTCGGCACAATGCACGGTTTCGTAATTTTTTTCCTTTTGGTACTACGCAACAGATGACGCTTAGCACTCACTTCTCACATTGGAAACAGCCACGAGTTCCCAGACCTGTATATATGACCGTGGTTGTTAGTAAAAGAAATTAAATGTGAATCATAGAATAGCTATCTCACCTTTTTTTATGTGGGCAAAAAGTTCTTGGTACCGAGAATATTCCTTCTAGGTTGACCCATATAACAATTTAAATACGACTCGTCGAAGTCGGAAACTTTATCACGGTTTTTTTTGTTCTTACATTTACAAACGGGTTGTATTGTAAATTTAGAAAACATACTATGGAATTTATTAATTCCTGAAGGATGACTGAAATTTTTTTATTTTATTGAACTATTTGTAGGTAGTGTAGGCGGTCTAATATGGTCAACTGGTTGCTTTTGAATTTCTTTTTTTGTTTAGAAATTAAGTTATTGATCAAAGATGTGTCGTAACCATTACCCAACTAAATTCGAATTCTTCTTGAAGGTTTGGAGGTTATAGGCATCGGGAATATTAATTATAATGTTAATATCAAGGAAGGAAAGCTGCTCATCTGTTTCTATTTTTATAGTGAATGTGAATGAATTAAATTGCCTATTAAGGGTGTTCAGATGCCAATCAAAACCTTTACTCATAATAGCGACAATATCATCGACATAAGCCAAACTTTTGGAGGAGAGAGCGGATTGTCTATTGCACCCAGGGCACTCTTATTGGTTATTTTGAATTGAGATTGCATCATGAAGCTGTAGAAGATCTACGCCTTAGATTGAATCTCAACATAATGCTACATTACCATTCGTGTAACTCACATTATTTTAAGATGTTATCTAATCAATTACTGGTAAGTGTCTGCGTTTCTGACACATCGAAAATTCATATTCGTCATCAAACTCAGACACACGGTTGAGTATCCAGCACATGACAAGTCTATTTATACGCCGATCTTGATGGTAAGTCATCATCTCACAAGGTCCTGTTTTTCTTTAGGAATGCCAACTGTCACCTTAATGAATAATTATATCATTATTGTTTATATTCTATGCGATAGGTGTTCGAGATACTGGCGGGACATTATAAAAAATAACATAGTCGACAAGCTACGAATGATATGATTGAATGATTTTAACTTTACTCATTGCCATGTCCCTAACGCATATTTATTCTAATCTCACATACTTACACATGAATTCACAGAATACCTACGAATTATCTAATATGCGTAAGTCACCGCACTGTTGTGATAAGTATTAGAAAAAATATGGTTTTACTTAACTAGATAACACAAGAAATTTTAATCGGAGATTAATGTTGACGCATTGTCTGGTATCGTATTGTACATACTTTTACACTTTGGAAAGAAACATTCCAAAAGATGAGTTACTGAATATTTGATAAGACTATCAAAGTCTGAGATATAATTTCTGACCAGATTTTATATCCCATTGGCGACTTGTTAACGATGATTGAACTAATTTTGATTCATGAAGCGCAGCGAGGAAGTGTTTCGGCATTCACTCAAATAAGACTATAAGTTAGTAGGTAATATATTGAAGATTCCAATGAAACACTTATTGAACAAAACTGAATTGTATTTGGAAGAATGTCACTGTATTATATATGAAAGCTCTAAATCATTCAATATACGCGATCATCATTCGGTTAGGCTTCACGTATAATACCCCTGTTGCCGTCTTAGTACCAATCCAACCGTACATACTTCCATGCATCGAAGGATCTCCCCGGATTGACTGTGGGACTTCCCCGTACTGTTCCTAACAGTGCCATACTCCTAACAGGACAATGCTCTACATCAGCTTGAAATTTCGTACGTTATTAGATTTCGACCTAATACCAGTCAGGATGTAGCTCGAATTCTGAAATTCAATCTGTGGCCTGAGATATCAGGTGTCAAAGGTGAAAATGTTATTCTAATTCTATTCCATTATGGCGCTAAAAAACAATAGTAGAAAGCATTTTGCTAAGTTAATCTGGCGTTGTCAATCAATAGAAGCATAATACTTCAGAAATCCCCAGTAAAATAATGTTTGATAGGCCCAAACGTACATAAATGACACAAATTGAAAGTTTCTGTTGGTGTGTGGTGTGGACAAAAAAATAATCGTTTAAATAGCTCTGAAGAGAAAAGTCTAATGACCTCGGAGACCAATCGATGTCACCCATATGAGTGATAAAGACACCCAGGACATTTGTTTTGAACCAAAAAGTGGCTGTTTGACATGGGTTGCATATTCATAGACATTCTGAAGACGGAAAAACCGTTTAGGCAACAGCTTTGGCAAAGATTCCGGGATTTAAAAAACGATTGTGAATCTTGGGCAAAATGCTATGTGGGCCAACCAAAAGGAGAATTTGAAACTAACTCCATACTTATAACAAAATAAAGGCTTGCAAAAAAAACTATGCTTAAAACAATAAAACAAGCAAAGAAGAATCTCAGGGAGGCACGACTCTTCGGAGGAAGAAATAAGACATTCTGAAGATGGAAAATCCGTTTAGAGTTTCCGGGACTTACAAAATCGATTGTGAGTCGTGATCAAAATGTTATGTGGGCCAAACTAGAAGGAACATTTGGAACTAACCCCATACCTATAGCAAGATAAAGGCCTGCGTAAAAAGCTATGCCTAAAACAACCAAAGAAGAATCTCAGGGAGATACGACTCTTCGGAGGAAGGAATACGACATTCTGAAGATGGAAAATCCGTTTAGGCAACACCTTTGATAGTTTCCGGGATTTACAAAATCGATTGTGAGCCGTGATCAAAACGCTATGTGGGCCAAACTAGAAGGAACATTCTAACTCGGTATAAAGAACATTTTGTCCCATGAAGAAAAATAATGGTGAAAAATCAGCGTTAGTCGAACATGTTTTAAATACACCATTTCTCAACAAAGTTCATCACTCTTGAAACACAGTGATGACAAATATCTAGATGGAAATGTATAAACGAAAAAGTAGTTTAATGAATTCAAATTTATTTCCAGCTGATGGTAATCCCTTATATACTCTATTAATTCCAAATAGCATTCGAACAGGCACATTTTAGCCAATTAGGTTACTCTGATGATGGCTACTTGGTACCTGAAAAGTCCCCAGTACTTTAACAGTATTTTTAGTGGATAATGGTGATTGTTTCTTATCTATTGTGTAGAAGTTAGTTTACGGGAATGGTTAGTTTCCCGTAAAACTAATTATTATATATAATGAAATAAATAATACTCTTAATGGAATTGCTCAGCAGATTTGATGAATACAATTTTAATCGCCACGTAAAGAGCAAGATCAGTTGGTACAACTAAGTAAGTTGTATGACCAAAGTTTTTCTTCAATATTCTATCGATGAAAGACGGAAGATAATCAAACACGGTGAAAAAGGGGAATGGAACATGGCGCACTCAAGTGGTATGTTGGAAATCAATAAATGTAACTTGACGGTGTCATCGAAAGGTTTGAACATTATAAGCGAGCTTTAAGTATTATCCGAAAGGCTGAACAAAAGGTAATAACGCTGGTAAGCTTTTTGCGGTGCAGATTTCGAAAGCGCTAGGGCTGAATCCAACAGATGAACGAGTGGAGATTACATTATATTCCCGATTTATCTATTATTTCCAGCACTAGTGCATTCTCAGCCTGAGGTATTGTTAGTCTTTCGCACCAATCTATTGTTCTCAAGTAAATCATATTTTAATTTTCTGATATGTACGGACGTACACCTGTTTTTGCTCGTTTCACAGTGTTCAATTGAAATCAACGTTGTCTCTATAAGAAACATTTATCATATTTATAACCAGGCGTCAGTTGTACAGGTGACGACTATCCTTGGAGCACTACTAGTTGGAGGCAATTTACTCACACACTCACACCCATCAATTCTTTTCTTCCTTAATTCCCCAAGTTGAAACTATTTTCATCAACATGCATATCAGTTCAAGTTCTAGTGAACGAGGGAAACAGTTATTAAGCTTAAATAAAACAAATTACAAATTACATTTAATGAATAAATGTAACTATAGCTTCTTCAAACAAATATTACAAAGTACTAATTTACTATAAGGGGTAACCTAAAACATAACTTTAACGATAATTGATCTTAGGATGAGTTCATCCCATTGAAGGATTGAACTATAAACTGGTAATTATACAAATTTAACAAGAGATAATTATTCAGTATTTGTTGATCGTTTAATAGGATATCGGACTTCTTATATTCATTAATTTCTAGGCATTCCAGCAAAACTTATTTATTACTTCAATTCTGAATGTGTAAAATCTTAAAATTATCATTAGAGTTATGGTTTTTTCATAATTAAATGGTCCGCAAAGGTTGAATCAGATTCATTATTAATGAAAGTACGCCTATGTTCTTTGATCCGTTTTTTTGAAGGTCCTTTCTGTTTGACCAATGTATATCTTAGGACAAGACTCACATGTCAGCTTGTAAAGCCAAAATTTGTCTGTGCAGGAAACTATAGGATACTGCTATTTTATGTTGAAATGGATGGTTTGAAGTATTGAGAATTGTTAGGTTAGTACAGGGGCTCTTAAGAATAAAAACAAATTTTTATTAATTTTCCCGTGAGTCTTATATTTTTGTAAATATAAATCTGAAAGGATAGTAGATCATTGATGAACACAATGCGATTCGATGCTTCGCTATAGAACAACCATTCGTGCACATCAAAAGTTCAACCGTTTTGAATTGAGGAATGTAGGTATGAGTATTACTATGGTTGGCAATCATTCTGACAGTACTCATTCAATGACAGCATCCCGGTTCTTATATCCTTCAAGAAATGTTTAAGGTTTCTTTGCCTAATTGGCCACAATTTCGTGTAGGTAACTTAAGAGATATAGAATTAAATTTTCTGAATTATGAAGATAACTTAGCTAATTTAATATGGGATTATTGAGATGAATAAATGTAATAAATTAAACCATGGGTGGGATTCGAACCCACATTCTTGGATGTCTAGTCCAGCGTGTTAACCAATTTCACCATTTTGGTTCCGTCAGAATCTTATATTTTTGTAAATATAAATCTCTGAAAGGATAGTAGATCATTGATGAACACAATGCCATTTGATGCGCCCTATGGATCAACTATTCACGCACATTCATTCAAAGTTCAATCATTTTGAATTGAGGAGTCTAGATATGAGTATTACTATTATTGGAAATTACTCTGACAGTACTCATTCAACGACAGCATCCCGGTTCTTATATATTTCAAAAGAACTGACTAAGAAATGTTCTGGGTAGGTATAACAAGTTTAAGGTTTCTTTGCCTAATTGGCCCCTATTCCGGGAAATTACATTAAGAGATATGGAAGTAAATTTAACATAGGACTATCAAGTATAAATCTCTGAAAGGATAGTAGATCATTGATGAACAAAATGAGATTTGATGCCCCGCTATAATTTAATTCTGTATCTCTCAATGTATCTACATGAAATTGTGGCCAATTAGGAAAAGAAACCCTAGCTTATATAAACTTACCCAGAAAATTTCTCAGTCAGTTCAAATATATAAGAACTAGGATGCTGTTAGTGAATGAGTACTGTCAGAGAAATTGCCAACCATAGCAATACTCATAGATACACTCCTCAATTAAAAACGATTGAACTTTAGATGAATGTGCATGAATAGTTGATCTATAGCGATGCATCAAATGACATTGTATTCATGAATAATCTACTACTATCCTCTCAGACGTTATATTTACAAAAATATAAAACTCTGACGGGACCAAAGTGGTGATATTGGTTAACACGCTGAACTAGACATCCACGAATGTGGGTTCGAATCCCACCTATGCTTCAATGTTTTACGTTAATTCATCTTGATAATGCTATGTTAAATTATCTAAGTTATGTTCATAATTCAGAAAATTTAATTCTATACCTTTAAACAAATCGCAAATACATAGGTTATTTCCTATTTAATGCAAGGGTTGATATGATTTTTATCTGGGAGATTAACTTTTAAATTCAAAGTGTTTCAGTGGGGTATATTAGGGAATAGGTACCGTTATCTGTTAAACTGTATTTCTTTCTGGCTAAAAAGACTATTACTATGTACCAGATACTCTTCGATTTCTTACTGATATTTACCGGTTGGATCTGATTTTAACCTTTCCTGATTACCAGTATTTAAAAATTCTACAGTTTTACCAATATAGTAATTTATGTTGATAGCAATAACTGAACTTGTGAAAAAGGTATCTTCAATATTGGAACTTCAGAGTAAACAAACTTATCTTTTGGGAATTGAGTTTTAATAATATTAGCTGCTATATAGTTGCTGTTATTGTTATTATGTCTCCTGGAGAAATCTTGTCTTCCGGATGGATTCCGCGTCACAATAGCTCGACTTGATGCCGACGTTTCGCCAACCATTACAGGTGGCATCTTCAGGGCAGGCTTGAGGCTTGAACTGAAACAGTTTCAGTTCAAGCCTCAAGCCTGCCCTGAAGATGCCACCTGTAATGGTTGGCGAAACGTCGGCATCAAGTCGAGCTATTGTGACGCGGAATCCATCCGGAAGACAAGATTTTTCAAGATTAGCTGTCCGCGGAAGTCTACTATCCGAAAAAATTATGTCTCCTGGTCCTACATATATTATATAAACATGATTTCCCAAGTGTTTAAATCATGGTGAAACGGGTATGCACGAAGAAAACATGCAAAGCTCTCCTTCTTTCTCTTGGGAAGTGGATTTAAGCTCAAGGTATAGGTACCACAACATGAACCTGAATATCAACCTATATTTATCCAGATAAAATAAACTATTATTTGGTAGAAAATATCTCTGAAAATCCTTGAAGTCGTACTGGCATTAACAATCGCCGCGAATAATCAATAATTATTAACATATATTGATCAAGCGTTATCTCCAAATGTACATCGTTGTTTTATAATCCGAAATGTACGAAGTATACTAGATAAAGGATTATATTCCTATTAATACATAGATAAATGTATTCTAATGAAATAAACAACAAATATTATCACTGTTATTCACCAATTTGTATGTTTAATTTATTGAGAACTGAAGTTCAATATGTTAGAATACAATTTACAATGTATCACAAATAATTTGATACATTCAATTTACTCCTCACACTATGAAATCAAACAAATGAATCACAAGATCAATAATAATAACGAATTAATGAATGTCATGATAATATTTTGAAAACTCTTGTAAAAAAACTGTGACCTTCAATTGAGATGTTTCAAGTTATCAAAAATTAATAAATTGTACATCACAAAAAAGAGTTATCTGATTATTTACTATTGTGAGTGATGTTTAGTTATTCTCTCTAGTTTAGTTCTATGATATTGGATAGAAGCGATCAGAATTATAATTTGTAATTTTTTGTATAATATTAATCACTCACAAGTTGTTAATAGTTGACATTTGAATCGTTTTTATGTTAGGCGAGTGTAACATCGTTTTACTATGAATGTAAATCCGAATTAATTTTAAATATAATTCCTTTTAGGAGAACATTGATTGTTAATTCATTCCTAAATATTGAAGGTGTGTATTATGATATGGAGTATACATTTGAAAATTTGTAAATGAATGACAAAAGGATATACAAATACAAAATGCATTTGGAACATAAAAGATTGTTCCAAAAATTTAATTTTTTATTCCACCTGCTACGTATTGTACATTCACAATAGATGCGATTAATATCAATTTATTATTACTCACTGTTTATTCCGCTTTTGATACATACCTGAAAAGAAAAAAAAAACAATTATAAAACGCTGATAAAAATTAATATTAGATATATCTTATTAAGTATACATGTTATCAAAATTGAATTAGAAATTTGATTGTATAAATGAGAGAGCCCATATCCCACATGTTTATAAACTTGAAGTGTTTTTTTTAATAAACTCACTTCGCTTTCCCATTAACATCTTCATAAATAATGACTGCAGTTACCAGCAGTTGAATTATTCTATTGAATTCAACTATAATATTCGGTGATAATATTGTATAAGTAAAGCGTCTCTAAACAACCAAAATCATTGTGTAATATTTCATATTGCACCATAATATGAGCGCCGACCATGTATATATCGTGAAAAGTTTGACGTTGGCAGCTTCTGCACGAATATGAGTAGGAACGGCTGGACCTGGATAATAAACTGCAAGATGACCCGATTTAAACCCCCTTGATTTCTTTCTTTGGGCATATTTGAAAACTTTAGTATACGCTACGGCTGTACATGAAACGGAGGAGTGTAGCAAAGAGTAGATAAAGGATGCCACCAAACCCGAGCCAAACCAAGTTTTCGAGTTAAAACGAGGGCACTTAGAACATCTCATTTGGATGTTTGTCTGTGTTGTTTGTTTATAAGTTACATTGTTTGTACATAATAACTAAAGTGCTGTAAACACAAAATGTTTCGCATTTTCGAAAACGCCCATTTGCGGACCCATGTTCCTTGAGATATTTCTGCATGTTTTAGGCCCAAATTTTTTTCACAATTTATATATGGAGCACGTATATTAAAAATAATTTTATTTTGTGCTATACTGTAATTTAAATTGTGATGAGGTCTTTCTAGTCTAGATCAATATTTAACGTTACACACTAATAGTTCTAGACAGCGGTTTTACTTTTTCGATATTTTGGTCTTTTTACTATGTTGTTGGTAGATCTTTCAGTAACGTTGCTAACTTTCTCGTTCTACTGATGATCTGTATGAGAGAGCGAAACAGCTGTCTTGAACTATTAGTTTGTGCCGTTACTGATGGATCTAGACTAGAGAAACCTTATCATCGTTATCTGGCAAAAGCAAGATGGGATAAATGAATATATCCATATCTAATTTTTTACATGTATTAAAACGTCTTGGGACAGCATTGTGCAATATAGGTTTAGTTTTGAATGAATAGTGAAGCATTGAAAAGCTACATCCCGTCAATAACACTCCGATATAACTACTACAAGAATACCAAGTCAACTCTATAAAGAGGTGAAAGAATAACCAGATATTTGTAGATGGGTATTGTTTATTCCATCTCCATTCACAGTATCCGATGGAATGAGGACCGATCTCCATAAACAAAGACAGCGGTTACAAATAGTTGATCATGGCGGTTTAAGGTTAATTTTGACAAAAATGGAGCCAAATTTCGTAATTTAAGCGACGGGGGCGGATGATTAGAGAGTCCTTCCAAAAGTCGACCTTCATCAAAGAAGCTTGGGAAGCTCTGGTGTAACCATGCAACTTCACCAGGCAAAAATTACAATTAGTTTGAAGGAGCTTTAGTACTATTTCAAGATAGAAACATAATGTATCAGTAATGCAGATGGATGGCATCTATTATAGATCGATGAATAAAGTACAGTTGCAGTTTTTAATGTATCATACTTGCGTCACCTGCATCCTGTATCGTGATCGTTCTGAAGAGTGTATACACAACCGAATAGAATGAGTCCACCATCGTCATCATTTGATAAAATCTCATCCTATTTCGCGATATCTCGCATCGCGGGGCGCTCTTATCGCCCTCTGTCATCTTATCGGTTCGATCTTCATCCAACATTGCCGCGCAGCCGGTATATACAGTGTGCGCCGATGCCGTATCTAACATCTTCAACGAAGTGTATTGTCTGCCGCGATGTGTGTATCTTGCAATTACTTTGTTGAATTTATTCTCCAGTAAATTGCTTTCTTAATAATAATAGTGATAGAGAACAAAACCTGAAAACAAACACTTTACGTGATGGAAATTTACCTACCGCGTCACATTGTTGCCACGTTGTTATTAATTTGAAACAATAGTTATTTAGATATTAATTACATATGCATCTTATATTTACGTATGAGTAATATAATTCCACTCTCAAAACGTAGACTGAGCTGAGGGAAATAATTAAATCAATGTAAAATATCTAGATAATATGTAATTACTGCTCGCATACAGGAAGTGAATGAGCATTGTTGCATTTCAAAGGTTATGATAATAAGAGACATGTCCTCTGCGGATTCAAGTCAGACCCGACACCACGAATGTTGGTGTTTTTCTATATTTTGAATACACGAGAGAAAAACCTAAAATGTTTAGCGGAACATCGTGTGACTCAGCGGTGGAAAGTGGAGAGGATGGCTTTGGAATTTTTCTTGAAAGTTCATAGAAATTATAGGTATAAGAAAACACCTCACTACGTAAAGCGTTTGATAGAAAAAATGAAAGTTTTCTAAGACGTTCTAGTTTCATGAATAACAAAAAACTGCAGAAAATATGTTGGAAATGATTTAGAAACCCCTAATGAAAGACGTTGAATTATACTCTATGTTACATGAAAATTTTATCCAAATGGTCTTCATAATGTGTTTCACAACTCTATGTTTCATACTGACACCGGCTGTCGGGCTGACTTTCGCAATTATTCACACTATGATATAACCTTCTTTTATACTGACATTGTCACTGTCACATGAACTATGAAAATGTACCACAGAATCAAGAAGTCTGGACATCTTGCACAGAATAAAGACATAAAATAGTTGCTGCGCGCTTCGATGACATAAGCCATAGCGCCAGAAAACCTAATCCATTAACTGAAGCTACTCCTCTCCACTGGTCAGTAAGTGGTTCAGGTCGAACCCACAATGACTGCCTTCCGCATGCTGTCTATCAAAATCTGTGCAGGTCGCCCAAAACACCGATAATCAGAACCATTAATACGATCTTGTGGCCTGTGTATAGCGTGTGGAGCTCGAACAGGATATCTTGATTTTTTTGATACCGGGATATCAAAAATTATCTTGGTAAAGGGTGGTTGTGGAATCTAAAACTTGTGTCTTACTTTACGTTTGAAATAATTAAGTCACTGTCACACTGACATCATCAATAACCTACAAATTTCATACCCATTTATTTCAGTTGTAAAACAATAATGAACTACAAATTATGAAATAATTATGTGAACTTTGAATTGTTTCAGAGGTCGTGATAGCCACAATCCGGGTCAAAAACTGTTTTCAAATAGTTAATTTTCCGTAAATCGAATGACGTTCACGTGAGAAGCCCGTAGCACGCGAGTTAGAAGAGTGCAAACTGGTTGTACCTAATACGGCTTTACGACGACTTTTCGCGAGCCGTTTTCGCTCCATGTAGTTAGATTTAGTATCGGACCGTGCCCGTCGGCCCTTCTTTATTCGATAAATGTCCATTAAATGAGAAAATTTAATTAAAACAGTTTGAGCTATTCTCAGATCTCAGCTACGCGCGTCTAACGTGCGACGTACCAAAGGGAATTTTCTCGCGACTCGCGACTAAAATATACACGAAGCGGGTAAAAGCTAGAGGCCCATAGCCAAAAACACTTTATTACAACTGGCGCCGGTCGCACGGGGAGAGAAACGGCCCCAAATTAACAAGACCGAGGTAAAATGTATAAACTCTAACTTATGCGCAGCGAGCTCCTCGAGGCATATGTCAAAATGATTTCGTTCGTAGCTAATTACATAGGACGTTCATGCAATTCTGTTTTCAGATAATTCGAACCTTCTAATTTCGATAGACCACGTGAAAATCCCGGAGTCCAAACCGCTAAAGACTTCTGAGTGTTACAATATTCGTATAAAATTGCGAAATTTCGCACTTTTATAAACTTCAAATTAATTATGACATAATTATTTCAAACGTAAAGTAAGACATACGTTTTAGATTCCACAACCACCCTTGACCAAGATAATTTTTAATTTAAAGCTCATTATTGTTTTACAACTGAAATAAATAGGTATGAAATTTGTAGGTTATTGATGTCAGTGTGACAGTGACATAATTATTTCAAACGTAAAGTAAGACACACGTTTTAGATTCCACAACCACCCTTGACCAAGATAATTTTTAATTTAAAGCTCATTATTGTTTTACAACTGAAATAAATAGGTATGAAATTTGTAGGTTATTGATGATGTCAGTGTGACAGTGACATAATTATTTCAAACGTAAAGTAAGACACACGTTTTAGATTCCACAACCATCCTTGATCAAGATAATTTTTGATATCCCGGTACTTTGTTTTTTCCTCCTCTTTCAAGACTATGTTTTCTCTGCCGGAGCATGCATAGTTTTGGTTTGTTTATCGAGGGGGACAACGTCTGCCCTATTATTTTGTATGGACCTGATGGTCGGAAACGTGTAATTCCAGTTGTTTTGCACCTATCAAAATGAACCACAGAATAAAGCAACGAATAAAGACATAAAATAGATCGTGATGTCACATAGATGACGTCACTCGAATCTTAAAATGACAATTTTGTACACTTCTGCAAGTTAAATATATACGTGTGATATATATTTATAACCAGAAAACATGGTTGTCCTTATGGTAATATGAAAAAAAGACGATGGATCACTCGAAACTGAATTCTATACACATACACAGTGAGTTAGGCACGCACGCAGATACATCGTGACAAAAATAGTTTAGATCGATTCAGACATGCTCAACAAGGATATATCCGCGAAAGTGAGGAGAAATTTTACAATACTTCCCTTACAATATTTAACCAAGTATAGTCAGGGAAGTGAAAATAGGCTCCAAATGTGTGGACCCAGAACAACAACAAACTGGCTTTGGAACTTTAGACTAAGAAGCATGTTCCCAAACAGAGTTCAGAGGCTGGCGTGCTTAGGATTAACAGTTGACATGTCGACCACCTCAACGGCTGCGATGGAGAGGCTGTGTGGGTTGGGGCCACTGCACCTCGCCGTTCAGGCAGAAGCCAAAGAAAGGCCGAAGCATTCTTGGATTGCTTGGATCATCTGGGCCATTGGGGATGAGATCCGACAGGTTCAACGTTCACAGCACTTTCGTACCATTCACTACCATTCAAACCTTGAATAAACGGGAGAACGCTGGGACAGTCCTCATATGATACTAGGGGATTCTGTATGGCATATTGAAGGCACCAAGACCAAACAAGTACAGGTGCAGGAATAGTCGAGATAAAGGACCAAGGAGAAATGATTTCTTCAAACCTAGAGACACTTGCGACAGAATTCCAAGCAAAAATATTAGCAATTACAACATGTTCTTGAATTATGAGGGAGAGAGCCTATGAGAATAGACAAATCACAATCATAGCGAGCAACCCAACAGTGCTTAAGACACTGGAGTTATACAAAAGCCCCTCATAATGTGTACTCGATTGTGTAAAGGAACTAACGGCACTAGTAAAGAGACCCAATAGAGTAACACTCGTATAGGAGTCTGAGGAAACGCCATAGCGCTCTCTGAAGCATTTCTCATGCCACAGCGAAATCTGTAATCCAAAAATGGGTCGAGGCAGAGCACCGTGCCTATTGCAGGGAACTGCCCCGTATGCCGCATTCCAAACGACTAATGAGAGATCTCCAGCAGCAACGAATGAAAAATTTACTGACGTTCATCAGACAAGAAGTACGGAATCAGCCCACATGCAAGGGTGCGGAGTGAAAGAAGAGACACCCATGCATGTGCAATGTCGTACATACCTTGGAGACTACACCCGTGAGAATGTGAAGTATCCCGTACATCAAACTACTGAATTTCATAGAATACACCGGACTGATGAAGAGATGGCAATATATGCGGGCACAATAGGACACTAATGACCGCAGTGTAGTGGGGCCCCCTCTGGGAAGGAGAACCAACCTCTCGAGGGAGGGGTGTTAGTCGGTAAGAATCGTGCAAAAAACATTTTGAATTTTTGTTCCCCTTGATAGGTTGAGACCGGAAAAAGTTCTTGTAATTTTTTATGTTTGGCCAATCTTTATACAGCAATGACTAGTTAAGTCGAGCTGTAACGTCCTAAGCAACAACGGCATTTCCCTATAAAATCGTAGAAAAAAAAGCATAATTGTAATGCACTGTTAGTATTAGCAAAGAAATTATGACAGTTCTTTTGAAAATAAGTTAATTTAAAATGGTTTCATTAAAAAAGAGTAAACAAACCAGAACATCTCGCCTGCTTGTCAAGCCAGCGTGAAGGAGTTAACGGTTCTAGACCTAGAAGAGATTCTTGAAGAAAACCCGCATTATTTATTGATAACACTAGTAAAGATACTTTTTACTTCATGTTATGATCATCTGTTTCTACCTATACTCGCTAGACCATTTTTAATAAGGCGTTTCATATCACTTTATAATGAATCTATCATTTTGATAATTCCTAGTTCTGGTTAGTGAATAGCTCAGTTCAGTTGGAAGCTGATCATTCATGGGAAAGTTCTTTTATATTTTGTGTGTTATACTTATTTCAGAATTGAATCCTCTCCATGTTTACTAAAGCGACAAATCGAATGAAGAATATTCATAATAGAATGTAGAAAAGGTTTGTATATAGCGTAACTGAAAATTTGGGTAAATGCTTTCAAGTGACATGAACCAGCTTGCCTGGAAATAATTTAAACCCTTCCCGTTGGCGATGATACAATTTATTCTAAAGCTGGTTTGGTCATCTCTGAAAGATCTGATTATAATTCCAGTCAGCTTTCTTACACGTCATTTCATCGTGTTAGCAGAGTGTAAACGCATTGCTAAACACCCAAATGTATTCTAATTTACTTCGCAGCCGGCGAATTTGTTCCTCTCACATCCCCAACAAAATACAAACTGTATGAGAGCGCATTCGACTGAAAAGATAAACCAAATTTAAGGTATATGATTAAATTACCTACTACAGCAATAACACAATCGTTTCTAATTCACTCTGATATGTTTTTAAAGTTTGGATAAGACACGAAGTTGGCAATATTAGATGCAGCACATTTAACTGCAAACAATGGAACTTATCGCAAATTTTAATTATAGTAATACTTAAAATACGTGTTCTCATTATTTGCCAGCATTTAATCTCAAAAATAATGAAATGCAATCGTATAATATTAATGAAACGTTTCGATAAGGAACTTGCATTCAGTGAGAAACTAGCAGGAAACCTTTTTTTTCACACCCATGTTTTTGTTTTTGATGTCATAAGAATCATTGGTCACCCAGTCTCACCATGGGAAATTGGCACAACAATTGTTTTATAATTATAATAAATATTGTTTTAACAAATTGCCAGTTTATAAACCATTAAAGTAAACAAATTTTCCAGATCCCAAAATTTTTTTTTATTTTGAGACAGAGATACCCACTCGGGGGGTTTTGGGGTCTCTAATTACGATTCCGAAGTCAAAAATGACAGAATTATTCATCATCACCTGGAAATTGACCAATTGGCACCGGAAGTTGATGATATTTAACATAATTTAAGCTTTTTTCTTGCAAAAAATGGACCCAATTGTTTTTTTTGAGCTAGCAATTACTATACCGAATCCAACGATGACAGGTTCATTCATAATCGCCCGGAAGTAGGCCAAATGTAAGCGGAAGTTGATGGTATTCACCATAATTTAGACCATTTTCTTGCAAAAAATAAACTCAATTGGTTTTTTTGAGCTATCAAATCTCTACCAAATTCGAAGATAATGAGATTATTATAATCATCATCATAATCGCTCGGAAATTGGCCAATGGGCACCGGAAGTTGATAATCTTCAACATAATTTAAACCTTTTTCTTGAAAAAAATGGACTCAATTGTTTTTTTTTTTGAGCTAGCAATTACTATACCGAATCCAACGATGACAGGGTCATTCATAATTGCCCGGAAGTAGGCCAACTGGAAACGGTAGTTGATGGTAATCACCATAATTGTTAAGATGCGACAGCAGTTGATCGCACCTTAAAGTGATTGGATGCGAAATGTTTTATGCGACAGCATTGATCGCACTTTGAAATTGTTGAATATTCTTCCACTTGTAATGAAACACGACTTGTTTAATATTGCTTGTATTTGGTGAATAATCACGGTGAAATATATAAGCAAGTTACAAACTCAAGAGTTGGAAAAATACTACAAATTACAGCCTGATAGAAATTCTAAACTAAACAGTTATCCCTACTACACTCCTCATGGGGTTGTTTGTCATTCGGTATAATATTTAGAGGTAGAAGTTCATTCTATGTCTTATTGGAAAATTCCGCTTAATCGTTTATTGCTATGCAACCTTTCTGCGAATTCTTACTTTGTGTTTACGACAGGAAAGTCCAGTATCACTTTGTTCCAAAATACCTATTATAAACGGATTAAGCTCATTTCGCTTCACTTAAATAATTACGATACCTAATATAATACAGGAATATTTACAATTGAGTTTTATGGATCTTTCAAAGGATGTCTTTGGTTTGGAACAAACATACTCCCCCCCTTGAAAGATCTGTGGGTTTACTACCCATGAGCTGGTAGTGCAATGGAGTTCCACGAAGGTCAATAGGTCATGGATATACATTCATATGGACATTATATCATAATACAAATATATACATTTACATAGAATAATATGTTACAAATACAATATATACAGATCAATAATACGAGTATGTTCCAGATACATTGTAGATCATTTGTTGCAGTCGACCGGGTTCACTTAAACATTATCATCGATGGGTAATAAACACACACGGGACACTGCACGTTTAATAATGCCGTTGGATGTTTTTATTGAAATCACTCTAGTGTTGTTGTCCTTTCCTGGATGTAATTCCGTTACTCTACCCGTCAGCCATCGTAATGGTGGTAGATGATCTTCTTTAAGTATGACCATGTTTCCCACTTGAAGTTCCATGGCATTTTCCGGTTGAGTCTTCCATTTACTTCGTTGCTGCAAGGAAGAAATATATTCCTTGCTCCACCGCTTCCAAAAGTGTTGACGCAGTTGCTCAATGTACTGCCATCGGGATAACCTATTTTGCTGTATGTGGGTGATGTCAGGATGTGGGGAAGATAATAGCGAGTCACCAATTAAAAAATGTCCAGGAGTGAGATAAAGGAGGTCATGTGGGTCATTAGACAAGGGTGTGATGGGTCGAGAATTTAATATAGCTTCAATTTGTGTTAATATCGTAGTAAATGCTTCAAACGTTAAATTGGCGTTTCCTATTATTCGTTTTAAATGATGTTTTATGGATTTTACTGATGCTTCCCAGAGTCCTCCAAAGTGAGGTGCTCTAGGTGGTATGAAATGCCACTTTATGCTGTCTTCGGTCAAGATGTTGATTATGTGGGTACCATTGATCTCGTTATCAAATAATTCTTTCAACGATTTCAATTCATTATTTGCGCCTACGAAATTTGTCCCATTGTCTGAAAATATATCGGTGACCTTGCCGCGGCGGGCCATAAAACGATATAACGCAGCGAGAAATGCGTCGGTTGTCAGATCACTGACTAATTCTATGTGAAGTGCTTTAGTAGCCATACATACAAACACTGCAATGTAGGCCTTGACTAAACGCTTACGTGATTTTGAACCTTCTTTTATTAGAAAAGGACCTGCATAGTCTATTCCCGTTTTGATGAAGGGGCGGCATGATTCTAAACGATATGATGGTAAATCTCCCATGACGGGATTAATGATTCTTGGCTTAACTCGAAAACAAGGAATACATTTTCTTAAAACATTTCGAACACTGCTTTTACCTGCAATCAGCCAATATTTGCACCTTAACGATGCTAACGTAGCGCCACACCCGGCGTGCATTAAACGCTTGTGTTCATTGCTGATTAACAAATTTGTAAAATGGTCACTGCTAGGTAAAACAATGGGGTGTTTCTGTTGAAACTCCAGATTAGATTGACTTAATCTGCCACCTACCCGAATTACTTCATTTTCATCTAAAAATGGTTTCAATGATAACAATTTGCTATGATTATTTACTCGCATATTTTTTTTGAGGGCTTGAATTTCGCCATTGAAATGAATGTTTTGAATAATTTTTATAATGGCGGTCTCTGCGCCTTTTAACTCGTCAATCGAAAGTAACCCAGTACGTGTGCCGACGCTGTTAATCTTAGCCTTGATGTTATTACTGAACCGTAACACATATGCGGTAATTCTTTTCAGCTTTTTATAACAGGAAAATTTAGTTATTAAATTGAAATTATTATGATTCGTTTGTGCTATAAGACATGTCTCGTCTGATAGTTTCTGTTCTGGAATGATGTCTTTAGTAGCTGGTGTCACTGGCCAGTACTTCTCAATCCTTTGTAGAAAATCTGGACCTTCCCACCACAATTTGGACTCTTTTAGTTGCCCCGGAGTAAGACCCCGTGATATTATGTCCGCGGGATTATCAGCACTGGGTACATGCCGCCAGTATGAGTTATGAGACTGTGTAAGTTCTTGTATTTCCGACACTCGGTTGGCTACAAATTGTTTAAAACAATTGGGTGCTCCTGCTATCCAAGACAATGTTATAGTGGAATCGCACCAATAATATTCGCGGATGGCGGTAATAGTTAATGAGTTTTTTACCTTTTTTGCTAATTGAGCAAGTAATAGGGCTCCACTCAATTCTAAACGTGGTAAAGAAATAATTTTTAGTGGAGCGACCCGTGATTTCGCGCAGATCAATTCAACCGATATATTTTCGAATTGATTTGTTGTTTTTAAGTATAAACATGCACCGTATGCGCGCTCAGATGCATCACAAAATCCATGGAGTTCTATGGTGTGTGGTTTTTTGCAACTAATGTGTCGCGGTATGAGAATATCGTTTAGAACTGGTAATGTTTGTTTAAATTGACACCATTGAGTGTTTAGAGCTAAAGGAATAGGTTCGTCCCATCCGAGCTCTAGTTGCCATAGGGTTTGTAATATCAGCTTTGCTAGTATAGTAGTTGGACCTATTAAACCTAGGGGATCGAAGAGTTGAGAAATTTCGGATAATATCGAACGTTTTGTGATGCGATTTGTTTTTTCCAATTGTACTTTATATTGCAGTGAGTCAGACAAATTATTCCAAAGAACGCCTAATGTTTTTGATTCTGTTATGTTTTCCGTAAGTAATGATTGCACAATGTGAACTGGTTGTGCTTCGATCGGCTCGTAATTTGTATTTGATACCCATTTTCTTAAGTCAAATCCTGCCGTTGCTAGTAAATCAGTCACATTAGTTTTGATTTGAGTAAGCTCTTCTACTGTTTCAGCCCCAGTTAAAAGATCGTCAACATAAAAATCATTAGTGATAATATTATTTGTAATCTTTGAATTAGTGTGATGATTTTCTGCAGCTAGGTGCTTTAAAGATTTTATAGCTAGATATGGTGCACTTCCGGTGCCATATGTCACTGTATTGAGACTGTAAACTTTTACAGGTTGAGTAGCGTCCGAGCGCCAAAATATTTTCTGGTACTCGCGTTGATCGGGCTCAATTAATATCTGCCTATACATTTTTGCGATGTCCGCTTTAATCACGAATGAATGCTGTCTAAAGCGTACTAAAATGCTGAATAAATCATTTTGAAGCGCGGGTCCTATCATTTGAACATCGTTTAATGATAGACCGGATGTTGTTTTGGCGGAACCGTCAAAAACCACCCTTAACTTGGTAGTTGAACTGTCCTGTTTAAAAACTGCATGATGAGGCAGGTAAAATCCGCGATCATGACTGTCTTGGTCAGTTACATTCGTCATGTGGCCTAATGCTTCATATTCGGACATGAAATCACCATATTGTTGTTTTAATGCCAAATTTTTATCGAGCTTCCGTTCCAGAGCATAAAACCGTTTCAATGCATTTGTATATGAGTTGCCTAAGGCTTGCACATTTGATTTGAAGGGAATGCTTACAATAAACTGACCATTATTGTGACGCCTTGTGGTTTGTGAAAAATGATTTTCGCACATTTTCTCTTCACGTGATAAGTTCGATCTGCCTTCTTGATAATTTTCAAGTTCCCAAAATTTAGATATTTGTTTGTGAATTTTGTCATTTATACTCAAATTGCATTGAATATGATATCTAGGAAAAACATGACTACCTGAGACTATCCAGCCCAATTTTGTTTTATGTAATATTAAATTTGAATCAGAAATCTTAATTTGACCTATGCATAACAAATCCCAAAATAGATTTGCACCTATCAATAAATCTATATTAGCGGGCTTATAAAATGTCGGATCTGCTAGCTGTATGTTTGTGGGAATATGTATATGTGAAATATCAATTGGTTCACTTGGTAGATGTGCTGTAATTTTAGGCAAGACCAAACATTGCAATTCAACTTGAAAATCGTTTGTATTTGATTTCAAGTTTATAGAAGTGCTAGAAGTAATATTTGATTTAGATTGGTTAATTCCTATCACCGGAATAAAAGTTTTGTTTTGTTCTAACTTTAAGCGACTACATGTTTCAGCAGATATAAAGTTTGATTGCGAGCCTGAATCAAGTAGAACCCGACATTGATGTTTCTGACCTGTGATATCAAAAATTGTGACCATTGCGGTTGATAACAATGTTTGTGCTTGCATTGCATGTGCACAATGGGTCACGGTAGGGGAGCTACCTTGCTGTGACGTCGATGGTTGATTGATTTGTATTGGTGTGATTAAGTTTCCATTGTGCAACAATGTATGATGTTTTTTATGACATATCTTGCATGAATACCTTGATTTGCAACTTTGCACATCATGACCCAGGTATAAACAATTCTGACATAACTTACGAATTTTTGATTGTGTTATCCGCGACTCTAAGGTCAACGATAGAAATTTTTGGCATGTAAAAATGGAATGCGGTTTTTCTGCATCTTTGCAGAATGAACAAACCTTTTGTTGTGCAACGAGATAATTGAAATTGGGTTTCGAATTACCGAACTTGGTCTTGTCACGACCAGTATTTGATAGGTTATGATTTAGAGACTTATTATTGAACAATTTATCTAATAGTTTTGCTCTATTTGCTAAAAATGTTGTAAGACATTCAATGGTGGGAGCTTTTTGTTCAACGATGTGGCGTTCCCATTCGCGCTTTGTGCTATAGTCTAGCTTTTGACAAACTAAATGAATTAGCAGCCTGTTTGCTAAATTGTTTGGGTCATCTATAGTTTTAATCGCCTCTAATTGATTTGAAATATCGTCCGATAGTTGACGTAACAACGCTGATGATTCTTTGGCTACAGGTGGTAATTCAAATAGGCATTGTATATGTTTTATGATAATGCTTTCCCTGTCTTCAAATCTCTCTATTAATTTATTCCAAGCAATTGGATAATTAGAATCTGAGATAGATATTGCTTGAATAACTCGAGCAGCATCTCCACTCAAAGCTGCTTTCAGGTATTGAAATTTATCGATATTAGAAATAATAGTATTTGAATGTATTAACGAAAAGAATGAATCATGAAAATTTAACCATTCATTAAAACGTCCATCAAAGCCGGGAATTTTAATTTCAGGTAACTTCACACGTTGTTGATATGGTGGAGATCCAGGAACAATATTGCTTTGAATGTTTGTAAGTAAACGCTTTCCGATACCAAGATTCTGATAATAATGAGTTTCAAAAGCTTCGCGTTGACTTAATGCCTCATCTTCGTCATCGTTTAATTCTTCAATATCATTTTGAATTTCATTGAATTGACTATAAATTATTTCGATATCATTGTAGCGTATTTGTAACTCCTCAGACATGTGATCGGGTTCAAACTTATTTAGAAAATTTCTGAAAGAAGTTAATTTTGCTTTCAAAGTACCCCGTTTCTTTATTAATGATTTCAATCTGTTAGCATTTTCATTTGAATCAGGCATGTTGATATTGACTTTATTAACACAAACGAAACAATACTAAATGGGAATATTAGGAATACTTATACAGGAAGGACTCACCCACGCTATTTCTTCCTTTGATGATATGTATGCGATGTTAAGCCCCGTCTTCGTACTAGCGGCTTATCTTGAATTGTTGAAGTACCTATATATGCATTATAGGCAAATGATGTGATGTTGTTCCATTGACACTCACACTGGTCTAGGTTGATGCTTCCGACAGTTTAAGTGAATGGATGTGTTGAATTGTAAAAAACCAAAAGGCACTGGAATTTTTACAATCCGGTTCGAAGGACCAAAATGTTAAGATGCGACAGCAGTTGATCGCACCTTAAAGTGATTGGATGCGAAATGTTTTATGCGACAGCATTGATCGCACTTTGAAATTGTTGAATATTCTTCCACTTGTAATGAAACACGACTTGTTTAATATTGCTTGTATTTGGTGAATAATCACGGTGAAATATATAAGCAAGTTACAAACTCAAGAGTTGGAAAAATACTACAAATTACAGCCTGATAGAAATTCTAAACTAAACAGTTATCCCTACTACACTCCTCATGGGGTTGTTTGTCATTCGGTATAATATTTAGAGGTAGAAGTTCATTCTATGTCTTATTGGAAAATTCCGCTTAATCGTTTATTGCTATGCAACCTTTCTGCGAATTCTTACTTTGTGTTTACGACAGGAAAGTCCAGTATCACTTTGTTCCAAAATACCTATTATAAACGGATTAAGCTCATTTCGCTTCACTTAAATAATTACGATACCTAATATAATACAGGAATATTTACAATTGAGTTTTATGGATCTTTCAAAGGATGTCTTTGGTTTGGAACAAACAATAATTTAGACCATTTTCTTGCAAAAAATAAACTCAATTGGTTTTTTTGAGCTATCAATCTCTACCAAATTCGAAGATAATGAGATCATTATAATCATCATCATTATCGCTCGGAAATTTGCCAATGGGCACCGGAAGTTGATGATCTTCAACATAATGTAAACCTTTTTCTTGAAAAAAATGGACTCAATTGGTATTTTTGAGCTAGCAATCACTATACCGAATCCAAATATGACAAGGTCATTCATAATCTTCCGGAAGTTGATGGAATTAACTATAATTTAGACCATTTTCTTGCAAAAAATAAAATAAATTGTTTTTTTTTGAGCTATCAATCTCTACCAAATTCGAAGATGATGAGATCATTCATAATCGCCCGGAAATTGGCCAATTAGAACCGGAAATTGATGGAATTTACCAAAATTCAGACCTTTTTCTTGCAAAAAATGGATTCAATTGGTTTTTTTGAGCTAACAATCGGTATACCAAATTCAAAGATAAAATATCAATCTATAACAGTCCGAAAATTGACCAATTGAAACCGGAAACTCAACTAAACTGAACTAAACTAAACCATTTGAGGGCAATAAATAAATAAAAAGTTTTAGTTACTTATTATTATTATTTTTACAATTACAGTCCGTCGTTACATTCATTCGGTAGTGATTACTAGCTCAAAAAAAAAGCAATTGAGCTCATTTTTTGCGAGAAAACGGAATAAATTATGTTGAATATCACCAACTTCCGGTGCCAATTGGCCAATTTCCAGGTGATGATGGATAGTTCTATAATTTTTGAATTCGGAATCGTAATTATTTAACGGTCATTTGATACCATTAGTTTTTTGTTTATTAAAAGACAAAAGTATTATGTATATTTTAAATTAATTAAAATAGTACAGTGTAAATATCATTTTGAATATGTTCTTCCTATGTACCTATATGTATTATGTATATATTAAATTAATAAATTTTGTTTTAATATTACATCAGTCTATTTCTGGCAAGCAATGTGTCGAGTTTAAATATTTTAAAAGTGAATCTTTTAATCTCTGTGCCAAGCTTGACTATTTTTATTTCGTATACCTGAGACATGTGCCGAGTTTGTATTACTCCAAAATTTATGTTGTAGTTTTATAAACCTACAAATACCTCAAATACTATTTCAGATAGGTATAGGATATGTAACAGCAACTCACCTTTATTTTAGGTCTACAATCCAAATTCTATCTCAAATACAGGATGTTCCATTTAAGAAAGTATAACTTTCATATGCTACACTTGATACGTCACATAAATCATTTATATTTTATAATTTATTAAAATTTATGTTGTAATTTTATAGACCTACATATATCTCAAATACTATTTCAGATAGGTATAGGATATGTAACAGCAGCTCATCTTTATTTTAGCACTACAATCCAAATTATATCTCAAATACAGGATGTTCCATTTAAGAAAGTATAGCTTTCATTAGTAACTTTTTATGAAAAGTATATTAAAAAATATTTTTAAATTATGCCCACAAAGAGTCTACATAAGTGTACAAAATATGCATGCGTTTTCGTTTGAGATTGGACCAGCCTGTATAGTACGCATAGTGAGAGAAGTAAAAGCTCGATAACTTTTATCTGATAATCGTTTCGCTGCCTGGTGCCATCATCAGAACGGGTAACTTTGTATCTGATCTCTTCAATCTAATAATGATATCTTTGTCGAACGTAAAATGATAAGAATTAATTTTCTAACAATAGGTATTCTATTAGAAGAACTGAGTAGTAGGAAGGAGTTATAACGGAACATAAATTATAGAACACAGACAGAATAGGAAACCAATAAAGTACAAGTTGGAGAGTAGTCCTAGCCGCTGTGACAAACTCACACCTCTATACAAATCCTGGGAACAATGGGAACGCTTGTAATATGATTAATGCATAGATATTTTATAAAAATTTAAGTTCTTTACCGAGTCGATATGATCTAGACTGGTCCGGCCAAGCTAGTTAAAGCGATAAGATCTTTTCCATAGAGGCCAAATAGCCTGATTTGTTGGGAGATAATAGTCGGTGCCTGGCTGGCATAGGCGGGATTAGCGAGGTGCAGGGGGGGCTGTTGGCGATGCATGCTGCTGATAAGGGCCGGGCCTAGCGTTATCACTGCTCATCAATCAGCCAGTAACTGATAAACAAACTCTGCTTGAACGCTGGGGGACCGCTTATCGCACTCGACGGTTTCAATCTATAAAGTCTGCACTCTCTGCCCACTCTACCTACCCTCTATCATTCCTTCATTGTATTTAATTAAAAATACTAAACCCACACTCATTATATTATATTAATTTTGTACGCGTTAGGTAGTTAAGATGCGTCTGAACATCTAATCTGAATTTAATATCTACATTCTACATTGTAATATTAGTTTCAAAATGAATTAATGAAATACAATGATTTTCAGATTACACAATTTTTCGAAATGGAGATTTGTCCGCAAACAGATAGGGAATTGAGCATAAATAAAGATATAACACCTGAAATAATGCGATAGATACTAGGGATGAAGTTGGTCATGACAGAACTTATGATTGATATGACTTTGCAGACAACAACTGCTTTCTCGGCTAATATTGAATTACAAAAATTATATCTCATCATGAATTCGACCACTAGCAATTACAAATTCCACATGGTCACTATGTACGTATTGATAAGCGATTATAATGTTGAGGACGTCATAGAACCGTTTTTTTAATTCGGCTCCTCCAACAATGTGAATGTAGTAATAGCTTACAAAGCAGGTTTTACAAAGAGTTCTATCGAGGAACAAACTCACTTAATGGAGATGCCGAAAGGCACGTGCAGCAAGAAAGTAATGGGGAAAGAATGAGCAAAATAATAGCAGGCTTTCGAAAAAATATGCCAGGTTTGCAAAAAAGATGTTATTGAATTTGTGGAGTGGAGCTGTCATGGCGTGAACCAGTTTTTTGTTTACTTCATAAAAGAATTCCAAAACAATCATTTCACAGGGCATTTTAAATACAATAGAATGTTTTCATAGAGAGCGCAAGGTGGCGAAAAACTCACCGTTGCATCTGAATGGTTGGCAGCGTAAAGTGTGAAGATCAGTGCCCAGTATGTTTTTTGTGTTAATGTGAAATGGGTGAAGAAATGTGGACTAGAATATATGTCCAATTTGTATTCAGTACAATGCCCTGAACGTTTCTTGTGTGCATGTGAAATGAGTGAAAAAATGTGGAGCAGTATATGTGTCCAATTCATCTTCAGTACAGTGCCCAGTACGTATCATGTGTGATTGTGAAATGAGTGAAAAAAAGTGGAGCAGAATAGATGCCTAATTCGTCTCCAGTACAATGCCCAGTACGTATCTTGTGTGATTGTGAAACGAGTGAAAAAATGTGGAGCAGCATATGTGTCCAATTTATCTTCAGTACAGTGCCCAGTACGTATCATGTGTGATTGTGAAATGAGTGAAAAAAAGTGGAGCAGAATAGATGTCTAATTCGTCTTCAGTACAATGCCCAGCACGTTTGTGAATGTGTAATGAGTGAAAAAATGTGTACCAGAATAGGTGTCCAATTTGTCTTCAGTACAGTGCCGAGTACGTTTCTTTTGTGAATGTGAAATGAGTGAAAAAATGATGAGGAAAATCGGTGTCCAATTTTTCTTCAATACAGTGTCCAGTACGTTTCTTGTATGTTTTCTTCAGTACAGTGCCCAGTAAGTCTCTTTTGTGAATGTGAAATGTGTTAAAAAATGTGGAACAGAATAGATGTCCAATTTGTCTTCATTACAGTGCCCAGTACGTTCCTTATGTGAATGTGAAATGTGTGAAAAATTGTGGAGCTGAATGGATGTCCAATTTGTCTTCAGTACAGTGTCCAGTACGTATCTTGTGTGATTGTGAAATGAGTGAAAAAATATTGATCAGAATAGGTGTCCAATTTGTCTTCAGTACAGTGCCCAGTACGTTTGTTGTGTGGATGTGAAATGTGTGAAAAAATGTGGATCCGAATAGGTGTCCAATTTGTCTCCAGTACAGTACCCGGTACGTTTCTTGTATGACTGTGAAATGTATCGAGAAAATGTGGAGCAGAATAGGTGTCCAATTTTTCTTCATTACAGTGCCCAGTACGTTTCTTGTGTGAATGTGAAATAAGTGAGAAAATATGGAGCAGAATAGGTGTCCAATTTGTCTTCAATCATGCTTTGGATTTCCATTGAAGACAAGAAACGTATGTTGCTTTGATTCGTTTTTATGATTTCATCATTACTATTATGAAAAGTCTTCCCAAAAATTTACAACATATTACCGAAATGTTACATTCGCTCTACACATATGTAGAAATTTGATTACCTATTTCGGCATGTAAGTTTTTATTGAAATTCTATAGGAAATTTTGTTGTGCACTATTAACCTACAGAAACCCACCCATTAATGTGGCCGTGTAATGTTGATGTATGAAAAACCACTCTTAATATGAAACCGGATATCGAAAACTTCACTACATCACACGTTGCTATTGACATTGAACTTTGACGACCAAAATTGTAACGCGATTAGACAGATAACCTCTTTTGGATTCATTGTTGAGCATATAATCGACAGACACCACAAAGAAGAACAAAAAATCACTTACCCATTTCGAAATTGCAAACTACCATTTCACATTCACTATTCGGGACATCAGTCGAAACATAAACAAACAATTAAACATAAACAGTTCATTCACTGGTGAAAATCAAAGCAAATTGCAAATTCCACTAGTAACTCTAACCCGACTAGTCTTGAACTGTCAAAACTTTCTAAAGAGGGCAATTCAGAGTAAAGGGAACCGCATGGTCGGTCCGTGTTTCATCCCTACGCTTTTAGTGACAAGCTACGTTTGCTGTGGGAGGGGGTAGGGTCGACCGGAATGGCAAGAGAATAAGTAGTAATCACCTGTTGAACTTCTATGATACTGTAGAGTGTAGACGTAAAACTAATAAGCCAATCAATATAGTGTCAGAAATCGACGAAAATAATTTTTTTTTTCAGGCTAACGCGATTTTATGGCCGAAAACGACTGTGAAGTTAAATATTGTTTGAACTTTTTATATTGTTTTAGTTGCAAAATGAGATAATCCTATGAAATTTTGCATCAGCTTTCTTCATTGAATTGTTATTAACCAATTTATCGTGCTGGTTATAAGCAAATTCTTTCTCTCAATGTATTTGCTCAAACTAGATTTTGCCCATAGATTACTCCATATTTGTTTCGCGACACAATTGTTTATATTTGCGTGTATATAAACAAATTACGTTAATTGTTTATTAGCATGTAGACTTCCGGTTTCAATAAAAATTGATCTAATTGGGCACAAATTGTTGGTATTAGCTTCAGCTATCGCATCTATATAGTGTAGGTAGGTACACTTTTTTTTGTTTACATTCAATAACAATTTATTTTATAAGACTTCAGTGAACAAATTGATTATCTCTGCGATCAAATGTCGGATTCAAAGTTTGCGGCATTTAGAAGATTCCTCATAAACGCATATTTTGGTTCAAGATTCATCGTTTATTTACTCGAAAATATAACTGTGCATTTTAGTTTTTGATGTATTTTACGAAACGATTAGCAAATACATTCCGGAAAGGGAATTGTTTATAAGCACCATCAATAGGGTAACAACAATTTATTGAAAGAAGCAAATGAGTCGTGTTTTCTTCATATCTATTACCATGCAAAATTTCATTCGATTATCTAAAACAGTTTTTGTTTTATACACTTATACACATTTTTCCATAATTTTGCAACTAAAACGCAGATATAAACAATAGCCTTTCAAAAGAATTGACAAGTGTATCTATTTATAATTCATTTTGCTTTTGTACCTCCCCTATATCCGTTAAACCGAATATCAATTGCAAAATATTGCATTCTGACTAATTCAATTGTTTTCAACAGCATAGTATGAATGACGAACGATTTAGTTCATATTCGGAATAAAATGGCTGGTTATCTTTATTTATATTTCTATATGTTACCTACTGTTCAACAAAACACAAGCGTTTGATGTCATCAGAAAAAGGAGCGTTGCAAAATTTTTGAACGTGCTACTAAATAAGGTAAATTGTCGTTGATGTAACAATCTGGCAAAACTTTCAGCAACGTAAGGAGTACAAAAGAAAAAGAAAACGAACGATGTAATTGCTTTGAACGAGAAAACATTTTCCTATAAAGGTTATGTTCTTAGTTGCCAGTTTCAAAATATGTGTTTTTCCAGGATTCTGTTATGAAACTGCAGCAGGAAATACCGATGTTAACCCAAATTGATATGAAATGCCATTTTCATTGTGTTTTTTGATTACTCATTCTTCGATTCTTCTGTAAAACTAAGATAAGAAACCGCAATGTAATGAATTGAAATAGAATGATGCTTCAATTGTGTTTGTCAAGCTCGAGACCTCCCGAACTTCTTCGTACCAGACTTAATTTTACTATCGAACAGCGAAAATATAGAACTCTTTACCTAGTGAGGTCTTTCCCTATGGCTATAACCTCCAAACCTTCAAGAAAAATAATCCACCAAATAATCATCAAAACCAGTTAACTTATCGTCACTTGGTTTTATAACAAGTAACTCAAAAACAAAAAAATCGCTTACCAGATTTGGATTTAAAAATACCATACCAAAACAATAACGAAGGCACTTTCTGTTTCGTGTTGGCAGAGCGAAGCAAAGTTGGCAATGTTTTACGACGTCTATTGTACATATTTTCTTTAAAGCATTTTAAGCCTCGGGAAGTCAATGTTTCTGACAAAAATCTGAGAGAAAACCATTTGAAGATAATTCTGTATGCAATATTTTAGTTGGTCTCTCTGTAGGTTCTTCTTCCGCTTTTCTTTTGCAGTAAGTACTCGTCTAACAATTTTTTCTTCAGGTTCGTGATTATGTTCATTTTTTAATATTATTACAACAAAACCACCCGATTCCCCAACGGTATACACATAGACCTTACATTTAGGCCGTTTGATGTACCTCCAGACAGTTTCATTAGTTAAAGATCGATGTTTAGAAAACTTATAATTTTTGTACACTATTTGGGTGCTTCCGCGTTCAGTAATAATTTCTTTCACAAACGACATTTTTAATTTTGAAAAAAATGTGAACTATTACTTGTTAGCACATACAACAAGAAAAATATAATGATTATAAGTTAGAAAACCAGCCCCTGTCTTGCCTTAATAAGCAAAAAATATTCAATTAGCCGCTCATCCTCTCTATTCATACCAGAGAAGGCTCTGTGTGACGAGTTTCAGGCACCCTTAAAATTTACCTGAGACCTTGACCAGTCCTCGTAATCAAATTGGGACGAATATCATGCCGTCCAAAAATACTATTTTGAAAATTATATTGACTGGCCTATAAGAAAGTGATGAGTATTGTTAATAAGCTGAACCTTTCAAGCAGCTAGTGATAATTAATATACACCTATATAAAATGCAAGCTAATACCAAATGACTGATCCCGTTTAAAATAAAAGATGGTAATCGTACGAGAATCTGACATAAAATTACAAGGTTATAAGATTTACGAAACATTATTTTATCAGTTGTGGTTGACCTTTTTTAAATTTAGATATGGTAAAGGTGTATCAGGCTAGAACGAAGTATCGTTACTTATAATTGATAAATAAGTCTGTCTATCGAATTGTTTCCACTAGGAATATCGATACGTATATTTTTAGATTCCCTTAATCAAAGTGCTTTTTCTTGTATTCAAATTAAAATTATCAGAAGATTGCTTAATTAAATAATTAATCTTCAATCACATTGTAACCTGTTATATCGAGTTTGATTAGAAATCAATGTAGTGACTAAAGTTAAAATTAGACCTGATACTACACATCAATAAATAACTATTTGTCATTTGCATGCACTACGTATGTATCATTTTAATGCTTCAATATTTTTATGTGTAATTTATTTTAATCTGTTGAAGATCAGTGGTGTATATATACATATAATGGTACCAGGTCAGGTCAGGTCAACATGCCGGATGCTGATGTAGATAAGCAAAATTAAAGATCGGACGATAACACAATACATGTTTGTTATATTTTTGTTATTTCCAATTCAGTAATGTATTTGAATAAGTTAGCAATGAAGGAAATTGAAAAAAAAAGGCTATGCAAAATATTTACATATCCAAGCTTATTTGATCATTTCCGTGTATTGTAATTGTTGATTTAAAAAGGCCATCTATTGCCACATCGATCTGTTCATCGACGGTTCATTTCAATCTAAGATTAATAAGATGTGCAGAAGAGAAATTGTACTCCATTCATTAATAGTTCAGGAGTAAATATTTTTTTTCCTTCGTAGCATCGACGTCGAAACCAGTGAGCAGAATAACATAATTTGTTCGAAAACTGGCAGTGCCGCATTTTCTAAGAGACACTCGGGACAGGGGCCTCACAAATTTGGAAAAAAATTGTTGCTGCTACAGTTAACATTATCTTGCGTCTAAAGGGACAAGTACTGAGGAAAAGTACTGAGTACTGAGTATTGTAGATGTGACATTATAAGAACGCACTAAATTAGATGAATTATTCAGGAAATCAAAAAATCTTTCTGAACTGAATGAATCTAATTGATAGAGCGTAAGATGAATTTTGGTAAGCATAGTTCCTGTTATATCCACCAGCGGTAACCATTTTTTACGACGAACGCAGTATAACTCCTATTGGAAAATATTTGAGATATCAGCTAAGAGAAACTGGCTTCTCGATTTTAGGTGCCACCGTTCTTGAGTGCCGCCTAATCGGCTCTAATGTGAAACCACGAATGTGTTGCCGCTTGGAGAATGGATAAATAGTGTGCGTGGCTGGGTTACTTTTTACAAATCATTTGATTTGGTTACTGATTTTTACATTATTGTTTCAAATTCTAGGTATAAGATACTCTTTACATTAATGTGAAGGTAATAAAATAAACAAATTATTGAGTTCATTATCTTTACACAATGCACAACTAAATAATATCCAAATTGATGTTTTTAAGAAAATGGAGACAAACAAAACTTCCGCTTATGGAAAACTAGTCTACTGAGTGGGAGCCAGGTACCCTGCCACGTAGACCACATCGCCTTTTGTTATAAGCTAGTTAAAGTACTTTAATAATTGTTTTTGATATTGAATGAATTTGGATGAAAGCAGTTTTAAATTAACTTTAATATAGAAGTATTGAATTGATTCAATGTATACTCTGGACGTTCTGTTCTTTTTAATTCTCAACCCTTCAGAAGAGGGTGTTTATTACACGATTTCCCTGAAAAACAATAAAGTTCGTCAACGAACAGCAAAAGATTTTTTGTCAAAATTTAAACTTGATAGGACCTTTCCTCCTTGAGTTATCGTCGAGACAAATTTCGTGACAGACATCGAGACAGACAAACAAACGGATTTTTTCAAAGTTGCTTAAAATTCAATGAAAAATACTATGGTGGAGGAATTTTCGCTCTAGGACTTTTTTAACGATGCTACGTGATAAATTCTATATAGACCAGACAGGAAGATCTTTCAAAACTAGAATTGAAGAACATTTTAATTTGAACAAAGGAAATTCAAAAGTTGGAAACTATATTAAACAAACTTTCATCATTTCGAAAAAGATTTTGAAATTCTCCAATAGTCAGTTAAAAGTAAAGTATTTAACAACTTAGAGAAAATTGAAATTAATAAGTTAGAAATACAGGAAACCTTAAATTTAATTGTAAGTAACTCTTATTGTACTATACACGTACATCACTAATCCCCTCCTTCTTAATCTTGATTTTAATATTTGAGGAATAGACCATAGTTTCTAAAACTATTGCTTGATAAAGTCACCGTGTGGTAAAACTTCACCATGTCACGTTTTGTTTAATAAAAGCGAAGTTTGTGAAAATTTATTAAGAAAAGTGTATTTTTTATTAAAACTATAATATGAATTTTCAACAAGCACCAAAACCATCTAAGAAATTGCATATGTTGCCATTGAAAAATACCAAAAGGATACCGCACTCTTTAGTAGGGAAAGTGGCCCCCTGTCGAATTGACTGAATTTTTGATATGTTATAGCCCAAGTCATTCCGAACAAAAAGTTCAATGGGCACAACTTTTTCTATAGGCTGATTTTGGCGCTAGAGGCCAATGAAAACTTTCATTTGTTCTTCATTGTTAAACAACATGAAACGTTATCCTGGATAATAATCACTTTTCTGAATAATCAAGATCTAAACAGTCATTACTATGACATACTATTAAAAGTATTTTTCTTTGGTGTTGTTACATTTGGTCAATTATACAGTGTGTTCCAGCTACTTACAATTTTTAAAGTGCAATAATTCGAAAATGGTTACAAATCGTCTTAGGGATCTACAATGAAAAAATTTTTATGAATCCTATTCTACACCGTATTCTACATCACATAGTCGAAAAATGTAAGGAGTGTTCCTTTTAAAAGAAATCGAAAGTTATATTCGAAAAGTTCCGTACCTACTGAAAAATATTGTTCGACCATCCTGGATAATTTTAGGCCATGAAAAAGAATGAGAAATATTACAAGTCTGTCTATAAAATGGCCTTAAAAAGATTTTCTTTCTAAATCTATCATCTTAACGTCAGTCATATGAATGACTGTTTAGATCTTGGTTATTCAGAAAAGTGATTATTATCCAGGATAACGTTTCGTGTTGTTTCACAATGAAGAACAAATGAAAGTTTTCATTGGCCTCTAGCGCCAAAACCAGCCTATAGAAAAAGTTGTGCCCATTGAACTTTTTGTTCGGAATGACTTGGACTATAACATATCAAAAATTCAGCCAATTCGACAGGGGGCCACTTTCCCTACTAAAGTGTGCGGTATCCTTTAACAAACATTGATTCATACGTAATTCTAATTTATTTAAGACTTTTGATTACTGTAACCTTAGAGCTGAAGAATTTGTCTTTAATTTGACATACAAATTGTACTTATTCCATAATTTAATTTGATTTCAATTTTTTGAATAATCAAGCAAACCTGATCACATTCTTAGATATTCTACGTATACCACCCTCACATCGGAAGATCTTGAATATTTGTTATAAGAGAGACATTAAATAATGATGAATTTATGAAGAGTTAAGAATGATCGTTTTTTAACTCTTATTTCCCAGTGCGATAAAGGTCAATATTAGAGCTTCAAAATTTACTGAAATTCTCAGGACATTGAGTGGTTGGTGGGAGTGTACGATATCGCTATCGGAGTCAATTATTGTTTACGAATTGTTCATCATAGTTCCTGTGCTAGAACATATTAATAGAATCCTTTCGAAAATGCCACTCTATGGTTAAACAATCGTTGCACTTTCTTATTAGAGGGTAAATTTGTGTTACATTCATATTTAACATTATTCAATAATTATATACAAATACACTATTGAATTAAATAAACAAATTATGGTTAAGAATTTTTTAGTTCAAGCTACTGACTGAAAATAAGTTGTAAATAAATTATCATGAAAAATATGGAATCAAAAACGCTATAACATTCGTGTCCGTAGTCAGCATCACAGTCATCTATTAGCCTAGAACTACAGTTTCACGTGGTACGTGAGTATCTTGTTACGTACTCAAGATAGATAGATCGTGGCACTAGAATTCTCCAATGTATTAAGTTGACATAAAATATGTCCACCAAAGGGAGATATGATCTTCAGTTACTGATGCTATCGCGTTGGCCAACGGAATAAATATGATGAGCCAAGATTAATTATTCAAATATATGTCTTGCTATCATGATATTATCTAAAGAAAATAAACTGTTTGTTAATATGCTTATCGAAGAGTATTTAAACTTTGTAACATCATATTAAGGAATAAAAATATTCCATGCTATATATAGACATTTATCATGATAGAGTTTGTGATCTACAGTGGCGGAACAACAATACCTACCGCCTACATGCACAAAACGGTACGACATCTGCGAGTTCAAGTCTGTGCCAAAGACTTTCCTAACCTTCCAACAGATGACACTAATTGATGAGAATTTAAACTTCAATTCAGTTGTATCATTGTCAAATAGGTCTGAGTAAACAAATAATTGAAAATTTACAGATGTTGTATTCAAGTTCTAGTTTTAGATTCTCAGTTCATGAAAATCTATAAATATATAGATAATGAATAAAATTATAACTGCATTTTACGGAATGGATTGTGGAAATACCTAAGAGAATTGCTCGTTTTGCGACTGTTGAATTGAGCCGAATTATTTTCAGATTTCAGTGCCGATGATGCCGAAATAGATAGATACTTTATTGCTGTGAGTTCTTACAAATGGACACAAGCATAGTCAATATATTGATGATTACTTGAATAATGATATAAAATAGGCCCATTACCTGGAGATGATACTGATGCATCAGATAATTAAACTTGAAAGAGTAAAATATATAATATACACTTTTTTTACATTTTTACATTAAAACCTGGTCGGGGCTGCTGCGCGCTCCGACGACATCACAGAAGTCGCGCCAGTCAGTTAACCGAAGCTACTCCTCCCCTATGGTCAGTAAGTAGCTTCAGGTTCCTAAATCGTGTGTCCTAATTAGTCTTATTGAACCCAGAATTAATGCCTTTTGCATCCGGTCTATCAAGATCTGCGCCGAGTTCTTACAGGCCGGAATGATCTTCAAGTTCGAACGCAGCGAAGACCGAATTTCGCCCAAACCACCGATGATCAGAGCCACTAACTAATACGACCTTGTGGTCTGTGTATAGGGTGCGGAACTCGAACAGAAGATCTTGATACTTTTTCCATTTTCCTCCTCTTTCAAGACTTTGTTCTTCTCTGCCGGAGCAGAGAATTCGTTGACATACATAATCTTGGTTAGTTTATCGAGGAGGACAGCGTTAGGCCTATTTGCTTGTATCGACCTGACGGTCAGAAACGGGTAATTCTAGTAGACGTGGCATTTTTCGTTTCCGACAACGGACTCAATATCTCCTGGCATGTAAGATAGCACCGGCTCTTGGTCTATTTCGTACGAGTGCCTTAGATGGTAATACACCACCCATAGGACTGAGGCCGCTTTTTCCGGCGAAGCCAACAGCAGATGAAAAAGTGTATCTGCACGTTTATTACGCCATCTTGGAAAGCTGCGGCAAATCCCTCGGTTTCGGATGTGAGCCCAGCTGACCTTAGCTAGCCGAAGGTCAGCCTTATCTGGGCTTTCAGGCGAGAAGGTTGAAGCTCGAGGTTGCCCTCTAGTTGGCCTTCTCGACTGATGTGAAATTAGAGACCAAGTTCTTCCGCAGATTTTTGTGCTGCCTTAGCGATAAATGCCCCCACTCCGACCAATTCGTGACTTTCTACAACAGGTGGCACAGGAGGGGGTGCGAACTCCTAGGAACTTTACAAGCTATACTCAGAACCACACTTCAATGCAGACCCTCCAGACTAATAATCCCCTACCTCCCCGGTGACGTGGAAGATAAATGCTGAAAACGAACGACCAGATAATTCTTCAAGATACGAGTCACCATCAAATCGCAGTGGGAAAAAATAGAGACCAATTAGATGATCGTCAATAATTCCGAGCCACACATTTAATGAAAATTGATACTGATGATTTCCTTCAAAAACGCCATGAGGCTTTTTTTTTCTTCAGCCCGAATGTGATTATTATGAAAATTTCTAATACAAACTCTTGACAAATTCTCCCCGTCAGTAAATAAAATATTTCTTGAGAACTGTGGCGCTTGGCCGATCATATTAATAAGCCTTTAGTAACGCCTGCACCCGTTGAAGATGATGGGGATATTGCTTACATGTAGGACACGAGTTATTTTCCTGGTACTAGTTTCTGGAAATTTTTTTGCAAAATTACAAAGTTCCCGCAGTCGATGGTGAATATTTGTGAACGTAGTATGTATTACGATCTTGGTACTGTTCAGTATAAAGTCTTTGCGCTTCCAATGCATTACCGTTAGCACGCCCATATGTAAAATGCATAATATCTGTCATTTCTAAATTCAAATAGTTAACCATAATTTCGGTTTATCAACTAATATTTTATTCACAAATCGTAAAACTTAAGAAAAAGAAACAATAAATGGCATTGCACAATCCCGTTTTCAATTGTTTCTATGGATGGCATTACAAAGAACAGGTCACTAGATCTTATGACAAAATACTCTGGCGTTAACAGCTAATCCTTTTGAAAAACTTGAAGAGATCAAAAGTTAGTAAATGAATAGGGCTTTTTAGACACGTTGTTAAAAGGAAAAAGTTTCGTTTCTTTAGATTAATATACAGGGAAGATAAAAAGAAAAACATTTTTATTTGAATTTTTCGGAGGGGCGTAACTTTTCAGGGGAGGGTTTTTCAAAAAATGTTATACCAAAGACCCCCTTAATTTACATCAGAGAATCACCCCTTACATTTTTTCGGCGTTATGTAGATGCAACCTGTATATATGTATAGAACGGCACATATTACAGTTTATTTATTCTCGAGAGCATCCTGGATTACGTCTGTCAGTTGCACCAACTTTGAAGCCCCATAAATTCGGTTATTTTTAGAATTATGAAAAATGTTATGGAAGTTTGTGACATAGAATTTTGAAGTAGAATCGTCCACTCATAACTTCTGGACATGCTATATGTTATAAACCTACTTTCCTTCGGTTTTGATTTGAATACGATATCAAAGTAACCTTGCTTACTATGAATAATAATCAAGGCTGCTAGTAATCTTCATGGTTTGATGAATCAACATTGTCCAACAAACTATTCCTGAAAATATATTGGCCGCTCTCTGGGGCTTCAACGGTTGTAAATTATTCGTAACATTATAACATTAGTACTCATTTTCTGTACAATCAACAAACGAGTTCACTTATTAATAGCTAATGGAATTAAAATCTGATTCAAATTACTTCTCTGATATCGCATCCCATATATTAAACGAGACGAACGCTACAGTTTACCACGTACATCATTGAACCTAAGTGCAGTTATTTTCATTTTGGAAGCAAACAAATTAAAGCCATTAGCGTCGCTGGGCAGTACCATTTTTATCGGACTCCGCTATCCGTTCTGATAAAGCTTTGAACATTCTGTCATTCGACCGGCGATATCAGTCGATAAGACAACACACAAACAGCACGAATATTCCATTTTCAAACATTTATCGTTACACGACCATTCGCCCCCTTATCAACGCAGATTTCTTATCGGCTGTAACATAACAAAGCCATTGTGCCGATATACTTTTGCCTTGAGTCCCACATCAGTTAGTCGTTTTATTCCACTGGACAGAATTTGTTTAATTCACAAGGTTAACATTTTTCACACTGACTGGTGATTATTGATTTGATTTTGTACCTAGGCGCCATATGATGCTTCTTAGCCAGATCATTTGCTTGGATATAATTTTTAATAATATAATAAAATATAATAATTATAATTTCATTATAACGTAGTCAGGACCAGCTATGTCTTCTACTAGTCGAGTCAAATAGGTATTAAAACAGGCCGACTTACGAAAATCGAACGATATGGACCGATTTTGATGAAACAAAGTGCATTCGATTCGGGATGACGTCTAGAAAAAAGCTTACCGGTTAGTTTTTTGTGCAAATTTGTTATTATGTTTTTAACCGAAAAACACTTCTATTAATTTGCTGCGTGAATGCTTTATTAAAGCAATGTTTTATTTATTGAACAATATGTATTTGAATTATTTAAAAAAGTGTTTCTGATAATATTCACTGAACCACAGAACAAAATAATTTTCACATAAAACAAATGAGAAATTTTACTAATCTGAACAACAGCAGCATCCAACAGTAAGTGACACGTGGTGATCATTTATTATGTATCTACATTACGATAGCAGCGTGGTCCACGTATACGTTGCCGCGTCTCTATTTTGGGGGGATGGGAGGGAGGACCGGTTTAGATAAACAGCTGCTCTATGAAGCGGTGGATGCCATAGAGATCTTATTATATGATAGATGCTGTGTTATAGTTTAGTGTAGACTCCATAGTTTAAGAAAACTACCAACCTGCTACTCCCGCCCGGTATAGTATATGTAAAAGATGCTGTGTGGAATATAAAAAGACTGAGTAGAGAAGATAGAAAAAAATTTTAGATGAGTGGGAATTTATTTCAAATTAAAAAATTAGAATTCGATTTTGTTTCTGATTTAAATTAGTAACGACCCCCTTTTAACACATTAAACATTTAACATAAAAAACAACCTCCACAACCCCTAACTGAGGATTTCTGGTTGGTTTTGATGAAATTTTGGAAATTGGTCAATTTTTCGGTTAAAAAAATAATAACGAATTTGCACAAAAAACTAACCGGTAAGCTTTTTTCTAGACGTCATCCCGAATTGAATGCACTTTGTTTCATCAAAATCGGTCCATATCGTTCGATTTTCGTAATGAAATACCTATTTGACTCGACTATACCAGTCCGTCCATTCATTCCCATTATTTTTCATTGATTTCATAAAATGATACTACTTAACGCAGACTTGGTGGCTTAACGTCAATTCCTTTAGCAGTTGGAAAGGACCAGTGATCAAGACACGGTCCTGACAGACTTGCTGATGAGTTTGTTTAGGAGATTTGCCTATGGCTTACCATGTTGTGTATAACGCGGTATACTACATACTTCGTTAAGCCTCTTAGTTGCGGAAACGAAGCACTGAAGTACAGTAAGACGGATTTGAATGCGGTTTTTTGCATTCGATTCATTAGAGCTTCAGGAAACTTTGTGACCTAATTTGATTTATAAGAAATTAGAAATATGCAATTTGCGTTAATAATATGCATTTTATAACTGCATTTTAACTTGACCGTCAATACTAAATTCACAATTCGGTTATTAGTGATGAAAATGATTCAAAACTCGTTACTCAGGGGTTTTTGGAGTCGCTGAACACGAATATCGCGATAGAATTGATCTCCGAGGTACCTGGTGCCCAGGTTGAAAGGTACCTCGTTGTCCCCAAAAATTAATGTTATCATTACATGATTTTTACTGAAACTTTGTAAATTGTAACGTGTAAATTCGACTTAGCGGCTTAGAAATGGCCGCTGTACTACAATCGGTTAACTCCTGTAACGTCAGCTATGCTAGCCGTATATTCTCAGAGTCATGGATATTCAGTGTCAAATTCTGTAGTTACCACTTCTATTTCGAGGTTGTTCTGTGAGACATCGAAGTACCGGAAACGCCGAGAAAATGGCGTACTCTTTGTCAAATCGTCCAAGTGGTCGTGTTTCTAGGTTATTTCAACAGGGAGGTGATACCAAGCTTATGTTTGGAACCAAATTCTGGGAATATTCTTCCGTTGAAAGCAAAGGCATCTATTACCAATTTGGATTGAAGTAATTGGAATTTTCAGGGTTTTTTGTTTATGTTGTGGAAAATTCAACAAGTGTACGAGTTCTGAGGTTGGCTCGAATCTGCTGTGGGAAAATGGTTTAGAAGTTGCTGATTTACTTGTGATGTACAATCGTGGAAACTGTATTAGAATTGTGGCAGGAATCCATACATCAAGTAGGAAGTACTAATCCATAATCGAGCAAATATAACATCTTACCCAGCAGTCAACAGGTCAGGCCACCCAACTTTGGTTTATGTAACATTTGAAATAATCATTTGAGTACTTGTATATGTGTAAATTTAACTGTTCACTTTGATTTAAGCAATTTAACTTCATCCATATTTCAATTCATTCACTTCATAACTCATCAATATTAAGTTCTGTTATGAATTGTATCAACAATAGCATTTCAATTACCAGTAAATTTCAATCATTCTGGGTACAGGTCTTTTATTTTTCCTATACTATCAGGATAATTTAACCTGGGGACTTTGAGTGTTTGAATCCCCTAGTAACATACATAATTTATTGGTTGGTTAAAAATACTCTGGTGCCCAAATTTAACACGTGAAATATAACTCACGACCGTGTTCACTGTAGCTGTCGGCAACCAAGCGATAAAATAGAACTTACAGTTTATCCACAAGTAAGAGTAATTTATACCCTTACAACATGCCTCTAAATTATGCACTCAAATGTTGTACAAAAGGTGTCAATTCTGGTGACCAGTCTTACAAAATGTATCTACTGAAGTTTTTTTTTTAATTTGGCGCTTAATATAGTTGGCAGCAGTGATGCGATACATGAAGATGCGGTTCTGTGGTTCGTTGCGAGGGGAAGACACATTGTAAACTCTCAGTAAGGGGCTGCAGGTTAGAAGTTCTTCGTCTTCATCTACAGTATGCGTACACTATATCAATACTATGCACGTGTATTTTCTTCACGGGGACAACGAGCATACCTTTGTCTCTGGGCACCAGGTACCTCGGAGACCGATTCTGTCGCGATATTCGTGCTCAGCGACCCCAAAAACCCCCCGAGTAACGAGTTTGGACTGATTATATAACGAATTCTCCAGGAGACGACGGGGATACCGTTCACCCTCGGCACCAGGTACCTCGGAGACCAATTCTGTCGCGATATTCGTGTTCAGCGACCCCAAAAACTCCCCGACTATCGAGTATGGAATCATTTTCATCACTATTAACCGAATTGTGAATTTAGGGGATTTAGGTAATTTACGGTCAATTTAAAATGCAATTATAAAATGCATATTATGTATGCAAATTGAATATTTTTAATTTCTTATAAATCAATTTAGGTCACAAAGTTTCCTGAAGCTCTAACGAATCGAATGCACAAGACCGCATTCAAATCCGTCTTACTGTTCAAATTTTTCGAGCTTTGGCTGGTTTTAGTGGTTCGTTTCCGCGACTATATGCTAGCTCAGTAACAGTACATTACATACCGGTAAGTATGGAAAAATAGTGAATTTTTTCGATCTCATTGATTCCGATATAACTGCGTCAAAATACACTCTCATGTATAGGAAATTCGATTCTACCATTAGTTTTTTCCTCACACGTTGAGGAAACATGTTGCAGCAATCCGAAACCCTGAATTTTCACCATCCCCTAGATAAATACACTATAAAATCACATTTAAGATGATCAATACACCCGACATTGGTATCCACAAGCTTCTGAGATCAGATAGAACAAGCCGCATCAGTTACATGAAATGAATTTTCGCATTTTCCCAAATTTCGTGAGGGGTAAGTATGGAAAAATAGTGAATTATGTCAATCTCATTCATTCGAATATAACTGCGTCAAAATACAATCTCATGGATGAGAAATTTGATTCTACCATTGGTTTTCTCTTCAGACGCTGAGGAAACATGTTGCAGCATTCCGAAACCCTAATCTTTAGCCATCCCTTAAATAAATACACTATAAAATCACATCTGACATGATTAATACACCCGAAATTGGTATACCCAACCTTCTGAGATCAGATAGAACAGGTCACATCAGTTACATGAACCTTAAGGAATTTTCGCATTTTTTCAAATTTCATAATACTGGGTTCCCCATAAAAGACTACCCATTTTATATTATTAATAAATTCCCAACGAGATAACTAAATAGGTTATTCTCTGTGGGATTATCTTCTGTAGTCTTTAGGATTTAAGTGAATCAAGTAGGCGCCTGTCACAAATAAATTTTAAATTAATAATTTCGGGGAACGCCATTTTTCTACGAGAAGTTTGTTAGTTTTCTTCAATAATTATTTAATTTTTTTGCTTTGAGACATTATTTCAACATCCGTTTGAACTGTCATGAAATACTCAGTCCAACAACGTGTGTTTTGTGTAGAGACTTACATAAGAAGCAATTCGATAGGAGAAGTTAGGTGTGCATTCCGGCGTGAGTTTAATAACAACAATAGGGGTCACGAGCCAAGTCGTAAAACTGTCAAGTTATGGGTTCGTCATTGGCGTGAAAATGGTTCTGTACAAAATTTGAAGAAGCCTGGACGTCGAAGAACAGTTCGTACACCAGAAAATATTGAACGAGTTAGAATTGCGTTTACTAGAAGTCCTAAAAGGTCTGCTAATCGACAAACCTTTATCCTAGGAAAATCGAAGGGAAGCTTAGATCGAATTTTTCAAAGGGATTCAAAATTTCATCCCTATAAATACCAAATGGTACAGCACCTTAGCAATCAAGATAAAGAAGCAAGGTTAGCATTTTGTCAAGAATTTTTGGATTTACATCAAGTACTCTTAATGACCGATGAAGCAAATTTTTATTTGAACGCCATGGTCAATAAAAAGAAAGTTAGATACTGGTCAAATGAAAATCCTCGTGAAATCTTTACACAGAACCTCCATAATCCAAAAGTTGTTGTGTGGTGTGGAGTAGGATCTTTTGAGGATGAAAATAACCGCGCTGTAACAGTAACATCCGAGCGCTACGTTAATATGCTAGAGACATTTCTCATTCCAGAATTAAATAGACGAGGATTACTAAACAATGCCTTACTATTCCAACAAGATGGGGCAACAGCTCATACCGCCAGAAACTCAATGAGGGTCCTGCGAGAAATGTTAATGGCCGACTCATTTCTCGATTCGGAGATTTGCCTTGGCCTTCGAGGTCCCCCGACTTAACGGCACCCGATTTTTTCCTGTGGGGATATTTAAAAGCCAAAGTGTTTGCGAGTCGTCCAGGTACAATCGAGGAACTGAAAGTCAAAATTCGTGAAGAAGTTGAAGGAATAGACGAAGGTTTGCTACGCCGTGCAATGAACCACTTTTTATCTAATATTGAAAAATGTGTTGAAGTTGGTTCAGGTCATTTAGAAGACGTGATTTTTAAAAGTTAGAATTAAATTAGCCAAATATTTATAAGTTATCATAAATCCCAAAGAGTTAGCTGTAATTTAGTAAAATAAAAAGTTTGTTTTGTTAACTAACAAAATTTTAATTGAAATATTAAAATGGGTAGTCTATCATGGGGAACCCAGAATAATCTGAATTTGAGCGTGTCCCCCAAGAACGTAAAAGATCCTCTATAAAACATAATCCACTCCTAATGATTTTTGGTGATGCATTCGAACTAGCGAATTGTTTTGTTCTGTGGATAATGAATGCCTGAGTATCATTCAGAAGAAGTTGCGTTATCGTGGTCTAGTGGCAGATGAAAATAATTCGAGGATAGAAAGATTTAAAGATTGTAGACTGGATGAAATGAATATACAACAAAGCTCATCTCCACGAATATAAAACCGAACTAAGATATAATGACACAATGTTATTATCATTATTTTTGTACAATTGTATTGTAGCGTGTGTGTAGTATAGACGAACGTCCGACGCAGAATTTGTAAAAAACGTCGTTTTAGATTTAGTGATCCTAAAAATTCGTTTATGGTATAAGGTATTATGAAGGGCGAAAAGGGGTGTATAACGGCCATTGGTTGCTGTGGCTGATAGCGCACAGTAGCCAGATGAATCTCAATGAAAACATATGAAATATATTCAATCTGGGAGTTTGCGATAAGCCAGTCGACAGCGCTCAATCCCTACTGCCGACCTCCCCGATGTAGTAAGAAATCAATTCCCGGCGACAAGTCTGATATGCCTGCACTGAATCTGTAGAATTTTACAAACACTTTAGTAATGTGTAGTTAGTTAGGGAAATACATTTTATTTTTATTTTTCGTTACATCTTATGGATATTTAATTTTAATTTTAATAATATACACGGGTTGAACCCTCTAAATAACAAATATACGCCACCTTGGCGAAAACGTGTAAAAAAATAATTATAGTTATAGTAGAATTCTTAGATGCAATCCTCAAATATTAGTTTTGAACGCGGATAAATGTAATAAAACTGTCATAATGCATAGAAATGACTATAAAAACAAAATAGGAAATCTATTAAATGATGAAACAACTTATAAAAATAAAAAATTTAAATATGAACCTACATCATCAGTACAAAATGACATGAATAAATTGATAAATAAATGGTACAAACATAAGATAATCCCTATTGATTGAAAAATAAATTAATATGCCATAATGGGCAAGTACCTTATACCGAGATATCAAAAATTATCTTGGTCAACGGTGGTTTGGAATCTAAAACGTGTGTCTTACTTTACGTTTGAAATAATTATGTCATAATTAATTTGAAGTTTCTAAAAGTGCGAAATTTCGCAATTTTATACGAATATTGTAACACTCAGAAGTCTTTAGCGCTTTGGACTACGGGATTTTCACGTGGCCTATCGAAATTAGAAGGTTCGAATTATCTAAAAACATAATTGCATGAACGCCAGACGTCCTAAGTAATTAGCTACGAACGAAATCATTTTGACATATGCCTCGAGGAGCTCGCTGCGCGTAAGTTAGAGTTTATACATTTTACCTCGGTCTTGTTAATTTGGGGCCGTTTCTTGCCCCGTGCGACCGGCGCCAGTTGTAATAAAGTGTTTTTGGCTATGGGCCGCTAGCTTTTACCCGCTTCGTGTATATTTTAGTCGCGAGAAAATTTCCTTTGGTACGTCGCACGTTAGACGCGCGTAGCTGAGATCTGTGAACAGCTTAAACTGTTTTAATTAAATTTTCCTATTTAATGGACATTTATCGAAAAAAGAAGTGCCGTCGGGCACGGTCCCGACTACATGGAGCGAAAACGGCACGCGAAAAGTCGTTGTAAAGCCGTATTAGGTACAACCAGTTTGCACTTTTCTAACTCGCGTGCTATGGGCTTCTCACGTGAACGTCATTCGATTTACGGAAAACTAACTATTTCAAAACAATTTTTGACCCGGATTGTGGCTATCACGACCTCTGAAAATGTTCAAAGTTCACATAATTATTTCATAATTTGTAGTTCATTGTTGTTTTACAACTGAAATAAATAGGTATGAAATTTGTAGGTTATTGATGATGTCAGTGTGACAGTGACATAATTATTTCAAACGTAAAGTAAGACACACGTTTTAGATTCCACAACCACCCTTGACCAAGATAATTTTCGATATCCCGGTATCTATGGGCTACCAAAGCTACATGGAAGTGAAATACCTTTAAGACCCATTGTATGTAATATTAAAGCGCCTACCTAGAATTTATCAAAATCTATCAACAATATAATTGGAAAAAATGAATTTTATGTGAAAGACTCGTGGCATTTTAATGAATTTATAAAAAATCAAACCGATCCCGTAGGTCATCTATTAATTTCCTTGGCCGTTATTTCTTTATTCACAAATATACCGGTTGTTTTGGCATTGAATAGCATTAAAACAACCTTGGGCAGAGATTAAAAACCACACACTTCCAGATCAATCTGAATTTATAAATGCAGTAAAGTTTTGTTCAGAATACACTTAATTTCAATACGGTAAGTAATACTTTGGACAAATATTCGGCACAGCAATGGGATCCTATTTCAGCTACTATTGCTAACCTTAGTTATGGAATGGAATCTATAATAAATTCATTATATGTTCAATCCATTTTCCATTTTTTAAGGTGCCCATAAAGAGTTTCAACCATCTCCCAACAAAAAAAAATCTATTTTCTTTAAACGGTATGTAGACGATTGCCTAATGTGTGTTTCCAATGATAAAATTCAATACGTGATTAATAAATTTAACAATTGCCACTGTAAACTTTATTTTACTTGTGAAATAGAAGTGAACAAAAATATAAATTTCCTAGATATGAACATTAGGCATGATGCAGATGGAAAAATAAAAACTTCGTGGTTTACTAAAGAAGTTCAAGTTTGGTCTCAAAGTTATCTTCACTTCAATTCCGTTGCACTAACAAGTTATAAAAAAAGTGTTATGAACAGTCTTACAGATCGCGCTGTTAAATTGTTCCACCCAGACAACCGTCCCAAAAATTTAAAAATTGTTCGTAATACACTGGAAATGAATGGCTACCCAAAAACATTTTCCAATCATTAAATATAAAAATTCTCGGGAAATAGGTTACATTAACACTCTGTTTTAAATTTTTGTCTTTACGTACGTTTCGGTCTCACGACCATCATCAAAAGACTCCCGAGAATTTTTATATATAATTCATACTGGGTCGAGAATCTTTATTACCAATCATTAAAGAAAGAAAGAATAAACAAAATCTATAATGGAACGTCACATATAAATAATATAAACGGTAACACAGATAATTTTATAACATTACCATAGATTCCGGAGGCCTCAGAGAAAATTAGAAAATGTTTAAAAAAGTATGATATAAATGTTGCGCATAAACCTACAAACTGTGTTGTGAAGTATTTTTCAAATATAAAACCTTCAATACCTAAAGATGAACAAACCCACACAGTATACAAATTAAATTGTTTAAATAGCGACTTATGCAGGAACCTCTAAGCAATATTTACAAAAGAAGAATGTTTGGCCATAAGTAAAGTACAAGAAACAAAAACTTAGAAAATTCTACCGCCCTTGCTAAATACTGCTTTGATTATAATTATGAATTCGATTACAAAAATGCTAATATTTTAACTAAGGAAACTAATAGAAGATCTATTCTGGAGATGATTCACATAAAACGTGACTCCAAGTCTGTAAATCATAGAACAGATATTCAATCATTAAGTCAGATTTATACTAATTTTATTAATTAATTAATTAGAAAAAATAGTGGCTGTGTGGGAAGAGGCTAGGAAAACCAACACCAGAATATGGGCGAAGGCTATTAGACATACTGACAAAGTAAGTGATTATGTGTTGTTGTTAATGTGCATTGTCTAAAGGAACTAAAGTGTTTAGGCAGTGGAGTAATATTCATTATTTTGATGTTCTAGTGCAATAACCTCAAATTAAAATAAATACAAATAAATGATATCGATTGAAAGCTATACGCTTCCTCTTCTGAAGTTTAATTTTCATACCTTTATTTAATTAGTTATCAAACTATTCCCAAAACATTTCCAATCAACATCCTCTCTCCTCCTCCTTGGACTGTCAAACTTCCTGATATCGACCATACCCTAACTCAATACATCAAGAACGAAACCAACTCCCATATAATTATTCAAAAATTCCACGAAATGATTGAAAAATATGAAGACTATTATCAGATATACACAGACGCGTCCAAAACTGAAGACGGCACAGCATCAGCCTTCGTAACCCCAGATGATGGAATGACTTTCAAGCTCAATAATACCAGCAGTACATACAACGGTGAACTTCTTGCAATTCTCAAGGCATTAGAGTACTCAAAGAACACTGACCAACGAAAAATCATCATTATATCGGACTCCCTTAGTGCAATTGATAGTACCTCCCAGCTATTTCCGAAAAACCCAATTTTAATCTTGATTAAGAACGAATTACATGGTTTACAACTCATGCAAAAAAAAATCAAATTCATATGGGTTCCATCCCACATTGGCATTGAAGGTAATGAAGCTGTAGACAAATTAGCTGAGTGCAATCCGCGACGAATCGCTTCCTATGATTGAGCAAATTGTACATACGGACTTCAAACGGACTATCAAGAAATCCGTACTAAATAAATGGCAATTCCAGTGGAATAACACCAACTCCAAACGTCTCAGAGTAAAGGAACACGTCACCCCTTGGCAATCATATCCCAATAAGAGAAAGGATCAGCTCATCCTCACCAGATTGAGAATTGGTCATACCCAAATCACCCATGGATATCTCATAACCAATAGCGATCAACCAATATGCGAAGTATGCCATGCCCAATTATCCGTCATACATATCTTACAAGAATGTCCAAAATATAACACCGAGCGACGCAAACATCAGATCCCACAATCAATCAGAACAATGCTGAACGCAGAATGTGACGTGGGAAAACTTACAGCATTCCTCACAGACATCAAAATCATCAATGACATTTAGTTTCTATTTATTTGTGAACTCTGTTGATTTACTTCATTGTTATTTTATCTTTCTTTCCGTCTTTAATAACCTTTAAGGTTGATAAGACTAATAAACAAATAAAAAAAAAAAGAAAGTTTTATTTCTTCTATCCTTTATAAATATATGCAAGATGTAACCAAAATGAATCTTGTCAAGAATAGTTTGTATGAATGATGAATCTGGTGCTTCAAAGTAAATAAGCTCTTCATTTCATAGTTATGTTGAACAAAATTTACCCATATCAATATCATTAATAAGCATGCAACAAAAAATGAAATATACTTCTACGTGATCCAAGATAAGTTACATGAAACTTCAACTTTTATGGCTCCAAACATGGATTCTAACTTGAATATTTGTTGAAATAGTCATCCTACTAAATTAGTGTTACTGAAATATCGAAAATTAATTTGGAAATCATGCTTTGATTTGAATATTTTGAGTGTTTGTTTCCATAAATAATAATGCTTACTTTTACATCACAGTATGGATTAATAACATTGACTTGAAACTGAAAGTAAATGATGCATATCTTCATCCAAATCTTTCAGGTGGAAGTAGAACAATATGTAGATTATTTTCTTCAAACATTTGGTAAACAACAACAGTTTGTTAATTACATTTAAGATTATAAATAATTCATCTTATTTCATATAATAAGTAAAGAACTCCAAATTTTGTTTGTAAACAGTTTATCGAATCAAATCGTTGATTATATTCAAAAACATTGAAAACATGCTCAACCTGACAACAATGACTGACTTTCTTCCATGATGTCATATCATTCTTAACGTAAATGAACTATCTCTTTAAGCTCGTGCAGTTAAATATCGAATGGTCAGTGAGAAATTGAACTATATCTCAGTATTATTTTGATGGAACAATTAACAGAAGCAGTTATAACAGCTTATGGTTTTGTGATTCATCGACAGGATATATTTACAGACGATTGAGAGCAATATTGAAGCAGATAAGTTATGGATGAACATGTGCGGCAGGCAATATGATCCATCGCTTATGTCGATATTATTCTTCATCTATTACTAATAGATGGTAGTCTGTTTCTGGACGACAAGAGGGCAACTAGTTCAACTCTACATGATGAGATGAGATTACCGATTGCATTCAAACACAAGCTGATGGACGTTATAATGCCGATATGTTGCTGCATGTGCTGATAAGGCGCTGGATCAGAATTTATAGATGCATATGTCTATTTATTTCTGATTAAATAACTGATCCAGGGTTGATGTGCCGTGAATAAATTATCTTGGGCATTATTCGCTAATTTCGATTAGAAACATGGAATCAATCCATCTGCAATTATTAACCGACAGGACAGGGATTCACTTATGTCCGGATATGGAACAATGAAATAGGCCGATTTTTTCAGGAACCGGATAATGTAGTCACTTGAGCTATCATTATTAACCCAAAATGTACTAGAATAGGATCTGTGGATAATTAATAGAGAGGAAAAAATTATAATAATTTTACAAGTACCTAAAGTTCGTTCCAAGATCTACCGATCACGGCAATAAACTCTTATCAACATTCTCAAAAATGAAATCGGTGTAGTTTAAATTCTTCGAAATGATTTTAGAAAAACTAAAATTTTGTTAAATAAGAAGAAAAATTCGATTTATTCCATAACAGTAAATAATTGAACAATTTCTTGTTAGAAATTGATCTAATCTAAAAAGGTGGTGTAGTTATTTCTAGATTGATCTTTGACGCAACTGCTCAATCGCTCAAGAAAGCTATGTGATCTTCTCTGGCTCATCAGTGAAATACAGAATATTTTATATCCAATTTCAAAATGATTGATAAAATTTACAGTTACTACGGTAACACTACGAAAATCTTGTTCTGTTATTGTTGTTACCATGAACTCTTTCACAGGGACAGCCGATATCCAACTAAACTTTGCAACTTTTGGCCCATTGTTGCAATGTCACTTGCAGACAAAAGCACAATATTTATCCGGAGTAAGTAAGTAATTAACAAACGTAGTTTACTAACAGCCAAGCAGTGAAGAACCTGTAAATACTAATACAGAAGAATGAAGTGAGTTACGCAGTGAATGCTGTAAATCATCCAACTAGAATGCACCAAAAAAGACTCAGTGACTGAAGCTGGTGAAACGATCGGCATCCAAGTGGAGAAAAGGTATGAAATCATAGTATCTAAGGAACTACTTCTATATCCAGTTGATAACTCTTACTGAGGTAAAACAATAGTTAATATAATAATGTTAATCACGATAAGCTTGCGTTCAATTCCCAATTGATTATTCGACTAGCTAGTAACAAGTTATACTATATGTCGCGTGGAATTTTATTTGAATTTATGTTATTCATTTGATTTCCCTGCAGTTCTTAGAAAAAAAAAACAATCACAGAGAATTTACTAAACTAAATATAACAATTCTTTATCATCCAATTTTAGTCTAAATTTAATTTGAGCTAGTAATGCCATATCATCAATTTTGACATTTTTCTAATAATCGAATATACTTGCCATATTAAGGACTTATTGAACAGTATTCCAATTTGCTTCTTGGCAGGGTGTTGTAAAGCATTTTAATAGCGTTGATATTGGTAAATGGTTTACTGTCAGAGGACGGTTCAATGACCAATTCATCTCACAGACCGAATTTTCGCCGGCTGCTAGATCTCGAGATACAGCCTCCGCAAATTGTTCATTTCTGAACCAAAAATGGTTATTTTTCTCATTTTGTGGCTAAATCTTGCGGATTACAAGGTAACTATGTTAAATAACTTTATTGGAGGTCAAATAAAGATTTAAAATTATTGCCATCACTCTTTGCCTATTTCAACCCCATAAAACCCCCTAAAACCACCCTCCAGAAAAATATTAATGATATTGACAATATGACCAATTTTATGATAATTTAGTCAATTATTGAGATTCTGGCTTGGTTTAAAATCGAAACTGCCGTATTTTTTTTTGGGAGAGGTTTGAAGAGGTTTTGGGAGGTTGAAATAGGTAAGGAGTGATGGCAATAATTTTAAATCTTTACTTGACCTCCAATGAAGTTATTTAACATGGTGCCATCATGTTACCTTGTAATCCGCAAGGTTTAGCCACAGAATGAGAAAAAAAACATTTTTGGAGCAAATAATGACCAATTACTTGGCCATTATTTTTCCATCGGTATGGACCGATAACTTTTGATGGCATAGGGTATCTTAACAATTGCCAATACCAATGAACATTTTCCACCAGGTTTAGGAGGGTTAACTTGCAGTTCATATTCGATCCAATTTTAACTGGTCAATCTGATAAATGGACACGATAAAAAATTATGGCACATGGTGGAAGTGTATAAGAATGGCATGCTCCTCAAGTAACCGCAACTTGAAAAGGGTTAACTTCCAGTCAAAAAATTAACAATTTGCGGATGCTGTATCTCGAGATCTAGTAGCCGGGGAAAATTCGGTCTGTGAGATGAATTGGTCATTGAACCGTCCTCTACCGATAAACCATAGTGCCATCGGGTTAATGTTCAGACCATCAATATCACTCTGACTTCTAGACTATTACTGCAACGTATTATAAATCCCAATAGGCTAAGGTAGGGCTTCTTTAACAAGTTTAATTATGTGAAGATCAAAATTAAGTTGTTTTGCCAAATAGCACACCCAAATGTCTTATATTATCCACCTCACTCCATTTGAATTAGCTGAGTAGATCGTAAACTGACATTTTTCGATGTTAAGATGTAAACAGTTCGTTACCGACCAATCAAAGATTATGTTAACATCTGAATGAAGTTTCAAACAGTCATTTACATTATTAATACTCTTGAAAATTTCAATATCATCAGCAAATATCAATATTTTGGAATATTCAACAATATCTACGATATCATTAATGAATATCAAATATAAGATGGGACCTATGTTACATCTCTGAGGAACACCACAGAGCGTATCATGGCACTCAGATTTAAAGTTATCATGTACCACATATTCTTACCTGTTGGATAGATAACACCTTATTAAAGTTATGTGATGATCTGTCAAAAAATGTGTGCGGTCAATGTATGACTTGTCATCCTATGGACTGTCAATAACGGCACACTATATCCTTTACTTTTACCTGCGGCATATGAGGAACTTACCTGCCAAATTTCATCCAACCATAGAATTATTGAGTAATGTAGATAAAGGTGTGTTTTTGGTTGAAGTTTTGAAGATTTAGAATTTGGAACCATTCTCTATCAACACACTGTATAATACGGATAATTCGATTATGAAAGCTTCCGTACACTTGAATACTTGACAATAACGTATGAACGCGAGGAGTGGCCGCCGCCTTTATAGTATCAAAGATAACGAATTTTCGGCCCTCGAACGCATTCACAAGGTCTGATAGTCCGTGGCGCATCGCATCATCAACTATCTTGATTAATTCGTACGGGAATCGGAAGTAGAACAACTCTAAATTGTTTGGCGTTGCAGAAAGATAAAGAAGCTACCTTACACTTCAACGAGCATGTTATCAGACGTATCGTCTTGGTATTTTTCTGGATGAAATTTAATACATTCGCTATCGCTGACTTACAGAGGAAGTGTCACGGAAAAAATATATTGCAAATACGTGACTCGGGGAATAAAAATGAGTTGGAATGTCGCTAGTAAGTACGAAATAATCACCCTCATCCACTAAAAATACTATTATAATATATATAAATTCTCGGGAAATAGATCCCACTAACACATATGCTAATTATTTTCGGTTTTACGTACGTTTCGGTCTCACGACCATTGTATCAGCACAAACCGTCCTTATCGCACCAATTTCAATTAAAAAATATAAGATATAAAAGGAAAAAATTAATTTTAAGTGAAGGACTCATAGCATTTTGATGAGTTTATAATAAATTATTCCGTACCCACCCATAGATCATCTATTAATTTCCTTTTAGATTTTCCACCCGTATTCTTTAAGCGGTATGTAGATTATTGCCAAATGTGGGTTCCCAATGATAAAATTCAGTACGTGATTAATAAATTTAACAATTTCCACTGTAAACTTCAATTTACTTGTGAAATAGAAGTCAACAAAAACATAAGGAATGATTCAAATGGAAAAATAAAAAATTCGTGGTTTTATGAAGAAGTTTGATCTCAACAATATCTTCACTTCAATTCAGTTGCACCAACAAGTTATAGACATGCTTACAGATCGCGCGGTTAAATTGTCCCATTCAGAGGACCGTCCCAAAAATTTGAAAATTGTTCGTAATACACTGGAAATGAATGGCTACCCAAAAACATTTTTCAACCTCATCCTTAAACAAAGAACAAACAAAATCTATAATGGAACGTCATTTATAAATAACATAAAAGGTAATACAGAAAATCTTATAACATTACCATACATTCCGGAGACCTCAGAGAAAATTAAGAAATGTGTAAAAAGTATGATATAAATGTAAATGTGCATATACCTACTAACTGTGTTGGGAAATATTTTTCAAATTTAAAACCTTTGCTTTGCCATAAGTATAGTACTAGAAACATAAACTTAGAAAATTCCATCGCCCTTGCTAAACATTGTTTTGATTATAACCATCAATTCGATGACAAACATGTTTTTTTTAACTAGAGAAACCAATTATTATAAAAGATCTATTCTGGAGATGATTCACATAAAACGTGAGTACAAGTCTGTAAATCATAGAGCAGATGATTAAGTCAGATTTATAATAATTTAATTAATTAAGACCCTTGCAAATTCCTACATGCGTCTTTATAATGTTAAAAGTATATTTTAGGTAGAATGCCCAAATAGCAATATTTCTAATAAGGTCTGATAAACATTTTCTATTACCTCATACATCTTTATCATTTGGTTTGAAAGTGAACACCTGAGTGTTACATTTTTTGGTTTCAGTCGTATTCAAACATTACTTGAAATGACTTCGTATTGTATAAGAACATTGCTAAGCAGCGGATTCTTGATACATATTCGTATAATCAAAACATTAACGTGTTACAATTTCGATTACTCGTGTTTTAGTTCGATTCGACAACGTGGGCATTTTAAATTGAAATTGGTACAATAAGGGCGCTTTGTGCTGTTATAATTAGTTTCAAGAAATCCCGTTTTAGACATTGACACGTCTTCTGATGATGGGCATGAGACCAAAACGTACGTAAAGACGAAAATAATGAGCATATGTGTTAATGTGACCTATTTCCCGAGAATTTATATATAAATCATATCTAGGTCAAGAATTATTAATACTATTATAGTATTAAGACCCTTTCAGCTACCAAGTAGCCATCATCAGAAACACTAAATTAGAAAACAAAATGTACCTATTGAAGTAAATACTGTTTGGGGTCAATAATGGAAACAAGGGGTTATCCTCAGCTGAAAATAAATCTGAATTTTATAAATTGCTATTTCTTTTATACATTTCCATTACTTCTAGAGTTACCTAGATCTTTGTTCGTACTGTGATAAACTTTCTTGAGAAATGATGTGACGTGTATTTGAAATATGTTGTACTGATGCTGATTCTTCACTACTATTCTTTTTTATATGGGCTGAATGTTCTTCATAACGATTTGAAATGTTTCCTCTAGTTTGATCTGACATATCTCGACTCACAATCAATTCTATAAATTCCAGATTTGCCAACATTAGGAACTTTATCAAAGGTCACTCAACGATTTTTTAGCTTATTCTTGCTTGTATGGTTCATTTACGTTAAGAATGAAATAACGTCATGGATCAAGGTCAGCCATTGTTGTCAGGTTGAGCAAGTTTTCAATGTTTTTGAATATAATCAACGATTTGAATCGTTAAACTGTTTACAAACAAAATTTGGAGTTCTTTACTTATTATATGAAATAAGATGAATTATTTATAATCTTAAATGTAATTAACAAACTGTTGTTGTTTACCAAATGTTTGAAGAAAATAATCTACATATTGTTCTACTTCCACCTGAAAGATTTAGATAAATATATGGAAAATTTACTTTCGGCTTCAAGTCAATATTATTGATCCATTATTTGATGTTAAAGTAAACATTTACATTTATGGAAACAAACACTCAAAATACCTGATTATCAAAATACTAAGATCAATGCACGATTTCCAAATCTACTTTCGATTATCTGCGTAACACTAGTTTAGTAGGATTAATATAATATTTCAACGAATATTCAAGTTAGAATCCATTTTTGGAGCCATACAAGTTATCTTTAATCTTACTTATCTTGGAACATGTAGAAGTGTATTTTATTTTCTGTCGCATACTGATTAGTCCAGTCGATCAGCTACGGAATTTGACCGACTTCCTAAAAAAAGCAGGGCGTCATATCGGAAAAATTGTTTTTGCACGATTTTCCGTGACCGTATATCGACCAAAAAAAAACCTATAACGACGTATCACACGATAATTTCAATGTCGTTGAGTATTTTTCCTTGCAATTTTCCTTAATTTTTCCGGAATTTCCAAACAACTGTTTTTTTACATTACTTTTAATTTCTTTTAATTTAACGTGCACATCGAAAACACAAATGCTAATCAACACAACACTCAAAAATTTACATTAAAAAAAAATCAAGAATTCATAAGAAAAATTTATCGTTTTTCCAAAAAATGATATTTTTCAATTGTTTAATTAACAAATTCGTAATCAGCGACCACATAAACTCCTATAGCGACTTATCACACGATAATTTCAATGACGTGAAAGCAAATTTTCCTAGTTTTGGTCTACTTTGGATCGAAATACGCGACTGCCAACTTCTTTTATGTATAAAACGATAGTCGTGTGAAAAATGCACAATTTAGTATGGAAATGAAAAAATTTCCCTGATTTTCAGCCCATTGAATGAGTTTTCCGGGAAAATGACATCGGATTCGTGTTCAACGACCCAAAAACCCCATTTTTTTATGAATTCAAAATTATCTTTAAAAAGGGGCTGAAAATAACCCTATTTAGCGTTTAGGCGTGAATGGGAGGTCCTGTTCACTTAACTCAACCCTTACCGATGATCCATGTCGGCCACAGAACATCAAGCAAAATGAATTTCCCCCATACGACGCCCTGTCTTTTTTTTTTAAGTTGTAACGGTTAATATGTCCGTTCACTTAATTACTATAAATAGAACGTCACTGGTGAAACATTTCTTCACTGAAAGTTATATAGACCAATCTAGTTGACATGCGTGATGCATCTCAGCTACGCGTTCTGCTTAAAAATAACTGTTCTTTTTTTGATTTCAACACCTGTGTGTGTAACACGCAATTTAAAATGCAGTAAGCATTTACTAATTTATATGAAATACAATAATTAATGATTATTAGTGAAAAACGTCTTGAAAAGAGGTGCGTCTTCTTTTCTTTTACTAGAAAATAAGTTTTTCTTTTTTCTTCTTTTCTTGCGTATGATTACTTAATATAAATTCCGAAATTGGATATTGGATTATTTCTGTATCTACTTAAAACTTGGACTTTTCATTCTTAGCTGAATATTGGCTAGAGTGTGGATCATCACATGGTATATATCGAAGGATATAATGGAATCAATAAGAACATAAAACTGCCTAGATTTTGATGAGTTAAGTTATCATATTTGTTTATTTATAAGTTGTATTTTTAATAATTGTTTCGTCTTTATTGAATCAATATTTGTAAATTGTGCATATGCATATATCTGTGATTTTTGGAAAAAAATAGTAAAGTTTCACTCTTTTATTAAAGATTAATTTTATTTGATCCCATCCAAGAGAAACAATAAATATAATCTTATCATCATTTGCTAGCCGAGCATACTAACTTCATAATTAGATGGATTAAAGGTTATATAATTGGCGTACCAAACGTGGAGCTTGATTTTTGTTTTTTTTTTCTCTTGGTTTTGGTTCAAATAACTTTGATCCAGCTATCGAAATCATAGTTTGCTGAATATTGATACACGATACCTTTTGAATTACCTGATTTTATCTAATTTGTCTTTAATTTTAAAATCTTTGATATTGATTATTGAAATAACATGTCGCTAAATCCAAATTTTCTTAAAGCTCATGAATTGAATTATTAGGAGCTATTCGGATAGGTAAAAATATACCTGATACTGTTGATAGGAATCGTAAATTATCAAGGGGATTATTGGCAGAAGAAGGAACAGGCCGCAGTTTTTTTGATATTTCTGACATATTTACTTTTGAAGAAAATATAGATGACTTAAAAACTTACAACAATAGTTGGTAAATTCACTGCTTCTCCATCTAAAGATGTCACTATAATTATTAGTTCTCAAGAAGCTCAATTTCATAGGTTAACTGTTTGTTCTTCAGAAGAAGAAATGGTTAAATTAATAAGAAATAACTTACTACCGGATTACATTAAGATTTTTGTTTTACAAGATATAGATACCTTATCTCTAGCTTATTGACTGAACTACATGTATTAATGATATTGATATGAGTAAATTTTGTTCAACATACTATGAAATAAAGAGTAAACTATGTTTAGGACCGTCGAGCAATTCGGATATAGCGTTCAAGGAGTTCATTCAAAGTTACTAACCCATTTTTGGATGATCTAATACTTCAACACATTTAATCTTTAATATATGAGTTTTCCACTTCACTATCGTCTTATAATTCTCATAATTTGCATTTAGTTGTATCAGAAGGAAAGCGTATCTATTGTAATAACATAATTAATCTTAATATCACTAGTTACTCGAGATAAGATAAAATTACGTCTAATTAATTTAAATTTAATTTTTTGTACCGTGTATTCTGCCTTAATTAACATATTACTATTTAATTAATAATACATAATATAATACTTCGATCTAATCATCATTCCAAACAAGTTGAAATACGGTTTCATCGTTTTTTTTTATAGAATTTACGTTTCAATCGTCGTAGCATGATGCAATTGTGTTATAGAAAACTTTTCACATTGCTAACAATGAAGAAATTGGACAAACTTAGGTATATGTAGATACTATGAATATGAACGTGAATCAAGAACGATAATCGAAGTTAAATCATTCCATGTTTGATATTCATTTCTTGCGATAAACTTATTGTAATCTATTGTAAAGTGTAAAGGTCAAATTTGAAACCTTTGCAACCAACAAAATGTGATCAATGATAAATTGCACGATAAGAAACAATGACCTTGTTTAGACGCTATTGAAATAATCTGTTGCAGTTGAATTTTATTCCGGAGCTGTAAACACTACCTAGAACCTGATTCACGTGAATTCAGCTCGTTCTAGAGATACATGCCTCTAATTCTGATTGAATATAATATTCACTTATAATATCCCATGTGCAAAATTTCCGGAAATTAATTTGTGCACTCGGGATATTCGGTAAAAGAATTTCACACCGAAGAAAAATTAGTTTGAAATAATGTCAATGTGATATTATTTGACATTTTGTAATGAAAATATGAGACATTACGAAGGAATGCCATAATTTATTTATAGGATTTTCAGAGTTTGATGTATGCGAGTCTAACCGTCAAAAAAACTTGTTGTGTTTTCATGCTTAAATTTTGTATGGTTATAATTTATAATGTTTCGTCACGGAATTGAAAATCCTTCAGAAATCCGAAATAAAATTCAACATATAATTTCAGAAAATACAAAAAAATCAAGGGCAAGTGTATGGAGGCAGTTTATGGACTTTTGATCCACGCACTTTAGTTGTACAAAATTGTTAAAAGTGGAGTAAACATGGTTTATTACATGTTATTGAATTACATTTTATTTATTAAAATTGGTGCAATTATGTGTTTTTAACTAATGGTTTTCTTTTGGCAGATGATTTACAATAAAATTCAAATATCTTTTGATCCACCTACTTTAGTTGTGAATTATTTTAAATAGATTATATATAGTCTATTTTATGTTTTTGGGTTAAATTTGATTTACTAAAATTGGAGGAATTATATTTGTTTTTAGCAAACTGTTTTTTAAGCGAATCAAATAATTATGAAATAGTAATATTGCTTAATGGAAATAGGCGGCTATGGCTATGACAGATACCATGACAAATGTCATTGTACTTTCTCTATATTTTGTACAAAATCAATCGTCTCAGATTATATTGTAACAATGAGTTGTTTTAAAAATTACGAGGCTTGTTCATGTTTCGTCGAATTAAGTCACGTGAAAATGTTCCATTCCAAACTAACATATTTACTGGAGTTAATTGAATATTGTTCACCAGAAATTTTAAATGTGGCAAATCGTAAAGGTTTATTCAAGAAAATCCAAGGAAAGCTGTTGCAAACATCTATAAAATTTAGCAGAATTGGCAAGAATAAATTGAACAAAGTGGTTTCAAAATATTACATTTATTTGCTTAAACACAAACATTTGGTAAATTTAGAGTCTTCTGTCCTTTGCTATTCGCCATTACGAAGAGAGGATTTCCAAGAGGAATATCAAAAACATTCGTTTGGCTAAAAGGATGAATACAAGGGCTGCCACGAGAAACAGCAGATTGAATCTAATGTAAACTGGTACCTCTTAATGTTCACATCCTCTTGTGTTGAGAGTTAAATTTGATAAATATTTGCTGCGACCAAGCATTCTGATTTCTACTATGATCTGATTTACATTAATTTAGATAATTTGCATGTATTTTAATCACGTTTGATAATAATTGAACATACATTCGGTTTCTTTTTATTCGTTTACTTTGTTGCTATGGGTTTGATAATGTACAGTGCATTTATAGAAAGCGTTAGGGGACACATAATCTCTTCCCGTACTATCAGCTCTTAGCATATTATATTAACGACTAAGTACAACACTGATTTTCCTTTTAAATAAAATACAGGTTGTCCGAACCGAAACAAAAGTTGGGATACCGTATAATGTGTTTGTGTTTTGAATTTAGTCAATTATTCCTTGCACATTTGAGAATGTGAACCGAATCAAATAGAGATAAAAAACTGATCTTGAATTATCAACTGGATGAGGATACACGATACTTAACTTGTTATGTTTAGAAAATTGTTCGTGAATTTGAGTGCATTAATTTCACATGTAATACAGAATATTTTGTTTCCAATTTGTTCTAATTTCAAAATAATTGAAAAATTGTACACTTACTATACGGTACCGTTACGAGAATCTGTTATTGTTGTTACCATGAAATCTTTCACAAGGACAGCCGATATCCATTGTTTCAGTTCGGGTTCGTTGTTGTAATTTTCCTTGCAACCAGGAGCACATTTATTCAGCATAAGTAATTAACTAAAAATCAACATAAGCATCACACTGTTACACACACTTATTAACAGGTAAAAAAATCCAAGGGGACACCTTGGGAACAGATGCAACATATAATTTTCCACAAGAAACAGTTACAACATTTTGCAAGACTAGTAGATAGGCGACTGTTTATCTTTTGTTCGAGCTCCCGATGGACAGCGGGGACATCAGAAGCATTAGACCATTTCATGGTAAACTTCCATCTGTTATAAGAATAATTGCAATGTCCATCTCCTCTGCCAACATTCCATGGCTGGCCTTCACAAATTTTACGAACATTCTATGTTCTCCTCTCGTATAGTCGAAACATATTTTTTTTACGTATTTACATATTGACGTATTTACGCACTTCTGTTTAGCAAAAACGGTGTTGGGTTTTGATTCTGTTCAAATGAATCGGGCAAGACGGTTTTTGTTTTGTAAAGGTTGTGATATTACTGTTAGGTTCATCTTGGACTGTGATCAATAGCAGAGCTATTCGAGGTTGCGTAACAAAAATTTGGATTTTAGAATTTGAAATTTTGTAGCTGTGGTACTCGAAAAACTGATCTAAGATTTTGATTTGCATCACGATATTCATAAAAGTGAGAATATCTCGAAGACTAATAATTTTTTAGGAATATGATATTGTGATATTCTGGTCAGTCATGAGCCCTATCGGGCCTCCGAGGGATGAAGATGACTCTTGGGACAACTCTGTGTAATTTGGAAGTATTATATTTGTATTCCTCATTACTAGGGCAAGGTGGAAAGTATCTGGAAAATGGAACAAGAAATGACTTATTTGGTCAAAACTTATTTTATTCTTCAACATAATCTCCTTGTAGCCCGATATACTCCGTCCAACGTTTTTCTAATTTTTCGATCCCTTCCAACTAATACGATTTCAGCAATCCTTCAAAACAGGTTTTTTTCAGTTTGGTCATCGCTGAAATAAACGCCTGTTTTGCCGAAATCCTATTATTTGGAGGGTCAAAAAATTTGAAAAACGTTGGATGAAGTGTATCGGGCTGCAAGAAGATTATGTTGACAAATAAAATAAGTATTGACCAAATAAATCATTTCTTGTGTAATTTTTAAGGCAATTTTCACCTTGCCCTCGAATACATATGTAAGTATGTGTAGTAGAAAAATGGTTGGCATGCTTGGGAATAACAGAAGCAATGTCGACCACCCCAACGGCTGCGATGGAGAGGCTGTTGAGGTTGGAGCCACTGCACCTCGCCGTTCAGGCAGAAGCCATAAGAGGAGCGTATCGATTCGATCTTGTTGGCCAAGGAAAGGCCGACCAGAAAGGCCGAAGCATTCTTGAATTGCTAAGATCACCTGGGCCATTGGGGATGAGATCGGACAGGTTCACAGCACTTCCATACCTTTCACGATTCAAACCTTGATTGGGCGGGAGAACGCTGGGGGAACTCTTCATATGATACCAGGGGATTCCGTATGGTTTACTGAAGGCACCAAGACCGAAAAAAGTACAGTTGCTGGAATAGTTGAGACAATGAACCAAGGAGAAATAATTTCTTCGAACCTAGGGCTACTTGCGACATAAATCCAAGCAAAAATAGTAGCAATTACAACATGTGCTCGAATTATGAGGGGGAGAGCCTATGAGAATAGGCAAATCACAATCATAGTGAGCAACCTGACAGTGCTTAAGGCACTGGAGTCACAGATAATCACCTCACAATGAGTACTCGATTGTGTGAAAGAACTAACGGCACTAGTAAAGAACCCCAGTAAAGTGACACTCGTATGGGAGTCTGAGGAAACCAGACGAGGAGGGACTGAAACCGTCGTCGCACTCGCTAAAGCGGGGGCGGAACAACCCCTGATTGAACCAGAGCCAACCTGTGGCGTTTCTCATGCCACAGCGAAATCTGTAATCCAAAACTGGCTCGAGGCAGATCATCGTGCCTACTGGAGGGAATTGCCCCGTATGTCGCACTCCAAGCGACTAATGTGAGATCTCCAGCAGCAACGAGTGAAAAATCTGCTGACGTTCAACAGACAAGAAATAAGGAATCTTGTTACATTCCTGACCGGACACGCCCCATGCAACAAACATCTCTGTACGATGGGTCTGGTAGATCAGTCCACATGCAGGGGTTGCGGCGTGGAAGAAGAGACACCCGTGCATGTGCTGTGTCAGTGCACGGCATATGCGGTTGGTCGTCGGACATACCTCGGAGACGACAAAACTACACCCGAGCAAATCATAAGTATCCCCTATATCAGGCTGCTGAATTTCAAAGAATACACCGGACTGATGAGGAGATAGCAATATGTGAGGGCACAATAGGACTCTAATGACAGCAGTGCAGTGGGGCTCCCCCGGGGAAGGAGATCCAACCTCACGGGGGAGGGATTTCAGTCGGTAAGAATCCGGCATACCTGGGGGCACGGGCCCCGAGGCGTCTATGCAAGATTTACCCTCCTCTACGCAAAAAAAGGGCGTCACTGATATTTTGTAAAACAATATTTTCTTTATAAGGCGGAGCCCCGAACTGGCCAGTTGCCAATTTGCTAATCCAGCTCTGGCTACACACAAAAGTGAATCCTATCCACGACTTTCGAGCGGTAACGCACTGCGTAGCCATACAAACACTATTAGATATCAGAAAAACAAGTTCGACTGATAATAATAATAGATTATAAATATCATTTTTCACATATCACACTATTAACAATAATTAATGTATACGTGATAGACTGGCAAGATTGTAAATTAGAAATGTTTAATAATTTCCATATCTATGTATATAGAGTGTACGGATAGAATATTTCAGTATGTCCAGTGCGGGTAGAAGATATCCGCAATCAAGTTGGGATAATCTTTCCTACCCTTGCCTTCGGAATATACCGATAAGACGCGATAGCGCAATGAAAAACTATCAGATGCTGGTACCATCACCATCACCGCTTAGAGTTTCTATTACGAGTGAATAGATAACGAGCGACGCACACAAAACTATTTCAAAAACATTAACTCCACTACGCTAGAGATATATTTGTAATTTAAACTTGGGCGTTATCGTTGTACTAATTCGAGCTTTGAACTTTCGACACCATATCAAAAATCGGAAGAGGTTCGTTCCTACATATGATTCATAAAGACTAATCCGATTGAAATGTTATGATTAGTTTCCCGATTAAAAGCAAGTTATTGAAGATTCGTTTCTAAACCAATTGTTCTAGCTTTTCGGATTATATTTGCTTGAAATTCTCAACAGACCGATAATTTTTGTCGAACGATAAGCTGGGGATTTCCTTCCTAAAAAAAAACAAGTGGTCGTATCAGAAAAATTCTTTTTGAATAATGTTCTGTCCGATTTGAATCATTAGTGAGGGTTGAGCTAAGTGGACACGGCCACCCATTCACCCCTAAACGCTGAAGTAACCCTATTTTCACCCTGTTTTATAAGATCAAAAACTTACACTTAGTCCAATGTTTTTCTAATTTTTCGATCCCATCCAAATAATACGTTTTCGGCAATTCTCCAAAATAGGCGTTTATGTCAGTGATGACCTCATCGTTGGAGCCAACACTCTTTCCGTCGAGCCAGTTTTTCAAGTTTGGAAATAGATAAAAATCGCAGGGGGCCTAATCTAGAGAATATGGTGGATGGCGAACCAATTCGTAGCGCAATGCATGCAATTTTCTCATTGCGACTGCGGACCTGTACCTGCCATGGTGAAAGAGCACTTTTTTTTGCCAAATGCGGCCGCTTTAGCTTCAAATCAGCGTCGAATCGATCCAACAGCTCTCCATAATATACGCCGGTGATCGTTTTGCCCTTTTCAACGTAATCGATATGGACTATACCGTGTGCATCCCAAAAAATCGTCGCCATGACTTTGTTGGCCGGTAAACCCACTTTGGCTTATTTCGGCTTCGATTCGCCATGATATCTTCACCGTTTGACTGTTCTTTGGTCTCTGGTGTGTTTTGATGAATCCATGTTCAATTAAGACCCAAAATTCCCTTTTCCATGTATGAAAAAATCTTCAAGGTTGCTTGCTTTCGATGGGTGTCAAAACAGAACTGAATGACATATCAGTCTGAAAATTCTTATGCGTTCTAGTTAAAGATGGTAGATCACAAAGCCTCATGGGATTTTTGATTGTGGCGCCATCTGTTTTATTTTTTAGGGACTTTTCAACTTGCCACGCGAATTGCGATTTGCGAATGATTTTCTCATTGGTCAATTTGAATTTAAAAAAATGGCGGGGGAAGATCACCGACGATAGTTTAATTTCTTGCGAATTCGCAAGATTTGAAATCTGGGGGCGGGAATCTTGAGACAGTTTCGAAATTTTGCGAACATTCGAGCGAATTATGGCTCGAGCATGCGCTGAGGGATAAAAGTAGCAGAGAAGAAGATGACCTCATGAATCCTGTTCCTGATATGGTATCTACATTGTAAATTTATATATTTTGGCTAGAAATAACTTTACTGAATGTATTTTTAATACTGTGGTTGCATTGTCAGTCTAATGCAACACAAACAACATAATTGCATTGAGTTTGCACAGTCTGAAGATGTGACTGAAAGCTCCCAAATGCCTGCAGAAAAGTCTGTACATCTGAAGGAAACAAACCTATTTCTTTTTGTTTTACTCCTTTTTAACAATACATAAACAGCTATTGCACGTCTTCGTCACCAATGAAATAATTCTTCATTCATAGTATTATATTACAAAATAAATTATTATCTAACCATACACAAACAAATAGAAAATGTTAGGTTATAAATATCACATATAGCTTAGTGAAAAATAATATCCCTAATATAGTTGCGAAAGTTCGCGAGTATATGAAATAGGACGCGATTTGCGAATGCGAATGCGAATATTCTATCCCACATGCTAAACGTAAGAAAAAGGGATTATTTTTTATGCCCTACGTGCTACACGTAGCCTAGAGGTTTTGTAAGTGTCAACAATCAAACGCTATTCCACGAGATCCATACGCAGTATGGGATTGGTCTAAAACTGGCCAGCAGGCTCTATTTTATCAGGTAAAAATCATCTGAAGGAATGAATCAATTGAATCTATTAATAATAAAAGTTTCGTAGAATAAAATGAAGTTTTTGAATTATTAAAACTTATAAAGATAAATAAAGTTTTCGAATGTTCCGAATGCTGTATAGAAATCTACATCTAAAAACACATCTTTAATACACCATAGATTTAAAATTAAACCTCGAAGCTGAAACAACCTGAGATTCGATTATTGATAAAAATTGGTCAGATACTGTGCGTAAGTTATGGAAGCCACAGCCAGGTGGTGCATTTAACGTGGATAAATACCGCGTAGTACATATTCCTTTATCGTGTTGTCAGTCATATATTTGTTCACCTTTTTTAACGGCCCCGGTCATATACAGTACATAGTTTTATCACCCGTTATCAATCTTTCCCTACAGCCAAGGTAATATCCATACAATGTCACGCATACTCGACAATGCTATTGCTTATTAATGAGAATCCGGATCCGGATCAAAAATATGATACTGTAAGTTAAAGAGGCGAAGAACCATAAATTCTCAAGCGTATATACTTTGTATGCGATGGTAAATCCCAAATGCGTATCGCCTCAATCTTTTATTACTAAAGGAGTACAGACTCGAGTACAGATGTACAGGGGTGTCTGGAAATTCATATGCCAAACATTCAGGAGGTCATTAAATAAGAAAAATATGAAAAAATGCATTTCAGCAAATGTCGAATAATTCTACGGCGAATCAGAAAATAACTACAACACGCTCATTTTCGTGGAAATATTATTCAGGCATATTTGATTCTGGTTCTAGTTAAAGATGGTACATCACAAATGTCACATGGGATTTTCGATTGTGGTCCCATCTGTTTTATTTTTCAGGGACTTTTCACCTTGCCCTCGAACTGTCTGCTCTTCATATATGGTAAAAATAGCTGTTATACAAATCATCACTCTTGATAGCCTTGGACTGGATGACTATTGACATAATCATGGCTGAAACAGCCAGTTTTCCAAGGATGATGCAGTTTCCTTATTGTATAATACATGATACATTTCTGGTGAATTTTAAACCACGTGATGAACCCATTACTAAACTGGTTGAAAAGATTTAAAGAGAATGTAGAATGAGGAAGCCACAACAACATTCCGTAAAATCGACATTTCCAGCTTTGCTTCAAAACCTGCTCCCAAATGAATTTATGTGAATATTGCCGATTTATGAACCTTGTACAAAGCTTGCAGCTTCATATTATTACATAAGCGGACGATAATGGTAATGGTATAATTCAGGAATCAGATTTAGATATGTTACATTACATGTTACTTCAAAGAAAACCAGCATTTAAATAAATGTCGGAGCAATCTACTACACGTTGCGACACACACCGACACCAGACAGACTTGCTTGTTATGCATGAGGATTTACAGATTACGGGACAACTAACGTAGGTACTGCTTTCTTGATCGTAAACCTACATAACTTTAGCCATAAACGTAAAAAGTCCTATTCAAATCTATTGCATTCTTAATTGCCGCTTTTATCTTGGTTTATGATACGTTTGCCAACCATCTAAAAACAACTTTCAGCGAATAAACTTAATATCGCAGCATTTATAATTGTGGTAAGACAAAATCATCCTGCAAAGTTCATTGAAAAAAATAATTGACTAATAAAGGCATCCAAAGCAGAATGCTGGAAGGATATTCCTACTTAATGCAAAATGGTCGCTCATGAGTCTTCATCAAAGTTCGTTTGTCTAGATTGTACAGGGTCAGGCAAAACGGATTGTTCTTAATAGCAAGAAATTGAAGCAAGTCCCAAGGAATGCTTTTGTTTGAATCGAAATAGGAGGGTGAGTCATGTCAAAATGGAGCACTGGTCAACAATAGAGTGTGTGTTTTGAGTAGAACAATTCATCTAATTGGAGCCAATTGTTGCTGTTTTTGAAGTTTTCTTATTCAATGGGAAATACCATTTTATAAAATTGAATAGAATCAGTCATTTTGCATGAAAATTCATTATAAAATTAAATTGAATAAACCTTAGCTTCTTGAAATAGATATTACAAAAGTACTTTGAAGAAACAAAACTACTATCTTGGTACTGTTTTGTTTTGTACGAGGACAGCGCCAATATTCCCGTTATGCCGTAGATCCGGGTATCGTAGATGATTAAAATGTTGATAACACATAAGTTGAAGTGAAACGAAAATATAGTAGGCTAGAATTTTTTTTGCATTTTGTTCCTAATACCCTATAGATCATTCATGACTATCAAGACCGCGAGGGTCGAACTTTCTACCCCCCCAGAACGGGGTTTCAACTAATCAGAGGATATAAAAACAATCCAAAAGTTTAGAAAAGTAATGAATTAAGAGCCGAAAATGACCCCTAGTATGTTTTTTGGGTAGCTGATCACGATTCCGCTGTTATTTTTCCCAAAAAACTCTCTCCAGATGGAAAATTCGGGAAATTTGAGATTTTTCTGAGACGGTTATGAATAATAAAGTATAATTTTGTTGCTGAATGACCTCTAGTAGCAACACAATTATAAATTATATATAAATTTTCCAAATGTCCCATCTAGAGAGAGTTTTCTGAGAAAACTAACTGCGACCCAAAAACATATACTAGGGGTCATTTTCGGCTCTTAATTCATTAATTTTCTAAACTTGGATTGTTTTTATAAGAATGCTCCTCTGAGGGGTTGAAACTCCGTTTTGGGAGGGTAGAAAGGTCGACCCCCGCGGTCTTGATAGTCATGAATGAATATGGGGTATTAGAAATAAAATGCAAAAAAAATTCTAGCTCACTATATTTTTTTTTTTAATTTTCCGGTTCGTTGCGTGGACTATTAGCCTTGTAAGAAGCAAAAATTGAGTATCCGTCATCAAATTTTAAGATTGAACTGGCCTTTACTTGTAGGCAATCCATTATATTACAAATGAACACTACACTGAAAAAGCTATTTTGATATTTTTCTAGTGTATTATGTAGCGTAGGTGAAGCGGCCCAGTGTGCTTGCTCTCCCAGTTCGTCCTCTGTGTTATGAGGACGTCTGGTGTTTGAAATCTGATACCAGACGTTATTTCATTCTGCGATAGTCGGAGGATTGGGCAGTTCTCGGCATTCTCAAATTTTGCCATGACCGCAAGGCTCAGACGAACCGACCCATTGCCCCAGCCACGGTTTTGATATGGAGCTGTAGAGGGACGATCCTCACCAGAACCTCCATAGCCCTAGTGAGGGCGGTCCTCAAAGCCCCCGTTATCCCCACGGAGGCAAGTCGTTGAGCCTTGTTCAGCGCCAGACGGAACAGAACCGTTTCTGTCGCCTGTACAGGGGTCTCTGAAGTTCGATACAGAAAAGTTCAGAGGGTACGGTGGTGGTTGAGGTATCGTTCGGAAGGATCTAGATTGTAATGTAAAATTAAAAAAACTTATGTCGTTTGGCCAGGATGAGCCACTGAAAATTTGGGAAAATAGGGCACAACTGTCAACACACTGAGTTGCATGGCGGGTAGTAGACCACCAGGTCGCCGTAACTGTCATTAGTAGAACGATGTAGCCGGATTAGGTACGCTTAGTTATTTTTATAGCAAAATAAATGTTAATTATGACAATTAATTATTTCGCCCAAGTCATGAGCTGCTACTAATTTAGCTCCATATCTTGAATATTGTGATGCAAATTCAATCAAATTTGCAGCGATGTTAAATTATTTTCCGTCGAGATATCACTTACAAATTGTTTGTGATTTTAACAATGTTGCCGACTTTCGATCGACTGCAAACATTTTCATTTATTTCGGTATGTACTTGATCAAAGAGCAAAGTTTCAAAAATGTTAGATTCAATTATTTTCCGATTATGACAGGCCTATGGCGGTCAAGTAAGCAGCGCTTGCACAATACACAGCAGGAAGCAGAGGAAGATGCAAATAAGAAGACGATCATTTGCGGTGTTCACTACAGTTTGGAATAAATTAGAATTTATTATTTTCGATACGGTTTTATCATGGCACCTTCTGTTAAATTATACATGCAATTACTGGACTTATTAGGGCCTGATTATATTCAGGCCCGACCTTGGTTTACGATAAAAAGATCTCACTCTCATATTCATTAGCATTTTAAAAATATTCCGCGATTGATGTTATCTTTTATTTGATTAGCGGATTGTTTTACTTTTTCATTCGGTCTTATCGGTTCAATTTATCACACGGCTCAGGGCTGAACTTGACTAAATTAACACAACGGTTACTTCCAGCGGAATTCTAGTTCATACTTTGCTTACCTTTTCTTTTTTCACTATCCTTGCAGAAATCCAATGGTAACTTTTCATGACTATCACCTGTAACAAATAATACAGAATATAATGGAAGTTGGTCATAGGGATGGGATTACAAATAGTGCAGACCAAATAAAAATACAAACAATACATTTATCAAACCGTTTGATTCCAATTCTAAACTTCAACAGTTCAGTGATAAATATAATAAAGCTCTTTCTTATGATTATATGTAACTCCTATTCTTAAGGTATGATTGGAACGTATTTTACCAGTAAATAAGCGTGTATAAGAGTGTTATGACTGAATGAAGTGCGTTGCAAAATGGCTTTCTTAGTGAATGTTTATGTTGGTTCTTACGGCGTGTTGTGTCTTACGTACAGTTTACTGACGTTTGTTCCTTAATTATTCATGCCTAATAAATGTTGTGCTCTTGGCTTCAAGGGCCATATACTAATTGGCTAAATTTAAAACCCAATCAAATAATGCAGAATCCCAACTTCAACTCGGGAAGAGGACATTGCCTCATATTATGCTTAAAAAATGTATGAACTAGAACATGATAAATTGATAAAATTTGGATATTCTTTGAATTTGGAACGCCAAAATGTTAAAGTAGCCCTTACGGTATTCAATGAAGTGAAGCTTCACCACTAACTCACATATTAAACATCTCTAAACACAATTAGCTTTTAGGGAAATGTGATAATACCACTAAGATGGGTGATAAGTATGAATGTATTAATTATCGACTAAAATCTCTGAAATTGAACTTTGCAAAAATATCAGAAACCATTGTTAGAAGAAATGCCATTTTTGAACAAATTCAAAATCTTATCTCACGTGTTCTGTTTCCGGAAGGGTAAGTCCATCCAAAAAGCGGAAACTATGCTGACAAAAAAAATTTTTAAGTCGAATCTTTTCAACAGTGAGCCTTGGAAAATGTAGAAATTAGAAGATAAAATTGATGCAGGGATTTATTAATTATCGACTAGGATCTCTGAAATCAACCTTTCCAAAAATATTAGGAACGTTAGAACAAATTGATGCAGTAGAGCTATGTTAGAAATAGATCCCAAGACCCCAATGCGTGGACATTATTGTGGTGTAGACAGTGACTTTGTGAAATTGAATTAGGAATTCCGCAGGCAACAGTGTTCGTGCCAATTCTATTTAACATGATATACATCGATCATTTCTTCTCTGTATCTTCATGCTATAAAATAATCGTTTTTGCAGTAGTTTGACACTAATCATCAAATCCTTTTCGAAAATACTAAAATCCTAGCCCGAGCCCCAAACTTCTATCAGCGAAAAATCCTTGAAGCGATAGAAATCCTAAAACATCCAAATAATCTAAACCGTGACTCAGGATGTTAACTTTCCAACATTTGCAAACCCATCCTAGAAAATTTCACTTCGCACATGATCACACAACGGCAGGGTCAAGTGCCAGAACGGAGTTAACCACCGGAATAAAGGGAGTGAACTATGTAGCGTGAAGGATTTTTTCCTACAATAAATAGCGCTACAGAAGTCAGTAGAAGAAGTCTCAGTCCAAGCCTCAAGATGTCATTCTTCAGGAATTGGAATAAACAAACCTTGAATGGTTTGACGTGCTACAGAGGGAACTGAGAGACGTAGTTACAGACCATACCATAGATATCTTGAATAGTAGACTTCCTCGGATAGCATATCTTGAATATTCTTGGCTTCCGGATGGATTCCGCGTCACAATAGTACGACTTGATGCAGACGTTTCGCCAATCATTACAGGTGGCATCGTCAGGGCAGGCTGGAGACTTGAACAGTTTAAGTTTGAGCCTCCAGCCTGCCCTGAAAATGCCACCTGTAATGGTTGGCGAAACGTCGGCATCAAGTCGTGCTATTATGACGCGGGATCCATCCGGAAACTAAGATTTTTCAATTTTTTTTACTAATGTCATATTTTGATATTCTGGTCATTCATTAGCCGACCTATTAGGAAGACAAGGAATTACGTTTGGAACATCCTGTATACGAGCTCTGTGTCAAGCATAATACTATACTAGATAATGGGTATTAAGTTGTTCTAAGCCCAAACGGCATGTAGAGATTCTAGATGGGATAAAATCAACATCATGACAGATAACTTGTGGTATAAAACAAAGAAATTTGTACAACACTGTCAACAATCCCAATGGACCACATGTAATAATACCATTTTTTAGAAATACAAGATGCATTTGTTACAAAGTGTTAATATGAAAAGCCGATAGTCACGGCTTGGGAAAAAAACGTTACAACACATCCCAATAGATGCAGTCTTTAACAGGTATTTAACCCCTTTATTGCATAGAGAACCAGATTTAATCGGCAGTTCCAATATCGAATTATGATTCAATAAATAAGTTTTAATATCAAAATAGGCAGACATACGTAGATATATTAGAGATAGGTTACGTAGTTTTGATATTATAACATTGATAGGTAATTGGTAAGAGGTAATCGTGATTGAATCACAGCGGTAGTCTTTTTGTTTGGATTGATTTTAAATTGAATTTCTGTCGGCGCTGCACCCGCTGTGCTACATCATGGTCTTGTTCTGATACCTTTTAAGCGTTGTTATCGTTCCATCGGCATGTTCTACTTCGTTACAGTCACATCATACAATGATGCGGTCCGTGGTAAATCCACTAACTCACGTGACACGTAAGAAATTCAACCTTATTATGTTAACAGTACCACTATCCCTTTTGTTTGCTTTTTATAACAGCAGGAACAAGCATATAGTTTGAGCATCTTATGCATCTTCAATGACCTGGACGCAACTCTTCTCTATCATCTTCAGCAGAAACAATAAATTTACGATTTCTACATTTCTGACCCACAATTCATTCAAAGCATGGTTATGGCGATCTAGTCGTATCAACTAGAATTCCATGAAATGAGTTGTTCGAAGACAAGGTGAAAAGTCCCTGAAAAATGAAATAAGAAATTATTTATTTGGTCAAAACTTATTTTATTTCTCAACATAATCTCCGTGTAGCCTAATACACTTTGTCCAACGTTTTTCTAATTTTTCGATCCCTTCAGAATACGATTTCGGCAATCCTTCAAAATAGGCGGTTGTTTCAGCGATTACCTCATCGTGGGAGCCAAATTTCTTTTCGCCGAGTCATTTCTTCAAGTTAGGAAATAGATGAAAATCGCGTGGACCAAATCTAGAGAATATGGTGGATGACGAACCAATTCGTAGCGCCATTGCGACTGCGGACCTGTGCGCCGGTGAGGTGTCCTGGTGGAAGAGGACTTTTTTCTTTGCCAAATGCGGCCGCTTTCGCTTTAAATCGGCATCGAATCGATCCAACAGATCTGCATAATGTACGCCGGTGATCGTTTTGCCCTTTTCAAGGTAATCGATATGAACGATACCGTATGCATCCCAAAAAAACTGTCGTCATGATTTTGTTGGCCGATAAATCCACGTTAGCCTTTTTCGTCGCTTTGATTCGCCAGGACCAGTCCACTGGTTCGACTGTTCTTTGGTTCCTGGTATACAGGGTGTATCTAAATAACACCGAAAAAATTAAAGGGGTGATTCTGTGATGAAAATTAATGTGAGTGTTTGGTATAAAATTTTTTGAAAAAACCCTCCCAGGAAAAGTTACACCCCTTCGAAAATTAAAAAAAAAAATGGTTTTTCTTTTTCATTTTCCCTGTATATCAAGCTAAAGACACGAAACTTGGTAAAAATTATCTGTCAATAAGAGTACACTTTTTGAAATTTTTTCAACCCTGAAGTATGCTTAGAAGGGGTTGATTATTTCAACCCCTAAGATATTTTTTCTTACAACTTTTTTTTAGATGAAAATTTTTTCTTTAAAAAAGTATGACTGAAAAGCCCAATTCATTGACTAACTTTTTTAACTCTACAAGTTTTTTCTAAAACTTGAGCATTTATGAGAAAAAAATAAATAAGCTCATGTAAAATAGCATTTTATTAAACAACAGCCAACCAAATTATGATTATGATTATGAGACTTCTACAACTAAAAACAAAAGTGAACAAACAATGAACAAAAACCTGTCGAATATCGACAATACAATTATAATAAATGTTGAAAATGACCGCCTTCAGCGTCAATACAAGCATCTAGCCTTTTCCTCATAGAATTGCGTATACGATGAAATATTCCTGGAGAATTTCTTATAGTTTCACACCCTGCCACAATGCGGTTTCGCAGATCATCGATATTTTCAACTGGGTTTGTGTATATCAAAGATTTCAGATATCCCCATATGCAAAAATCCAAAGGATTAAGGTCAGGGGAGCGGGCTGGCCAGTTTACAGGTCCTCCTCGACCTATCCATTGATTGGCATACACCTCATCCAAGTGAGTTCTTGCAAGTATACTAAAATGAGCTGGTGCACCATCGTGCATAAACCATGAATGTTGCCTTATTTGAATGGGAACCTCTTCAAGAAGAACAGGTAATTCTTCAAGGAGATGACAATATGCTTCACCATTTAATCGTAGCGGAAGAAAATGGGGACCAATTAAATGATTATCAATAATGAAAAAAAAAATTTATACTGATGATTTCCTTCAAAAAAGCCATGAGGATTTTCGTCAGCCCAAAGGTGATTGTTGTGAAAATTTCTAATACAGTCTCTTGAGAAATTCGCCTCGTCAGTAAATAAAATATTATCTAAGAACTGTGGTGCTTGGCCAATCATATTAATAAGCCACTGACAAAAAATCACACGGGGTAAAAAATCTCGAATCATTAACGCCTGCACCCGTTGAAGATGATAGGGATACAACATTTGTT